>JAJJWX010002652.1:0-718313 GCA_023529315.1 Papaver bracteatum | reverse complement strand
GAAAGAGAAAAATCAATAAAAATATTGATTCCTGCAGGTATACTATACCATAAACCCTACCCTTTTTCTCTTACTTTTTTTCTTTCTTTCTGAATCAATGAACCCTAACACTTTTGGTCTATTTTGCAGATACGAGTTTTCATTGATCGTGATAAACAAAGAAATCCAATCTTTTATTGGTGTTAGGACACTGGGGGAAAAACCTCTGCCGAATCAGTCGAGTTAATCAATCGAGTTCATCTTCCTAAATCTCTAAGAAAAATCTCTTTGAACATTTTGTTCCGACAAGGTAAACTCAATTAATGTTTCTCTAATCTCTTAATTTATTAACCAGGATTATAGATCAGCTTGAATCCGTCTGCAGCTGTATTTTTTTTCTGTTTGCTACTCGCTTTTGGAATATTTTCTTTGTTATTGTTTCATTAATGTTTCTTTGTTGTTTTGTCATTGATTCCAATTTGTCTTATTTGTTCAAAATTTTCTACTTGGTCAAAGATTTTATGCTCTACCTGACCTATTTGGATTGTTGATGGATTGGATTGTAGATGGAGTAGTAAGTTGGTGAGGATAAAGATAATCCAGTGAACCATGATAAGGGAACTTGAATTTACTTTATACGGCTGTGTTAAGAGAACTTTAATTTTGATTTTTGAATACTCCAAGTGTATGATCATAAACCAATTTAGAGAGAGTTCATCTAGAGCATTCTCTGATAAATTCTAATAATAAGATTGTAATTTTGGGTTTGGGTTCACATGGATGATCACGTTTCCTTATGATTTCATTACTGAATTTGTTAGACAGTTTTAATTTTGTGACGGAAATTGTGGAATTTGGTTTAGGTTGAGTTAAATTTTGTTACTAGTGGTTTTTTTATGGATTTAGGAATTAGCTTATGTTGTTGTAAGGAGTAAAAGTTGGATTGTAGATTAAGACGGCGTTGTTATAGAGCCGGAAAGGAGAATCTGTTGTTGTATTCTCTCGATTTTGTTTTTATTCACTTTGCATCGGTGTTCTATCATGCTAAGCAACTGGTTTAACAGGGAAGAAGACGTATTTGAAAGTCGGTGTTCGACCAGCAACGTACGTGCAATCCACTTGCATCCTATTAGAGAACCTACTCATCCCTACCTCCACATACAACAAATGGCATCGTTTGACTCCACAGAAGATTTGGCAATCACCAAAGCATGGGCAGCCGAAAGTCGAGTTGTAGATCGCTCCTCGGCCGAGACCTTTTGGGCGAAGATACATAACAAATTTAGCCAAGATTATGGGAACCCTAAAAGAAGAAGTGTTCAACAAATCGAGGATAGGCACAACATCATCCTACATGCGGTAGCTGGGTTTTTTAAAATCAAACACCGGATATCGCACGCAAGCCACCATAGCTTGTCCCCTCTACAACTTGTACGTATCTTTATGGTTTATTAGGCACAATACTTTTTTCAACTTATATGTAACCAAATAAGTTTGTGTGTTGTTTTTGTAGCACGAAGCCGCGAAAGCGCGCTACTTAGAGGAAAAGGGGGAAGCATTCACATTTGATGAAATTGTTTACTTCATAGTATTTATATTTTCGGAGTACCACCAGCTGCGGAGTATCACCAGAACTCAATGGTGGGTGAATCAGACTTCATACTCTTATTTGGCATTGCAATCGTTTACTTCACTGCATTGCAGTTTGTGTAATCATCCTGTGGAATCCAGTAATCACCTATTCCTTGAATGTGGTTATGCTAGATCTATTTGGTTGGTTTTAAATATCAATATTACCTTTGGTGCAGGAATTACTAGACATGAGATTAATAAATTGCTAATGGTTTCAGTTTGGACATTTTTTTAAGCATCAGTTTGGATTATTTGATGTTCAAAGATTTTTCAGAACATTAACTCCAAATAGGACAATGTCAATAGATGGCATTAATAAACTTGTGTCTCCTGGAACTAATCTTGTTTCTTCTACATTTTGATGCTTTTCTAAGTCAGATTCATTATAAGGTAGAAAAGGGCTAATAGTGAGGAATTGTGCAGGTAGCTGCTTTCGGGTGCAAGGATAATGCTTCAATGGAGGAATGAAGATGGGAGTTGAAGCTTAGGAGTTGGAATGTAAGGATATGCTGGCATCTGTTACTCTGGCACCCTCTAAGAACTTTAATTATGTTATCTATGAATCAGATTGTGAGACTTTAATGAAATCCATCAATGATCAAACCTATTATGTTAATTGGGTGAATAAAGATTTGGTTTTAGATATTAATTCTTATTGTACATAACACACAATTAGAGCAATGTGTTTTAATTCACTTAATTCTAATTGGGGCCATATCTTCTTCCAGTTCTTATGATTTTATTTTTCAACTTTACCAACATGTTCTCCACTTTTTACAAAGTTTAGTTTTTTACTTTAGTACCGTTATAACAACTGCAGCAACACGTACTCAGCTTTTTAGATATCATTTTGATTTATTTTCTGAATTCGGGTACGAACAAAAAAAATCTTTATGATGGAATGAATATTAGTTGCATTGCACTCCGGTCTTTTAGAGCCGTCAAAGTAGAAAATTATGGAGAAGGATAACAAGATTTGACTGAGAAAATTCTTAACATAGAAGGATCTTTACCTTCCTATTTTACCAAATTATTTACCATATACACTTAAATATTTTGCCAAATTATTTATTATGAAAAATATTGTCAAATTTCCATTTACCCTCTGTGTTCATCTCTCTCGTCTTAAATCATTTCATGTTTCTACTCTTAAATCTTCTAACCTCCCCCTAGAAAACGAAACAAGTGGTTTACTTTGATCATCTGATTCATCTCTGGATAAACCATATATTCCCCTGTCAGTTTTTCTTTGCGGAATAATCGGATCGACCGTGTAAGTAATTCTTTTCAGTACTGCTTTGTTAACTGAGATTGTAACTCTAATGATCATAATAGGGTAAATATTGTCTTCACATGCAACTGTATGTAGGTAGCTAACCTCTGATTACTTGTATGATTCATATATGATAACTTAACTCACATTGTGATTTGTGATTACTCTTTGTGTACATATTACTCTTTGCAATGATATTTCGTAGTTTTATTCGGACCACAATAGCATTTTCACAAGATGTTCACAAGTTTTTTCTCCGTCCAGGTATTTGAGAATTCATAATGGATCCTAGAGTAATGGATAAATCTTGGATGTATACCGATAGAACCAAACCGCGTTATCAAGACGGAGTCGATGCATTTATAAAGTTTGCTACGCATACATACCAACAGGATATTGCGAATGGGAAACGGAAACCATACGACAAGGGCAAAGTTAAGTTTCTATGTCCATGTGTGAAATGTCTCAACCTCTACGCGCACAAGGCAAGTAAAGTTAAGTATCATTTATTTTCTTCTGGATTCATTCAAAATTATGCGGTATGGACTAAGCACGGAGAAGGAGATGAGTCATCAAGGTGGACACTTCTGGATGGTAATGGCAGTGACGGTCCGCACTCTGATGAACCAACACATGGTGCAAAGACTAGAGAAATGGTTAGTGCTTTATTAGGAGACAACTTTTTAAAGGATTCTGAGAAGATGCAACGGATACTCGAAGATGCTGGGAAACCCCTATACGAAGGATGTGCCGATTTTACAAAGATATCTGCAATGTGTGAACTGTTTAACCTGAAGAGCAAGCACGGAGCTTCCGACAAGTTATTTAATGAACTTCTACCGATGTTAAAATCCATGCTCCCTCTAGGAAATGAGATGATGGAAAGTATATATGAAGCTAAGAAGGTGATGAGAGATTTGGGTTCAAGTTACAAAAAGATACATGTATGCATCAATGACTGCATTCTCTATAAGAAGGATTACGAGGATCACATCAAGTGTCCCATTTGTGGGGAATCAAGATGGAAAGTTGACGACACCACCCACGAGGTTTATGAAAAAATTCTGGCAAAAGTCTTGTGGTATTTCCCAATTATCCCAAGACTGAAACGGCTGTTTCAATCAAAGAGAATTGTCGAATATTTATTGTGGCACGACACCAGAAAGAAAGAAGAGGGTGTTTTACGGCATCCGACAGACTCACCAGCATGGAAAAATATCGATGAAAGATATCCCGTAATTCGTGATGATCCTCGAAATCTACGGCTAGGCATTTTGGTTGACGGGGTTGACGTAAACAAAGGCATGCAAAAACAGCACAGTGTGTGGCCAATTCTGACAGTGATTTACAACCTTCCGCCAGAGTTTTGTATGAAGAGAAAGTTCACCATGTTGTCATTAATTATCGATGGGACGCCTTGTAAGGACATTGATGTTATGTTACAACCGTTTGTCGAGGATCTCAAGGAATTGTTTGAGGGAGTGCAATGTTTTGATGCACTGAAACATGAGATGTTTACTCTACGTGCGGTTGTTTTATGGACAATAAATGATTACCCTGCTCTCGGTACACTATGTGGCTTCCCTTACCAGGGACGAGACGCCTGTAAGGTGTGTGGGAGAAATACTTACTATGTCAGGCTAAAACATTGTAGAAAAGAGGTTTATACCGGGCATAGAAGATACCTACCATATGATCATCCATTTAGACATCAGAATGGGTTCAACGGAAAAGATGAAACTGAAGAGGCTCCGGAACTTATGACCTCGTCACAAATATACAATGAGGTAAAGTCTATAAAGAATAAATGGGGAAAGGGACGGAAGAATATTGTGGTGGAATTCGTGCAGGATAACCCTGGAAGAGGTGGAAAGATGAAGAGAATCGAAAAGACCATCGACCCGAAAAAGGGGAAGGGGAAGGAGAAGGAGACCGAAAGGCGCTACTGGAAAAAGTTCAATATATGGTTCCGGCTCCTCCCCTACCGGCGGTATCATGTTGTCCACCATTGCATAGATTTCATGCACGTCGAAAAGAATGTATGCGAGAGTATCGTTGGAACATTGTTGAACAATGAATTTAAGTCGAAAGACCACCTTGCTGCTCGAATGGACCTGAAGGAGATGGGTTTTAGAGACGAGTTACAACCTCGGGAAAATGGCAAAGGGGGATATATACATAAGGCAGCATGTCACTCATTAAGCCCGGAGGAAAGGGACAAGTTATGTGCAACATTATCCGAGATAAAGGTTCCACAAGGGTATTGTTCAAACTTTTCAACACTGGTGAATCAAAAATATCGAAAGCTTATCGGACTAAAATCGCATGATTATCACATGCTAATGCAACATTTTTTACCCATTGCGATTAAATCAATTATGCTACAGCCAACACGATATGCTATTATCAGGTTTTGTTTATTTTTCAGGGCAATATCTAGCAAAGAAATCAAGGTGGCAGAGCTAGAAAAATTGCAGTCGGATCTCGTTGTGACGTTGTGCTTGCTCGAGAAATACTTTCCTCCATCCTTTTTCGACATAATGGTTCATTTAACTGTGCATCTTACCAGGGAAGTGCAAATTTGTGGTCATGTATTCTTTCGATGGATGTATCCGTTTGAAAGGTTCATGAAGGTCATTAAAGGGCATGTGCGAAACATAAATAGACCTGGAGGAAGCATTGCTGAAGGGAACCTTACGGAAGAGACAATTGAGGTTATCAGTGAGCACAAACAAAGCATGAATGATACAGTCGGAATTCCACCAGACAAACTCAACACATCTGACACTGGCGAAGATTCTTATTCTTTCAGGGGAAAACCAATGTCAAATCCTAAGTTTCCTCGTGTTGATAAGGATATGTTTGATAAAGTGCATTTCTATGTATTGCGGAATTCGCCTGAAGTTGCTCCTTACGTTGAGTAAGTATAACTAGATCTAACCAAATAACCTCATTTTTTATTTAGTTTTTGATTATGTGTCCAAATTTATGTAAAGATAATAACATTAATCATTGCACTGTCCATCCGACACCAGAATTTTTTGAAGGATAAATATCTTGGTATGAGTGATAGACAACTAGATCAAAAACATCGTGAAGAGTTCGCCAAATGGTTACAAAAAGTGGTAAGAGTTTGCAGAAAATGTCACTCTTGCTATGTAACTTTTGCGTTGAGACGGAGGCTAATCCTTATAATGTATTTCAGGTTGAGAGTGAGTGGGCATACTCTAGGTAAAACTTCAATCAGGACTTAAGGTGGCTATCAATCCCACCGAATGCACAAGTAGAGACATACGAATCATATCACATCAATGAATACCTGTTTCGCACAAAATCTCATCATGGTTCCGTTAACCAAAATAACGGGGTTTACGTAGAGGCAACTGACACACACATTAGACAAGCGGGGATTACCCTTAATATGGAGATTATTACGGTGCTTTACAAGAGATATGGGTTCTGACATATCATTCGCTGAAAGTGCCACTTTTCAGGTGTAAATGGGTTACCAGAGCATGGGTCTCAAAAGACAAACTTGGCTACATTTTGGTTGAGCTTGATAAGTTGGGACTCCAAGATGATCCTTTCGTTGTAGCCTCCCAAGCTAAGCAGGTATTTTATGTGCCAGACCAGGAAAATAAAAAAAAGTCTATTGTGTTAGGTGCACCTACCCAAATCTGGAAATATGCTGGTGATGAAGTCGACGAGGAATTCAGTACGGCAGTTATTTGTCGGAATGAGTATAAATTGCCAAAGGTATATAAACTTGACCTGAAAAGGAAATCCATGGATGATTACTATCGGGACGACATTAAGGGTAGAAATGCAAGGAAAGCACCAGCACCAACAGCAGTCCCTGCTTCTCAAACGACTGCATCTGAGCAACCATTTCCAAGGACTAAGTGACATGCCAGGTGATAAAATGTAGTTGTTTGGATTTTTATGTTAACTAGAGAATGAATGTATGGATTGTTGAAAAAAAAATTGATTCTTAAATCATGGTGGGGTTTTGTATGCAGATGGGTTTTAGCAATGTTGGATGAGTTTGGATTTGGCTATACTGATTATTGAATTAATATTCTGTCATGCTAGGATTTTTTTTTGAATTGGGGGCCTAAAATAGTCTTTGAATTAATCTTACTCCAACAAAAATTTATAAACTGGAGTAATACCCACCATCTTAAACAACATTTTATATACCCTATTGATTCATTAATTCAGTCATTCCTACCCATCTCTACTTAACAATCATTGGCGCTTAGTTAGCCATCATATCACTTTGTTAATTACGCCCATTCAAAGCCATCCGTGTCCCCTTCACTCTAATAACCATCATTACCCTATGAAGACCTATTTTCAACACATAATTCCCATTAAGAATTTTACCCTCTTTGGAACTGCCATTAATGGCGTATTTGGTGGGTCACCAAACTTTGATGTTTATCTAATTAACTCTTTATGTTTTATGCATACTAGGAGATGACAACACTAGTTGGGAGGCTTCATTGCAACCTGCTAAAAATTCTCTTCCTGCTAGAACAGTCCTTCATATAATAGCGTGTCCAAAAAAGGAAAATTTTGGCCATATTACGTTTCCAAAGTAATAGTAACAATAATTAAAGCAAATACTAATTAACCACTAAACTCAAAATGGATATTAAGAGAAGTAATAAGGGAGAAGGGAGAATTTCTTATTCACTAAACTCAATAGTCTTAAGGTGTTAGCTTGTATACACCACCTAGTATTACATGTCACACTACATGTAGGATGTTATGTAGCAATAACACCTCTAGCTTGCAAACCATGCAATTCAACACACACTAGCTTTAGGTGTTAATCTCACCCAACAAAGTAGCTTACTATTGCTTAAGTAGCTTATACAAGTTGCTTATACAAGGTGCTTGGTGTAACAAGGTGCTTATGCAAGGTGCCTGGTGTAACTAATGGTGCTAAGTGGAGGTCAACTCATTCCCTTGCCATATTTGTTCTTCTAATGAAAGATCGGAGGCCAACTCAGTCCCTTGCCATCTTTGTTCTTCTAATGAAAAATACTGCTAACAGTTCTAGCAACCTAAGCAAATCAAGCATTATCAACATCAATTTCCTGAACTTTCTCATTAATATCTTCATCAATTTGTGATATTACCTTACCACTTTCATCTATAACAATATTTATAAAAAGGATAACAACAAACTTTGCAATCAAAATAACAAAAAAAAAGTTCCAGATACATTACTACACTGCCCTCCATTGTTTCAAACCAAAACATTAAAACCTATAATCAGCATATTTTCCATAAAACCCAGGTAAAAGATCTCATTGTGTTCTCCCAAAAAATTCTACCCATCACCTATTACACAAATATTTCTAATATCACACATTATCAACACCATCAGGAACATCAATTATACATACTACTTTGTCCATTCGAAAAGAGAAAAAAACCAAGAACAAGAAACTTACCATCACCTTCAACAACAGATTCAAGAAGTTGGGTAGACAAGGAAATCACCAGAAAAGCCAATTCATAAAAAATATGTTAATCATCTTCAGACTTTTTAAAACCCAAATTTTTTTGACCTTTTCCGGTAACTTTGTGGCTTCCACCACACATCTTGCTACCCCCATCCTTTCACCACTCGCTATCTTTACTTTCAGATGGAGCAGGAGACGTTCCACTGGTATCTGAATCACCGTCTTCACCACTATCACCATAATAAGCCTTCGCACTTACACTCAAGCGTATTGACTCTCCTTTGTTCATGATGCGCGAGAAGATTTTTGGATTGGCTAGTTCATAGGCAAAACGAGTATGCATATGATCATCATCATAAAAAATTTCCGTTTTCCTTCATATCCTTCAACATCTTCATCTGTATCCATATCATTCGCCTCCACCCCATAATCTTTCTCAATGTCTGCTTCAAACCCATCAGATTCCTCTGAATCATCCTCTGTCATGCTTCCATAGTTGGGTGTCTTAGCATTTTTGGAATCTCTCCTCGCTTGCTCCTCTTCTCATTCTTCATCTTTCCTCTCCAGGCGCTCAAAGTATTTTGGCAACCATTCCTCATACACCTTCTCACATCTTTTCTCCTCTTGCTTTCGCCTCTGAGCAGCCTTTTCCTCTTCCCTCTGTTGGGCCTGCAACTGCTTTTGTCTCTCAATCTCTGAGAGAACAACCTCATGCAATTTATGCAACTCTTCTAACTGTAGTGATTTCAAAAATGAAACGGCTAACTCATATTCTGGAGATTCAGGAGATGCAGCAGTTGAGGCTTGTGATGTTCCGATTGGAGTTCTTTCATTACTATTCCCTTGGGAAGATTTTCCGGCCATCTCTTAATTCTTTCCTTTTCTGGTAAAAATTCTGTAATTTTATACTTGATTTTTCCTAATTACCCCCTCAAACCCCCTCGTATACCCACCAACACGCCTATTCATTACCCCCATTTAAGACGCTTGGTTAAGTGTCATGTCGCTTTGTTTACCACGCCTCTTCAAAGCCACGCGTCTGATTTTCCCACTCCATTTCATAATTACACTACCAAGACCTATTTTCAACACCTAATGTTCATTAAAACCTTTACACCCTATGAAACTGCTTTTAAGAGCACTCTTGGTGGTTTACCTACTCTTGAATTTTATCTTTGGGGACTAATTCACATTTTATGTTGCATGCATATTAGGATATGGAAGCATCAGTTGGGAGGCACCATGGCAGTCTGGGGCATATTAGCTAGGAACGTGTCTAGTTTATCTACCAGATACAACCGCCTAACCATTGGAATAATATTTCTACCCTTCCACCTTTTCACAAAGAAAAATTTCCCTCCCCTTTCTACCATTATTATCTTTGGATGTTTACTCACATTATTATCGAAAGTGATACAAAAAAACTAGTGGAACAGTTTTCTTTAGGTTACTTTGATGGTGATTCTAAGACTGATGCTATCTTTAAAGATATTCAATTTTTTGCTACTAGCTTAATTAATCGATTGTATCTTTACTTTTCAACATAGGATTTGTAACTCTGTTGCCCATGATCTTGCTCAATGGGATAAACAGAGAAAATCTTCTATGTTCTGGTCTATGCCTCCTGCTTGGATAGCTCCAGCAGTTGAAGTTGAACCAGTTTAGTTTTTTCAAAATACCCTATAGACATGTCTAAAGATGGGCAGGTTGGTGGATTGACCTAACTTCTTTGAGGTCATGCGTTCAAATATTGCATTCGAAAGCTTTTTATTGATTTTTTTCAGAAGGATGGGCTTGTTCATAAGGATGACAGGGTCTTCATCTAGAATTTTTAAGGTAATTGGGCTTCCATTTGCCACTTCAAGCCCGTCTCTGACGCAAATAGTTGAGGGCAGCGCTACAGTTTGGTACTGGGTTTCTACTTCGGATCACGGGTAGCCCGCTTAGAGAGTCCGCTTGCCAAATAGCTTCCAAGTGTTTGCTGCCGCCTATGAACGGCCAATAAGTTGGGGTGGCGTTCAATATGCCTTTGCATGGACTTAGTAGGCATGTGCCTCCCCGATATCTCAACTAATTGATCTCGAGGATTGAAAAAGGATGGGTGAGATGTGTTAACTGTTGGTCTTCTCGTCCATAAGGCCAGTTTGGAAGAAATCGGTTATAATTTCCAATTCTGTAACTCTGTAACTTCCACATTCCATCTCCGCAAAATCCCTTCAGTGTTCCAATTGTTGAAGCTATGTCTAAGCGAGGTTATAATGCGTATCTAAATCTAAATGATCGCCCAACCATGTCTACAAATCAGGAATCCATGGGTAGACCAGAGGAAAAGAAGGCTAAGATGAATATTCAAGAAAACCATGTATTGATTTTTGATAATCATGGAAGAATTTTTGGGTTCAAGGTGTTGAAAGTTAATAAAGGAGATAAAACACTTAATCTCTAGTTTTTTGGTTTGTGAGTTTATTCATGTAAGCCGTAATGATAATCAAATGTCAGACGTTGTTGCCAAACATGTCAGGCAAACAACAATGCCAATATTATATGTTGAAAACTTTAACCCAGTCTTTTGTGAGCTTCAGACAGACAACATGTCTCAGATATCTGGAGAGGGCAAGAGGTCCAGGTTTGATGTGCATGGGAAGAAGGTAATGATTTTTGGTAATCTTGTGATAATTTTTGGTTTCTGGGTATTGATAATAGAAATTATATCTAGAATTAGATAACTTATTAGAAGCAATTATGGTATTGATCTGAATTTCTCCAATTGTCTGAATTGACAGGTGATAGAAATAGACAATAGTGATGAGACATTGCCCGGCGTACAAGAAGGTTCTGAGAGTGATGAGAACGTCAAGAAAGAAGGATAAGCAATGCATAACCGATCCAAGTCCAAGGTGTTTAGTTCTCAGATGCCCAAAATCCAAGCTGCTAAGGAGGGATGGGTGGTGTATGCCGTTCACCCTGACAAAGGGAAATTCATCATTAAAGAGGGTGTTGTTCTTGTAGGAGAGGAGCAAGTCGTGAGTGGAGGTGCCAGTCAAGGATTCTATTCTGCACCAGTTTCTGCTGATGTCAAGGCTAATATTCGGGAGAATGATCGTCTTGGCCATCCCAGTGACACTGTAGTCTTCCCCAATTGTCTCATGTTGGCACCAAAGATGCGTCGATTGGAAGAAGCTCCTTATGATCTCTCCATCTTTGGTCCTGGTGATATGACTGCTTCCAATGATGTGCCAGCTGATGTGGTTTTGCCTGTGCATACTCCCAGAGGTAATTTTTCTGTGACAAGGATGAAGACTGCACCATATTTGTGTGGAATTGGCAAGGCAAGTGCAGCAGTTAAGGATTCTGATGCTAACCTTACAATTCCAGTTTAAGTGAAATTGAATATATTGTGTTTTGGGGTTTGATACTTTGTGTGTTTTGAAGAACAAGTAGAAGTAATATTGTTGTGTTTGTTTGGGAATGATAGGAACTTGTTGGTACTTTGGGTTTTGATTATATGACTAATGGTGGTATGAATGGAGATGATGTTTATTTTGTTTTTTATGTAGCTAATGATATATTGGCTTACTTTGTTGTGTATGATTTTGTGATCTGATTGCTTAATTTTGGTTCTGCTATGGAGAAACTTTTTAAGAAAGGGTTGAATATATAGGTATATGTGAAATTCACGTGGTTTATGATCATATCAGGGTAGACATGTGGGATTTTCCATCTGGTAGTATGGGTTTGATTTGTGACATAGCAATAAAACAATATGATATTAATTTGGTGAAATAGAAAACATAGTGATTCCTTACCATAGCCATAGAGAGGTAAGTGCATATCTGATTTTGCAGCATACATGTTCCAGAGAGCACAAGTCCTTTCAGGAGCAATCATTAAGAACCTCAAGCACTCTAAGGCGTTCCATCTCCATTGATTACCAAAGTATAGCTGAAAACTATTGCTCAGGGTATAATAGGATAAAGTATTGAGAAATTCAGGACTTGAGAAGTGAGCTTTCATGACTTGGGAAGCCTGGAACATGAAATCCATCTTAGTGTGATGAAGCGGTTTAGAGTTTAACCAGTCTAGTATTTTCAAAATACTAATCATAAACATGTTAAGATGGGAAGCTTGGTAGATTAGTACGTTATCTAAATCCTTCGAGGTCATGTGTTCGAATATGGGTGAAAGATTTTTATTAATTTTTCCAAAACGAACTTTTTAGCCACGCTATAAAACAGGCGTGTCTATAGAACACACACTATGGACACACATATACTAGCGTGTCCAAAGAAGAACTTTTTGGCCACACTTTCAACTTGGCGTGTTTATTTAAATGTTGAGTGGTTTAACCAATCTAGTATTCTCAAAATACTAATCATAAACATGTTAAGATGGGCAGCTTGGTGGATTGGTACGTTATCTAAATCCTTCAAGGTCAAGCGTTCGAATATGGGCGAAAGAATTTTATTAATTTTTCCAAAACGAACTTTTTAGCCACGCTATAAAACCGGCGTGTCTATAGAATGCACACTATGGACACACATATACTAGCGTGTCCAAAGAAGAACTTTTTGGCCACACTTTCAATTTGGCGTGTCAATATATCCCACACTATGGACACACATATACTAGCGTGTCTATAAATCGTACACTATGGACACGCATATACTGGCATGTCCAAAGAAGAACTTTTAGGCCACACTTTGAATTTGGCGTGTCAATCAATCGTACACTATAGACACGCATATACTAGTGTGTCTAATGAACCAACTTTAAAACCACACCTTAAATGGCGTGACTAACCTTTTGGACACGCCACAACTACCTAATGTGGCCATAGACTGGTCTCTAAACACGCCCAATACCTAATGTGGCCATAGACTGGTCTATAAACATGCCAAATCAAAAATTTGAAGTTAACGTGACTAAACGGTTGAAATTTTGACACGCTACTAGCCATGGCGTGACTGAAAGCACTTATATGAACACGCCCATTGAACATGGCGTGTCTATAGGGTAGAAGTATACCCTATAGACACGCCAAAACCAAAAAGGCGTGATAGGGAAATTTATATTTGGCGTGGCTAAAGGCCATTTCTGTACTAGTGCTCATGATTTGAATCTGACCTTTGTAATGTAAAAATCACCAATACACAATCGATTTGTATCGATCCATGAAGAATCCATCTCCATTTGATAAATTTGTGCAACAAAGATCGAAAAATTTCAGAAATTGAAACATTAAACTCTAAATTGCTGAATCTGTAAAATTAGTTTCTGATTTGATTTTTAATTTCAAATCTCTAAATCAAACCTTAGTTTTCATTTTTATCTGGAAAGGAAGTTGTTGTTGTTGAAACGATGGTGGTCGTCATTGTAATGGTGGTGGTGGTGTTGATTTCTTGCTGAAGATTGTTTTGTCGTCGATTCCTCACCGGATCTAAGTTTTGAAGACTATTTTCTCATTGATTTGCAGATTAGTTTTGTATCTAAATCAAAATCGATTATTTAAGAGTTTGGTGTGGTGCTATAGGTGGTGGTTTAGGTAGTGACGAAGCTGATAATGGCAGAGTGAAGATGGTGGTGGCGGAGGCGAAGATGGTGCTGGTGGCTATAGTGGCGACGACGATGGAGAGAGTTTCATTGTTTTTTCTCGAGTGAGAATAAAGAAGAAGATGAAGTATAAGAAGTAAAGGTTAAAAAGGGGATTAGGTGAATTATTTTTTTATCCATAATTTCAATTATGCCATTAGAGGTATTTGTAAATCCCCACAAGGATGTTTGTACATGACCCATGGATAGTAGGGTCATAAATATATTCCCACTTTTATATTTTACCGGTGTGCCCATATCCGTGTCAGTGCTCCGCCCGTACCAAGTGCACCTCAGTAAATTAGGGTTTGAGCCCAAGGAAACTGTTTCCGTCACAACCCTACCTATATAGTATATATATAGTAATGTTGGGAAGAGAGAGAGGAGTTATTATCATAAGGGGGAGAGGAAGATCCGAGTGAGTGAACCAATAACAAGATGAAGACTTCAGACAACAAGATGATTTATAGGCCTGCTCCGGCAGTGACAGATGAGCAGAGGAAGAGGACAGCAGAGAATCGTAAGAGGACTCTCTAATTTATTTTGTTACTCATTTTTTTTTTAGGTTTTAATTCCATAATCTTGAAATCTTTTCTCAGCCTGACCCTAATATGTGTAATACACTCGAGACTGTTATCATTCTGCTTTGTTTGTGTCTGTTTTTGATTACCTTAAACTCTAATTCCTTTTATTCTTGTTGGATTTTTCTTACTTTCTTTTTTTTTTTAGCTTGGGAACAATATAAAACTGAAATTAAAAACTTTCGGCTAAAACTAGAAGCAGATTGGGAGCAAAAACGAAAGCTTGACATGGAACCAAATTTATACTCTTGGTCGTCCGCTGCAGACGCTCTAAGGAATGAACCTTTGTGTGGGTTTCCTTTCCTCCTTTTTTGGAACCTTTGTGTCGGATGTTTGCAATTTTCTTCTAAGTTGATGTATTTGGTGTGTTTCTTAGCAAAAAAAAGTTTATGCTATTTTGGGATATCAAAATTTTGCTCCTAATAGAAGGGTGGGTGACTAATTTGATTCAGATTTTAATACAACCAATTTGTCCCAATCAAACCCCAAAAATAAAGCTAAACTGATCAAATCCTTAAAAATTGATTTTTTTTCTTCTTTCAAACCAAATTTATGCTTCAAAAAAAAAAAAGGATTTTTGATTCCCTGTGTGGGAATGTGTTAACCTAAAATGACATCTTCTCTTTTTATTTTTTACTAGGTATCACCATCACCGGGGCCTTGGGACCCCATATCAACCTTCTCCTTTTAGGGAGAGAGAAAAATTCAGAGAGCTCTAGAAGAGGCGATTTCCGGCAGAGAGTCTCAGAACATTCCGTCACCTCTAACTGCTTAGATCTGAGCAGTAACCACTTCAAATCTTCATTTAAGCATCCTAGAACTCAGTTTAATCTTCATATTCATCTTAGAACCATAAATCTATAACCATGGTTATCGCCGACCTAATCGGCTAATCTCGATTCTCCGGCCCTTCGTGTTCAATTTACGTTTGTTGCTTATTCTTTTGTGAAACCCAACCTTTTACCATGCTTTATCATCCTTTTGTTGCTGCAGGGATTTGATAAATTTTATATTTTTATCTCAGATCTGGTCTTCATCGAATACCCTTTCTTAGCCTGATTTCAGATCGCAATAATCATCTCAGTTTTGTTTTCAGGTAATTCTCAGGCTTTAATCCGACATCTTTTAGCTCTAGCTTTCCAAATCTTTAATCCCTGAGAACCCTTTTGGATTTCTAAGTACTTTAAACCTTGATCTATAATACCCTGCAATCAACCTTTTAATCTCAATTACCTGTTGCTTCTTTGGGTGAAGTTTGTTTTCTTGTTTGTTTCTGCATCTGAATCATGTGGTTCTTCATTCCCTATGGAGAAACTCCCTGTTTTTTTAGTAAAAGAGTTTGTTTTGATTTGAAGGCATTTCTTCCCAACCACCGGTATAGTTTTTAGCTTACAGCTTCAAATTTGATTTGTTGGTGGCGTCATGTGTTTGTCATTGGTCTTTCCCATGACTTGTTTGTCCATTGGTTTGTATTGCAAGTTTTTGCAATGTTTTCTATAGTTTAAGCTCTTTGATTTGATTGCTAGGATTTTTTGTTTTTCATGATCAAGTGTTAATTCCTCTTTAGAAGCTATTTGTTCTGTGGTTGAATCCTTTTTAGTCATAAAGATTCATGTTTTGTGCTTTGACATGAGCAATCAAAGCAAATATCATTGTCGGTTTGCACTCTTGTGCACTTTCAAAAGTCTGCACCTATTTTGAAATTCCCAGCCATGTTTATCATGTACCCAAATTCAATTGGATTGGCAGTACTTCTTCAGCTTCAAATTTGATTTGTTGGTAGCGTCATGTGTTTGTCATTGGTCTTTCCCATGCCTTGTTTGTCCATTGTTTTGTATTGCAAGTTTTTGCAATGTTTTCTATAGTTTAAGCTCTTTGATTTGATTGCTAGGATTTTTTGTTTTTCATGATCAAGTGTTAATTCCTCTTTAGAAGCTATTTGTTCTGTGGTTGAATCCTTTTTAGTCCTAAAGATTCATGTTTTGTGCTTTGACATGAGCAATCAAAGCAAATATAATTGTCGGTTTGCACTCTTGTGCACTTTCAAAAGTCTGCACCTATTTTGAGATTCCCAACCATGTTTATCATGTACCCAAATTCAATTGGATTGGCGTATTTCTTCAGCTTTCAAATTTGATTTGTTGGTGGCGTCATGTGTTTGTCATTGGTCTTTCCCATGCCTTGTTTGTCCATTGGTTTGTATTGCAAGTTTTTGCAATGTTTTCTATAGTTTAAGCTCTTTGATTTGATTGCTAGGATTTTTTGTTTTTCATGATCAAGTGTTAATTCCTCTTTAGAAGCTATTTGTTCTGTGGTTGAATCCTTTTTAGTCCTAAAGATTCATGTTTTGTGCTTTGACATGAGCAATCAAAGCAAATATCATTGTCGGTTTGCACTCTTGTGCACTTTCAAAAGTCTGCACCTATTTTGAAATTCCCAGCCATGTTTATCATGTACCCAAATTCAATTGGATTGGCAGTACTTCTTCAGCTTCAAATTTGATTTGTTGGTAGCGTCATGTGTTTGTCATTGGTCTTTCCCATGCCTTGTTTGTCCATTGTTTTGTATTGCAAGTTTTTGCAATGTTTTCTATAGTTTAAGCTCTTTGATTTGATTGCTAGGATTTTTTGTTTTTCATGATCAAGTGTTAATTCCTCTTTAGAAGCTATTTGTTCTGTGGTTCAATCCTTTTTAGTCCTAAAGATTCATGTTTTGTGCTTTGACATGAGCAATCAAAGCAAATATAATTGTCGGTTTGCACTCTTGTGCACTTTCAAAAGTCTGCACCTATTTTGAGATTCCCAGCCATGTTTATCATGTACCCAAATTCAATTGGATTGGCAGTACTTCTTCAGCTTCAAATTAGATTTGTTGGTGGCGTCATGTGTTTGTCATTGGTATTTCCCATGCCTTGTTTGTCCATTGGTTTGTATTGCAAGTTTTTGCAATGTTTTCTATAGTTTAAGCTCTTTGATTTGATTGCTAGGTTTTTTTGTTTTTCATGATCAAGTGTTAATTCCTCTTTAGAAGCTATTTGTTCTGTTTGTTGAATCCTTTTAGTCCTAAAGATTCATGTTTTGTGCTTTGACATGAGCAATCAAAGCAAATATCATTGTCGGTTTGCACTCTTGTGCACTTTCAAAAGTCTGCACCTATTTTGAGATTCCCAGCCATGTTTATCAAGTACCCAAATTCAATTGGATTGGCAGTACTTCTTCAGCTTCAAATTTGATTTGTTGGTGGCGTCATGTGTTTGTCATTGGTCTTTCCCATGCCTTGTTTGTCCATTGGTTTGTATTGCAAGTTTTTGCAATGTTTTCTATAGTTTAAGCTCTTTGATTTGATTGCTAGGATTTTTTGTTTTTCATGATCAAGTGTTAATTCCTCTTTAGAAGCTATTTGTTCTGTGGTTCAATCCTTTTTAGTCCTAAAGATTCATGTTTTGTGCTTTGACATGAGCAATCAAATCAAATATCATTGTCGGTTTGCACTCTTGTGCACTTTCAAAAGTCTGCACCTATTTTGAGATTCCCAGCCATGTTTATCATGTACCCAAATTCAATTGGATTGGCAGTACTTCTTCAACTTCAAATTTTATTTGTTGGTGGCGTCATGTGTTTGTCATTGGTCTTTCCCATGCCTTGTTTGTCCATTGTTTTGTATTGCAAGTTTTTGCAATGTTTTCTATAGTTTAAGCTCTTTGATTTGATTGCTAGGATTTTTTGTTTTTCATGATCAAGTGTTAATTCCTCTTTAGAAGCTATTTGTTCTGTGGTTGAATCCTTTTTAGTCCTAAAGATTCATGTTTTGTGCTTTGACATGAGCAATCAAAGCAAATATCATTGTCGGTTTGCACTCTTGTGCACTTTCAAAAGTCTGCACCTATTTTGAGATTCCCATCCATGTTTATCATGTACCCAAATTCAATTGGATTGGCAGTACTTCTTCAGCTTCAAATTTGATTTGTTGGTGGCGTCATGTGTTTGTCATTGGTCTTTCCCATGCCTTGTTTGTCCATTGGTTTGTATTGCAAGTTTTTGCAATGTTTTCTATAGTTTAAGCTCTTTGATTTGATTGCTAGGATTTTTTGTTTTTCATGATCAAGTGTTAATTCCTCTTTAGAAGCTATTTGTTCTGTGGTTGAATCCTTTTTAGTCCTAAAGATTCATGTTTTGTGCTTTGACATGAGCAATCAAAGCAAATATCATTGTCGGTTTGCACTCTTGTGCACTTTCAAAAGTCTGCACCTATTTTGAGATTCCCATCCATGTTTATCATGTACCCAAATTCAATTGGATTGGCAGTACTTCTTCAGCTTCAAATTTGATTTGTTGGTGGCGTCATGTGTTTGTCATTGGTCTTTCCCATTCCTTGTTTGTCCATTGGTTTGTATTGCAAGTTTTTGCAATGTTTTCTATAGTGTAAGCTCTTTGATTTGATTGCTAGGATTTTTTGTTTTTCATGATCAAGTGTTAATTCCTCTTTAGAAGCTATTTTTTCTGTGGTTGAATCCTTTTTAGTCCTAAAGATTCATGTTTTGTGCTTTGACATGAGCAATCAAAGCAAATATCATTGTCGGTTTCTACTCTTGTGCACTTTCAAAAGTCTGCACCTATTTTGAGATTCCCAGCCATGTTTATCATGTACCCAAATTCAATTGGATTGGCAGTACTTCTTCATCTTCAAATTTGATTTGTTGGTGGCGTCATGTGTTTGTCATTGGTCTTTCCCATGCCTTGTTTGTCCATTGGTTTGTATTGAAAGTTTTTGCAATGTTTTCTATAGTTTAAGCTCTTTGATTTGATTGCTAGGATTTTTTGTTTTTCGTGATCAAGTGTTAATTCCTCTTTAGAAGCTATTTGTTCTGTGGTTGAATCCTTTTTAGTCCTAAAGATTCATGTTTTGTGCTTTGACATGAGCAATCAAAGCAAATATCATTGTCTGTTTGCACTCTTGTGCACTTTCAAAAGTCTGCACCTATTTTGATATTCCCAGCCATGTTTATCATGTACCCAAATTCAATTGGATTGGCAGTACTTCTTCAGCTTCAAATTTGATTTGTTGGTGGCGTCATGTGTTTTTCATTGGTCTTTCCCATGCCTTGTTTGTCCATTGGTTTGTATTGCAAGTTTTTGCAATGTTTTCTATAGTGTAAGCTCTTTGATTTGATTGCTAGGATTTTTTGTTTTTCATGATCAAGTGTTAATTCCTCTTTAGAAGCTATTTGTTCTGTGGTTGAATCCTTTTTAGTCCTAAAGATTCATGTTTTGTGCTTTGACATGAGCAATCAAAGAAAATATCATTGTCGGTTTGCACTCTTGTGCACTTTCAAAAGTCTGCACCTATTTTGAGATTCCCAGCCATGTTTATCATGTACCCAAATTCAATTGGATTGGCAGTACTTCTTCAGCTTCAAATTTGATAATTTATTCATGATTTTCTATATGCCATCCTTGGTGTATCGGTGGTGCAGCCAAAACCAAACCATAATCAAAACCTTCCCGCCTTGGTCCTATATTAGTATTCAAATTCATCTACTGTCTTGGCCAAGGTGATGGAATCACATCAGCTAGCAACATAATATTTCGTCTCCTCAGGTTGGAATCCATGGGTACTGCAATTACAAGAATATCACAGTTTTCTTAACCCTTACCTCAGCAACAAGCATTATCCTAATTGATATACGATTGGGCAGGTGAAAGAAAGACACATTTTCTTCTCAAGTTTTTCAATTTCCTGCATTTTACATTTCAAGTGAACTAGTATTCCTTTCCTAGTTTAATATAGTTGAGTCTGTAATTCGTATTGTATCTTTACTTCAGTATTCAGTTATATTTGTAATAGAAATATTAGCACTAAACTTTCAAGACCTGAAATTGGACTATACTACAAGACTCAATCAAAACTTGAGCCTCAACTTCAAGTAATGGAACAAGCCGAATATCAAAGAAGTAATCATATTTCGATCGAGCAGTTCACCGCAACATCAAGATGTAAAGATTTGGCTAGAAACTTCAATCACTTGCATCGAACAACTCTACCACCAAGTTTCTGTGGACACTACTGTGTCAACCAAACGTACAGCTTTTCTTGTGGAAAGCACTGACCGAAGGTATTTTGACCTCCGACTCCAACATTCTCCCTCGATGTAACTACGATCCGAAGACAGCTATCCTTATCCAATATCAAATTGCTGCAGACTCTTGGCTTAACATTAAAATTGTATTTGATGAATCTTGGGGTATTATATACCCTTGTGTAACAATCTCTTAGTTATTTAATGAAATTCATGCTTCAAAAAAAAAAAAACCTTCTCCTTTTAGTATGAAGTGTACATATTTTATTTCTTTGCAACAATATATTAAAAAAGACTGCGACTTAGTCAATTATGGTTCCAATAAAAATGTCTTGAAAAAAATATAAATCACTTGATTTAATTTCATAAATATTTATCTCTGATAAGTTTTAGCCAATCATTGTTACGGAAGGTCGAAATAGAGAAATCAAAAGAACATGAATCAATTCCGTAATAGAGAAATCAAAAGAACATGAATCACAAGAACATATAGATTCATGTTGGCAACTATTTTAGTACGTAATAAGAAACGATGAGAGAGAAACAAATGTGGTGCAATTGAATCATATGCAGTGTCGGCCTTACTCGCCCTTATTGGGCATTTAAGAAATGATGAGAGAGAAACAAATGTTGTCAGCCTTACTCGCCCTTATTGGGCATTCTCGTTGCACAGTGTTCATCTCAGCGATATAGCTTGCACAAATATCCCTTAAAAACACAAATGAGAAACAAAAGTTGAGATACAAAAGTCAGTTGAAATATCTTTATTTTTCTAAGCACTTGTATTTCGACAATTTATGTTTCGGAAAATGATCTATGCGACTATGTGATGCATATGAGGTATGGTTCTCAAATTAATAGCCAATTTGGACATGTAACCGATTATACAGGATCTATTATCAATAAAATGTAGTTCTCTCTTTTACCAAAAAAAAAAATTGCAAATGAGGATTGCGTCATATGCATCCACAGCTGGAATAAAGTTATTTAAAGCAACTTCCTTATTTTCATTTTCTCGGCCGACCGTCTGTTAAGAAATTCGAGAACTAAGCCTATATGCTCATAAGTACTGAATAACAATATCTGGCTTGATTGGGGTATATCCAGATTAATTGGGGTATACCCAATAAGAAAAAATAGGGTAATTTTACTTAAATACCATTGAACTAATTAATTTAAAATTAAACCCTAAAATTAAAAACTAAAAAACTCTTAATCTTCCATAATCTGTCTTCTCTGCTCTTCCCCTTCATCTTCTTCCATTTCTTCCATCAAACGAAAATCTTCAACATTGATTTTCCAAAAAAATTATCGATTCTACGGGCAAAAAGAAGACTATAAATGATGTTTAAACTCAAACCCATCATTGTGTTGTGCGATTTGACTGTTATATTAGGTTAGAAATCGAAAATTGTGATTTCTGTGTTTTTGGTCGTCAAGGTCGTAACATGCATATCTTGCCGACTTTTCATAACAGCCATGGCCACTGTAAAAAAAATTCAAACAGCCGGAAGGGTATTTTATGAAGACCTTGCCGGCCAATACACAACCAAAAAGTTCTTTTTTTTTTAAACCTTGTCGGCTAAGAAACAACCGGAAGGGTATTTTTTTAAAACCTTGCCGGCGGATTCATTTTTCTGAACAGCCGGCAGGGTATTTTTAACAACCGACGGGGTATTTTTTTAAGACCTTGCCGGCTAATAAATTTTTTCTGTCGTCTCCTGTGTGTCAAAAAAAATAAAGTCGGCAATGTCGACGAATGAAGATCATGCCGGGCAAACTTTGTACTTTCAGAACTGAAAGTGTTGATTTTTGATCTAATTTTGAGTATGATTTCATACAACACCTTTGCAATCCCCTTTTTTAGAAGTGTTTGGGTTGTGTGCTTTCATTTCCGTTGCAAAAGATTTTCTCAAAAAAAATTGTTTTTCCTCAAATTTTTTCCCTAATAAGTTCAATCAAAAACAAAATTTCATTTCATAAGTTTTAATCCACTCAATTAATTAAGCTTATCAGATTTTTTAGTATTAATTAAACAAGGGTATATTAGCCATTTAAAAAAATATATTTCTAAGGGGTGGCTTCTTTTACTTCAAAATGACCCTATTTTGTTTATTGGGTATACCCCAATTAATCTGGTTATGCCCCAATCAAGTCAGGTAATAATAGTATATCCAAGTAAAAGTTATTTTAAGCTTTAAGGTTACAGTCCTCAAAGTGGTGATGAGCTGTCAATATCAGTGCTATGTCTATATTCAAGAGCTCGGGTTAGGTTATTGGAATTTTGGGTATTCATAATATTGAAGCGGAGGTATTTTTTCTGAAGTTGTTTGAGGTAATTCTAATCTCAAAGTTTAGTTTTTTTATCTATATTTGGTTGTTTGTAAACAATGGTTGACGGGGAAAAACTAGTTGATCCGAAAGATCCGTTAAGGGAACATTCAGAGTCCACAAGTAAAGATAAAGAAACAAAATAAGAAATACTGCATTCTCATAGATCACAAATGAAGGTTGAAAAGTTCACCGGAACCAATAACTTTGGTTTATGGAGAACATACGTAATGGATGCTCTTGTTCATCTTGACCTAGAAGAAGCTCTAGAAGGTCAGCCAGTGGAGATGTCTGAAAATCAGTGGAACAAGATGAATAAATTATGTCTTGGTTTGATTCGAGGGTGTTTAGCAACAACAGTAAGAGTTAATTATCAGCACGAGACTTCAGCTAAGGATCTCTGGGTAAATCTAGAGAAGGAGTACCTTGTGAAGAACGTGGCTAGTATGATACATCTTAAGAGAAATTTGTATCGCTATAACATGAAGAAGGGTGCCTCTCTAACTGAGCACCTAGATTCATATAATAAACTTCTTGTTGAGCTGGTTAACTAAGATGAGAAGATCAACGACGAGGAGCAAGATCTGTGTCTGATAAACTCCCTTCCTGAAAGGTATGAACCCTTGATCAAGGCTTTAATGCACGGAAATGATAAGATGACATACGCCGAGGTCACTACAACATTGCGTAGTGAGGAGTTCAGCAAGATGGACCATGAAGACCTGTCAAGTGAAGCTAACAGTGACTTGCTTCTTGCAAGAGGTCGTTCAACAAACATGAGAAAGAAGAATGGTGATCGTGGAAAAGTTAAAGGGCGTTCAATGTCAAGAGCGCGTCTGCAGAAGGATGAATGTGCATGGTGTCATGACTTTGGCCATTGGGCTAAGGATTATACCAAGCGTAAGGATCGAGAAAGGGATAACACCGAGGTGAACATTGCTAAGGCAAGTGAAGATTTAAATGAAGCTTCAGATTTCTCGCTGACTATGATACCATCAACTTTTATCGTAACTCACGGTACGTGGGTATTATATTCTGGTGCTACTTATCATATTTGTCCTCATCGGGACTAGTTCTCAAACTTTGAAGATTTTGATGGAGAAGTGTGTATGGGGAATAATCACACCTGCAGGGTGATTGGGATTGGTAGTATTCGAATCAAGATGCATGATGGTATGGTTCGGGAGCTAAAGGAAGTAAGGTTCGCACCTGTTGTGAAGAAGAATATGATTTCTCTCGGAACTTTGGAAGCTAAGGGCTACAAGTTAGTCGCTGAAAATGGCATTCTAAAGGTAATATCTGGATCGTTGGTAATCATGAAGGGCACAAGGCATCATAACTTGTACTACTTAACTGGGAGTACATTAACAGGAGATGTGTTTATTTCTGAACACATCGAGACTGCAGCTATGGAGACCACGAAATTATGGCATATGCGACTTGCACATCCAGGTGATAAGTCGTTACATTCTTTAATTCGTCAATATTTATTGAAAGGTGATGTTGCCTGCAAATTAGAGTTTTGTGAACATTGTGTGAAAGGCAAGAAGACAAGAACAAGCTTTGACACAACAATCCACAACACTAGTGAAGTTCTTGATTATGTTCACTCAGATGTTTGGGGTCCCTCCAAGAATGCATCATTGGGAGGGAAACATTGGTTCATGTCTTTTATTGATGACTATTCTATGCGCGTATGGGTGTACACCATGAGGTATAAGGATGAAGTCCTAGAAGTCTTTGTGAGGTGGAAAAAGGAAACTGAGACTCAAACTGGCAGAAAGATCAAGGTACTACATTCGGACAATGGTGGAGAGTACAAAAGTGATCCATTCTTGCAAGTATGTCAGGATGAGGGAATACAGAGGCACTTCGCAGTTAAGAAGACACCGCAACAAAATGGGGTAGATGATTAGGTAAAGCGTTTTTGGCTGAGGCAGTTACATATGCGTGCTTCCTCATTAATAGGTTTCCATCAGCTGCGTTAGAAGGTAAAACTCCAATGGATAAGTGGTATGGTAAACCAGCTTATGAATATAACTCAATTCATATCTTTGGTTGCCCTGCTTGGTATCATGTTAGTGAAAACAAGCTTGATAGCTGTGCTGTTAAAGGGATCTTTATTGGTGTGAAGAAAGGAGTTAGAGGGTTAAAAATTTGGAATCCAGTTGAGAAGAAGATAGTCATGAGTAGAGACGTTACATTTGATGAAGCGTCTATGGTGAAGTCCTGGGGTTCTCGACAGGTGGAGAACACTACCAGTACTGGTGAGACTTTGCAGCAGGTGGAGATTGACGCAACTCCACTAATTCCAGCTAAATCTGTATCTGTTACGACTACTTCCGAATCCGTAGTGTCTACAAGGGAGGAAAATACTGAAGTTCCAAATGATAGTGGCGATCTTAATGAAGAGGAACATGAAGAAATGAAAGATACAGAAGCTACGGTCACTGATACCATAGCAACCAGCAAACCAAGAAGACAAACCAGGAAACCTGGTTGGATGGATGATTTTAATAGCTTATACATTACCAGTTATTGAAGAAGGAATTCCAAATACCTATTTTGAAGCTATACACAGTGTAGAGCGTCAAGAATAGGAAGCTGCTATGCATAATGAGATGGAGTATCTTTACAAGAATGGCACATGGGTTCTTACGAAGCTTCCGAACGGTAAGAAGGACATTGGATGCAAATGGGTATATGCTTATAAAGAAGGATATCAGGTGAATCAAGTACGCTACAAGGCAAGGCTAGTTGCGAAAGGTTATGCCCAAAGAGAAGGAATTGAATACAATGAGGTGTTCTCTCCAGGTGTGAAACACTCATCAATTCGAATTTTGTTGGCCTTGGTAGCACAATATGATTTATACCTAGTTCAGCTAGATGTCAAGACGGCATTATTACATGGTGATCTAGAATAGGAGATCTATATGACTCAGCCGAGTGGGTTCAAAGTTTCTGGAGAAGAAGATTGTGTATGCAAGCTGAAAAAATCGTTGTATGGGTTGAAGCAGTCTCCAAGACAGTAGTACAAGCGATTTGATCAGTTTATGATTGGCCATACATACACAAGAAGTCACTATGACCATTGTGTATACTTCAAGAAGCTACGTGATGGGTCTTTCATATATTTGCTCTTGTATGTCGATGATATGATGATTGCATCGAATAACAAGAAAGAGATTGATAATTTGAAACACAAGTTGTCATATGAGTTTGAGATGAAAGATCTGGGAGAAGCTAAGAAGATTCTTGGCATGGAGATTCAACGTGACAGAGAGAAGGGTAAAATTTGTTTGTCTCAAAAGGCATACTTGAATAAAGTGTTACAGAAATTTGGTATTTTCGAAGGAACCAAATCTGTAAGTACTCCCCTTGGTCCTCATTTTAAGTTGAGTTCTGATATGTCTCCTACTACTGAAGAAGAACGTGAGTATATGGCCCAAGTCCCATATGCTAGTGTTGTTGGTAGCTTGATGTATGCGATGGTATGTACAATGCCGGATACTTCACATGCAGTAAGTATGATCAGCCGTTATATGCATAATTCTGGTAAAGGACATTGGCAAGCTGTGAAATGGATTTTGAGGTATCTTTATGGTACTGTTGATGTTGGCTTGGAGTTTGTGAAGGAAGATGGGAACAATCAGCTGTGTGTTGGTTATGTGGATTCTGACTATGCTGGTGATTTGGACAAGAGGCGTTCAACTACGGGGTATGTATTTACCTTGGCTGGAGAACTGGTTAGTTGGAGATCGATTTTGCAGTCTACTGTGGCTCTCTCAACTACTGAAGCATAGTATATGGAAGTGACAGAGGCATTTAAGGAGGTTATATGGTTACAAGGTTTGCTAGATGACTTAGGTATTGTGCAGGAATAACTGCCTGTGTATTGTGATAGTCTTAGTGCAATTTACTTGGCTAAGAATCAAGTGCATCATGCCAGAAACAAACATATAGATGTTCGATTTCACTTTGTTAGAGAAATTCTGGAAGAAGAAGACATTCTACTTGTGAAGATCTATACCAAAGACAATCCGGCTGATATGTTAATGAAAGTAGTATCTGGGGTCAAGTTTCGTCATTGCTCGAAATTGATCCACATTCTTCCGGTTTGATGATACCCTTTGGGGTAAAGGCTCTTAGGAACCTGGTGGAGTCCTTTTGGTGATACCCTTTGGGGTAAAGGTTCTTAGGAACCTGGTGTAGGCCTTCCAGTAAGGCAATTAAGTGAACTACGGTCGGTTTGATTCCTTGCAGAGGATACGTAGGCAGCCTATGGTGCAATCGACGTTGGAAGATGAAGGTGGTTTCGTATATTGATCGTCCCATGCATGAATGCATGATCCGAGGTGTAGAATTGTTGGTTATAGGTCGGTGAGGTGATTTGAGTTTTTGAATAACTCATGCCAAAACAAAGTCGGTGGAGGAAGTTGGGATAAGACCAACTTTTAGTCGGTCACCAAGTTATATTAGGATTAAGAGTTAAGATAACTCTTAATTAGCTTTCTTGATCCTAAAGCTTAGGGAATCCCTAGTTAAGTTATGGAACCCTAGTCTTGTAGGCTAAGTAATGTACTTATATAAATAGCCTAGTAGAGAACCTAGAATAAAACACACCAAAATTTCTTCTTTCTCTATTAGGGTTTATATGTTTTCTCTTAAACGATAATATATAAATCACTTATTTTTCCCGAGGATTCAACCTCGTTAAATTCTCGTCTCTTTTCTTTTCTAGTTTGTGTTCTTTGCAATATTTAGAGTACCATTGTGTAGCTGTGCAAATCGCTTCCGCAGGGTTTTAGCGCAAAAATAAGTATATTAGTTTTTCATTAAAATATCTTAGCTTCTATCAGCCTCAAAATTGACCAAACGTTATGTGAACTTTGTTAGTATAATTCATCTGTATTGTAATTGACATAAATTTAAAGCAAAGAAGAATCAAGTTTCCATTATTGATGCTGTAAAGTAATTTAGAAATCTTACTGGTAGATCTCCATCATAAATGCAAGAACTATTTCTATCGATAACCCCCTGAAATAAACCGAATAGCTTAAATTTGTCTCTATGTACGTCAATATCATACTATAGAAAGTTGAAAAGGGATGTAGGAAAGAGTTTAGTTGAATCGTCAAACAACTCAAACTTGAAAATAGTATCTATCGAGTCCAGGTAATGTTAAAACATCAGGCTGAAGAAGAACAATACTACTTGCTAGCTCACTTACATATTTTCGACGATCAAATTACAGACATTAAGCTCCTAAATTGTTCATTAACCACATGATTAACTTTTATTTACATGTGAAAGTCTAACAATTTTGTAGCCATTCTTGAGCTCTTCCATATTCTTCACCTGTATGTCAAAAATTATTCATTCTCATGAAAAACTAATTAGGACAATCTCCTTTATTGACGTTGTATATCAATTTTTCCAAGCAATGGTGCGTCTATCATTTCTTGAGGTTTGGTTCGTGCAATGGTGCAAATGATGGTTTCAACGGGGACAAAACGGAGTTAGTATAAGTCCCAGTTGGAATTATGGTCGAGTTTTAAAAATCAGAATAAGTCGTTCTCATCAAATATTAGTACTGGACATCCATTAGCTTCTTCAACAAATTCCAAATGTGAGGTACGGCTTTTGAAAGTTTTGATAGAAGATATGGTGCATCCGCAAACTGTCGTGCATCAAATCAACCACCAATCTAAATTATAACAGCTGCGCAGAAAACAACCTGTCATATAAATTACAAAAATACCTATGGAAGAAAAGAATCTCAATTTGTATGACCTCAAGAGGTAAATGATGGTGGCTCTTCTTTAACATGGAAATACTTAGCACCTATTGCGGCACCAAAAACTGCTGTCCTAATCATAGGCATAAGCATGCCGTCCCCAATCAAATATGTTAGCTATATAATCTTGTACTTAATTCAAATTCATTCCTCTCCATCCAACAAAATCTTTTACATCCACATAAACGTGTAAGCTATTAGAGAGAGGAAGTTTTGTGGATTCAACTTCTTTCCAAAAATTTTCAAATATTGAGTTTACTCAAGTTTAGGTTATTGAAAAGCTATATAACACCGGCCATAGTAAACTTCATCTCATGTTTATCACGCAGCCTGAGAAAAGTCTCAAAAACACCAACAACTGCTAAGAATAATATCAATATACAAAGCATTGATTCGATCACTGTCTGTGGGAGTCGAACACATAACCTCATGACAAAAGCCATGTGATCTACCTATTGAGCTAAGATATCCAAAGGGATGGAGTACAATACATACCTCACATAATTACTTCAATCAGTTTTAAAATTTAAACTAAAGAACATGACTTGGATGATCATCTACATCTTACCAAGGACAGATCTTCCTTTGCCTCGCGTCCTAAGAATATATGCATAATAATTAATGATGATTAATGAATTAGATAATAGTAGTGTGACATAATAAAAATCTTCATCATTCTTTGATAATTTTTCATGGTAATGGATGTTGCAAGTATCTTACTATAAGATAATAGTCCTGGTTAATTCCGAAAACAATAATTTCACTCGGATACAAACTAAAAAAAAAAAAAAAGGTAATTAAATGGTATGTTGAGAACCTTCCTCAACATTTCCCAAAACAATAATTTAGCCATTTACAGTTTCGTAATAGATCGACCTTAAGCATACACCTAACTTTTGTTCTTACGTCATAATTTTGCTAGTCCCCTCTACATCTCAATCAGTTTGGTTGGCAGGGATTCATCTACTGATATAAATACCACCGATCGAAGGTCAAGAAAAAAAAATATGGTTCCAATAAAAACATCACAAAAATGAGGGTGTGAAGACCACTAACTAATATTCACAAACTATTTTGGAACTTGGAAAGAAAGCTGACCTTCACTGGGTTAGGAATCAGACTCTTATCCAAAATGCATCAACCATACAGATACTTACGTGAGCTCCTACACCAACCACAATTAGTGAAGCAGTATTCCAACCTACCATCTACATTTATATGCCAATGACTAATTATTAAAACTCTTCTGGAGATATATATGCTTGCACGAAGAAGAAAATAAATTGTTCACTCTGGATATCTCATGGAAACCAAATGGACCTTAAGTTAATTTGATCTTAAGCCATCAAAAAATCTAAAGTTCCAAGCTAAAGAGTTAGAATGCTTATATAGTCTGGCACAAGTACCAAAAACATTCTCATACATCATTATCCTCCCAGAAACACTAATTCCTTATTGATAGCAAAACCAAGTACGAACCCTTAAAAAGAGGTCTAAGTTACCTTAGAAGTACCTGACACCTTGAAGATTTTTAGATACTTGATCAACTTTATTCCCATGTGAATTTGAAATTAAAAATAAAGTAAAATAGATAAAGCGAATGATCATATAACAGTAAACATGAGCGATCAAAATAAAATCCTTCCTATATTATGTACTAATTCAAGAAACATCTGGAACTACATTAAAAAGAAAATAATTTTCAGCAGACAAATGATACTGTTAAGCTTGATAGTCATCAAAAACTGTTTAATTATCTTCAAAGATTTTTTTCACGGACTCTTCAATGAAAGCGAGAGGAACAAAATACATAAGGAATACTTGAAGTCATCTTATTAACCTTAAATCCATTAAAGACTTACATCACATGATGAAGAAAATATATAATCAAGCTATAATTTTCGAGTTACAATTATAAAGTCTTATAGTGAAATCATAGACCTGCATTATCAATACATACTGTGGATGCATCAACCTCTTATTTCCTATACACTTGTAAAGATGGCAGCAAATTTTCTCAATTTTGATTCAATAGTGGGACCAAAAACCCTGCGATGCAAGAAAGTATTTACTTTAGCTAACACAAACACCTATAATGACTATATCAAGGCTATGATATTATCATTTTGTACATCATTAACATCGTTGTTGCTCAATATGTTAGTGACATTATATATTCCACTCAGGCCCAGCTTTTCAAAGGATCTACAGAATAATAACATCATGGCCCAAATGATATATGTCAGCAACTATCTCAAAGGTGTACTGAGTTCATAATAGAAGAACATATTTTCCTTGAGATGAGAAAAGGGACATGTTGTACTTGATCAGTACTAACCATATGAAACATATATACCTTAATTAAATACTCAATATTCTGTAAGTCTGATGGGAGCACAAAGAGAGAGACTTAACCTTTTATTTATGGAAAAACATCTCTAGTTGTTGGCATCTTTAACACATCCATCAAGCAACAATCATGATATCAAAAAAGAAGGTACACTAAATTTATCAGGTGGTGAGACCAATGTCCCTTTCAAGAGCAAAGGAAATTGAAGAGTGCGGAAATGTTGATCAACAGGAATAATCAAGCAAAGGAATCCTAATGAATATCAAATATGAAGGGCAAGCATGACACTGAATTTATGGAAGGAAAACGAGTAATCTCTGCTAGAGAAATGAGCAATTCAAGACCTTTTGAATTACTACGAGTTCCCTAGGCACATAGATAACCTTGGTCAAGAGTGAATCGTGGATTACACATTTCCCTAGACACATAGATATCCTTGGTCAAGAGTGAATCGTGGATTACACATCCCTTCTTCTTTAACTTATTTCATAGCACGCTCATAGTAGTGAGAAATATTGAACATAGTTGTACAAACTCTACTGTATAATTCAAAAGTAAGAATTAGCTAGACTTGCTTTCCAATTAAAATTTATCATAATTTCCAATCTAGCATATGTTGTTTTTGCAAATAGATGCATATTTTATTGATGGAGGTACCTCATTAACAGTGTCAACGTCAAATCTATTCATCCATTCAATAATCTTTTCCCATGTGTGCTTTGTTTTATCAATATTTAACTTGGTTATGTATATGAACACACGCTTGGATTTTCCACAACTGCACTATGCCAGTCCATAAAGGAAAGAGATATCAAATTACTTCGCTAATTGGTATGGCTGGATGGACAACCACCATTAATGTAGTATCGCCAAACGAACTCCAATAATTTTCTTGTTATGAATCAAATTCTGTTCTCGTGTGACTTAAAATATGATTTAGCTCTTCATCTCAAACCTAGTAGACAATAAATACATTTGCTTAGAAGTACTTCTAAACAAAGTCTTGATTTATACGTGTGTATATATATATATATATATTACCTACATATCTTTTTAAATTTCTTTGGGCATGATCAAAAAAGTATACTACAAATCATGAGGCAATTAAAATGAACTTGTTCCTCCTCTTTCTGTACATTATTTTAAGATTATGTAAAGAAAAAAAATTTACCTTCCCAACCATGATCTCACTGTCATAATCATCTCCGTAAAGAGTAATACATGTACAAATGCAAACTGTCCAACCCATACAGCCAAACCACCGTCATCTTTTGCACTTCTTTCACTTATTATAAAAACTGATTTTGATCTTATTTCAATTTTGATTAACTACCTCCTAATAGAAAAATGGACCATCTCAATAAAAAAATTCACCTTTTGCTGAAAATATCGAATGATCCCCTTTTGGTCACCTCTTATTCAAGCTCCTGTTTACAGAAAAAACTTAACGATTGCAGTCATAGCTTATAAATGAAATACCACCTAATTGAAATGTTTTTGGTACATCCACTTGAGCTGACATGCTATTTATATACCTTTAATACCACAACTTGAGTAACATACCAGTTCTCTTGTGTTCATTTAGACAGACAAAGAATAAGCTGAGACCCTTCAGGTGATTGTAAATTATGATAGGGTTTTTGGTCAACTCGCCAGCTAACTGTGTATAAAAAAGATTAAAGCGAGTTATAGAATCTCCAGGAAAAATGTTCCAGAAATAAGCAGGATTAGGAATACCTTTCTAGTTCTTCGGATAAAGCTACCCCATTTAAATCTTATCTGGAACTTGTTGGTGCGCGCATAACATATTTAAAATATGAACATGATAAAGCAAAGGTTTGAATAGGTTATCCAAAAGAGTACTTAGAAACCTGAATTTTTAACTTGAAGATGTTACCATGCATGAATTGGTTATCAACACGTGGAACACACCACACCATCAAATAAATTCAGATACATAGTTAATCCAATGTCAAAAAAAATAATGGATACGATGTAACATGGAGGATGCAAATTAATGTCCAGACAATAAGGTAAATGGAAATACCTGGATGTCAACCAAGAAACTACGATAATAGGGAGAGATGGCCATGATAATGGAGGAAACACAGCCCAATGATCGAACACATCAAGATAAACATATCAACAGAAAAATAAACAAAATAATTAACTTCCGTGAAGCTCTCTGATTGAATGCCAATGTCCCCAGGTTGTTAACTAATCTCTAATTCATTTATCCAAAAATTTGCAAAAACTCATTATCAAAATTGAAGAAACAAACAAATTAAATTAATAAAAATCAATTTAACCAGTAAAAAGGGTAACTCAATAATTCGAATAAAAAATGAATCAAAATCCCTAGATATATAAGAAATTTATAAATTAAAAAAACTCAGAAACAAAATGAATCAAAAACCCTAGATATCAATTGTTTAACTTAAACACTATATTGAAAAAACCCCAAATATATGAAACCCTAAGTTTTAATTTGTTTTACTAAATGGTCATGGTATTCGACAAAAATTAGGTCCAAGATCTCTTCATACCTAGAAAAACCCTTTTAAGTTCAACTGAAATCCACAAAATAAGATGAAGGTGTCGCAAGAACTTTCCAAGTATGAGAAAACGATGATGTGTTTGCTTCTCAAGAAGGAGAAGTAGATGAAGGTATATATTATGGAGGTGGTGTAGGAGGTAGTGTTGTATGATAAGCTGTGGAGAATCATAGAAGGGAAACTTCTCTCTGCAGAGAAAATTGGTTAGGATTATATTCCGTTAAAACCAAATTGGTAGTGTTACTTTTGAATACCGTGAGTCTTTGGTAGCCGTCTAATGACTACTCCATCCGGAGCTTCCCGACCTTCGGATCGGGTCTATATTAAACGTTGTCCGTGTGATAGCTTTTGTCATCATGGAGACAAACACCATACCTTTTTATAACAATGACTAGGCATCACCGGGGCCGATTAGTATTATGTGTCACGTAGTCTTTGATAACATGGTTTTTAATTTGATATATTTATATATGTTTCGTGAAGATAATTTAAAACCATTAATATACTTATCAGGGTATCTCACTAATATAATCCAACTTATGTTATCTAGGAATCACAATTAATGATTTCCAGATTGTTTACCTTGGTGTATTTTTTATTCGTTGCTTCCAGGATAATTAAATGGTGACTATTAATTAAACATAAAAATCACCTTCCAAAGTTAATATAATGTGAGCTACGTGTATAATGATGAGCCTTATTATCTAACAAATTAGAACATGCAAGCGTGGTCTGAAACAAACAAATGAATAATCCCAATATGTATTTGCTTATCTAAATAAAAAAAAATCTAAGAATCTGAAAGCAATAAGTTTAAATTTTAAAAATCAATCCATAAAATCCATTCGAAGAGAAAAACAGTTTGCCTTAGCAATCTGTAATTCAGAAAAATATTGGGTTCCTAACCAACGACTATGTCCCATTTCTATTCATGAATAGTGTGATTACTAATTAAATGATATAATTCTCGACACTTAGTACATCTTGTTCTTGATAATATGTATTCTTGACAACTCTTGACTATTTACGTGTCACAAAGATCAATTTACAGTTATCCTTTTTTTTTTTAAATCATAAATATATTATTTTACTCCTTAACACATCATAAATATAATTGGATGCATAACACTTATCAACATGTGACAATAAAAAGAAAAACATCCACAATGATGCGGAAATTAAGCACTCAAAATAGATTTGGTTTAAGGAACAACATCTTACAATAAATTTGATATTCACCTTCATCTGGAAATATATGATGAACTTGTATCTTCAACTAATTTTTAATATATTTTTATTTTCTCATATAGAAGATTCGGTTCCTACAACCATATAAACCATTTACCATGAATTTTCTTCGTGTTTGAAAAAATTTGGGTCAGTTTTTTCATCTAAAGATTAGCACAAATAAATTCGTGAATCTATTCCAAAATTCAAAATTTTCAAAATTATTCAAGAAGAAAAAAGGAAAAAATCATATAGGGTGATAAATAATTTTGGTACTTATGTTCCAGTCTTGTACACATATGAAAAACAACTGCTTTACCTAACAAATTTATTCCTTGATTGGTTTCATCAAATATTCTCTTCTCAACTTGAAAATAGGGTTTACTCAATCAGGACAATCTGATGCCTCTTGATATCTTAGATGCCTTATATTTTTTGTCCAATTCGAGTTACCAATCAGCATCGCAAATATATATGGGTGATGATTAAAACATGTAATGGTCATCAAACCTTGATAGATCTCGAATACTTCCCAAAGTATAAAAATGCTCGTTTAGGAGTTCATTAAAATGAAAACCATAAAAAATAATTTAATTTAATTAAGCTTTGGTAAATTTTCTAGCATATGAATCTTGATGCCTCGATTCAAGTTGTCAACCATAGCAAAAAGAAAAAAAGTACAATGTAAAGGTCGATGCCCATGAAGGGACTTAAAAATTCAAGTTAAATGGTTGTTATTTTCTCCTTGATAATTCATAAGGCTTGACTTAAATGTCATCTTGGTGTATCGCCTTTTTTTATGCTTAGTTAACGTAAAACCTGCTAGTTCAACAATAAATAATGCATACCTTTACTTTTATATATTTGTTTTTTCAAAAATAGTGTAGCCCAAACGTAGTCTTTTCAGTTTAAAAGATAAGATTATATATGCGAAGTACGCTAAAAAAATTAAATCAGTCCTAATCAAAAATAGGAAACTTTCAAAAGTAATCACAATAAAGGAACACACATTCTCAGTTTAAATAGCTTAACTGTAACATGAACAGAACTAAGTTGGAAGTTCAGGTTTTGAGATCGACTGAAGGATAATCAAAGTAAGGAAAACTTTGAAAAATCAAATGGCACAAAAAGAAGAACAAAGAGAAATAAGTGACGACAATTTCATGTTTAACAAAAAAACAAATGATTGAACGAAGCGAAAGAACTCACCACCTTAATGGCTTGACGATTTTAATGTTGAAGCGTTTAAGAGATTACATATTGGGAATACACACAAACATTTCAATCCTATGATGCCCGGATTTTCGTAAATCAACAAAATAAGTGCATTTCCTATCTCAGTCTTGTTACTCAAACACTCATTGAAGGAAATTCAAAGCACGAAAGAAAAGGGCAAAGAACCAAAAAGTCTTCAGCCAGGTCCTAGTAAACAGCCGTGTGGGACACATGAGTTTGTAAACAACCTTCTCACCAATCTGAAGACTATTAAGAGAAGATATCTTGACTTGACCCTTTCATTCTTTGTAGAGATGGTGCTCTGACCTTATAGTCTAAAAAGCGTTATGGCCTCCTGAAATCAGCAAAAATTGCCATATGCTTGTGAAGTTGTGGAGATTGAGCTATGAAAGCAGGGTGGCCTTTATGGTCAAGTCAGAGAAAAAATGCACCACTTTTAAGCCGGCTATCAATTTTGGTGTCTCCAATTAAAAAAAATCTCCAAAAAATAATTATTGCCACCAATTTCAGCCACACCCATCATTCATAACAAATTATGCTTGAAGGATAGATTGTAGTTTAATTGCTTAAGAAATTGTAAAGTTAAAATAAAATTACCTGTAAAAATGTGAAACAGAGTTATTTTTCGAAAAGAAATGAAAAGAAAAGAACCAATTCACAAAGTTATTTTAAAATACCTAGTCAATGTTGTTGCCTATGTCATGGCAAGGCAATGCCTTCTACCATTGTTTGGTATGATCGTCTTTTTTCTTAATTTTTTATATAGTTGAACTCTTTGAATCCAATATGTTAAAAATATTTCAGGGCATAAGAAATGATTGTGTACGTAAATCCCAATGTGTGGAGATTATGAGTACCTTCAATATTTTTCTTCGTCATGGCAAAGCAAATCTTTGCTGGAAAGTTTACACCAATTATCTCTACTTTCACATTATCATACATAGTCATTCTCACTCTCTATATGTCCATAAATTTTCAGGTCTACTGCATATTAGTATCTTCTCCTTTCCTCATCAATTTTTGAAATCCAACTTTTCTTAGTCCCTTCTCTATTTTTCTGATAAAAGTTTTCAAGAGTTTTAATTTTCAGTTTTAGTGAAACAGTGGTATGTTTTCCAATGTGTGGATCCAATTGATTTATGTCAAGATGCCAACTCAACTTTCCATACGGAAAAAGAAAAACTTAATGCAGAGGAAAGTAAGCTAGGGTGGCTCTCGGAGATCCGGGAAAACCTTTTTCTTCCTTAAGGTGAAACAAAATATTGGGGACACTTAGTATGTCAAAACCATCTCCTGGCAGTATAATCGCTTCAGCGGTTTTTTGTAAATTGTACCGCCTTTCACCCGCAGTTTCTTTATAATAATTTTAATAGTGTTCTTGATAGGACGCTACTCTAATCTCATGTGCCAAAGAATAGTTATTGATGTTGAAATGGCTCACATACATCTTTGTCGAACACTCTGGGCCTGATTAGGATCTAAAATTTCCCAATTTGCTTTGAAGCATGGTTTTTAAAAGCGTACGCTTCACGCTTCGAAGCGTGAAAATTCAACAATTCACTTCAGATCGATCCTTTGAAGCGAATCTACTATGAAGCGCACATATTCCATTTAATTGATGTCCTTCATCAATTCCCACCTAAAGTTTTAGGTTTCCCACAAAATTTTAAGGAATTTTAAAGGAAAAAAGAGTGGAACCAACTATTATAAGTACCCTAAACACACCATTTATAGATGCAAACATTACATATATTTAGGTTCCGTTACACAGTCACTGCTTCTATGTAAGCTATATTTTTTTATCGTCCCCTTAGAAATTTCAACACCATAATGATAAATGTTAAAATCTTGTCGAACACTCAGGGCATGATAAGGATCATATAAAGCTAAGAATAAAATGTTTCTTTTTTGTACTAATGCTCCACTCTTTTTTCCAAGTTTCGTGCGTACTGAAAAACACTTTGAACCCTTGCTTTTTAGAGTCCAAGACTGGTAATTGCATTCGAAGCATTGTACTCTAGAATGTAATCACCAAACAATTTTAAGGAATTTTAAAGGAAAAAATAGTGGAAACCAACTATTACAAGTGCCCTAAACACACCATTTATTGATGTAAACATTACATATATTTAGGTTCCGTTACACAGTCACTGCTTCTATGTAAGCTATATTTTTTATCGTCCCCTTAGAAATTTCAACACCATAATGATAAATGTTAAAATCTTGTCGAACACTCAGGGCATGATAAGGATCATATAAAGCTAAGAATAAAATGTTTCTTTTTTGTACTAATGCTCCACTCTTTTTTCCAAGTTCCGTGCGTACTGAAAAACACTTTGAACCCTTGCTTTTTAGAGTCCAAGACTGGTAATTGCATTCGAAGCATTGTACTCTCGAATGTAATCACTAGACAATTTTAAGGAATTTTAAAGGAAAAAATAGTGGAAACCAACTATTATAAGTGCCCTAAACACACCATTTATTGATGCAAACATTACATATATTTAGGTTCCGTTACACAGTCATTGTTTCTATGTAAGCTATATACTTTTGATCGTCCCCTTAGAAATTTCAACGCCATAATGATAAATGTTAAAATCTTGTCGAACACTCAGGGCATGATTAGGATCGTCTATATAAAGATGAGAATAAAATGTTTCTTTTTTGTATTAATGCTCCACTCTTTTATCCAAGTTCCCTGCATACTGAAAAGCACTTTGAACCCTTGCTTTTTAGAGCCCAAGACTGGTAATTGCATTCGAAGCATTGTACTCTGGAATGTAATCACCAAACAATTTTAAGGAATTTTAAAGGAAAATGGAGTGGAAACCAACTATTATTAGTTCCCTAAACACACCATTTATAGATGCAAACATTACATATATTTAGGTTCTGTTACACAGTCGTTGTTTCTATGTAAGCTATACTTTTGATCGTCCTCTTAGAAATTTCAATACCATAATGATGAATGTTAAAATCTTGTCGAACACTCAGGGCATGATTAGGATCGTCTATATAAAGGTGAGAATAAAATGTTTCTTTTTTGTACTAATGTTCCACTCTTTTTTCCAAGTTCTCTGCGTACATAAAAACACTTTGAACTCTTTTTTTCGGAGCATTGTATTCTCGGATGTAATCACCAGACAATTTTTTGGGAATCACCGGCATCATACAAATCCCTCTAAGCTTTGGGAGGTTCACGCAATGGAGGGAGTTTTACTTTTCCTTGGAGAACATTTTTCAAAGGTTAGATTCTTCTTGAATGATTTAGTCAATCTCGTCAGCCCAATGCATCGGACCACATACCGAGCAATTCAACATACATTTTTACTTGAATAAGTTTGGTGTACCCACATCGTCCTCCTCATCTTACTATGAAGTTCATGCAATTCAAATATAAATAGATACACATCCAAATACAAATAGATACACACCAAAATACAGATGGAAATTCAATAGCGGAGTTAGTTTGTATATATGTTTAGCCTAAAGAGCTACCAATAGATCCACATGCTCCACATTCTCCATTCCTATGTCAACATTGCTGGGTGGGTTATTTGAATTCCCCGGTGCATTAATTTGAAGTGAAACGACCAAGCGACTATTCTTAGTTTCATAAGTCTGTGAACATAATTTTTCGGAGCATCATATTCACTATTGACAAACAAATTCTCTGAATAATATGTACCACTGAAACTAATATTTCAATGCAAAACGTGACAATAATAACATTTAGAATATGACACTGTCGATTAGTTCATAGTCTTTTTTTTTCCGGAGCTTCTTTTGCACAACATCAACGTGCTTGTTAAGTAACTCATTAATTCCAGTACAATGGAAAATAAAACCATAACCATTTTAAGGTTAGTCCCCAGAATTTGGTGCAAACACAAACACTATGATACAAAGATATGAAACTAATCCCATGGCTCTTTCATACATTCGGTGGAAAGACGCTTGGTAATCCCATGGTTATTTTACCTTATTTATGTTATATCCTATAAACAGAAGTATATCATATATCTTCATGGTGTGAATAACAACCCTTAGGTCTCTTTGACGGGAAAAGCCTCACTGGTACAATATGAATAGTAAAAATAATCCATATAGGCAAGATCCTAATATCAAGAGACGGTATAGTTGGCTTCAGGGATCAACTACATGATACAATACAAAATCAACCAAAATCAGTATATATCAGCTAAGTTAGCGCCAACATTTGACAACAATAGAGCATTTATAATTAAATAACTAACAGTTAAATGCATCTCATGGTCATCGATGGGGTGATGAGAAATAGCGCAGATAATTGTATTGGAGCTAGTCAAGAAGAGGACCGTAGTTGTGCTCCTCGCTCCTCTGATTATCTACTCGTTTTCTTCCAAAAGCAGCCTCTACAAATCTCGTTTGGATCCATTCATGATGGCTAGGAGTGTCAATTTACTCAACCACTCATTGATAATGATTCTATCGTTAGACGACTAACGATACCTAGGTAAGTGTCCCGCAAGTATTTCCCTTGGAAACTCATCCTCCTTTACAACTGTTTGCAAGTTCTAAATTTATCCATGGCACCTAGATCTAAACAATGACACCAAAGAATGGTAGATTCACATGCACACCCACATGTCTTAAAGCCCATAACCTGAGATCAGATTGTAATTCCATACTCTATTGGTCCACTTATGATGAGCTTGACGACATACAAATTGATATAAGTATAGCATTAGTTTGTGATCTTGGCTGATTTTCCTTGCTTACATTAATCTTCCGGCAAACCTGGTATCACCCAAAATCAACCTGTTATTATCCAGCGGAATGTAACCGCTTGCTGTAAACAAAAGCAAGGAATTATATTAATCACTTGGTGTAAACATGAGAGAATTATTATAAAAAGTACGTGAGAAAAGGGGCACGTAAAATTCTCAGATATGTACATGGAATTACTTTAAATTCTCTTATACATTAAATCTGCAGGTAAATGGTAGTATTTCCTTTCTTAAATTATTCTTTATCGGATTTTTCCTTCACCTTCTTAAAATATGAAAGTGCAGATATAACACCAGTTAACATGCAAATACAACAAAACTCACTACTTGTGAAAAGAAACATCAGAGCGGCAGTAAGTAATACTTGTGCCAACCCAAGCAGGAGCAGGTAAAACAATGATTGGGAACACCCGCTAAGAAAAACAAAAAAATCACATCAAATAGCCAGTAGAAGTCAATGTTTTCTTCGTCTATGTTTTGTTATTTTACCTTTTGACTTAGTGCACCACTATAACGGTAAACCACGTATGTAGACCTGCCTAGACGTTGAAAACACGCTAAGATATGACTCCTGGTGAAGAATTATTCCTAAGATAGAGATTTGGAAAAAGCTAAGACTGGTTTTGGCAAAATTTTCCTAATATGTATTAGGTTCACATATAATTCATAAAAGGAAACACAAAGAATATAAACTCAATCTGTGTGTGTGTAAAATAAATCTGCAACTAAATGACATGAAAACAATAACTAAAATAGGAATATATCGGAAGAATAATACTCATGAATAATACCTTTAAACCAAGACATGACTTGGTACCATCACATGCGTTTCAACATCAGAATCCATGCGCTGGAAACAAACCTCTTTGATTCATCATCAAATTCTGCGATGAATAAGATAAGAGGATGAGGGAGAAGTGAAACCAAACAAATAAAAAAAGGACAAAAGAACGTATCATAGGGTTAGAGTTCTCAGAAACAGAGAGCTAAGAAACAAACCAAATCTAGTAAAACTGCCGACTCTAGGGTTAGAAAAAAAAGTATGAAGCATCACATCCACTGGTCACATGTAAACAGAAAAGAACCCCAATGTTAGATAAGGTTGAAGAGTACAGATAGTTCTTTATATATGTATATTGTTAGTGATATATGTTCATCAAACTTGTAATAGCTAATAAATTTGATTCTGAACTTTTAATACATAGAGATCAAAAGGACAGAGTAAAATCATAATATATAAAGAGCAAAAATGCAACACATAATCACATATACTAATCAACAACAAATTGAATCAATGGCAACCTAATTAAAGAAAGGTCAAAAGAAAATGTAGCACCTAGATGCAGAAGAGTATAACCTTTACGTTTTTAGATCATTATATAATGGCTACAAACCCCTGCCTTGAAAACTTCTCTATCCATGCCGATAGTATGATAATGTGAAATGTTCATACAGAAAAAACAAAATGAAGCTTACCATATCTCAGCATGGCCTGTTTTTTCATAAAGTTGAAGTTCTGCATTCCCAGCAGCGAGATCTTTGCAATTGTTCTACGTCCTACAAAATGAATATGAAAATATTAGCTAAACCCATTTTTATATTTATACACGTTCACATCATTTTTTCCACTGGAGTAAACATATTGTGGTGGAATAAAGAAAAATACATAGATTACATTAGCTTGGAGAAATTTTGTTAATGGATTTGCCTGTATATTTATCATATGCATCAGCGAATAGATATAACAGTCCAATTTTTACTGCTAAATCAAGTAATCTCTATAACTCTAGCAGTCTTTGCGAGATTATGTGATAGTGGAGGTGTCCTAAAACAAATGAAGAGAGAAAAAGAGAATACATAAATACTAAATTCAATTCAAGATTGATCAACAATAAGAAAAGAAAATTAGATACAGTAAGTGTTCTTAAAGTGGAAGAAATGTTGCACTTACCATCCCACTATTTCTCAACATTTTTATAGCGCAAACTTCGAATTGAAGTTGTAATCATCTACATAAGAGAAATAGGAGTTCACACAAATTTTCAGATTTTGTAATCATCTATAACAAAATCAAAGCAATTGATAACAAAAGAAACCACCTTTCTCTGTTTTGCCGATATCTGAAAATGGTCACAAAACTAGGATTCCAACCTGCATGAAATTGGGTTGAGTTTGAAAATTTCTTTTTTTTGTAAACCCAATTTGGTGTGTTGAATGGAGAAAAGAATAAGAAGTATAATAGTTGATATGGATCAAACCGATAAATCAGCAATTTAAGCTACAATATTCTAGTAATTTCACAATGAGCACAACCCACAACTTGTCAATAGGCCATGCTAACCAAACTGGCACAGAACAGTACTCCCATTTGGAGGGCATATAACTCCAAAGAGTGTTAGAAACTATCGTGCGAACCATGCTGAGAGAATATGAGCAAATTTATTTCTTATTTGTTGTCATGAAGCTGCCGTGAGAAGAGACAATTCCCTACATAGAAAACTATAGACCAAAAGAAATTTAAGTTGTTTACTGAAAAGAATTATGTGCAACATCACAGGCTTTCGAGGCCAATTTCATATATTATTATAAAAAGATGTTATCCAGGTGAAGTTGCTACATGAGTTCATATAAGGTGTTCAAATATTACTGGAAGTTCTCTCTAGGAGAAAGAAAAATTAGCAAAAAGCCACTACTCTTAGCCATAAACTTGACTTCTAAGTAAATTCTAGTGGACAACCGTAACCCAAAAAACTTCTTAATCTAACTATGGAACCGCACCCTCAAGTAGAGCCAAAAAATAATGCATGTATGTTATCCATTCTAACGTTCTAAGAATAAATCTGAACCGGACAGTACAATCTAGAAAAATCCAAGAAAAAAAAATTGAGGCAAGGCAAGTAATTAATCAGATTTTTCAAAATATCAATGAGTAACACTGTAGCATGAATTAAGAACATGAACCATTAAGTGGGCTGCAGTCCTGATTAGATACAATTATACAGAAGGAAGAGAAGACTCTTAAGTAGCGACAACTTAAAAAAGAATCAAGTGTTTAATCGATAGTAACTAATATGAAATTTGGATAAAGTGTTTGAATTTGATATTACCGAATGAGAATGATCATTCCTAGAAAGGGTTCAAAAAAAAAAGCATTGGTAGCAACTCCTCCAATAACAATGATGGTTCTAACAACTGCTCTCAAGAAAAGAACCGTGAACTCCTGACACTCTTTGTGATTCAACGTTAACGGATTAAACCCTGCAGTGAATAAGATGGAACAATCAAAACAATATTAAAACAAAACAAACAAAACATAAGAACAGATTTCATTTTGGGGTTCGTGGACAATGGAGAGCTAAGAGAGAAGAAACTGAATTTAGTCGGGAAAACAACCGATTAAGGTTGGGGTTCTGAGGGTTCTGGCTAGAGCATTTTTCACACCCTTAGCACATCACTCCATATCCCCACTGAAATAAATTGACAAAGCCCTTGCGATATGTACCATCAAGTGTTGGTTCTACTTTGCAAATTCTTCAAAGTTAAGTAAGATAAGTATTATTTTCAAAACAGCAAGCTTTAATATCTCGTTTGAACATATTTCCGAGACATCCAAAGACCAAATACTTTTAAATATGTTGCTTACAAAACTTTTGCAACTGTGGGATTACGCACTGGTCAGTTTTAACGGTTAATTTAAAGGGCTTCTCAAACTTTTCTCCACCCAAGTTTCCTCGGTAAAGAAACTCCAAGTTCTTGAGCTCTGCATGATGGAATACACAAACCCGCCTAAGTAAATTAAATGTTGTTTCGTAACAAGTGATTCCCATTTAAGTTGCAGGCGAAGGCTTAATCTCGTTATAATACTTGAAAATATCTCGGTATTCATCCTTTGTAGGGTGCAATTCAGGTTCCGCAGAGGCAAGAACAAATATCATATCACCCTCATGGAAAAACAGTTCAAACCTCCATATAAGTTTCTTAAATAACACCCTGGTATCATTCGTCACCCTGCAATGGAAATACATCAGTTTCAAGTTAAAATATTAATGCATTACTGACTACAACTTTATTTTAGAGGTAAGGCGGTATACAAATTGCAAGGCATTGTTCCAATGAACATATAACGCCGAGCACTAAAGTAGTAGCATCAGTTTCTATAATATAAATAAAACTTCCTCTCATTTTTACTGAAAGGACCAAAAATAAAGCAAAGCAAAGAAAAAATCTATAATCTTTTTCCATGAAATACTTGTCAACATATCCTTTCCCATAACACTCACTCACAATTGAAAATTGTACACACAATTATTTCCCAAGAAATGAAATTTGTTAAAATCTTATAATTTTTGAACAACTATTATCCCCCTAGGCCTGTTTGTTTCACGGCAAACCTACTACTGATGACGGCAACTGTACAATTAACGATCTCTAAATGGCTGATAAGTAAATAAATTGTTCGCCATGGATCTCTCATGGAAACCAAATACCTGTCACCAAATCATAAACATATATCAAAGCTTTCTAATCACATATATCAAACCACACTTATGAAAATCTGTCAAAAATAAGAAATCAACAGCTTAGCTGTATTGCAAAAATGTTAAAATAAAAAGATGGATCAATTGCCAATATGAACATCCTCAGGAAAGACAACACAAAGGTAGTTGAGAGTTTAAGAAATGAAGATAGCAGCTAGTTCCTAGATACACACAGGTGGTTCTAGAAGGGTGCTCCGCGTTTCTGGGTGTGTTTATCTTCACTGTTATTTCTACTTCCTCTCTATCTTCACCTAGCTAGCAAAATATAGTATGTGGCTTTTGATTCACCAATTTTGAATACCTAAATTCACATTGATTACACACTATTCGCTCCAGGAATCATATTTAGAAAAAGACAAAAAACAAAGGCATAGAATTAAATTCTAATGATATTATATGGAATCAACATCAACACGATTGAATCGTAGCCAAAATCCGACATTGATGCCCTTCGTTTGGTTTTTTTATTCCAACAGATTTCATTGGTTTGATGAAATTTAAACATTCATTAATTTGATGATGAAATTGAAACATAATTTTGGATTACTACCAAGCCTCCCAAAGTAATATAGTCTCCCATCTTAAAGGTCAAAAAGTAGATTCAAGGAACATGTCAAGCCATATACTGAAAATCTTCATCAAGTTACTATAGTTATACAGAAAGACTGACATCACAATTGAATATTGATAGTTTCCTTAAGTGTCAGAAAAATGAATTTAAAAACCTTGTGAAACAATTATTGAATACAGGATTAGTGCATCGAAGTATCATCCCTTTTCTTCACTGTAATATTGGTGAAAAAGAAAGATGGATCATGGCGTATGTGTTTTAATATATAGAATTAAATCTAGTTACTCTTAAGGATAAATTTCCTATACCGATAATTAATAAATTACTTGATGAACTACATGGGGCTAGCTAAAATAATAGGAGATTCTCCTAAAGAAAGAGGCAAAAAGGAAAGTCATGATCATACACTTCGACTTTGATTTTAGATTGTTTTTTTTTTTTTTTTTTTTTTGAGATTACGATCAATCAAAATTATTGAAGATGGACGATGAAAAAAATTAAAAATTACTTATAACAATGCTTATAATCTTGGCGAGAAAAATTTAAGCAAGTAAAATAAATCAAAATTTAATGGGAAAAATGTATACTGTGAGATTTTACTATATAGAGAGGGGAAGAAGCATACAAAGTTACAAACAAAAATAAAAAGGAGTTTTTTACCTACAAAAAAAAGAAGATATTAGGTCAAGTAGATGGTGAAGATGGGTATTAACTACCCACATCATTTGGGTTATGATATTAGAAATTTGGAGGAAAAAAAGGCTACATTGAAATTAAATATGGGTTTTATTTAGTCACTGTAAAAAAAATATGCTGCTTTTCTTGAGAGATTGTAGTTTCAGATTGAAAATATTATGTTTGTAGCTTTTAAGTTATAAAGGATCAAGAAACTACCACATCCATCCATTAACTAATTACAAGGAGTTCCGAAAATCAATGAATTAGCATTTCCTCATCTTTGATATAATCTTTTAAGCAAAATAACACGAGAGTTTATTAATACAAGAAAAAGAAAAAAAAAACAAGATAGGGACATAAAGCCAGAACATCTCAAAGAAATAAGCAGAAAAGAAAAATGATCAGAAAAGCGAAAGAATACAACTACAAGCTCATCCAAAGTGTTTCTTTGAATACTCTTTTCCGGTGCTACCAAGTAAATTCTCTATTTTGGTTTGGAATTTTTTGTTCTTAGAACCACGAAAAACAGGTTGTTAATTATCTTAGTTGGAAAACTTGATGTATCTTTTGAAAAGACGAGGGTACCCAAATATACCTCAATCTAAAACTTTTCCACCTATAAGTCCTTTCTCCGAAACTGATTGTCTATGGACTGAGTCGAGACAATACAACTAATCTTCAATATTTATAGACCAAGGAAGTTTGGACACCAAGGAATTTCCAAAACTGAAAATATTCTCAAGATATGCAATATATTTCCAAATTCGGTTTCCACAATTCCTGGAAATGCTTTGTCCAAATATTGACCGAAACCTCAGTAGAAAATCTCCAATTAGAAAATGCACATTACCAATTTTTATTTTCTAAAGATATGCATTTTAATTGATGGAAATTAAAATCATATAAAACTAAAAACCTTAATTAAAAGATTCTCAATTTATTTTGATCCGAGATTCTCCTTTAGCTATTAAGGAATATATTTGAACAATAAAAGATAAGAGTTACTGCACATGATCAAATTATGTCGACATCTTTACTTGGTAAACACTTTTTCATATTTACAATCTTGGAACCAATTTGCCACACTTCCAAACAAGTTTAGAATTGGTTCATTTGACTTCCAAGAACTATGTGATTGATTATCCTATCAAATCACCAATCATGGGTTTCACAGTTCTACCAAAACAAGTTTCGGTTCTACCTCCATGTGGGTACTAGGATCGGTCACACTAGCTTTCCAAAATTTGGTTGACTAGGTACTAGGATCGATTACCACATATTTATGGTATCTAACTTGTATTGGGTTGCACAAGTCATAAGATCGGTTACCAATATCTAAGACTTGTTGCACCTCTTACAAGAATCGATTCCCCTTTGCTTATGATTGGTTGCACCTCTTACTAGGATCGGTTCCCCGATGTCTAGAGTTGGTCATACCAATTACAACAAATCGATCATACCATCTCAGGTGATTACTTAAGATCGTCATACCAATACAAAAGTCCGGCCTTGTGAATAGTTTTACCAATATACATGAACAAATTATGAGCGGTTATACTAAACACACATATTGGTAATCCAAATATTTGCAATGACTAATAATATCAATAAGCCTAGCGATTTCCCTTTCGATTCACAAAACAAGTTTATGAATTGTACTTCCTTTAAACGAACGTGAAACATTGTTTCCTAGGACGAAATCTTCACCCATACCCATACATAATTACAATAGCATTCATACGATTATGTCTATGTCTTATATACGATGTTCAAAAGATAGACGTTATACTTCATATTGTAATTGCTTAATACTATGTCTAACTAGAGTATAATCATTCACAGCTTCGCAGTTATGTTTTCAATATGCAAGACTTGAAAGATACGTTAGGGAATGAAAAATTTCAAGTCAAATATCACTAACCTCAAGTGGAAGGATGATGTTGTCGTTATATCTCCTTGCTTCTTCACATCTTCAAGTCTTCTCGTAATACTTGTAATGTCTCATATCCTAATACTTTCAAGATAACCTATACGAAGTTGACTCTAGTACATAATCAAGCGACTCTTTAAATGAGTTTTGGTTCACTAAAATATGACAACCAAACTTGACATACCAATGCTTGGTGTGTTCAACCGAGCTATTCTCTAATAATTTTCCCCTTTGTCAATTTTAGTGACAAAACTCTTACATCATATGGATAAACAAATTACAAGAATTCATTACACATACGCTTGATTCTAAATTTTAACAACACAATAAAAATGACGTTGTTGACATTATAATAACAAAGATAATACTCCCCCTAAAGGTAAGATAGGTAGATTTTCAATCCGCACGTCTTTGTTATTCCCTTTGTATTCCATGTAACTACAAGTATCAATATGATATGCTACTCCCCCTTAGTCTATGCTTTACTCTTTCGTTAGATATAACGTTTAAGCACCAATTTCCTTTCCTTAGTGACACCAAATCACTTGTTTACTCCATATATTTCTCCCCTTTTTTGTCACAAAATGACAAAGGCACGAGCAAATAAAGGACAAACCGAAAGAATTCTTACAAATCTCAAAAATACTTGCAAAACCTATAATATTTAAACACGAGGGTTCCACACACCATTTTAGATAAACAATGTCAAAACCGAAACTAAAAAGTAATTTTGTTTTGATATGTCACAAAAGAGACAATTTCCCGAAGAAATTTTCCCTAATAGTTTAGCAAATAAAAAATTGATTAAGTACCTTAGTTATTTTGCTAAACCGATTGCACAAGTACAGTTGCTTGTTCGATAAGACCAAAATAAAGATCATAATTAACTCTATTTTTCTTATCAGGTTCTAATTATTCAAATAATAACTTAGACCTTTCACTTTTAAACAAGACAAGTACTAGGTTAGTTAACTAGCATTTCTTGTTAAGGCATTCGATTAGACTTGAATAACTGAAACCTCCACTTTGATAAGTCTAACTAAGATCACAATTAACTTAGTTTCTCTTATCCGGAATCGAATTGGACTAAACAATTCATCTTGAAAATCTTTTGTTAAGCCATAAATAATTCATACAAACCAAATAAATCAACTTGCATAATTATTTACATCAACCGGAAGCAATTGAAACAACATAGACATTAAAGTACCGCAATTGCACCGTAATTTCGTAAGCCTAAACAATTGATACCAAACAACAAAGCAAGATAACAATAGTTTTCTTAACCAAAAACAATTGAATCACACACACATCCATACACAAATAATGGAATAAAACATCAATTGTACCGAAATCTTGTTAAGCAAAAGCAATAAATATATACAATAAAATCAGGCTTTTCTTAAATAGGAAAACAATTAACTAACAAAGTCATTAACTAAAATTCCACATCCTCGTCACCCCAAAAAGATATTTAATTAAGTGCAAGTTCAATATAGAACTCTCCCTTGTTGTGTTGTCATCCTCTCGCAAGACAAAAGAACAACAACAAAGACCAACTTCTACCAGAGAAAGGTTGAAAGCCGGTTTTAACTAATGGAATGCAAAATTTGAAACCCCGAAAGACATATGCTTTTATGCTAAACCAAACGATTCAACATATTGTGACTTTTTCACATATTTGTTTCAAATAGAACCCCTTATGATCCTTTGATAAAGCTTACCAACATGGGCTAGAAATTAATCCTGCTAAGCCAAAAAGTCACCCAAACCATTAAGGTTCTGAAAACCGAAATCAAGCATTCCATAAACATACATAACAATAAGATAAAGCATTCAATCACATGATATGTAAACGAAAACTATCACAAGAAAAATTATAAACGAATAATTTTATTCATAAATAAGATAGTTGTTTGTAAGGTAAAATTACTTCTACCCCAAACACATAATTTTTTATGATGTTGTTGTTGGGAATCGATCATTGCTTCAATGTTCAACTGAATTGTGGAGGAGGGGGGGTACTTGCAAAAAACCCTCCGATGCTAAAGCCAGTATTGGATTTTTCACATGCATTTTTAGTATGGAAGATTGCCTACCTTTTTGGTTTATGAACCCACTATTTATATCAGAGATTTTCCGTTTTAATTCCTTTGATTTTATGGAAGATGTTAAATGCCATAACTGGCCCCTACATGCATCCTAGTAATAACTGGCATTGACTGGTCATACATGATGCATGTGATAACTGGCCATCTTTTATGACTGCATGGATCCAGAGTAACTGACCCTTGCATGGCTGCTGGAATGATCAAGAAGCAAAGTTTACAGTGGGGCGCAGAAATCCGTTGGGCATACAGAATAGGGTAGAATGATCCGAGGGCTACGGCATTATGTTGCATCACGAAACACTAAATCAGACAGACCGAAGAATCGCCACGATTAATCACCGATTTATCGGCCACATCGATTAAATAAACGATTAATCGTCGATTTATTGGCCGCCATCTTTGGATGCCGGCGGAAACCTGCTGATGTAACTCTAGGCATATGCTGACGGCGTTAGTAACGCCGTTAAGAATAAACGAAGATACTGACGCCGTTAGGATTTAACGGAATATACTTGGCATATGCTGACGCCGTTAGTGATGGCGTTAATATTAATGGTGTTTTCTGACATGGCATCACGTTCACCGACATGGTCCCATTTACTGACATGTCATTTGCCACGTCATCACCTTTTGCTGATGTGGCATGATTTTCGCACCCTGCTGACGTGGTACGTGTTCAGATGACGTGGCACTTGTCCAGCTGCCGTGGTACTTGCCACATCAGCATCCTTGCTGACGTGTCCCTCGCTTTTCTGACGTGGCACCTTCCACGTCATCACCCTCTACTGATGTGTCCACTGTTCGCTGACGTGGCACTTATCTATCCTTAATTTGGGTATTTTGCATATGGGCTTGCATATGGGGTGCCTTGTAAGGCCTAGTTAGCCATACTTGGATAAACAAGGGAAGCACCTTAGGCCCAATGAACCCTCCTTTGCTAATAGTAGGAGTTTTGTTGGCCTAGGTTAGCCCATTTATTTGTGTAGAATATTAAGGGTACAAACATCGCCCCTTCTTAATCCATAACATGTTATGGGTTAAGAAGTTCGGGTTCCCCTCTGATTTTGCATTTCTCTGGAGTGTTACATAACTCTCCCCTGAACGTGCTGCTCGGAGTGTTATGCAACTCGCCCCCAGGGATACGTTGATTGCGCCAAAGTGTTATATATTTTGCCCCCAAATGGTTGAGGTGATATATAACTCGCCCCCAGTATGTTTTGTGTCATGATTCTCAATGCTCGCGCAGGGGTGCACCTCCCTGCTGCATTTTGCTCGCGCATGGAATGAAAAGTTGAGTTTTTCTGCTATCTTGAATTCGCGCAGGGGGCCAATCTTGCTATTCAAGATGCGCGCAAAGTTTGTGATGTGTACATTTCACATGCCTGGACATATGAAGATTTTCGCCACATTTGTTGTTGTCCCGCATGATGGGGGTAAAATTGAGATAGGGTAAAAATGCTCGAACTGTGCACTCACCCTATCTGCGAGGTGTCAGAGACGTTGCTGATAGCAGACTCGAACTGTACTATTTTGAATACCAAAATTGATAAAGTATGGAATACCAAAATACTGTTGAATTGAATTTCTGAATTGAAATAACAAGATAAATACCTACTGCTTCAACGACAGCTGCCTCATTAAAACCTTTGAGTGGAAAACCCAGTGGGATAAAACCATCAAAAAGGAAAAAGAGTGCAGCACAGCAGGATTTGAATCTAATCCTAATGATAAAACTTCTTCAAGTGGAACGAATTCCACGGCTTACATGGCTTTGAATCCTATTTTCCATTGAGGTTTCTCAAGTAGTAGGATCCTCGAGATGCTGGCCTATCCACTATGTATGGACCTTCCCATTTTGCTCCGAGCTTCCCACAATTCGGTTCCATTGTGGCCGCTCAGGTTTTCTTCAAGACATATTCCCCTAGCTTGAATGACCATTCTCTGACTTTGCGATCATAAATCATCTTGATTGCCTGCTGGTATCGAACTAACTGCTGCATGGCTGTCTCTCTTTGTTCTTCCATCAACTCTTTATCTAAAGCTAGGATGTTGTCGTTTTTCCCTGATTTGACAGCACGAGTTTTAGTAGTCTTGAGTTGTACTTCGGTGGGTATGACTTCCTCTGTCCCATACGCCAATGTAAATGGTGAAAACCCAATGAACCTTTTTGGGGTTTTTCGGTAGGACCATAAGACTCCAGGAAATTCTTCGGTCCATTTTCCCTTCGCCTTCTCTAGTCGTTTCTTGAGATTGTACATAATAACGCGGTTGGTCGCTTCTGCCTGCCTGTTTCTCTGTGCATAGTAAGGAGACAAGAAATTGTGGCGAATATTCAGGCCCTTGCAGAAATATTTGATCACCCCGGAATCAAACTGCTTCCCATTGTCTGATATTACCGCGTCTGGGATTCCAAATCTGCAGACGATATTCTCCATATAAATCTTTTCACATCATGTTTGATAATGTATACCAGTGCCACTGCTTCGACCCATTTGGTGAAATAGTCAGTAGCGGCTAACATGAATCTGACGCCTCCAGGATATTTTGGAAGCGGTCCGACGATGTCTAATCCCCACATAGAGAATGGCCAGGGACTGAAAACAGGATGCAACTCGTTGGATGGTATTTTCGAAATTGGAGCGTGTTCTTGGCATGGCACACATTTCTGCGCATATTCCTTAGCATCTTTCTGCATATACGGCCAGAAATATCCCTGGGTAAGAAATCTGTGTGCGAGGCTGCGCCCTCCATAATGGTTGCCACAAATTCCCTCATGAGCCTCTGCCAGTATTAACTGTCCTTTCTCGGCTGATACGCATCGCAAAAATGGCTCCAAAGCTACATGTTTGCGGTATAATAGCCATTCGATCATTGAGTATCTCCATGAATTCTTTTTCACCTTTGCAGCAAGTTTCTCATCTTCAGGGAGTTCGCCGGTTTTCAGGTACTGGATGTAAGGTTGACGCCAGTCTGCAATGTTTTCAACATGACTGCCTGAATTATCTATCATCGGACTGTCAAAATCCATATTGTTGTCGATGTTTAGTATCCCCCTGTGTTGATGTAGCTGCCCTCTCGCCCCCACTAGCGTGTTAGAGAGCCAGAACACAGTGGATGTCGTAGATGCTAGGTAATTATTGGAAGTCTACTACAACGAACCGTGCGGTATCAGTTTTGACTGCGGAAGAAAGATATGCCAAAGCATCTGCGTTACTGTTCTCCAATCGTGGTCGCTGCCCAATAGAGAATTGGTCGAACTCATTTTCCAGGTCCCTCATATAATCTAAGTACAGGGCCATTCTCTCTTCCTTTGCTCCGTAGGTCCCAAGAAATTGGTTAACTACTAGCATGGAATCAGTCAACAGCTTCACGCTCTTCGCACCTAAATGCTTGACATCTTTCAAACCGATAATTGTCGCTTCATATTCAGCTTCATTGTTTGATGCTTGGAAACCCAGCCTTGTTGCTTTTTCGATCCTCGAACCTTCTGAAGTAAGGATGACGCATCCAAATCCAGCACCGTCAATGTTTGATGACCCATCAGTAAATACGGTCCATAATGGTTCTGGTGTATCGATATCCATAGCAGACTCTCCCCCAGTCTGATCAGTGACCGGCTCTTTGGGTTTGAACAACTCCTCTTCCTCTCCAGCAACTGTTTCTATATCGTCCACAAGAAAATCTTCTAACAGTGTGGCCAGAGCGTGTACTTTTTCTGCGGTTCTGGTTTCGTACTTGATCTCATACGCCCCCAAAAAAATTGACCATATGGATAGTCGACTAGAATCATCAGCACGTTCTAGGATTCTTTTCAGCGGACTACGATCTGCCTTCCTTGGAAATAAGGCTTGAGGCGACGAGATGCATGGAACAGTGCCAGTGCTATCTTTTTAATTTTCTTGTACCGTGTTTCTGCCCCCGTCAATGATTTACTGACGAAGTAAACAGGTTTATCGTATGGATCCGTAACAAACAGCACTGCGCTCACAACATTCTCTGTTGCAGCCAGATAAACTCCAATGTGTTGTCCAGTTTTTGGACTCACCAAAACTGGAGGGGTTGACAAATATTGCTTGATCTCATAAAAAGCCCTTTAACACTCAGCCGTCCAGCCAAAATTCACTGTTTTCTTCAGAACGTCAAAGAAGGGCTTGAATCGATCCGACGAGCGTGAGATGAAACGGTTTAAGGCTGCTAATCGTCCTGCTAGTTTCTGGACCTCCTTCTTCGTTCTTGGGGATGAAATTTCCCTGATGGCTCTGATTTGTTCCGGATTCGCCTCGATTCCTCTGTGTGTCATCAAGTATCCCAGGAACTTTCCCGATGACAGTCTGAATGAACATTTTGCTGGATTGATCTTCATGCGATATTGCCTTAAGATATTGAATGTTTTCTGCAGATCAATAAAATGCGTCTCCTTTTGCTGAGATTTCACTACCATATCATCGATGTATACTTCCATCGACTTCCCGATCAGATCCTTGAACATATGGTCTACCAAGTGCTGGTAGGTTGCCCCTGCGTTCTTTAGCCCGAACGTCATTACAGTATAGCAGTATACTCCTCTGTCAGTCACGAATGCAGTATTCTCTTGATCATCCTCGAACAAAGGTATTCGGTTATACCCAGAAAAACCGTCCATAAATGACAGTCTCCCAAACCCTGCGGTTTTATCCACCAAATATCATTGGTAGTGGGTACGGATCACTCGGACATGCTTTATTCAAATCGGTAAAATCGATACAGACACGAATTTTACCATTCTTCTTTGGAACGGGTACTATATTTGACAGCCAGCGAGGATATTGCACTAGTCGAATAAATCCTGCTTCCAACAATTTTTCGACCTCTTCAGTAACTCCATCTTTTTTGCTTTGCGCCATATTTCTTTTTTTTGTGTCGGACAGGGCGGCAATTCTCATCGATATTTAGCCCGTGGCAGACAACATTCGGATCTATCCCTGGCATCTCAGCAAAACTCCATGAAAAAACATCGGCGTTTTCCCTTATCAATGTAATCAAACCATCGCGTTCATATGCAGGCAGATCTTCCCCTACGAACATTGTTTTGTGTTCTTCATCCCCAATCCGGACCTCGATCAATTTCTCGAAAGTTGGGGGTTCCGCTGTGTCCTCTCCCCTATATGACTCTGCAGGGAGAGGATTTTGTAATTGCTATTTCTGCTCGACTCGCATGATCTGGTTTCCGCTAACTTCAGTCTTCTTGTACTCGTCCATTGCACTCTCATGGCACTTGTGGGAGGCCATCTGGTCGCCTCTCACTTTCACGACTCCTTCTGGGTTAATAAACTTCAGGCATTGTTGATTAGATGATGTGACTGCACCGATATCATGCAACCAATATCATCCTACAATCGCATTGTAGGGTGCTCGTCAATCCAACACCAAGAAAGTGCCCAAGACGGACTTGCCAGCCACTGTTATAGGTATCCTCACTTTTCCAATCGCCTTTGTAACTTCGCCGATGAAACCGATAATTGGATTTTCATCCTCCTCGATCAAGTCATGTAGGAGATTCATAGAGGAGTAAGCACCTGAAAACATCACGCTCACTGAGCTTCCTGTATCAACTAGAATCTGATGCACACGAAACATGCCTATCCAAGCAGTTATAACGATAGCATCATTGTGGGGATCATATACTCCTATCATGTCTGCATCAGAGAACTCTATCTTTTTGCACCCGAGTTCCCAAGTTTATGCTCCATTACCGCTGACAAAATATATGTTATTTGTCAAGTACCACTCTTTCAATTGCCTGAGCTTCCTCCTGGTTTCGTCCTCAGATGCCCGCCTGGTCATTGAATGGATCCTGGCGTGGCTGACGTTAATCACACGTGTGTTAATCACGTTGGTCGTGCCAAACTGTCCATGACCTTTTCCAAAGTCCTTTTTCACGTACTGTTGCAGTTTCCCAGCGTCGATCATTCGCTTAATCTCGATCTGTAAAGAACGGTAGCTTTCAGTTTTGTGACCATGGTCTTTATGGAACTTACAGTATTTGCTCCTATCACGTTTATCTCGTGTTTCTGCTGCCAAAGGAAGTGGGGGGGCTCAAATCCTTGTGTATTTTTTTGAACATCTCTGTAAGACTTATGTTCAGCGGGGTCAGCTTCATATCGTGAAATTTCTGATACCCAGTTTCTGTGCGTTCACCTTGATATTTCTCTCGAGAATCCCCACAATCATTATGCTGTCCGTTTGAACGGTTCTTGGATTTTTCTTTATTTCCATCATTTGGATGATTGGATGATTTGTGAACTTTTTCTCGAGCTTTAGAATCGTCCTCCACTCGGGCCTACTCTTCTACTCGGTCATATAGTTCTTCCAAAGTTTTTGGTGGTCTCTTGACCAAAGAACCATACACACCTCTTTGATTATGCTGGTAAGCCTGTTTGTACGCCGCAATGACAACCTGGTCGTTGGCTCCATCCACGTCCGCTAAATCTATTATACTTGGGATTACACATTTAACATTCTTTATAAAGTATTTTATTTTTCCATTACTTTTACATAAATTTAGAGAATTACATACTTAAAATAAAAATTTGAACTCTTAAATAGCATAATATTTGAAATCAAAACAAATAAACCACCAGTAACGCTCTTTAACTAAATTTTAGAAAAGTTAGTTCTTCAGACCTCTCTATGTTCTACAGTTATGAATGCCCACAATCACTATTACTTTAACATGTGCTTGCACATAACTATGTTCTTAAACATGCAATAATTTTCTTCAATAAAAGACCAAGTTAAAACAGATCTCTTAAGTGGACTTTGTATTTGTTCTTAAATTGATTGAAACTTACTAAGGAAGTAGCATATTTAACCTTATCTCAGTGCTTTATGCAGGTACGCATCACGTACATCTTCACCACGAATTCCTGAAATGGTTTAGTACCAGTAATGATTTGATCTTCCCATTCAAATTCCTTCGCATTGTGAGAGCCTAACTATAATCAAGGCATCGTAAATAGTTCTGCGCTTTCTCAATGGGATAAGAAGAGACACTACATCATTGAATTTCTTGGCACTCCAACAAGTAAGTGATGATTTAACACTGCTATTTTTTTTTCAAAGCAACGTCTATTGTATGTTCATCTTCTACTCAATAACTTAAGAACTATCTATTAAAGAATCCTGAATGTTTGTGATGTAGTCTTTAGTACGCATTTAATGAATACTGAATGCTTGCAATGTAGTCTTAAGTACGTAGAATAGGTGTTGATGTTATAAATATTTATATCGAGCTAATGTTTTCCTTAATTGACTATTGCCAACAAGATTGTGCGAAATTCTTTGACATTATAATGAGTTAATTTTACATTTAAGTAATTGTTGAACCTTTCAGTGTTTGCTTGGAAATGTTGGCAGCTCTGGAATTATGCTCTCTATCTGGGCTTGCTAATATTAAAAAGAACATATGGGTGGTGAAATCTGCATTACTTACCATGCATATATAACATCATAGAGTAACTTAACAATCCCTTTTGGTTACTTTTTGAACTTTTATAATAATGTTTTTACTTTCTCTAACTCATAAGATGGAGAGGGTATTTCATGAATGACTTCAAACAAAATTCTCACATAATATGTTGGACAATTGTTATACTTTTTCTGATCGAGCTATGTTTCGCATTTTCAGACAATTGAGTGAAGTATAGGAAAATGAAGAATACATCATGCATCTTTGTCATTGGGGATTTCTGAACAGACAAACACTATTTAGAACTATATTAAGAAGTGTATTTTTCATTTGTAGGTTCATTGTGGTGGTGAATGCTCTCTAAGTCTTCACATGTACCAAAAGAGGGTAGGTAGCAGGATCCTATGTGGGACAGAGCCTTGATACTTTTTGAAAACACGGGTAATTACTATCACTGTATAACTTTATATATGAAGATGTCATGTTGTTACTGCTACCTATTCTCCTTTGTGGTAGAGTTGCTTGTGATGATGTCCTATTGTTATTGATCAAAACTAGAGGACTCTATTATGATAAATCGAAGATATGTATTGACTATTGAATTTCCTTTTATTATTTTTCATTTGTGTCTTTCAATCTCAGATAACATTTGGAATTGGTTGTGTGTATTATGATTGTTGCTATTCGATTTGGTTGGTATTGCATATCGAAGATGCCGCGTACAAGTAGGTAATATCAGTTCTATTGGACGTGTTGTGAGCGGAAAAGTATACACATGGGTTTGGAAAGAGTGTTTTCCTACAATGACTACCTGATAAACAAACATGATTGATGGCTGGACAAGGTGGTGTACTTCTTGGATAGGGGAGACATCGAGAGATGGTTTATTCTTCGTCTCCTTCGCCGAGATACACTAACTAACAATGGCAGTTCTCGCCGAGAATAAAAACAAAACAGGTGTATGATTTTCTCTGTGAAGATCAAGGATTAGAAGAAAGATGAAAACTTGGTTAGTAAACATGAACTCTAGGGTTTGCTTCTTAATTTTTAACGTATCTCCAAATAACAAGGAAAAAAAGCGTGGATTGTTTCGATATATTGGAGCTGATTGGGGAAGGCACAAATGGGTAAGTCTGATTTTTTTATTTTATTTTATTTTGTTATGAAATATCCAAATTTCGGAGTTGGTGCTTGGTCGTAACTTGCTTATGCATAATACTGACAAGTTGTTTGAATAAATGCCATAGCTTCAGATTTAATAACTTTACTGAATCCATTAAACCCATTAATCTTATGTGCTCAAAAACACTTATAGTATTGGTTTTGGTTGAGAGTTTAGGCTAGCATATATCAAAATTACCTTGAAGTTTCACATCTTTCTAAATTTTGGGCAATTGCATCATTGATATTAATGGTCCGATAACCTAACTAAAACTACTATCCAATCCCATGCCATAACGACTCCAGTCACTAAGATCAAAGGCTCAAAAACAGAAAAATATTATAAAATGCAGGTAACTCCGGTCATATCATTGATTAGTTTGGTATTAGAGATTGTATAGCATTATGTGAAAGAAGTTGAGGTGGGAGTCTGATATAGTGAATATTTTTGGTAGTAGATTGTGTAGCATTACTCAATTACCCATCATTGTTGCCATATATCTGATTATTGAAATACCATTCTTTCTCTCTTTTGTTTGGTAGAAATGGATTTGGGACATCCTATGTCATTGCTTTCTACTTTCGAATGTTGTGGTGTATATACCAGTTTACACTTAATTCCTGAAACAGTGAGGAAATTGGAAGCCAGAGTTTCTCTATTACAAAAAAATCCCATGCAGTTTAGCAATCATCACTCGAGTAGGTTAAACAAAATATTTGGTTTTGAAACACTCATCTTAGTTCCCTTCACGAATCGTGATAATGTGCCAGTGCATTTACAATGACAATTATATGTCTAATTCTATGTCTATACTTATATTGTTTATTTCTTTGTTAGGTTCCTCCTCTAAAAAATGTGCCAGTGCATTTCAGTAAATTATAGAAAATTGAAGAAGAAAAAAGACGAGTGTTCCAACCCTACTGAAGATAGCCCCGGGCACTTCAAGTCCTCGGAAGATGGTTAAGGCATCTGTTTCTTCGAATTCAGGTTAGTCAGTACATAGTTGAAGAATGAAGATATATTAGTTGCTAAACCTCTATACATAAATCATTCCAATTTGAAAATAGTTGACTTCATGTCAAGTGCAAGCCTTTAGTGGTTCGTATATGGTTTTTGCATATTACATTCTTCATGTCTCGCTACTTTCACTGGCCTTAGTTCTTTAAGATATTTTTGCTTCATATAGGTTAAAAAAGAGGTATAAAAATCCTTGAATGGATGTGTTAAATATTTATATCAGGAAATAAGTTACTTTTACACGAGTTATTTCAAGTATCTTCTCAATCTTAACGATGATGATTCTCGGCTTTATATTTGTGCATGAAGAAATAGAATACAAAGATGCAAAACAAGCAATATAATGTTATAGATATGGGTATGGGTCTCAAAGTTCCAAATTTTTCCATGTAAGAGAAAAAAAAGATGTGGTTCAAGGGGTGCATCGTTAATGACTGTACACCGATATACTGATGCTAGAGATTAAACTTGGTCTCTGATGGTTTATTATTCTTTTCCTTTAATATGGTTTTTCTCCTAGAATATTTACACGATTGCTAAAGGGAGGGACCGATATTAGCAGGGGGGTACCGTTTGAGTGATCCGACGACCAGGATCGGATATAACTCTTTTATCTCATATGAAACGATACCCCCTACTAATACCAATCCCCCCCTTTAGAAATCATTCAATCTGTGTTATATCATATTTGAAATGTATAAATGTTTTATATGTTGGGATTGTAGGAGAAAATGCAAATCTGAACTAAGTAATTGCGTTCCAGAATACTTAAATGATGTGTTTTATTTTGTTTTCCCATTGATGATTACAGAAAATTCAAGGAGTGGCAACGATATAGCAAGATGATAAACAAAGAAGAGCAAGTTGAGGAGTCATTGGAAAATTCCCACCTTTATTTGCTGGGAAAGGATGGAAAAGGCAGAGCAAGGGAAACCACAACGGTAACCCCAGTTGAAGAATGCATTAGGAAACTCCATTGAGGTAACATTTTCTTTTTCCATTTGAATTCCGTTGCCATCAGTTCGATCAGTTTTTCTTAAAGTTTTTTCCAATATTCTATGCATACGAGACTCGGGATTCCAAGAATGCACGAGAATGGTTTTCCCAAAGGACTATCTCGATTACATGGATCTTGATAGAGGCAGAATTGGAAATTAACTTATATACTCAGAATCAAGTAGAAATTCAGTTTTCTAAGTTAGTTGTGGAATTGATGATTTATTTGAATGAACAACGGTGTATCACTTTAGCTCTTTAAGCTTACTAATTATTTTGCATTAATGACGTACTTTTATAGTACACGGGTTTCTTTTAGGTATGATATATTTATCTATGGAGTTATACCATGTGAACTTCATTTTCATATTGACTGATTGTTAGCATAATGGATATTGAATTTTAGGAGGGCTTACTTAAGTCTGATTTGCTTACTCAGAAGCAATGCGGTAATTAAAAATTCATCCCCTAAATGGTGTAGTAACAAATTCAAGACTTTTTCTCGATCAGCCAGGTGAACCTGATTGTGTATATTATTTAAGAGTAACATTATGCGGATATGGTAACAATTGCTGCTTAATCATCCTTTTATCCAGGGCTGGTAACCAAAACAGTTTCATATCCTATTCAATTAAGGTAAAATCCAGATTTATTGCAATCATTTTATTCTTTTGCATATAATCGTCCTAGCATTATGTTAGTTTGTTACTGAAACTCCATGGTACTATAATAGTAACCATAATGAAATATTAAACTTGTCGTTCTGTTACTATAATGAAATTTTCTACCAACATGGTTGACTGCATCTTTTATCCCCATAGTACAAAAGTTACGTAGATTCAGATTCATTGAATCTGGTACAGGACTTGGTTCTGAAGTATTAAGAGGTTAGTTCTTATCCCTCGCACTATTTCTCGAGATTCTTAGGTTCTTTCACAGTAAACATCAGCTGGGGTTGGATCAAGTTCTCACTTCACTCATTTTTCTAATCTCTACTATCTTCTTTCTCCATTTTCTCTAATTAAAATATCATGCTCTTTCTCTCTATATGTTTAGGTTGTTAAAATATTTCTTTACCGTACCGAGTGTGATTCATCTGCCTGAAGGTATTAAAATCTGGCTTTATTTTTTAAACCGAAATGGCTATGAGATTATTTAGAATTTGGAATTGTCGGAAAATGATAATTTTGATTCAATACCCAGTGATTGATTCTGATAAAATGTTGTTTGTGCTGATCAATCAAAGACTAGAATAGGTCTTACTTGAGGAGATTTATGATATGATACAGTTCCTATTTAAGGTATTTTTAATTAAACTTTGATCTGTAATTTGTTCTCAAATTTTCTTCTCTACCTCATTTGTAGTTCTATTTTTAACTCATAAATACCCCAACAAAATACTAACATCAACACAAATAAAAAAGTTCGTGCTTGATTCATGATAGAGGGTTCTTGAGTTCAATGCTTAGAAACAAAAGTGAACATATGAAATCACAATTCTGATGAATTAACTGATAATATTATTGTCAAATAATCTAAATTATCGGTTCCTTGCTTCCCTGATGACAGTGTTTGCTAGAAGGATTGTAATAGCTTTTTTATTTCGATTAAGCAAATAGTTCGGGTCTTCAGATCATTAATCTTTAGCTGATGTAACTTAAATTTTAAATAATTCAGCAATTTTTATGGATGTTTGATATCTTCTATTAATATTTATAGTTTATCTTATCTGTATGTAAATATATAGTTTTTCTTATGCGACCTTGATGGAGCTAGATTCAGGTTTTCAATTCTTTACATTCATTCTTTAGGTTTAATATGTTCACTGATCATTTGGCACACTGCATTATTTCTAATATCAACCTACTTTACTCTTTCTTTTTTGTGTATTATAATTTCATTGAGACATTTTAAATAAGAGGTGTACAAGCAGATGATTAGCTCAACTAATCTGGATTGGATTGAATTCAACTTTCTTTAATAGGGTAATGCTTATGAATGTATTGAGAAAATTCTGGATTGAATTCAGTTCAACTTCTGTAGGGTAGCAGCTATTTTACCCTGATAGGGTAAACTGTCAATGGGAGTTTTACACGGTAATGCATGGTAGGCTACTTATCAATTTTTTGTTATATTTTTTAAGTTATCTATACAATTTGGTTCTTTGTGATGCTGAAATGGAAGTTGAGTTGTTATTGCAGATGTTACACATGTGTTGTTTGACCTTGATCTTAAGTTGTCAGTCTTTCTCATGCCTGATATATGCTTCTTATCGTGCAAAAGGTGGTCTATTTAGCTGCCTATATTCATGTTTTCTCTTGGTATTATACTTTTTTGAGTATTGAGTATTGAGTTTTGGTTTTGCAGTCTCAAACACATTCATTGCCACTTCTAATATTATCCATGCTAATATTGGAATCATGCTAATATTGGAATGATATTAGTGGATTAAAAGACATAATATCATACTAGAATCAGAATAATTTTGCAGGCTTGGCCGAGGTGTTCTCTGATGCCGAGCATTCAATTCAAGATTCAGAGCTATACAAGGTGGTTTATGGTTTATCATTTATCACTGAATATTTGTAAGTTCTTTTGCTAATGTTTATGTAGTTATAAGATGTTCAATAAGTGTATTTTCTTTATCTGTACCTAGAGTTTTTTAATTTGTGTTTTGTTTACTAGGTAAAACAATCTCCTAATTTGTTTTGTATATGAATAGATTACAATCTGATTGTGTATTTGTTGTTTGTTGGTACTTGCAGTAACATATTGTCGTAGGAGTTTGCTCTGATCTCCATGTGGAGATTTCCTAAAATTCCCAATGAACACATGTTTCTCTCGCTTGAGGGCCATAATTCTTCTGAGAACATATAGTTCCAAGTTGGGTATGCTTTAGAGACCATTTTCATATCGTGCTATCCTTGCCTTTTTTCTGTAACTATTTGACTTGGAGAACCCGTAACGTTGGGAAATATTCAACTTTGAAGTTGCTAATTTAGTTGTTCTCTATAACATATTGAGTATTACTCCTCTGATGTGGGGATATTTCTGTGGATAATTTTCTTTTGAGGTAAGAGGAGGGGGGAGAAATATGTTACAATGGAAGGTTTTCTCTTTCTCTTGCATGCATGATAGTTTCTAGGCTATACCTGATCATAGGAAGTTTGAAGTTTATTGTTTTCATAGGGAGTAGAACTCTCTTTCCCTTTCTCTTTCAATTTTTTTTTTTATAGAAAAAGAACCATTGCATAAGGTTTATGTCTGTTGCTGATTCTGCAGGCTTTATCGTGCTTTCCATCTGATTTTGTTGGATTTGTTTGGCGATTAGATGGCGTACTATGTATTATTGTTGTGTTTATTTTTGCAAATTTTCAGCCACTGGGATCAAGAGTTCTTAGCCTTTGGGCGAAGGTGTGTGGATGTTCTGGCACTATAGAGGTTGTCGTTCGAAGTTGAACTTTAGAGGTATATTTTGTTGTATAGAGAGTGATTAATCACTTTTCTAAATTCAGTAGGTTGTTGCATGTTGATTGTTCGCAGTTGCAAGTCAGTAGATCCATTTTATCAATTATGTATTTTACAAAGTTGCATCATATAACATGTTCGCATGATTATACTATCTGAGGTTCATGTATATTCCATGTGTTTTCTATTTAAGCAGGAGCCATATAAACATCCGAATTATATGGATCTCATGGCTGGACCTTCTGTGCATCCCTCACTGTTTAAACTAACCCCTGATTTATGTGCATTATTATGAATCTGTGGCGCAATGGTAGCGCGTCTGACTCCATGTCAGAAGGTTGCGTGTTCGAATCACGTCAGGTTCACTGTCCCACTTTAGTTATCTTGGAACAAGTTGAATAAGATAACATAATTGCAAGAACACGAAAGTCTTCAAATGGGGCTGGGTTTAAATTGTAGGAATCACATGGAAATGCCTTCTTTCCTCCAGGGTCATCTTACTGAGTCGTGTTTGAATTATTTTCAAAAGTTTTATTTATTCCTTCGTTGTTATTAACTTGAAAAGAAACCAAATGTTATAATGCTTTAGCAGTGACTTCGGTTAATTTGTAGCGATTTTGTATTTGCGTGAATCTTACTTTTTATATAAGATTGAGGGCATAAAAAGACTGTGAGGTTCGGACATATCGTATAGTGAATTTGTCTGTGGCAGGTAAAGATGGGATTCATGAACTTAGCTCGGAATGTTGGCGCAGTCAACTCATTGCAAAGAGAGTGGATTCATTTTTAGTGACTAAAGAAACATAATTTGTAGTAGCTTTTGCCAGTAGTGTAAAATAACTTAGGGACTTCCCGGAGTAGCTATGGCAGTATTTTGTCAAAGTTTAGTTTATTGTGTTGTTTGATTCATTTTTACAGTCCGATCACAAAATGTACGGTAAGTAACTGAACTAATAATCATATCTTTTATGTGCTTAATTTTGAGTATTTTTGCAAATTTCAGCCACTGGGATTCGTGGCCATTAGGTCGTAGTTGTTGATGCAATTAGAATATCAAATATATTGAATAAGACAATTTTGAAGGTTACTTTGGGTGGATATATATTTACCAATACATGGTTCAAGTGATGGACGTAAGAATCTAATCATATAAGAACTATACTTCCTTGATCAAAATTTTAGCAGCCACTAAGAACTTCACTTCTTATTTTGGTGATCGTTCTTTTATTGGTTCTCAACTTCTTATAGGTACTATATGCTTTGTTTTTATTCATTTGATTGAAAATTCAGTGACCGGCAAATTGACTCAAATTTAGAGAGTTGTTGCATGTTGACTACCAACTGGAATCATAGTTTAAGGCTTATCCATTTATGGTTTTGTAAAAGAATTCATCTAATACACTGTTGTTTGTGGGCATATCACAAATTCGACATAAAAAATTGGACCACCCAATTGAACAATGGATGGGGTATTTAAATGAGTAAAGCAACCAACTCATGTTTTCAAGGTAGTTTCTTACCATCCATCCCAGTGTTTAATGTTTTTACCATTTTTAAACGTGTAGTGTAGTGCGTACTTGAATGCTTCGGTGGCTTGAAAGATGCATTGAATTGGTGTATGTTGAGTCTGCATTGGTTTAGACATGCTAACTTCAATTTGTTGGTGCATCCGCAGGTTATCTTGGTTTAGTTCCATTTTTCGACATCATATGGCAACAGAGGTAACCAGCAATAAGATGATCGATCTATTGTGTTTACTGTCATACTGCTTTAATTCTTATGGTCTTATTGCTTTAGGTTTCGTGAATTTATACTTCCTTTGTTTGTAGGCAGTGACGGAGCTATCAAGTAACTAAGGAGGACAATTGTCCTTTCTAGAATTTGTAAAATGACATTATTATTCATAGAAAATTTAAGTTGTTTCACAATTAAATACAAATCTTAAGGTATTATAAATTTTAAATTCATAGATTATATGAAATTTCAATATTAAAATGTATTTGTTTCCAAGTAGCATACGGAGGTTATGAGTCGTGACTACAAAGACATTGTAATGCAACTCAAGGATACCGTTTTTGGACCGAAGCCACAAGGATATATTAGGAAAAATAAAGTTAAATGGGAATACAACCAGCTCATACATCTGAACAACTCGGAAAAAAAATATGACTAACACATACACGTTAAAACATAAAAAAATGCTTACGAAGTTATAATTGATGGGATGATAGTTTCAAGTTTTCAAGTTTTCAAATTGGTACGAAAGCTTTTGTGGTTCGCTTCTTTAACTTGGGGTCATGAACTAATGTAATAGGCAAAATTATAAGCCTGTTACCTTTTTTTTTCTTTTGCTTTGGGCTAAAATTTGTTTTAGCTCTTATTTGTTTTCTCCGGTGGTGTCACTTTTCGTGACTTCACTGTTTTTTATTCAACTTTTCCCTTTCTGAGTCAAAAATAATAATAACTGATAGGATGACTTCATATACGTTTATTTCACCACTAGAAATTCACAAGCAGATAAACAGACAACAAGACGGGGTATGCGTCGCCATTTCTTACAAGTTCATCGTATCAATGTCGTTACATATGATTCATGCTCTATCATTTTGTATCAATTGGGAGAGCATAATAATTAAGATACACATTTGACTGAAATACATTTGAGAATTTCAAGTACATGTTATCTCTACTCAGGGTTTTTTTTCTAATAATTCCCATGGTCTATAATTTATTGATTATATTTTGCACTAATAGATAGTATATGTTAATTTGTGGTATTAGAGTTGGATGGCAGTTATGGATTGCATTAAATTTTACTCAAGTTGTTATTGACAAAATTAATCTATAAATTTAGAATTGTGAATCTAAACAGGCACCCACATCCAGATAATGGTGTAATTTTAGATAATACAACGAGAATCTAACAAAATAAATCAATTCTCCTTGGAAGATAGTTACTTAGTTATATTACCAACTAAAAAACTTAATAATGGTTGTTCAACTGCAGATCTACATGCCAAAGAATGTAAAGTAGCATGTCCAACAATTTTATATATAACACGCACATTCTGCATATCATGTACATTCAAGTATCTAAAAATCATCAAGGATTGCTAGCTCAATCAATATATATATTTATATTATGAAATTTTCGTAAATGTTCAAATATATTTTAGAAATTAATACATGATTGAATAATTAATAATGATGATTCTTAATTATTTGTTAAATTTTATAAATTTGATTCGGTATTGACGGGGATTTTATTAGCCACAAATAAAAGGAAACATGCAAATATGAAAGGTTTAACCAGGTTGTATATAATAAGATCTGATATAAAGATACATTTTTAGGATACCTTGATTTTTCATTTTTTTGAGTTGAATTTTTATTTGAGTGTAAATAGCACGCGTAATGGATTTTCACTAGATTTAATTTTATCTTTTAACAACTAATCTACCTTTTTACTCACGGTAAACATGGTTGCACAACACTTTTTTAAGTGGGTAAACATGACTTTTTTCAAAAATAGATGCTAAAATAGAATACACTAACGTTCAGTTAAAATCTGAAAACGAATTCCTAAATATAGTCATTAACATATCACGTTTTCAACCTATAAAAAGTATTGAGGGATTAAAATATCTTTCAGAAAGGGTTGTCACAACACAAACAACTTAAAACTTATACAAGATCAAGTCATGTGATATCACTAATCATGCAAGGAAAAAAATGCCAACCATGTTACAGGAGTCCAAAAAATTTGACTAGATCTGATAAGCCTAAAGACTTACTCAGTCACGTAATGGAAAAACATTATAAACTTTATTTATGAGATCAATTTGGGAATGCTTTGGAAAATTAAGCAACTAAAGACAATATCTAGATCCATATGTTCATTTGAATTATATATTTCGATTTTCAGTGACGATAGTTGGTTTTAAAAATAACCAAGAATAAATATTGATAAAATTAAATCAAGTGATTGATATTTTTTTTCGGGATATTGATATAAATAAATGTAATTACATGAGGTTTTAAAATTTCAATTGGATGTCGAGCGGCTTCGGGCTCTGTAAACCATCTGATCTTGGAAGGACATTGAAGGCGCATGTCATAGTTTTTCTCATATAGTACTTATATTTTACCAATTTAACATTATGCAAAGGGATATTGATTGCAGGTTTGGTCTATTGATGTACTTGAATAGGTGTTTGCTGATAATAATTCCTTCGAGAAGTTATTATGAAGTCGACATACTACAAGTTTGACTTCTATCTGAACTTCTCATTTTCCGAACGATAATAACAGTACAAAAGCTATTTAATTCGATTATGGTTTTCCGTTTTTTGTATTTATTTTACTGTAAATATGTAATGACAAAGGAGACATAAAATTACTCCCAAATGCAAAGGAAATAATCCAATCAAGGGTAGATAATGAGTTTTAGTATATTATTTTTTCTCTTTACGTTTTGTTTAGCACTCGAAAACGATGGCTTGATGTGTATGCATAAAGTATGTACACTAAAAGGAGAGGTTGAGCCGGCACCGTAAGACCCCGGTGATACCTAGTCATTGTTATAAAAAGGAATGGTGTTTGTCTCCATGATGACAAAAGCTATCACACGGACGACGTTTAATATAGACCCGATCTGAAGGTCGGGAAGCTCCGGATGGAGTAGTCATTAGACGGCTACCAAAGACTCACGGTATTCAAAAGTAACACTACTAATTTGGTTTTAACGGAGTATAATCCTAACCAATTTTCTATGAAGAGATAAGTTTCCCTTCTATGATTCTCCACAGCTTATCATACAACACTACCTCCTACACCACCGCCATAATATATACCTTCATCTACTTCTCCTTCTTGAGAAGCAAACACATCATCGTTTTATCATACTTGGAAAGTGCTTGCGACACCTTCATCTTCTTTTGTGGATTTCAGTTGAACTTAAAAGGGTTTTTCTAGGTATGAAGAGATCTCGGACCTACTTTTTGTCGAATACCATGACCAGTTAGTAAAACAAATTAAAACTTAGGGTTTCATATATTTGGGGTTTTTTCAATATAGTGTTTAAGTTAAACAATTGATATCTAGGGTTTTTGATTCGTTTTGTTTCTGAGTTTTTTTAATTTATAAATTTCTTATATATCTAGGGCTTTTGATTCATTTTTTATTCGAATTATTGAGTTACCCTTTTTACTGGTTAAATTGATTTTTATTAATTTAATTTGTTTGTTTCTTCAATTTTGATAATGAGTTTTTGCAAATTTTTGGATAAATGAATTAGAGATTAGTTAACAACCTGGGGACATTGGCATTCCATCAGAGAGCTTCACGGAAGTTAATTATTTTGTTTATTTTTCTGTTGATCTGTTTATCTTGCTGTGTTCGATCAGTGGGCTATTTTTCCTCCATTATCATGGCCATCTCTCCCTATTATCGTAGTTTCTTGGTTGACATCCAGGTATTTCCATTTACTTTATTGTCTGGACATTAATTTGCATCCTCCATGTTACATCGTATCCATTATTTTTTTTGACATTGGATTAACTATGTATTTGAATTTATTTGGTGGTGTGGTGTGTTCCACGTGTTGATAACCAATTCATGCATGGTAACAGCTTCAAGTTAAAAATTCAGGTTTCTAAGTACTCTTTTGGATAACCAATTCAAACCTTTGCTTTATCATGTTCATATTTTAAATATGTTATGCGCGCACCAACAGGTTCCAGATAAGATTTAAATGGGGTAGCTTTATCCGAAGAACTAGAAAGGTATTCCTAATCCTGCTTATTTCTGGAACATTTTTCCTGGAGATTCTATAACTCGCTTTAATCTTTTTTATACACAGTTAGCTGGCGAGTTGACCAAAAACCCTATCATAATTTACAATCACCTGAAGGGTCTCAGCTTATTCTTTGTCTGTCTAAATGAACACAAGAGAACTGGTATGTTACTCAAGTTGTGGTATTAAAGGTATATAAATAGCATGTCAGCTCAAGTGGATGCACCAAAAACATTTCAATTAGGTGGTATTTCATTTATAAGCTATGACTGCAACCGTTAAGTTTTTTCTGTAAACAGGAGCTTGAATAAGAGGTGACCAAAAGGGGATCATTTGATATTGTCAGCAAAAGGTGAATTTTTTTATTGAGATGGTCCATTTTTCTATTAGGAAGTAGTTAATCAAAATTTAAATAAGATCAAAATCAGTTTTTATAATAAGTGAAAGAAGTGCAAAAGATGACGGTGGTTTGGCTGTATGGGTTGGAAAGTTTGCATTTGTACATGTATTACTCTTTACGGAGATGATTATGACAGTGAGATCATGGTTGGGAAGGTAATTTTTTTTCTTTACATAATCTTAAAATAATGTACAGAAAGAGGAGGAACGAGTTCATTTTAATTGCCTCATGATTTGTAGTATACTTTTTTGATCATGCCCAAAGAAATATAAAAATATATGTAGGTAATATATATATATACACACGTATAAATCAAGACTTTGTTTAGAAGTACTTCTAAGCAAATGTCTTTATTGTCTACTAGGTTTGAGATGAAGAGCTAAATCATCTTTTAAGTCACACGAGAACAGAATTTGATTCATAACAAGAAAATTATTGGAGTTCGTTCGGCGATACTACATTAATGGTGGTTGTCCATCCAGCCATACCAATTAGCGAAGTAATTTGATATCTCTTTCCTTGATGGACTGGCATAGTGCAGTTGTGGAAAATCCAAGCGTGTGTTCATATACATAACCAAGTTAAATATTGATAAAACAAAGCACACATGGGAAAAGATTATTGAATGGATGAATAGATTTGACGCTGACATTGTTAATGAGGTACCTCCATCAATAGAATATGCATCTATTTGCAAAAACAACATATGCTAGATTGGAAATTATGATAAATTTTAATTGGCAAGAAAGTCTAGCTAATTCTTACTTTTGAATTATACAGTAGAGTTTGTACAGCTATGTTCAATATTTCTCACTACTATGAGCGTGCTATGAAATAAGTTAAAGAAGAAGGGATGTGTAATCCACTATTCACTCTTGACCAAGGATATCTATGTGTCTAGGGAAATGTGTAATCCACGATTCACTCTTGACCAAGGTTATCTATGTGCCTAGGGAACTCGTAGTAATTCAAAAGGTCTTGAATTGCTCATTTCTCTAGCAGAGATTACTCGTTTTCCTGCCATAAATTCAGTGTCATGCTTACCCTTCATATTTGATATTCATTAGGATTCCTTTGCTTGCTTATTCTTGTTGATCAACATTTCCGCACTCTTCAATTTCCTTTGCTCTTGAAAGGGACATTGGTCTCACCACCTGATAAATTTAGTGTACCTTCTTTTTTGATATCATGATTGCTGCTTGATGGATGTGTTAAAGATGCCAAAAGCTAGAGATGTTTTTCCATTTGCCCACAGGGGAAATACTCCAAGATGAGAGGGTCATTGGAGGAGCATTCACGGGTACTGGCGGTTTCTAGTTCCTATTTAATCTGATTCCTGTAAGTTTTGAAGGGAAAACTGGATAATTTTTTGCCCATCATTTTACATATCACTCTTTCATCATGAGTAATAAATCTGGTAGTCTTACGTCTTGAATTATTTGTGCATGTATATGGCTGTGCATAAGATATGAAATCTCAATAATAATAATAATCATTAATAGAATTGCAGAATTTCAAATTTTCAGAATTGCATATAATCATATTACCAGATGTGCTTTCCGATTTTTTTTTTCTTTTCAGTTCTTCATTATTTTGATTCTTATTGTGATTGAAACAATATAAAACTACAGGTTCCAAGAAGACTGATCTGGGGCTGAACATATGAGTGCTGCGTGAAAAAACTCCATTTTTGTATACTATTAGGTTTGGGAAGTCTATCTCTGAACTGTGTTTCGTTTGTAATCCAACCAAAATAGGATTAGACATTCTTGAAAACTTTTTTTTTTTGCTGATTCAGTTTGTCAAGTGTATAAAACTTCTCAATTCTTGCTTAGCTTGGACGATCAACCCTCTGTGCTGAAGGTAATCTGTGATATCAATTTTTGAATGTCTTTTACTTTAATATTGGATTGTTGTTGTAGGTATTTGCAGGAAAATCTGTCACATTGAGGAAAATTTCTAGACTAAAGTTTCCGTTGACATTGGAACATATCTCCAACACTTCCTGAAAGTTAGCATAAATAAACGGTTAAGTCTCTCTCTTTGTGCTCCCATCAGAATTCCAGAAGATTGAGTATTTAATTAAGGTATATATGTTTCATATGGTTAGTACTGATCAAGTACAACACGTCCATTTTCTCATCTCAAGGAAAATATGTTCTTCTATTATGAACTCAGTACACCTTTGAGATAGTTGCTGACATATATCATTTGGGCCATGATGTTATTATTCTGTAGATCCTTTGAAAAGCTGGGCCTGAGTGGAATATATAATGTCACTAACATATTGAGCAACAACGATGTAAATGATGTACAGAATGATAATATCATAGCCTTGATATAGTCATTATAGGTGTTTGTGTTAGCTAAAGTAAATAATTTCTTGCATCGCAGTGTTTTTGGTCCCACTATTGAATCAAAATTGAGAAAATTTGGTGCCATCTTTACAAGTGTATAAGAAATAAGAGGTTGATGCATCCACAATATGTATTGATAATGCAGGTCTATGATTTCACTATAAGACTTTATAATTGTAACTCGAAAATTATAGCTTGATTATATATTTTCTTCATCATGTGATGTAAGTCTTTAATGGATTTAAGGTTAATAAGATGACTTCAAGTATTCCTTATGTATTTTGTTCCTCTCGCTTTCATTGAAGAGTCCGTGAAAAAAATCTTTGAAGATAATTAAACAGTTTTTGATGACTATCAAGCTTAACAGTATCATTTGTCTGCTGAAAATTATTTTCTTTTTAATGTAGTTCCAGATGTTTCTTGAATTGGTACATAATATAGGAAGGATTTTATTTTGATCGCTCATGTTTACTGTTATATGATCATTCGCTTTATCTATTTTACTTTATTTTTAATTTCAAATGCACATGGGAATAAAGCTGATCAGGTATCTAAAAATCTTCAAGGTGTCAGGTACTTCTAAGGTAACTTAGACCTCTTTTTAAGGGTTCGTACTTGGTTTTGCTATCAATAAGGAATTAGTGTTTCTGGGAGGATAATGATGTATGAGAATGTTTTTGGTACTTGTGCCAGACTATATAAGCATTCTAACTCTTTATCTTGGAACTTTAGATTTTTTGATGGCTTAGGATCAAATTAACTTAAGGTCCATTTGGTTTCCATGAGATATCCAGAGTGAACAATTTATTTTCTTCTTCGCGCAAGCATATATATCTCCAGAAGAGTTTTAATAATTAGTCATTGGCATATAAATGTATATGGTAGGTTGGCATACTGCTTCACCAATTTTGGTTGGTGTAGGAGCTCACGTAAGTATCTGTATGGTTGATGCATTTTGGATAAGAGTCTGATTCCTAACCCAGTGAAGGTCAGCTTTCTTTCCAAGTTCCAAAATAGATTGTGAATATTAGTTAGTGGTCTTCACACCCTCATTTTTGTGATGTTTTTATTGGCACCATCTTTTTTTTTCTTGACCTTCGATCGGTGGTATTTATATCAGTAGATGAATCCCTGCCAACCAAACTGATTGCGAATGTAGAGGGGACTAGCAAAATTATGATGTAAGAACAAAAGTTAGGTGTATGCTTAAGGTCGATCTATTACGAAATTGTAAATGGATAAATTATTGTTTTGGGAAATGTTGAGGAAGGTTCTCAACATACCATTTAATTACCTTTTTTTTTTTTTTTTTAGTTTGTATCCGAGTGAAATTATTGTTTTCGGAATTAACCAGGACTATTATCTTATAGTAGGATACTTGCAACATCCATTACCATGAAAAATTATCAAAGAATGATGAAGATTTTTATTATGTCACACTACTATTATCTAATTAATTAATTATTATGCATATATTCTTAGGACGCGAGGCAAAGGAAGATCTGTCCTTGGTAAGATGTAGATGATCATCCAAGTCATGTTCTTTAGTTTAAATTTTAAAACTGATTGAAGTAATTGTGTGAGGTATGTATTTTACTCCATCCCTTTGGATATCTTAGCTCAATAGGTAGAGCACATGGCTTTTTTCATGAGGTTGTGGGTTCGACTCCCACAGACAGTGATCGAATAAATGCTTTGTATATTGATATTATTCTTAGCAGTTGTTGGTGTTTTTGAGACTGTTCTCAGGTTGCGTGATAAACATGAGAAGAAGTTTACTATGGCCGGTGTTATATATTTTTTCAATAACCTAAACTTGAGTAAACTCAATATTTGGAAAGTTTTGGAAAGAAGTTGAATCCACAAAACCTCCTCTCTCTAATAGCTTACACGTTTATGTGGATGTAAAAGCTTTTTTTTTGATGGAGAGGAATGAATTTGAATTCAGTACAAGATTATATAGCTAACATATTTGATTGGGGACGGCATGCTTATGCCTATGATTAGGACAATAGTTTTCAGTTCCGCAATAGGTGCTGAGTATTTCCCTTTTAAAGAAGAGCCACCATCATTTACCTCTTGAGGTCATACAAATTGAGATTCTTTTCTTCCATAGGTATTTTTGTAATTTCTATGACAGGTTGTTTTCTGCGCAGCTGTTATAATTTAGATTAGTGGTTTGATTTGATGCACGACAGTTTGCGGATGCACCATATCTTCTATCAAAACTTTCACAAGTCGTACCTCACATTTGGAATTTGTTGAAGAAGCTAATGGATGTCCAGTACTAATATTTGATGAGAATGACTTATTCTGATTTTGAAAACTCGACCATAATTCCAACTGGGACTTATACTAACTCCGTTTTTCCCCCGTTGAAACCATCATTTGCACCATTGCACGAACCAAACCTCAAGCAATGATAGACGCACCATTTCTTGGAAGACTTGATCTACAAAAGGAGATTGTCCTAATTAGTTTTTCATGAGAACGAATAATTTTTGACATACAGGTGAAGAATATGGAAGAGCTCAAGAATGGCTACAAAATTGTTAGACTTGCACAGGTAAATAAAAGTTAATCATGTGGTTAATGAACAATTTAGGAGCTTAATGTCTGTAATTTGATCGTCGAAAATATGTAAGTGAGCTAGCAAGTAGTATTGTTCTTCTTCAGCCTGATGTTTTAGCATTACCTGGACTCGATAGATACTATTTTCAAGTTTGAGTTGTTTGACAATTCAACTAAACTCTTTCCTACATCCCTTTTTAACTTTCTATAGTATGATATTGCCGTACATAGAGACAAATTTAAGCTATTCGGTTTATTTCAGGGGGTTATCGATAGAAATAGTTCTTGCATTTATGATGGAGATCTCCCAGTAAGATTTCTAAATTACTTTACAGCACCAATAATGGAAACTTGATTCTTCTTTGCTTTTAATTTCTGTCAATTACAATACATATGAATTATACTAACAAAGTTCACATAACGTTTGGTCAATTTTGAGGCTGATAGAAGCTAGGATATTTTAATGAAAAACTAATATACTTATTGTTGCGCTAAAACCCTGCGGAAGCGATTTGCACAGCTACACAATGGTACTCTAAATATTGCAAAGAACACAAACTAGAAAAGAAAAGAGACGAGAATTTAACGAGGTTGAATCCTCGGGAAAAATAAGTGATTTATATATTATCGTTTAAGAGAAAACATATAAACCCTAAGAGAGAAAGAAGAAATTTTGGTGTGTTTTATTCTAGGTTCTCTACTAGGCTATTTATATAGGTACATTACTTAGCCTACAAGACTATGGTTCCATAACTTAACTAGGGATTCCCTAAGCTTTAGGATCAAGAAAGCTAATTAAGAGTTATCTTAACTCTTAATCCTAATATAACTTGGTGACCGACTAAAAGTTGGTCTTATCCCAACTTCCTCCACCGACTTTGTTTTGGCGTGAGTTATTCAAAAACTCAAATCACCTCACCGCCCTATAACCAACAATTCTACACCTCGGATCATGCATTCATGCATGGGACGATCAATATACGAAACCACCTTCATCTTCCAACGTCGATTGCACCATAGGCTGCCTACGTATCCTCTGCAAGGAATCAAACCGACCGTAGTTCACTTAATGGCCTTACTGGAAGGCCTCCACTAGGTTCCTAAGAACATTTACCCCAAAGGGTATCACCAAAAGGCCTCCACCAGGTTCCTAAGAGCCTTTACCCCAAAGGGTATCATCAAACCGGAAGAATGTGGATCAATTTCGAGCAATGACGAAACTTGACCCCATATACTACTTTCATTAACATATCAGCCGGATTGTCTTTGGTATCGATCTTCACAAGTAGAATGTCTTCTTCTTCCAGAATTTCTCTAAGTGAAATCGAACATCTATATGTTTGGTTCTGGCATGATGCACTTGATTCTTAGCCAAGTAAATTGGACTATCACAATGCACATGCAGCTGTTCCTTCACAATACCTAAGTCATCTAGCAAACCTTGTAACCATATAGCCTCCTTAAATGCCTCTGTCACTGCCATATACTCCACTTCAGTAGTTGAGAGAGCTACAATAGACTGAAAAATCGATCTCCAACTAACCAGTGCTCCATCCAAGGTAAATACATACCCCGTAGTTGAACGCCTCTTGTCCAAATCACCAGCATAGTCAGAATCCACATAACCAACACACAGCTGATTGTTCCCATCTTCCTTCACAAAATCCAAGCCAACATCAACAGCACCATAAAGATACCTCAAAATCCATTTCACAGCTTGCCAATGTCTTTTACCAGAATTATGCATATAACGGCTGATCATACTTACTGCATGTGAAGTATCCGGCATTGTACATACCATCGCATACATCAAGCTACCAACAACACTAGCATATGAGACTTGGGCCATATACTCATGCTCTTCTTCAGTAGTAGGAGACATATCAGAACTCAACTTAAAATGAGGACCAAGGGGAGTACTTACAGATTTGGTTCCTTCGAAAATACCAAATTTCTGTAACACTTTCTTCAAGTATGCCTTTTGAGACAAACAAACTTTACCCTTATCTCTGTCAGGTTGAATCTCCATGACAAGAATCTTCTTAGCTTCTCCCAGATCTTTCATCTCAAACTCATATGACAACTTGTGTTTCAAATTATCAATCTCTTTCTTGTTATTCGATGCAATCATCATATCATCGACATACAAGAGCAAATATATGAAAGACCCATCACGTAGCTTCTTGAAGTATACATAATGGTCATAGTGACTTCTTGTGTATGTCTGGCCAATCATAAACTGATCAAATCTCTTGTACCACTGTCTTGGAGACTGATTCAACCCATACAACGATTTTTTCAGCTTGCATACACAATCTTATTCTCCAGCAACTTTGAACCCACTCGGCTGAGTCATATAGATATCCTCTTCTAGATCACCATGTAAGAATGTCGTCTTGACATCTAGCTGAACTAGGTATAAATCATATTGTGCTACCAAGGCCAACAAAATTCGAATTGATGAGTGTTTCATACCTGGAGAGAACACCTCATTGTAGTCAATTCCTTCTCTTTGGGCATAACCTTTCGCAACTAGCATTGCCTTATAGCGTACTTGATTCACCTGATATCCTTCTTTCTAAGCATATACCCATTTTCATCCAATGTCCTTCTTACCGTTCGGAAGCTTCGTAAGAACCCAAGTGCCATTCTTGTAAAGAGACTCCATCTCATTCTGCATAGCAGCTTCCCATTCTTGACGCTCTACACTGTGTATAGCTTCAAAATAGGTATTTGGAATTCCTTCTTCAATAACTGGTAATGTATAAGCTATTAAAATCATCCATCCAACCAGGTTTCCTAGTTTGTCTTCTTGGTTTTCTGGTTGCTATGGTATCAGTGACCGTAGCTTCTGTATCTTTCATTGCTTCATGTTCCTCTTCATTAAGACCGTTACTATCATTTGGAACTTCAGTATTTTCCTCCCTTGTAGACGCTACGGCTTCGGAAGTAGTCGTAACAGATACAGATTTAGATGGAATTAGTGGAGTTGCATCAATATCCACCTGCTGCAAAGTCTCACCGGTACTGGTAGTGTTCTCCACCTTCCGAGAACCCCAGGACTTCACCATAGACGCTTCATCAAATGTAACGTCTCTACTCATGACTATCTTCTTCTCAACTGAATTCCAAATTTTGAACCCTTTAACTCCTTTCTTCACACCAATAAAGATCCCTTTAACAGCACAGCTATCAAGCTTGTTTTCACTAACATGATACCAAGCAGGGCAACCAAAGATATGAATTGAGTTATATTCATAAGCTGGTTTACCATACCACTTCTCCATTGGAGTTTTACCTTCTAACGCAGTTGATGGAAACCTATTAATGAGGAAGCACGCATATGTAACTGCCTCAGCTAAAAACGCTTTACCTAATCATCTACCCCATTTTGTTGCGGTGTCTTCTTAACTGCGAAGTGCCTCTGTATTCCCTCATCCTGACATACTTGCAAGAATGGATCACTTTTGTACTCTCCACCATTGTCCGAATGTAGTACCTTGATCTTTCTGTCAGTTTGAGTCTCAGTTTCCTTTTTCCACCTCACAAAGACTTCTAGGACTTCATTCTTATACCTCATGGTGTACACCCATACGCGCATAGAATAGTCATCAATAAAAGACACGAACCAATGTTTCCCTCCCAATGATGCATTCTTGGAGGGACCCCAAACATCTGAGTGAATATAATTAATAACTTCACTAGTGTTGTGGATTGTTGTGTCAAAGCTTGTTCTTGTCTTCTTGACTTTCACACAATGTTCACAAAACACTAATTTGCAGGCAACAACACCTTTCAATAAATATTAAAAAATTAAAGAATGTAACGACTTATCACCTGGATGTGCAAGTCGCATATGCCATAACTTCGTGGTCTCCATAGCTGCAGTCTCGATGTGTTCAGAAATAAACACATCTCCCGTTAATGTACTCCCAGTTAAGTAGTACAAGTTATGATGCCTTGTGCCCTTCATGATTACCAACGATCCAGATATTACCTTTAGAATGCCATTTTCAGCGACTAACTTGTAGCCCTTAGCTTCCAAAGTTCCGAGAGAAATCATATTCTTCTTCACAACAGGTGCGAACCTTACTTCCTTTAGCTCCCGAACAATACCATCATGCATCTTGATTCGAATACTACCAATCCCAATCACCATGCAGGTGTGATTATTCCCCATACACACTTCTCCATCAAAATCTTCAAAGTTTGAGAACTAGTCCCGATGAGGAAAAATATGATAAGTAGCACCAGAATCTAATACCCACGTACCGTCAGTTACGATAAAAGTTGATGGTATCATAGTCAGCGAAAAATCTGAAGCTTCATTTAAATCTTCACTTGCCTTAGAAATGTTCACCTCGGTGTTATCCCTTTCTCGATCCTTATGCTTGGTATAATCCTTAGCCTAATGTCCAAAGTCATGACACCATGCACATTCATCCTTCTGCAGACGCGCTCTTGACTTTGAACGCCCTTTAACTTTGCCATGATCACCATTCTTCTTTCTCATGTCTGTTGAACGACCTCTTGCAAGAAGCAAGTCACTAATAGCTTCACTTGACAGGTCTTCATGGTCCATCTTCCTGAACTCCTCACTACGCAATGATGTAGTGACCTCGGTGTATGTCATCTTATCCTTTCCGTGCATTAAATCCTTGATCACGGGTTCATACCTTTCAGGAAGGGAGTTTATCAGACACAGAGCTTGCTCCTCGTCGTTGATCTTCTCATCTTAGTTAACCATCTCAACAACAAGTTTATTATATGAATCTAGGTGCTCAGTTAGAGAGGCACCCTTCTTCATGTTATAGCGATACAAATTTCTCTTAAGATGTATCATACTAGCCACGTTCTTCACAAGGTACTCCTTCTCTATATTTACCCAGAGATCCTTAGCTGAAGTCTCGTGCTGATAATTAACTCTTACTGTTGTTGCTAAACACCCTCGAATCGAACCAAGATATAATTTATTCATCTTGTTCCACTGCTTTTCAGACATCTCCACTGGCTGACCTTCTAGAGCTTCTTCTAGGTCAAGATGAACAAGAGCATCCATTACGTCTGTTCTCCATAAACCAAAGTTATTGGTTCCGGTGAACTTTTCAACCTTCAGTTGTGATCTATGAGAATGCAGTATTTCTTCTTTTGTTTCTTTATCTTTACTTGTGGACTCCGAATGTTCCCCTAAAGGATCTTTCGGATCAACTGGTTTTTCCCCGTCAACCATTGTTTACAAACAACCAAATATAGATAAAAAAACTAAACTTTGAGATTACAACTTCAGAAAAAATACCTCCGCTTCAATATTATGAATACCCAAAATTCCAATAACCTAACCCGAGCTCTTGATTCCAATTGTTGCGCTAAAACCCTGCGGAAGCGATTTGTACAGCTACACAATGGTACTCTAAATAGTGCAAAGAACACAAATTAGAAAAGAAAAGAGACGAGAATTTAACGAGGTTGAATCCTCGGGAAAAATAAGTGATTTATATATTATCGTTTAGGAGAAAACATATAAACCCTAAGAGAGAAACAAGAAATTTTGGTGTGTTTTATTCTAGGTTCTCTACTAGGCTATTTATATAGGCACATTACTTAGCCTACAAGACTAGGATTCCATAACTTAACTAGGGATTCCCTAAACTTTAGGATCAAGAAAGCTAATTAAGAGTTATCTTAACTCTTAATCCTAATCTAACTTGGTGACCGACTAAAAGTTGGTTTCCTCCACCGACTTTGTTTTGGCGTGAGTTATCCAAAAACTCAAATCACCTCACCGACCTATATCCAATACTTATCCCTTAAGTAGCTTGGCAGCGTTGTTTACTAACACAATGAAGTTGAGAAATTTTATCCTAGGCTGGCAACCAGTGATCATCGAATAGCTAACAAGGCAAACCTGAAATACATGGCAGATGTATGCATCAAACCTAGAATACATGCTAAGAAGCTGGGCCATATGTATGCATCAAACCTAGAATACATGGCAGAAGTGGAGGTATTTGCTGTATACCCAAGATATGGGTTCAGCGGGAAAGTTGATGATAAAATGGTCTTGGTTACTAATAAGAGACTAATTGTGGCCCGCAATGTACCAATCATCTCTGAAGTTGAGGATCACGTGTTAGATAGTGATAGAGTGAGCGGGGTACACACACACTTTTGTGTTGGTTTCTCTCAATGGGTTGGTTTCTAGAGCTTTAGCCATAAACGTCCTGTAAAACCAGAATAAGAGCAAATAATTTCATTTCAAAAACCAATCAACATCGCCAGCATAATGGTGATTGGAACTAATTGGGGTACAACAATTGCCATATCAAGGAAGTTGGAATATTTTGCAGTGTTAGAGACTCAAATTCATGTATCAAAGAGAGACCTTTTTTTTAAGGATCATCAACGAGAACACAAACATGTCTATCAGATTTGGACTAATTTAAAACCAACATCAAATACGAAGGGTTGCCATAGAATTCATTTTCATCCGGCATTTTCTAACGCTTCCTTCATTCGCAATGCTTAAACCATATACATACTAATGGTGGTGGCATTTTCTCATTTAATAAAACTTTTTGTTACATACCAGATTGCAAATGGTGGTGGTGGGTTTGATGGCAATATGGCATCCAACGCGAGTAACAGGACAACATAGCAGTGGACGGTCTTGAGACATAGCACTGATATTGACAGCTCATCACCACTTTGAGAACTGTAACCTTAAAGCTTAAAATAACTTTTACTTGGATATACTATTATTACCTGACTTGATTGGGGCATACCCAGATTAATTGGGGTATACCCAATAAATAAAATAGGGTCATTTTGAAGTAAAAGAAGCCACCCCTTAGAAATATATTTTTTTAAATGGCTAATATACCCTTGTTTAATTAATACTAAAAAATCTGATAAGCTTAATTAATTGAGTGGATTAAAACTTATGAAATGAAATTTTGTTTTTGATTGAACTTATTTGGGAAAAATTTTGAGGAAAAACAAATTGTTTTGAGAAAATCTTTTGCAACGGAAATGAAAGCACACAACCCAAACACTTCTAAAAAAGGGGATTGCAAAGGTGTTGTATGAAATCATACTCAAAATTAGATCAAAAATCAACACTTTTAGTTCTGAAAGTACAAAGTTTGCCCGGCATGATCTTCATTCGTCGACATTGCCGACTTTATTTTTTTGACACACAGGAGACGACAGAAAATTTTTATTAGCCGGCAAGGTCTTAAAAAAATACCCCGTCGGCTGTTAAAAATACCCTGCCATTGGAAAATACCCCGTCGGCTGTTCGTAAAAATGAATCCATTTAAGCAAGGTTTTAAAAAAATACCCTTCCGGTTGTTTCTTAGCCGGCAAGGTTTAAAAAAAAAGAACTTTTTGGTTGTGTATTGGCAAGGTCTTCATAAAATACCCTTCCGGTTGTTTAAAAATTTAGAGTCTCCATGGCTATTATGAAAAGTCGTCAAGATATGCATGTTACGACCTTGCAGTCTGTATTGGCCGGCAGAGTCTTCAAAAGATATCCTGCCGGCTGTTGAATTTTTTTTACAGTGGCCATGACTGTTATGAAAAGTCGGCAAGATATGCATGTTACGACCTTGCCGACCAAAAACACAGAAATCACAATTTTCGATTTCTAACCTAATATAACAGTCAAATCGCACAACACAATGATGGGTTTGAGTTTAAACATCATTTATAGTCTTCTTTTCGCCCGTAGAATCGACAATTTTTTTGGAAAATCAATGTTGAAGATTTTCGTTTGATGGAAGAAATGGAAGAAGATGAAGGGGAAGAGCAGAGAGATTAGAGACGACAGATTAGGGAAGATTAAGAGTTTTTTAATTTTTAATTTTAGGGTTTAATTTTGAATTAATTAGTTCAATGGTATTTAAGTAAAATTACCCTATTTTGTCTTATTGGGTATACCCCAATTAATCTGGGTATACCCCAATCAAGCCAGGTATTATTATTCAGTACTTATGAGCATATATGCTTAGTTTTCGAATTTCTTAACAGACGCTCGGCCGAGAAAATGAAAATAAGGAAGTTGCTTTAAATAACTTTATTCCAGCTGAGGATGCATATGAAGCAATCCTCATTTGCATTTTTTTATTTTTTATTTTTTTTTGGTAAAATAGAGAACTACATTTTATTGATAATGGATCCTGTGTAATCGGTTACATGTCCAAATTGGCTATTAATTTGAGAACCATACCTCATATGCATCACATAGTCGCATAGATCATTTTCCGAAACATAAATTGTCGAAATACAAGTGCATAGAAAAATAAAGATATTTCAACTGACTTTTGTATCTCAACTTTTGTTTCTCATTTGTGTTTTTAAGGGATATTTGTGCAAGCTATATCGCTGAGATGAACAGTGTGCAACGAGAATGCCCAATAAGGGTGAGTAAGGCTGACAACATTTGTTTCTCTCTCATCGTTTCTTAAATGCGCAATAAGGGCGAGTAAGGCCGACACTGCATATGATTCAATTGCACCACATTTGTTTCTCTCATCGTTTCTTATTACGTACTAAAATAGTTGTCAACATGAATCTATATGTTCTTGTGATTCATGTTCTTTTGATTTCTCTATTTTGACCTTCCGTAACAATGATTGGCTAAAACTTATCAGAGATAAAGATTTATGAAATTAAATCAAGTGATTTATATATTTTTTTTCAAGACATTTTTATTGGAACCGTTTGTCTAAATATAAACTGATTCCAAGTATAATTGGCTAAGTCGCAGTCTTTTTTAATATATTGTTGCAAAGAAATAAAATATGTACACTTCATGGAGAAGGTTGATATGGGGTCCGTAAGGCCCCGGTGACGGTGATACCTAGTAAAAAATAAAAAGAGAAGACATCATTTTAGGTTAACACTTTCCCACACAGGTAATCAAAAATCCTTTTTTTTTTTTTAAATTTGAAGCATAAATTTGATCAGTTTTATTTTTAGAAACAGAAAAAAAATCAAATTAGTTTGAAAGAAGAAAAAAAAATCAATTTTTAAGGATTTGATCAGGACAGCTTTATTTTTAGGATTTGATTGGGACAGATTGGTTGTATTAAAATCTGAATCAAATTAGACACCCCTTAACACCCTTCTATTAGGAGCAAAATTTTGATCGCCCAAAATAGCATAAACTTTTTTTTGGTAAGAAACACACCAATTACATCAACTTAGAAGAAAATTGCAAACATCCGACACAGGTTCCAAAAAAGGAGGAAAGGAAACCCACACAAAGGTTCATTCCTTAGGAGAGTATCTAAAAAAAGGATAACTTTCTAGCCCGACGTGCAAGTCAATCAGCTAGACGATTTTTAACACCCATATATAACCTTAAAAGTCTGATTACTAGTAAACACACACCTACATACCATGAATATAATCCACTAACTAGAGAACAGATTCATCTCACGCACCCAATTGAGCAGACGTCTCAGCTTCAACCGCATCAATCACTCCAAAGTCAGCACGCGAACCCTTTTATTCTACCTGCATAGCCATCTACAAACATAATATCAATTGAAATCCTCATTTTATTCTAAACTACATGAACAGGTGCTGGAGGAGCAATATAAGTTTAACATTCTTCTGCAATCCAGAAATTAACTGAAGCATTTCTAAAAATCACATCAACCTCAATTTCCAAATGCACCACACATAATTATAGCACCGAAACTTGGCCAACCAACAGCAAAGTGGGTATTACCTAAGGAGCTATCAAACCAATACAGGAAGATGTCTTTAATATGTTGTAAATTTCCAACCAAACCAAATATTTAAACAATAGGTCACTGAAAAAATAAACGAAAAGCCGATTCCACTGAGAGCTCTTGCATAGTGGGCGGTTGTCATCTATAGAATGGTTATAAAACATAAGTAAAGCATTAAGCATTAACTAACAGCATTTGAGCAAAAACTTTCCAAGTGAAGAACTTTATTTTAGGCAAACAATCTCACGACCAAACTTTCCTACAAAAAGCAGTATCACTTGCAGTACTATAATCATCCATATGAACCCTATAGGACTTTATAGAAAAATTACCATTCTCCATATGAGCCCAAATTATTTTATCACATCACTTTGTTGAAGATTTATCCTAACAGTTCTCATTCTAATGACTATCAGGTGAAAATAAGTAATTCATATTCAATAGTTTTGGACATAGGTTAGTGTCACTGTCAACAGACCCAATATAGCCGATGCAGCCACCCATGGGTCCCAGAGATCTAAAACATTGTCACTTGGGATTACTTTTTGGTAAATGTTCTTTACCAAAAAGTTCATTGACATTCCAGTCTATTTATCTGCTATCTGGAATGGCTGTTTAAATATAAGGTTACCGACTCTGATGCATCCTTTATGTGCGAAGATTGGAGAGAACAGTTGCTGAAGGTTAAAGAAACCCAGCTGATGAGTTCTTGGAAGAGAACTTATAACAGCCAAGTTCATTGGTTCAAATTTCTACTCTCAAGTTTCTTTAACCCACTGGGCATAAACATCAAGTCACAATAACAAGACGTACAAAAAAAAAGAAAAAAAAGAGAGAAATCATTTTAGCTTCACACATGAAATTACCAGGAAATACCTAGCTTGACACAGCAAATCAAAAATACACCTGACAACATACACTAAAATATGTTCTTACTTAGCTGAAAACCAAGATGCGGAGATGATCCCCTATTTACCGACTCTTAGGCAGGTCCAAACTGCATAAAAATGTACAAATCGCAGTCAAAAAATTGCAGTCAATAAGAAGCACGAGGATAACAGCTTTAGAAGTACAGCAACAAGAGGAAACTTACGGAAAATATTCAGTTTTTTCAGTGGAGGCACTCCAGCAGCATAATGGCAGAAGGACATAAATGAACATCCTTTTTTCCAGAAGTCTCTGCAGCAGATTGTTTAAAAAAAGAATCAAATAAGCAGACTTAGACAGGGAAGAAGAGAAGCATCCCAAGTGTGTCCAAGGCCCATCATAGTTGCTCCTCTTCTAGCCGAAGCTTTTGCTTGATTTAAGGGATTGAAGACAAACCAGAATTTCAGCGGTATTCTTTGCCACACGTACTCCATTTTCACACACACTGTATGCATCAGTCAGCTTAATGCCCGTGCCTACAAAGAATCAAAATAAGAGGCAATCAGAGAGACTGAGTTATGAGTGCAAGTAAACCACCAATCAATAGATAGATAACATAATAACCCCACCACTGAGTTCAACAGGCATGCCTAATCCCTTTAATTTGGGACACAAATCCACTGCATTAGTAAGGGGAGGTAAAGGCAGAACATCATTTTTTGCAAACACCAGCTGAAACAAAGATAATTCCAAGGAAGAAATGGTGAGAACATCAAAGTATAACACTAACTATACAAGCACCGCAGAGCTCAGAGAATAGCTTTTATCTGACCGCTTCCATTGGTGTCTGGCCTAGCTTTAGAAAATCATATTCTTTATATTCCCCAAACTTCCTGGGACATTAACATCATGTGAATTAAAGGAAGCAGTATATTGACAAAGGGCAGATTTCCATGCTAATGACCCAAACTTCACCCTACCTACCTGAGTACCTCATCTTTGGTTTTGTTAGTTAAAAGAACACCAACATCATCGTAACCAGCAAGCATCTGGAATGTTAAAAGGCCCAACTAGTAAGGATACAGTAATAAAACTTAAGAGCTGTCTAAAGTGGAGAAAGTGAGCTATTCCAATTGGCCTATTTTTCCATACATTTCCAATTGCATGGAGGCCAGTTCGCAATTCTTTATGTTTAGATCGTTTTTTGTCTCTAGAGACCAGCCCAACAGTCTTTGATAAGGGCATGCTACGTCCAAAATAAACCCTGCAACAAAATTATTAACTTAGATTGCAGAAGAACGTAGAGATAAACATAGAATTTTATTGAATGTAAAAATCATTATCAATACTTGTAGGAATTGCCGTCGTTAAGAGATTTCGATGAAATTCTTGTACTCGGAAGTTTCAAGTTTTGCATAAGCGAAAGTGAAAACGTAGATGCTACTGTATCTTTTAATATCCGATTCAAAAGCTTTCTTATTCAACGGATAGTTCTTAATGTAAGCATCCATTTCTCTCTTTTGAATGATTTCTCTCTCTTCGAGTTCTAGCCTCTGATTATCCAGCAGTGGCGCTTCAAGTTCCATGTCAAGCTTTCGTTTTTGCTCCCGATCTGCTTCTAGTTTTAGCCGGAAGTTTTTAATTTCAGTTTTATATTGTTCCCAAGCTAAAAAAAAAAGAAAGTAAGAAAAATCCAACAAGAATAAAAGGAATTAGAGTTTAAGGTAATCAAAAACAGACACAAACAAAGCAGAATGATAACAGTCTCGAGTGTCTTACACATATTAGGGTCAGGCTGAGTTTCCGGGAAGACACAATCGCCAAAGAACTGGTCAAACAGTTCTTTTTCTAGACATGAATAGAGAAAAGATTTCAAGATTATGGAATTAAAACCTTAAAAAAAATGAGTAACAAAATAAATTAGAGAGTCCTCTTACGATTCTCTGCTGTCCTCTTCCTCTGCTCATCTGTCACTGCCGGAGCAGGCCTATAAATCATCTTGTTGTCTGAAGTCGTCATCTTGTTATTGGTTCACTCACTCGGATCTTCCTCTCCCCCTTGTGATAATAACTCCTCTCTCTCTTCCCAACATTACTATATATATATACTATATAGGTAGGGTTGTGACGGAAACAGATTCCTTGGGCTCAAACCCTAATTTAATGAGGTGCGCTTGGTACGAGCGGAGCACTGACACGGATATGGGCACACCGGTAAAATATAAAAGTGGGAATATTATTTATGCCCCTACTATCCATGGGTCATGTACAAACATCCTTGTGGGGCTTTACAAATACCTCTAATGGCATAATTGAAATTATGGATAAAAAAATAATTCACCTAATCCCCTTTTTAACCTTTACTTCTTATACTTCATCTTCTTCTTTATTCTCACTCGAGAAAAAACAATGAAACTCTCTCCATCGTCGTCGCCACTACAGCCACCAGCACCATCTTCGCCTCCGCCACCACCATCTTCACTCTGCCATTATCAGATTCGTCACTACCTAAACCACCACCTATAGCACCACACCAAACTCTTAAATAATCGATTTTGATTTAGATACAAAACTAATCTGCAAATCAATGAGAAAATAGTCTTCAAAACTTAGATCCGGTGAGGAATCGATGACAAAAAAATCATTTGAATAAATGTATGAAAGGTTTTTGTTGAATGCATGAGTAGTTTCATTCCATAGTAGCATCTAATTCATTATTTTTTTATCAAACTCCTTCAGTTGAAGGAGAGAGTTCTCATCGCATAGTGCTTGATCTAAAGATAAAGAAGATGGTTACATCACGTGTTATAGGATGGGAGGATGAGTATCTTTCCATTTCCTACTAGTGTTATACTTTTGCAATGTTTAGCTCCCAAATCAGCCATTGATAAAGAGTAATTGTTTCTAGTAACATAATTAATCTGCTAAAGAGAAAAAGAAGCCATTTAAAAGAATCATACAGGCATCCATAATTGTGCTACTAAGCCGGTTGATATTAATTGTTCTTATTCTGAAAATATCTAATAGTGCTTTTTGCGTCGCTACTGATGCAAACTTTACATGTAGTCTGTTTCCCACGCCAATATTAGCAATGCTAAACATTACTAACTACATGTACAGTAGAAACTCTATAAATTAATGCTATCGGGACTACCAAAAATTATTAATTAAGCGAGATATTAATTAACCAATAAATTAATAAGTATTAATTTATATATTAACTAGTATCTTATTAACTTATGGATAAGTTTATTATCAAATAATTAGTTTCTATATAAACACAATACCACACCATATTTTTTTTATCTCATATATAATCACAATATCAATATCAAATTATATTTTTATTAACACAGTTAGCCTATCGCAATTCAATGAATGTCGAAGATGTCCTAAATTATCCGGAAGAAAATGAAGTTACGCAGTTGTTGACTAATGAAGAAATAATTGAGAGTGTCATGGGAATTGATAAAGATGTGGAAGATGATGATGAAAGTTCTTCACTAGAGCCCCCTTCGCGAAATGAGGCTATTAAAGCGGCAATCACACTGAATAATTTCTTGCTGAGCTATGAGAAAACAACACCACAAATTCTTACGATGATAAGAAAAATTAGAGATGAGATTGAATGTGTTATTGATTTTAGCAAAAAACAGAAGAGAATTGAATCATTTTTCAAAAGATCTTCGTATATCATTAATGTATCGAATTTATATAATGCATTATTAATTTATATTTCACATGGGGTCTACATAGGTAATAAAAATGTATTATCTTATAATTTTAACAAATTATTAATTTGGCACGTTGTCCCCGACTCGGAACCGGCTAAAACTATTATTTAAGAGAATTTATTAAATAATCGAGTATTAATTAAAGTTTCTACTGTATGTAATTGTAACTGCATGGAAAACCACAGTAACACCCAAAGTATCTCAACCGTTAGATTACACAAGAACTATATGAAAGCTTATAAGGCTATGAAAAGTGAACTTTCAAGTGAAAGATACATGCAATTTTACATGGTTTGATGTTAAAACCTACATCCACAGGGGGATTTCATTATGCGAAGATTTTTTTATTTTTCTTTTGATGAAAAACTAGATATTATTAAAATGAAATACGAGTTACATGCCCTGTGGGAGTTTGGGCTTTATCTGATACAAGAAAAAGATTTAGAAATATGGCTTTTGTTAACTTGTATGTCCGTATACATGTTAAGGTTTAATAAAGAATTATTTTATTTTTTTAGAAATTGTGTTTTTTTTGTCTTATTCTACTAGAAATTGGTTTTTCTTGCACTAAAAACGATAAATTTTGTTCCCAATGCAAAAAATTATTGTTTCCAATGCAATAAAACAAACAAATCATGTTTTCAATGTAAAAAATTGTTATTTTAATAAACCTTAACATATATACGGGTATACAAATTGACAATACCCTAGCAATATTGGTGAGGTATCCGTCCATATTTCCGTTCTATCGGCCTGTGTTGGATCTACAGCTCTGTCCATATGCGAAGATGATTATAGATAAAGTCACTAATTGGCAATTCTGTATTATTCAATGTGTTGAATTTCTCGATGAATCCATACTTTGGAAGTTGGGACATTGCCATGCGTGTGCTCGACATGCATGATGTTAGGCTTTGATTTGTGCTGAGTTGTGTTCTAGAATGACCGAGTTGTGTTCTAGAATGTCATGATGTGTCGTCTGGAGAGAGCGCTAATAGGTAGTGCATTTGCATGAAGCACCACGTGTTTCTAGGAGATTGATACTTCGCGGACACCTGGAAAGTTGACTCTCCATCCCTGTTTGTATATATCCTAAGCCATTGATGTCGAGAAAGAAACGAGTTCATCTATTTCATCATAACTAAAGCTAATTTGCGTTGCGTAGTACACTGGTACTGAGGATAATATCATTAACACATACTTCAAGGGTTGGAAGTGATCATGGCTTCAAGCTTAGAAGTGTTTAAAGTGTGACTTGTTGTTATCTTGTTTTACATTATTAACACCAACGGATTAACAGTACATATTTTAAGTTTCGTTGTTGTTAAATGAATGAATTGCAGAGGAACATGGTGAAATCAATGGTGGGAGTTGGTAGGCAGCAGAGGTTCTTCGTGACATCATCTGCACCGAAAATGAAACCAGCTACTGGGACATACGATCATCACTATTCTCAACAGCAACATCAACAACTGAATTCATCTAAACCAAGCAGTAGTTGGAGCGTTAAAGGGGATTATGTACCAGTGTACGTGTCAGCCGGTTTAATATTGCTGGCAGGATTAATAGGAGTGCACACTATTAACCAGCAGCTAAGTCATAACCCAGCTGTTAGACTGAAGAAGAAGAGAAGAGAAACATTGTCAGAGGTGGAGGAGCCAGAGCTTGTGATGGAGGAATCTGACAAGTTCATCAACAAATCGTTTTTCAGGAAGGTTGCTCATATCCAGGACTTCAACAACGACCAATCCAAAACCATTCCTGATACCATGCGTGGGGATGCTTTCACCCGGTAAGAAATTTTCGTGAACAAATATAATCCAAAACCCAAACAGCATCGTCTTCTAAAGGCTTTCTCAACTGACTTGTTTTTGTCAATTAATCTAGCAGACCAAGGAACGTGGAGACGCTAAAATCAGTTGGAGTTGATCCCAAAGATCATTGAAGAATCTCGAATTGTATTCTCTGTATTAGTATTTACTTTTGCAATAAATACAAATTGTTTGAGAAACACAAATTACAAATTTTTTTTTTTTTTTAGATGATACCTTGTTGATTTCTTTAAAAGATAAAAATTACCTACTAGTCAAGCGAGCGACAAGCTGTGCCGCTAGCCTTTTTTGAATAGCAAAACCTATCCTATTAAAAATAAAATCTCGTGAGCCAATTACATTGCTATGACTTTCCGGACCCTTTTGAGTAGTCCAACTGCAGAGCCAAATAGCCAAAAGTATCAAAAGCAAAGGGGACGAAAGCATGCCCATTGTCAACACATGCTTTCTCATGCTTCGATATCTTACACGAGGCACCTTTAGCGCCGCTCGCCCGATCAGAAAGGTGCCATGTCCAATTCCTACCAAAGGAGATACCGGTGAGGTCAACACATGTGTGTTTCCCATTAGCCCATCCAAAAATAAGAACATCACTGGTCTTAGTGTCGATCTCCCTTTTAAGTGGGTCCAATCGGAAATGCACAGTGCTTCTTTCTTTGCCGAAATGCCAGACCTCCACAAGTACATCATACAAAATATCCCTCACATGATCATGTCTATATTTATAACCAGGGTCTACTTTACAATGAACTGCATGTTCACCATATGAATCCAAGCAACCTGTGATGCAACGGGGCGGGCGAGAGTCGAGGGATAAAGCGGGATCATTAACCTGTATTTGAGGATAGACCGGTACTCCAAAGGAGACATCTTACGCCCTAGCCCTCAATCGGAATAGCCGTAAGAAAATCTTGGGCATGTCTTTGCTTGCAAACAACCAAAAACCGCTTCTACCATCTCTCCGTTAGCATGTAAACTCTATCAATGTCCTTAACCACTTTACCAAAAGAGCACTCGCCAGGATGCTTTGTGCTTTAGGGGGCGTTGTCTTTATTGGTGAAGTTGTTAAGATCAAAATCAGGAAGAGTCACTTGTAACGTTTCCAAAGCCTTATTAAAATTATCATCCATACCGTCCACACCACTACTCCTCAATATGTGATCCTGTAATCCCCAAGATTGCACACGTGAAGCCACAAAAACATACTCAGATGCCTCCCTAGCAGTATAAAGTCCAAGACCTCCATATCTGATAGGTAGAGTAGATAGTCTCCACTGAAGCTCTCCAAAGAACGGTCCCCCGCACACCACGATGCCTTTATCCAAGCTCCATGATCCTCAAAGTGAATTGCTGCTTTTACGAACGTGTATGGGTATCTCTGTATTTCATTTTTTTTTTTTTTTTTGGTTAGGGTGGCGAGTTGGATTTTATGTTCAGCTCTGCTCTCCCAAGTAGGAATAATAATGAGCTGGAATCCCATGCTTTGTTTGTAATATACATCTACTTTCTTTCTCACAATCAATGGTGTCTGAAATTTAGAAAATTTAACTGCGCTAGTTCATATCTAGGTCCTCTAGGGCAAGCACCATGAATTTATAGACAGGAAATTTGGCTGCGCAAAGGTCATGCCAAAAAAAAAAAAAATGCACAATCCGGACAGTAAGGGACCGGACTAACTGGGTTTTAGCTCCGCTGAGTCCACATATATGTGGACACTTCTTGGGTTATGGATATTTTTTACTCCATCCCATAGGACTTGCCCTAATCTGTCAATCAGCAGACTGAATTTTATATGCACAGGTTTTCAGCTGAACAAACAACCCAATTTTATATACACAGGTTAGTTATCAGTTGAACAAACAACCCAATTCCATTCACCCAAATTTCCCCCTTTCATTTTAGTCTGATTAGTGTAAGCTTATCGCCCATCGTATACGTTATCACTAAATGGTAAAATATTCATCCGGGGATTTGAGATTTGATCATGGGTGAAAGGACTGCTACGATGTTTTTCATCTTTTCTGGTGAATGAAGAAACCGATTTTGAGCAACCAGTCGTTTTACAATTAGAGTTGCGAGGTCTTATACAAGGTTAATTCCAGTTACCTACCACAAGGATATAGGCCTATGTAAGCATATAACCCTACAACAAGGGTTACAGTATATTCCCTCCTTGGTAGAATCCAAAAGATTCAAAGACTTGAAAACAAGCTCAGATTATTCAAGATATCCTCCACATTCCAAAGAAAAAAAGAAAGGCCAATTGCAGAACTAGTCTTCTCTTCTCTTTCCTTAATAGAACCCAAAACTGAAAATACCCAATTTTTATATTACAAACATAAAGAGAACCTTGTCTCATAGAAGGACAAACTGTTTGATTAATGACTATGCTGATCATTCTCATCACCGCCAAAATTACTGCCATATCTACTTTCTGAAGGAAAAAAGCCAGGTACATTTCCTAGAAGTCCAACTTGACACGCCCTACAGTCAGGGTCGATCACCCTTTCTTCACTAGGCCTCTGGGTACCACCCTTTGTCGGGTATGATGGTTGAATATGCTAGATGTTTTATGGAACAATATGCTAGATGTTTTATTGTTCCATAAAACACTGAAGAGAAAATGCCCAAGATAATTGATAGACCCAGGATAATTGAAAAAGGCCGAGTTCACAAACAGAAGCAAACAGGAGACAGCAAAAACAAAATTGTTACTCTCTCTAAAAGATTTAACACGGGGATATTTTTATGGATCCAAAACAAAGAAGTCACAGTAAAAGTAAACAAGGTACCAAGACTACTTACATATCAACAAGAATTGGAACTTTCTGCCAAACATCGAAAAATCACCTTCAGAGACAAGCTCATATATCGGTTAATGGGATAGCAAAGCGGGTTACTTTCAGAGCCTTCTTTTACTGAAGCTAAGCTCAATTGGAAATTAAGATTAAGGTAGCATGCACATCATCACCATCATGAACACTTATCCTGCATCAGTACAAAACATCTACTATCAAACTAATTACGAAGGCAGAAATAAAAGAAGTACCTCAACAAATCATGCATTCAAGATGAATATCTTTCCATCCGAAGGGAAGATCTGACATTAGTTCAGAATGGGCGGGTAACGTCATTGTGGACCTACATGCAACGACGGCATTCATGAAGACTTGTTCAAGAACACAACGTATGACTTGATCCCTTGTATGTATTGACTGAAGCTATCAGCAAATCTAATAGACTGTCTATAGGTTTTCATTACTAGATTAATTAGAAATGTCGGAGTAACCGCTCAACACAACAAGACTGCAAGCTGAATTTGACCAAAAGCATGTTCCAATATAGAAAACAGTCTGGTCATGCCCTGGTTATTAAAGGACTATTGGTTCATAAAACAAGTCTGCTCACTTTTCGGCCTTCCACCTAGAAAGTATAAAAAATTGCTGTAGCAAAAGATGAGTTGGTCAACAGGTTTGTACCATTCACAATACTTCCATCTCAGAACACCCTCATAGAAGGTGCAGTTAAGCAAAATATCACAGAGAAGGCACAGGTGTATAATATAAATGCCATAACCCCATCTTCTATCCATAATTTAAAGTTGTGTACTACAATGCAGCAATTTTCCATAGTTTTGGTTGGAATAATACACAGCTTATATATGCAAGGATGAGAAACCCAATGAAGAGACATAAATGGAATGAGAGGTGATGGGACAATTACCAAGTTGTAAGAAGTTTCAAAACAATTAACCATGGATCGAGCAAAATTGTTTTCACATGACCAAGATCAAGTAACATGCATAGCGTATAATTATAGGAAACATACATCCTGCATAAGTACCAACCAAATACTATTAAAACTAATAACTAGAAAGACAGAAACGAATAAAGTACCTCAGAAAATCATGCATTCTATATGCAGACTTTTCCACCCAAAACAAATATCTGCCATCAGTTTTTTAAAGTATCATCCATTCTAGCAGCTAAACTGGCACTAATGCTGGGCATAAACCATGTCATTTCGTCGAGCAGGTCTGTCTGGAACCGATCCCGGCTTGAACTTCGCAGCTTCATGCCTAGCCAGCTCAGGTGGCACAGGGCTGTTGCTCTGAGTAAGCATCTGCTTAAGATCATAGAAGACATCCGTGTCGTGCAAAGTCAAAAATGTTGTGGCCACACCAGTCTTTCCAGCACGACCTGTTCTTCCAATACGATGAGTGTACATTTCAATATTCCCTGGCATATCATAGTTTATGACATGCGCAACATCGGGTATATCAATTCCACGTCCAGCCACATCTGTCGCAACAAGAACATTGAACCTCTTGTTCCTAAATCCCTCGAGACTAATTTCACGTTGCTCCTGAGACTTCCCTCCATGAAGAGCTGTCACGCGATAGCCATTCTTATCCAGATTCTTGGAAAGAAAATCAGCTGATTTCTTAGTATTGATAAATACGATTGCGGTCTTGTCATCCAGATCATTGAGCAACTTCTGCAGCCTTGGCATTTTCTCTGATTCCTTGATCATGATCACATTCTGAGTTATCAATTCAGTGGCCTTACCAGCAGTTCCAATATTGACCACCACAGGGTTCCTCAAGTACTTCCTAGCCAACCGCTCCACAGCCGCCGGCATTGTAGCACTAAACATATAAGTGGTCCTATAAATACGTTTGGCATCAAGTTCTTCATCTTCATTTTCCGGCTTCAAATTACTCGAAGGCATCGCATCTAAAACTCCCATCACTTGTGGTTCAAAACCCATATCTATCATCCTATCAGCCTCATCAAGAACAACATAATTACACTGATTCAGAACAGCATAACGCCTCTCCAGACAATCAATCAAACGTCCAGGAGTTGCAATTACAACTTCACAGCCTTGCCTAATCTTAAACCCTTGTTCCTCAATAGACTGTCCACCCACAATAGAAACAACTTTAATGCCCAAATAATGAGCAAATTTCACAGTCTCATCCTCAATCTGTTGTGCAAGTTCCCTAGTAGGTGCCATAACAACAGCGTAAGGCCCTTCAGCCTCATTCTCCTCACTAATAGGAGGCAACCTAGATATATAAGTCAACATAGGAAGTACAAAAGCAGCAGTCTTACCCGAACCAGTCTCGGCAATCCCAATCACATCACGCTGCTGCAAGCCCAACGGAATTGCAGCCATTTGAATCGGAGACGGAGTCTTGTACCCGACTTTCTCCACAGCTTTCAATAACTCGGTACTCAAATTACTCTCACGCCAATTCCTCATAGGCCTGGGAATCTTTGAACCCTTATACGATATATTGAAATCCTCTCTAAAGATCCTCCAATCTCTTTCAGTCATTTCCTCAAGCTTCTTATCAGACCAATGCCTGTCAATTCTCATATCAAACGTATCGTATAAATCAGCGGCTTCTTCTTTCTGTCTCTGCATCGCCAAATCCTCGGGACGCTCTTCTATACCATCCTTCTTCCTAATCTCTTCTCGCAACTCCTTCTCGTTTTTGGCAGCTAATTTCTTCTGCTCTCTACGATCCATACCAGCACGAAACCCTCTCCCAAACAAAAGCTGAGCCTCATGTGGATTCTGATAAAGAGCATTCATATCTCTCGATGTATCCTCTGTATTCTCCCAATCGAACGAGAATCTGAACTTCTCGCTGGGTTTAATCACTCTCTTCTTAGGTTTTTTAGTGCCTAAGTACTGTTCTTTGATAGCATCAAGTTCTTTCTCCTTCTCTCTTTCCACTTGTTTCTCAACCCTACTTTTTTCTCTAGATCTACTCTCTTCTTCTCTTTCCCGTTCTCGGTTTCTTCTCTCGTTGTCTCGTTCTCTATCACGCTCACGATCACGTTCTCTGTCACGAGAACGGTGGTGGCGAGAATCATGAGATGGAGAAGAGGGGCGAGCAGAGCGGTGGTTGTTGGAGGAGGAGGAGTTAGGGTTTTGTTGTTGTTGGGCTAATTGTTCTGCTCGGCGTTTTTGTTCGGCTACTTCCTCTTCACGACGTTGAATTGCTAGTTGTTCACGTTGTGCTTTGGTTAAGAAGACAGGTTTCTTGATATTGGTGGCGGAAATTGGGGTGGCGCCACCACTGGTTAGGTCATCGAATGCTCGTTTCATTCTATTTTGCTTGGTGAATTGCAGGATTGCGAAAAAATCTAGAAAAGCATCAACGGGGCTGGTGTATATAAAGAATATATATTGGTGGATCGAAGAAGAGTATAAGTCCAGACCAAGCCCAAAACTGATTCTTCAGAATAAAATACTGTAGTAAAGATTTGCTCTGGCAAACATCGAATTCGAGTCTCAGAAGGCATGGCTGCTAACAAGGGGTACAGATTTGCTCCGGGGCAATGGATGTTTTGAATGCCTTTTTCTTGTTCGTAATTTTGATTATGCAAAAACTGAGTATGTTAGTAGAAATTTTAATAGCCTGTTTGGATACTGAAGTGCTTCTGAGAAGTGCATCTCGACTTCTCGAAGCAATGGATGTTTTGAATGCTTCTAATTTTGATTATCAAAAAGATTGAGAAGTTTGGATACTTGTTCGGCAAACTAATCAAAAAGATTGAAAAACAAAAAAAAACAAAAAAAAAAATCAGCAAGTTTTAACGAACTGTGAGTTTTAATGGTTGATTTCAAGATTTTGCTGGATGACTAGATTTTCTGGGCGATTAAACCTACATTCCTATGATTTTCACCAGCAAGCTCAAGAAATTTCATTCAATCTTCAAAAAATGAAAAAAATTGTTCACTTTACTTTGGGTTGATGAAGAACACAAAGTTAGGTTTTGGTTAAATTTGGTTTCAACCGTTACAAAAATAGCAAAATTGATGATATGATCTACTAAATTTCCAAAAAGAAGATAATATAGGATTGGTATGTTGATCGAACAAAAGATTTGATGAACTTGAAGTAAAACATGGAGTAATTAGGTCTAAAACGTGATGTACTTTAGAAAAACCATAACAAAGATCAAAAAATAAATAAAAAAACCAAAAAAGAATCAAAATACCTAGCATGAAGATCATAAACCGTTAATCATAATCTTGTAATATATCTTTAAATAATATATCCAAGTTATACATCCTATCTTCATCATCATCGAAATAGAATAGTAAATGGGTTTGTGGAAACAAAAAACCAAGAAAGAAAGAGAAATAAAATCCGTGATTTCAATGATAAGTCGATCCTGAGAAGTAGAAAAGCAAAAAAAAATTGCTCCAAAAATAAGTAACTTATCTACTTCTAAAAGTTATTCCTAAATCTGGTTCCCAAACATACTTATTGCTTTTTAACTTAAAAAAGCAAAAAAGTTACTTCTTGCATCCTATCCAAACACCCTATAAAGGATGGTTGATAAAGCGGTTAAATATGGTTGAAGATACAATGTACGAGGTGAATGGTAGTTATCCTCCAGTTAGTCTAACTCTGATGTAATCTTCACTATATCAATATATTTTTCAAAAAAAAAAAAAAAAAAAAAAAAATATTATAAAAAGGGATATCAATTTTATTTTTCACGAAATGATGATCTTTTTTTGAAAAGAGAGAATTTCATTACTTAAACCAAATAGGGCAATGTCCCTTACAAAGAGACTTGGAGAAACTAATAGTGTCACCTTGTGACAAGTTCACAGTTGCATAAGAAGACACTAATGACTTCCTACTTTCTTTGGAAAAAAACATCAGCTAAACTAATATGATCTCTTCTAAATAAAACAGTAGAACAATTCCTAAAACAACTGAATAATGACCAACAAACTTCTAACATCTTTTTAGAACAATTCCTAAAACAACCGAATAACGACCGACAAACTTCTAATATCAGTTTAGCTCTCCAACCAATATTGGTATTGTGAATCATCAAGGATTCTAAAACATATTTACAATCTCTCACAATGTAAATGTTATTAGTCTCCTTAATAGAATTTTTAAGAGTAATGCACTCGGTTTCCTCGTGTCCTATGGTTAAGCCTGATGTTGCTTTTTTTTAAATGCAAATCTCTCGGTTTCATCGATGAGGATGATTCATATCCCATATGCTCCTGAAGGATAGTCAAAAAAGGCGTTAGTTAATAAGATCTTCATGTTCTTCCTCAACATGCTATTAAGATCAATAAATCCTGAAATTTTAGTCTCACTCATTTGCGTGCATTTATTGAGAAATACGATAAGTGGAATTTTATGTCCTTTACAATTTATAAAGGATCTGATAATATCTTCCCAATACTAACTTTAGTTTTATGTTTCCAGATGTACCAAACAATAGTTTCCGCTTTCTCAGCCCACTTCTCAACAATTAATAGAAAGAAAGTTGATTATCCTCAATTCCTCGAGATGTTGGAACTTATTTGAAAGTGAAAACGCAAGTTTATCTAAGTAAACTTCTTTATAAAAACTCTATTTATGAAGCATCTCGTGGTGCATTTGATGGAATTACTCTGCTTGGCTTGGCTATCTCGTTCTTGATTAGATTGAAATAGAATGATTAAAATATTTCTTCGCCTCTTTGTCAATAAATCAGAACTCTCGTGGAGAATGGAAGGATATATGAAATTACAATGATCGTTGCATATGATTCGAGCAGGCCCTGAATAATCAATCAAAGTCGAGAGTTTCATGCAACTTGCTGAAAGAAGACTGATTCTTATTTTACGATAAAAGATGATGAATGATCAATGCGACAAGTACATCGAGTCGTTTAATATTTTTCACTCTTTCTTTACTAGAAAGACGTAACAGGTACACCCTTGCTTATTTAATATTTTGATCCATGAATTGGTTGAAAACCTTCTTTAATGAATGTTCTCTTATTCATTAACTGTGGTTTTAAACCTAAAATCATCTTGGATTCATTACAATTTCCTATCCCTTGCTTATCTCCTTCTCAATTTAATAAATTTGTGTATAACGATGGTGTTGTTGTGATAGAAAATTGATCGAAAAATAAAAGTACTTATGGTGGTAGGAAGAACAAAAGGGACTTTCAATTTCAATTGAGAATTTTACAGTTTGATTTTGGTTGCGAATCTAAATTCCCAAATCATGAAGGAGTAAAAATGAAAAGCTTTAAAAACCCGCATAATTACAAATTATAAACTTACGAAATCAACATTCAAGATTGTAGGACGTTTCCATGTTAAAACAAACAATAAATTTGATTAGAGTGCAAGAAGAAGAAAGAACGATAGGAGATAATCTAAGAGTGGGATTCAGCTTATAAAAATCAACAAGGTACTGCATATTAAATCGGGTCTGGTGTAAAAACAAAACCCGCATGTTGTGTCAATTGATCTTAGCCATTGAAAGTGGCAAAAAATCAGTGGTTGGGGAAGTTTGTGATTTGTATGTCATTTTAACTCTGTCACCCGATCCTAACCTATACTCCTTACCTTAATTATTCACATGCAAAAGTTTGATAAGGAAAAAATATATTATTTTCATGCACACTTTAATATGTGTGAAGTGGAGGAACCATTTATAAAGGAGCGTGACGTATGTGTTGAGGGGGAGTTTAGAATATTAGAGTTTTATTTTCTCATGGTTGGCTAAATTGCTTGTTAGGGTTTAGGTAGAAACCAATTTAATTGTATAAACTCTACATTGAGTCCAAATTTGTGCACCCCTCCAAAACCGGGGTGCACGTTATGGCCAATCTTATTTGCATAAATTACTCTAGAAGTGGTTTCAACTTTCCGCCTTTACTTTTTACTGGTTTCAAGTTTTCTAAAATTACATTGGAAATCGAACAAAAAAAACTTAAATTATTGAATCGTCATTAACACCTCTTTCCTATTTCTCTCTTTTGTTTCTTATGATCCACGGTCTGATTAATCAAGCCATCCTGCAAGCCACTGATGGTGAAATTAAACATGATGATCCAATTTTGATTGCGGTTGACGAAGAAAAATCTGATCCGCCTATAGAGATTAAACGTAAACCAAAAGTTTGAGCGTAAATACATTGATCCAATATTTGATTCCCAGGTTCCTTTTATTAAGGACGACACAATCAAAGATAATAGATCTCGTTTTTTGACCATAACTCTAAAATTTTTATCATGACCCTCTTTTAAAACCAAAGCCGAGATCATAATCATTAATAACAGCACCATCATTACAGATAGCAGCAACACCAACAAGAACATCAACAAATCAATCAATATCTATCAGAAGCTTGTGATTCTCGGCCGATTCTCATGTCTCTTAAAATATTCTTAATCAAATTCATCCTCTGCGAGATTTTTTTAAGGATTAATTATATGATCATACAGATTACATAAGCAATCTAACGATTCTAACCTTGTGTAGAAAATTTTGGTTTTATTATGCTTCAAAATGAAATATAGGGGAAGAGAGACAAAAAGAAGTGAGAGGCATAAATTTTGAGCGAACGGGAAAACAAGTACAAAAAAGGCAGGAAATCTAAAACCAGTCAAGAGTAATCTAGGCAAATAGCGTTGGCCGTCGTGCACCCCGGTTTTGGAGGGGTGCACAAATTTGGACTCCTCTACATTTATATATGCCTAATAATGATTTCATTGATTAGTAAAAAAAATTCATATAACTTGGTATTTAATTGTTCATGTGATTTTCTTGATTATTTATGTTTTTCAATTGATATTTCGTGCGTTGGTAAATCCCTTGACGTGATATGCTTTAGGATTGATAAGCAACGCTTTAGAATCACTATCCATGAAGAGAAGGAAATTATAACGGAGAAACAATATTTGAAAATGCACATAATATATTTTTAAAGACTAATAGAGTTTAAATAATTAATTGGTGGAAACCGAAAACCCTAATAACCCTTTCCCATTTTGTTTATTGTCAAAATTATTTATTATTTCATTGTGTTCTGAGTTTCTGAAAAATAGTTAAAACATCTTGTTGATTAATTATTCTTGATATTAGTTAGTTGTAGTATTTTCACACTCCTTGTGGGAACGACCTGTACTTGCCACTGTCTATTAGTTAGATAATATATGCTTGCAATATTATTATTGTAGGTTTCTGAGCCTACCAAATATGAAGAGTAGAGTAGTTTCTTTGAGATGGAGTTGCTCTTCTAGGTTTACCCCTCCTAACAAGGTTCAAACGTCTTGGATCAAGCTTAATATTGATGAAATTGCAGTGAATACTGACGGCTCTTACAAAGACATGACTGCAGGGTTTGGTATTATTTTAAGGAACGATAACGAGGTGCCCTTTGGAGTTCTAAATGGCAGCACCAAGTCATCGTCTGTTATTATTCATGAGCTAGAAGGTGTTGAAGCTGGAGTCAAGCTTGAACACAAAAGGGGTGCTCAAAGTCTCTTTGCGCGCTGATTCTATGTTGGCGGTGTCGTATCTTACCAAGCCAAATGATGCTCCCCCCTTGGACATGTCACCATACTTCGGAGTCTATTAAAATACTTAGAGATAGTTTTCAAGGGTTCTCTGTTATGCATACTCTTCATGAAGCCAATCGTGCAGATGATTTATTGCCAATGTTCTTCTTGTGGGAGCTTTTGAAGAAATTAACCCGAACTCCTTCTCTGCTGACCTGAAGAAGATTGTAGTGGAAGACGTGATGGGGAAAGTTTATGAGCGCATTTCTAATAGTGGGGGTTAGATTTGGTGTTTAGTATTTGTGGCCTTGGTTGTGGAGTGGGCTGTTGTTGCCTCATATTTTTTCTTTTCTTTTCGTTTTTGTTTCTTGTTTGTTTGGCTGGGGTTTCCTTAACCCACTATCCTTCCCAAAAAAAAAACACACACTTGATGACAGCACCCCAGTTCTTCCTTGCTTTCCCATGAACTCAATCAACTTATTTGGTTCTGAAAAAATCTAGGGTGCGGTATATCCATCAAAAAATGATTAATACAAGTACATGAGAAGAATAACAACAAGATTTAATCAAAAAAAAAAATGATTTACCCGGATTACGCTCGGGAGCTTTGTCTCTGCGGTAGGATAACAAGTTGACTGGAAAATCAATTCCACCCCAAAAAACTGTGGCAAACAAGGGTAATATGAACTACCTCCTCCAACTCCACTCCTCCTTCAACTCCACCGGTGCCAAACGTATTCTTAAAGAAGATAACTATCTCAATTGGTCGGAATCCATTTCGGTTTACTGGCCCTTCCTCCTCCCCATAAAAATTGGATACTATTGCAACTCATCTCTCTATTTTTTTTGCTTCAAAAAAAGTCTCTCTATTTTTGGAATTTGTATTTGGATTTATTTTATCGTTTTTTTCTTTCTTCATGATGTTTTTGATTATTTTAAACATCCGCATAACCTTTATTTTTCCACGAAATACAATGTTACATGATCTAATATTTGGATAAAGAGTTGTTAAATCTATAATACAAAACAGAATGAGTTTTTGAGCTTGGACGGTCAGATAACATTTTGAGAGACAAACTTTGCATCCGACCATCCCAGTCTCATCCCAACGAAAGACATCCAAAGGTCGTTGTTTCTGTAACCCCTCCCATTATGAATCAAAATTTATTAATCTTTACTTATTGCATCAGCTCTTAACTCAAGATATTCAAAAAAAACATTAAATGAAATCATACATGCATTAATTGGATTTAGTGGTGGCATGATGAATCTAATGGGAAATGAGATTTATTTGTTTATTTTTATTCATAACTCGTAAGTGGGATATGCATACACTATAACTTAAATGATTTTGTGTTCGGTTTTGGATATTGCATATGAATAATTTTACAATGTACTTATAGACATTATTTTCGTTTAAAACAAAATAGAAAACTATCTTGCAAAGGAACACGATTTAATTTAAATTCCGGAAAAAAAGAAAATTTGCACCAGTTAAGTATCATACTAAAGCAGTGTCGTTATGGCACGAGTTACCTCTAGATATTTATTAAAACTCTCTGTTAAACTCATGTCGTGCCGTTACGACACGGGTTATTTCTAGTTTTTTACAAAATGATCGTACTCCAACTTATATTACAGCCCCCTCCTAGACATATATAGGTTTCTTGATAATATTGAGTTGCCTTTCCTGATTCGCACCATGTAATAAGCTGATGTCTTAGCCAAGTTAACAAGCAGCTCATCAACCCAAGGAAAAAAAAGGATACTACTAGCTAATAAGTATGGCTAGGTAAACAAGAAGTTGGGTGACCAACCAGATCCACCACTGAATCAATAGTATTAGTATATATTAGCATCTTTGTCATCCAATATATATATATATTGCAATAAAAATTATACGGAGCATCCACAATTTGTTACATGAGCAATTAAGTTATGAAGCAAATTAATTTTTGTAATTGGAGCTTCATTTGTTTGGTAGTAGCGCTAGTCGTAACAATAACATTACTACAATATCACGATGGATTAGTGTCAGCTGCTGGCGAGGAGCAGTACTCTAATTCTCAACCAGTTGATTATAACAACGACCAGGAATGGACTGTTGGGTTTACTCCTTATGGACCTAGCATTTCGGTGTCCCCTTAACCAATGGGAGGAGCTAACTAGCAGCAGCCTAGTTAGGAATGTGTTTTGTTTACAAAACATCCAGGAGACTCTCTTTTTGTGTCTTACGGGTTTTATTTTCTTCATTTGAATAAAGAGAAAGAGAGGAAGAAAAGAAAGAGAGTGAGAGAGATAGAGAGAATTAAGCTACCATTTTTGGTGAGATTAGAAGCATCTTGAAGAGGAGAAGAAAGGGTTCTTGTTGAAGGATCTTTTGGTTGATTGTGGTGAAGATTGATTCATCAATTTCCACATCTCTTCAAAGGGGGAAAAATCTAGGGTTTGTTCAAACCCTAGTAGTAAGTATCTCAAATCACTTCTATTCTCAAATTGATAGTGAATCTCATATTATATATGAATGAATTGTTGATCCATCCTTAGGGGTGAGTGTAATTAGGCAAATTGATATCCAAGTGCTATAGGCACCTTGAATAAGTGTTTATCCCCAAATTTGGGAGAATTGTGTGTAACCCATTATTGTTATAGTGGAAGATTTGCCCGTGGTTTTTTACCCTTCACCTTGGAGGGGTTTTTCCACGTAATTGTCGGTGTTGTGTGATTGCTTCTATATCGTCATAAGTTGTGTATTTCCGCATTTGTATATCATTGCTTGTGTAGGTTTCGTATTGCGCATAGCGGCTCGGATTTCGTAAGTCTCCCCCAACAAGTGGTATCAGAGCTTTTGGGTTGAGCTAATCATGTGCAATGGCGGAAGCTAGCACTAGTAATAGAATGGTCAATTTGACCGGTGAGAACTTTGTCATATGGAAGGCGAAGATGGAAGACTGGTTATATTGTAAAGATCTCTATGGTCCAATAGAGAGTAAGGGAGTAAGGCCTGAGGCGACAAGTGCGAAGATTGGAAGGTTACTAATCGAAAAGCGTTGGTTATATTCGTCAGTGGATTGATGATAGCATTTTTCATCATGTGGCTAGTGAGACACTAGCATATCCTTTGTGGACCAAGTTAGAGGAGATATATGATCAGCAGTCTCCTTGTGAAAAAGCTCTTCTATTCAAAAAGCTTGGAAAGCTGTGTTACAAGGAAGGGAGTTCAATGGCGCAACATTTAAATGAAATTAAGGGGATCATGAATCAGCTTACATCTATGGACCTCAAAATTCCTGAAGAGGTTCAAGCTTATTTGTTGCTAAATACTTTACCAGACAGTTGGGAGCCATTGAGGAATTGTCTCAGTTATTCTGCTCCAGACAAGAAGTTGAACATGACTGTTGCAACTAGCAGTTTGCTGAGTGAAGAAGTTAGAAGAAGGTCACTAGACTCATCTCATTCAGAAGCTCTTGTGACAGAAAATCGGGGTAGAAGAAAAGACAGAAGACAAGTTGGCTGTAGCAAGTCAAGGGGTAAATCAAAGTCCAGAAAGGAAGTTGAATGTTGGAACTATCATACGAGAGGTCATTATTCAAATGAATGCAGGAAGCCGAAGCAAGAACACAAGAAGGGGAAAGGAAATGATAACCAAGACAATGGTGTTGCATCTACTGTGACAAATGATGATATCATTGTATTCTCAGATTGTAATGATGTTTGTGTGAGTTTTGCAGGTTCCGATTCAGAATGGATAGTTGATTCAGGTGCATCTTATCATGCTACTCCTCATGAAGATGTATTTACCTCCTATAAGGCTGGTGACTTTGGGTCTGTCAGAATGGGAAACAGTGGTGTTTCTAAGATTGTAGGAATGGGTGATGTGAAGGTTGAGACCAGTGTTGGTTGTACGTTGGTTCTCAGAAATGTACGACGTGTACTAGATCTTCGTTTGAATCTAATGTCACCAGGAGTGTTAGATGATGAAGGGTATAATAATCACTTAGGTGATGGCAAATGGAAGCTAAGCAAGGGATCCATGGTTATTGAAAGAGGCAAGAAGTGTGTCACATTGTACAAGACACAAGTGAAGGTGTTGAAAGGTGAGTTGAATGTTGTTGACAAAGATTCAATCTCCGAGCTGTGGCATAGAAGACTTGATCATCTTAGTGAGAAGGGAATTCAAATCCTCACCAAATGACAAAGGTATGCAATTGGGTAAGTGTACTCATTGTTTAGTTGGTAAACAAACTAGAGTCTCTTTTCATAAAGCTTTACCCAAGCGCAATTCTGGTATCATTGATCTTGTTCATTATGATGTATGTGGACCTTTAAGGGTCAAAACACTTGGTGGTGTTGTTTATTTTGTTACTTTCATAGATGATGCTTCAAGGAAGGTTTGGTCATATGCAATCAAGACCAAAGATGATGTTGTTCTTGTGTTCAAGATGTTTCACAGCATGGTGGAAAGAGAAACAGGTAGAACCTTGAAGTGCCTTCGTTCTGACAACGGGGGAGAGTACATTTGGCCACTTGAAGTTTATTGCAATAGCATGGGTATACGTCATGAACAATCAGTACCAAAGACTCCACAACATAATGGTGTTGCAGAGAGGATGAACCGCACTATTCTTGAGAGAATCAGGTGCATGTTATCTCATTCCAAGTTGCAGAAGCATTTCTGGGGTGAAGCAATGAATACTGTTGTGTATTTGATCAATTGATCTCCTTCAAGACCGCTAGATGGAGAAGTAGCAGAAAAGGTATGGAGAGACAAAGAGCCTACTTATGATCACTTGAAAGTGTTTGGTTGCAAGTCATTTGTTCATATCCCAAAAGATCAGATATCAAAGCTTGATGACAAAGCAAAGCAGTGTGTGTTCCTAGGCTATGGAACAGAGAAGTTTGGTTACAGATTTTGGGATCCAGTCAAGAAGAAGGTTATCAGAAGTAGGGATGCAGTATTCCTTGAAGATCATACTATTGAAGACTTTGAGAAGATTGAGATGCCAAAGCTTCAATATGATATGACCTTGGATCCAAATCCAGTTGTTCCTACTCTTGAACAACATGATGATGATGTTGATGGTAATGGAAATGAAGACGAATCTCATGAAGATGTTCCAGTGGATGATGTTGAGCAAGAAGTGCAGCAACAACAACAACCAGAAGCTGAGTTGAGAAGATCCAGCAGGACCATATTACCTTCAACAAAGTATCCACCACATGAGTATGTGATGCTCACAGATGCAGGTGAACCAGAGTCTTATAAAGAAGCTCTCAGTGTTCCTGAAAGTCAGAAGTGGTTGAAATCCATAAAAGAAGAGGTTGGCTCTTTAGATGAGAATGACACTTTTGATTTGGTTGACAAGCCTGAGAACCAGAAAATTCTGAAGAACAAGTGGGTGTACAGAATCAAGACTGAAGATGGTAACTCACAACCAAGGTACAAAGCACGCTTAGTTGTGAATGGTTATGAGCAGAGAAAGGGTGTTGACTTTGACGAGATTTTCTCACCGGTGGTGAGATTTTCTTCTATTCGGGTTGTCTTGGCAATAGATCTTGAGATAGAACAACTAGATGTCAAGACAGAATTTCTTCACGGTGAGTTGGAGGAAGATGTGTATATGGAACAACCCGAGGGTTTTGAAGTCAAAGGCAAAGAGCACATGGTGTGCAAGATAAATAAGAGTCTATATGGTTTGAAGCAAGCTCCAAGAAGATGGTACAAGAAGTTTGAATCGTTCATGAAGGAACATGGGTACAAGAGGACAGCTTCAGATCATTGTGTATTCATTCAAAAATTTGTTGATGGTGATTTTCTTACTCTTTTGATATATGTTGATGACATGCTTATTGTTGGCAAAGATAAGAAAAAGATTGACAGGTTGAAGTCAGATCTGAGCAAGTCTTTTGCTATGAAAGACTTGGGTGCATCAAAGCGTATTCTTCGCATGGAGATCACTCGTGATAGGAAAGCGAGGAAGTTGTGGCTATCACAAGAAAGCTACATTGAGAAGGTGTTGCAAAGATTCAATATGGACAAGGCCGAGCCGGTAAGTTGTCCACTTGCAAACCATTTTAAGTTAACTCGTGATCAATGTCCTGTGAATGATGTTGAGAAACGGAAGATGGAGAAAATTCCTTATGCGTCTGCAGTTGGTAGTTTGATGTATGCAATGGTGTGTACAAGGCCGGATATAGCTCATGCAGTTGGAGTGGTAAGCATATTTTTATCAAATCCTGCTATGGAGCATTGGGAAACAGTGAAATGGATACTACGGTATCTAAGGGGTACTTCTAATATGTGTTTGTGCTATGGAGGTGACAAACCAGAGTTAGTTGGTTACACAGATTCAGATTTGGCAGGTGCTCAAGACAGTCTCAAGTCTACATCGGGTTACTTATTTACCTATGCAGGGGGAGCTGTGTCTTGGCAATCCAAGTTACAAAAATGTGTGGCATTGTCTACTACAGAGGCAGAGTACATTGCAGCTACAGAGAGTTGCAAGGAGATGATATGGATGAAGAGGTTTGTTAGAGAACTCGGTGTGAAGCAACATAGGTTCATCGTTTACTGTGACAGCCAGAGTGCCATTCATCTCAGCAAGAATTCGAGTTTTCACTCGAGGTCCAAGCACATCAATATTAGGTATTAGTGGATACAAGAAGTTCTCGAGGAGAAGGTCTTGTATATTGAGAAGATCCATACATATGACAATGGTTATGATATGATGACAAAGTCGCTACCAAAATACAAGCATGTGTATTTCTGCAGCAGGGCAGGTTTGGTGGTGACGGGTACCTTGACATAAGTCGTAAGGGGGAGATTGTTGGGTTTACTCCTTATGGACCTAGAATTTCGGTGTCCCCTTAACCAATGGGAGGATCTAACTAGCAGCAGCCTAGTTAGGAAACATCCAGGAGACTCTCTTTTTGTGTCTTACGGGTTTTATCTTCTTCATTTGAAGAAAGAGAAAGAGAGGAAGAAGAGAAAGAGAGGAAGAGAGATAGAGAGAATTAAGCCACCATTTTTAGTGAGATTAGAGGCATCTTGAAGAGGAGAAGAAAGGGTTCTTGTTGAAGGATCTTTTGGTTGATTGTGGTGAAGATTGATTCATCAATTTCCACATCTCTTCAAAGGGGGAAAAATCTAGGGTTTGTTCAAACCCTAGTAGTAAGTATCTCAAATCACTTATATTCTCAAATTGATAGTGAATCTCATATTATATATGAATGAATTGTTGATCCATCCTTAGGGGTGAGTGTAATTAGGCAAATTGATATCCAAGTGCTATAGGCACCTTGAAGAAGTGTTTATCCCCAAATTTGGGAGAATTGTGTGTAACCCATTATTGTTATAGTGGAAGATTTGCCCGTGGTTTTTTACCCTTCACCTTGGAGGGGTTTTTCCACATAATTGCCGGTGTTGTGTGATTGCTTCTATATCGTCATAAGTTGTGTATTTCCGCATTTGTATATCATTGCTTGTGTAGGTTTCGTATTGCGCATAGCGGCTCGGATTTCGTAAGCCTCCCCATGATAGAGATAGGCATGGCACAGGTGAGAACGGTAATGGACTACATTGTATTCAGTTTTTCTGTATCATTTACATGTACAAGTGCTTCCTATTTATAGAAATTAGATGTTAAGATGAACACTAAAACAATTAACCTAGTAAGATGTTCTAGCCGTAATACTTGAATTACTAGACTATATTATTGACTAGACTATATTATTGACTAGACTTATCTAGCACCAATACTTGAATTGCTAGATGTTCTAGATCTTCCAAGTAACTTTTCTGCTAACTTGATTCACATTATATACGTGCCATATTCCAACACCCTCCCTCAAGTTGGACACAGAAAGAATTGTAGTGTTCAACTTGAATTGTTGTTGAAGAAAGAGATTACAACCATGTAATTGTAGAATTTCAGCTGGCATCAATTTTGGGTTCTCAAAAGGAAGCTAACGTGAAGAAAATGAAGAGATGTCGGTGAAGAGATGGAACTTTCTGGTGCTAGAATGGAGATGTAGGTGAGTACGACGGTGATGTTGTACTGCTTGGAGAGTATGCCAAAGATGGACTGTACTTTGCCGATGAAGGATGATAACTAGGAGATGTGGGCCGACTGTAGCTGGAGATGTGGGACTGTATGCTGGAGATGTGGGGCTGTAGCTATTACTAACACCCCCCCTCATACTCGAGAGGGTCGAGTTTGAATACACCTGGACTTGAAGCATGGCAGGCAGATTGTAGCACACGGATTGCGGCCCGCCAACTGTGGCTGCACACGGATTGTGGCCTACGGATTCCTGCCCATGCAGAAAGGGTTACACTGAATGAGTGGCACGGAAGCCACAGATGCACACTGGCGGATCTGAGTGGTACGGAAACCACAGACATACTGATACTAAGTGGTACGGAAACCACGGACGCACACTGGCGGGGATACTTGAGTGGTACGGAAACCACGGACGCACATTGGCGGGGATACTTGAGTGGTACGGAAACCACGGATACACTGACACTTGGTGGTACGGAAACCACGGATACACTTACACTGGGTGGTACGGGTAGCGTTGGGTGAAGGTGTAGAGGTTGTTGTCGGAGTTCGAGTTCTTCAGGGAAGTTCAGGAACGGAGTCGGAACTAACACAAGAACGGAGTCGGAACTAAACTGTCATTCCTCCAAGACTGACGCTTGATTGAAGATGCTGAAAATCCCTAACACCACTGTAGGTTAAGGGGCAGTCATCTTGTTAAGGGGTTTCCTTGTTCAAAGGGAACTACTAAAGGCAGACGCACTTTCTACTAGGGGATGCCACTAGTTTAGGTATGAAAGTTGTTAAACACACCTAGAGATTTGATATGGGCTGCCAATACCATCTTCTTCGACAGAACTCGTTGGCTGTTCTGAGAAAAGAAGGATGTATCATGTACGTAATGGTGATCAATGGAGTTGGCCGGAAGAAGTGAAGTGGCAGTAGTGATGAGATGGACGAGCTTGGTGATGGCATGCATGACCGAAGGATGATGATGAGTACGTACTCGAGCTGGGATTAAGACCAACTGAGACTTAACAGCGTGGCAGAAACACGGGATTGTTGGCAATGTTGCAGTGCTGAAGCTCCGGCTGCTTGGAGTTACATTTCTTAGAAACTTGCAGCTGGAAGTGACGAGAAGAAGTGATGCTTTTCACCGGTGACTGAATGAAACTCGAGATGGCAGTTTGACAGGGAAGAAGAACATGTTGGTAGTTGAGCTCGAGATGATGATGTCGTAGTTTATCGACTTTGGTTGCTGTTGATGACGGTGAATCAACAGTGGGTTTGGAACATGGCAGAGAAGGGAGATGATCATCACCGGCCAGGAAGAACAGCTCGATCATGGAACGGTACATGGTTACTGCCATTGTTGGAGCTCGACGGGGCTGTTGGCAGAAAACCGTGAGCAATGGAGGAGTGATCGACGGGATGGATCGAACTGCAGACGAGCATGGTGATGGTAGTAAGAACGAGTAGGAAGTTGATGATGCTCGGGTTGTGAAACAAAAGAGTAAAGACGAGCTCAAGAAAGATAGGTTGATCGGTTCATGCATGGTCGGAGAACGGAGTTGTGATAACGAGTAATGGAGTTATATATGGCTGCTGTTGGAAACTGACAAAACGGTTTTGCTGTCGAGAAGCAATTGCAAGTTCAGGTTGATGAATGGACTGAGACGGAGAGCTTTTGCTGGTTTGACAAGGAAGAAACATAAGAGTTTTCGTCGGTGTTTGGAAGACTGAGTTCGACCTCAGCCAACTGTATGGAGTACATGGCAGTTAACGATGGTTTGCAATATACGGAACATGGAAATGATGCTGTGATTCATACAACGATCACGACGGAACTATGACGAGCTCGAGATGGCCGGAGGAGCTGCTGGTTCTTGACGGAGGAGTTGTCTGGTTCATGGACGATATAGCTCGGGTAGTGAACCAAGACAGGGAATCAAGGAATGATGATAAATGGTTTGTTGCTCGACAGGCAGCGAGTCGAGCTCAACAATGCGTTTGAATATCTTCACGAGACATGATGGAAAGCAGGATTTCTGAAGCAGGATTTGATTTGCAGCGGAAATGGATTTCAGATCGAAATGGCTCTGATACCATGTTAGAGATAGCCATGGCACAGGTGAGAACGGTAATGGACTACATTGTATTCAGTTGTTCTGTATCATTTACATGTACAAGTGCTTCCTATTTATAGAAATTAGATGTTAAGATGAACACTAAAACAATTAACCTAGTAAGATGTTCTAGCCGTAATACTTGAATTACTAGACTATATTATTGACTAGACTATATTATTGACTAGACTTATCTAGCACCAATACTTGAATTGCTAGATGTTCTAGATCTTCCAAGTAACTTTTCTGCTAACTTGATTCACATTATATACGTGACATATTCCAACACCCCCAACAAGGACACCTGCACCATCATCATTTTTTGATCAGCAACGAATACCACCACCACCATCATTTTCTGATCAGCAACGAAGACCACCACCACCACCTTCATGTGTCACACAACTGATTCCTTGTTTGAGCTAACTTTACGGGGTTACGAGCACAACTAGTAGCAGCAGCAGCGGCAGTAGTAGTACTCGTACTAGCAGTCCAAATTACTTCAACAATAACGATGAATACAATAATGACGGGAACGATAACGGGAACAATAACGAGGATGAGCAGCCACCACCAAGGAGTTGTTGTGATCCCCTGCTATCAGTTATTAAGTCTATCCCAGAGTGCCTCTGCACCATGATATCCAATGAAGTCACCTCCAAAGCTGGACAAGCCGGGATTAACATTACTCGAGCTCAGGAACTGCCCGCGAAATGCGGTCAAATTGATAACCCCATTGCTTGTCTGGCTATTGCTGCTGCTGCAGGCAATAATAACAATAGAATCATGAGGTCACCATCATCATCAGCAGCAGCAGCATTGAGCACTGCTGCAAATATCAGATACAAGCTTATCATTTTCATCGTCTCATCCTGGGCAGCATACATGGGACCATAGAGACTACAGCTGCTATCACATTTTAGGGCTTCTAATTATCGATAATATTTTCATACGTCCATCCCTGTAAACTATGACGCGTTTTAATATAAAATTTCATTCTTGATTAAATAGAGAAGAAATGGTGGATCTGACTGATGTTGATGCTAGTTCATGTTAATTCGCAAGTGCCCAGCAGATAGGCTAAACCAGACAGGCATAACTGAGAAATTAAGGTTAGTTTAACTGACTGTATATTATTAGACGACTCCAAAACCGTCTCGCTTCTTTTTGGAAATAGTATAGGTGCACAGTAGTTAACGGCCTTCATTCCCTCATTTCTCATGTCTATTTTTGGGCACCTATATATGGTTTTGGGGTTGTTTTCTAACGACTAATGTTTTCTACATTCATACGAAATTAAGACTTCATCAACCTTTGTGCCTATATATATATGTGTAAATCAGGCTGTTGAATAACAGCAAAGACCAAACAATCAAACCTGTGAAAATGGAAGACTTTGTTAAGAATACTAATGAGAACGAAGAAGAAACGACAACGACAGCTCAAGCCGACAAGGGACTGAAAGACCGAAAGGTCTCATGGGCAAAGCTTCGCCATGTAGACTCACTGCACATGGAAGCTGGAAAAGTTTCCAATGTAGAAGGTCATAGATCTAAGGTTTGTCAATAAACATTTTACCATATATCTAATTAATTAGCGACTTAAGTTTGCTCTTCATAAGATTTTCTCTAACAAAATCTTGCATGCATGCACGTCCGCGATCCGTATCTAACAGTTGGACTGGAAAACAACACTGAGTTTGGCGTTCCAGAGTGTTGGTGTGATTTATGGGGACATAGGAACATCTCCACTTTACGTATATTCCAGCACCTTCCCCAATGGGATCAAGAACAAAGATGACTTGCTGGGTGTTCTGTCTATCATCATCTATACAATCATTATCGTACCAATGAGCAAATATGTCTTCATTGTTTTGTGGGCTAACGATCACGGCAACGGTAAGTTTTTTGTTTTTTTAACCTGCTATTTTACGTCACAATACGGCAATAATACTAGATTAACGGTGACAATATGTCGGAACATTCCTCCGTCCAGGATCTTTCTTGTATTGAATAACAGTTATTGACTCCTGTAGGAGGAACTTTTGCACTGTATTCCTTGATATGCCGCTATGCAAAGGTAAGGTTAATACCTAATCAGCAGCCAGAGGACAGGGAGCTTTCGCACTATAAACTGGATAAACCATCAAGCCAGTTGAGAAGAGCTCAAAAGATAAAAGATGCACTGGAGAACAGTAAAGTCATTCCAATTATTCTCTTCTGTGTCACTATCTTAGGGACTTCCATGGTTATAGGAGATGGAATTCTGACTCCAAGCATCTCAGGTGAGCTTGGTTACTCAGATATCTGTATGGGTTAATTGCTTATGTATGTCTCTGTAACTGACGACAATGAAATTGTATATAACAGTGCTGTCTGCGGTTGGTGGCATCAAGCAGTTAACATCATCTCTTAATCAAGGTAGATTTGCAATGGAAATCAAGAATGTTATTTTAGGCTGAACTGCCATGCACTGCGCTGAACCGGACCAAACACCAATCTACTACTCTATTAGTGAATTTTTATATGATAGGATTGAAATGGTCCTTAATTTTAACTGCATTTTGTCTTGACTATTTTTCTTTCGTATGAACACTTAGATGCTGTTGTCGGGATTTCCGTAGTAATCTTGATCCTTCTCTTTGCGGCACAACAGTTTGGCACAGACAAAGTTGGTAGCACATTTGCTCCAATCATCCTTCTATGGTTTACTTTCATTGCTGGCATTGGTCTCTATAATATATTTAAGCATGACGTGAGCATTTTGCGTGCTTTTAACCCGATGTACATTGTATACTACTTCCAAAGAAATGGCAAGACAGCATGGGTATCTCTTGGCGGGGCTGTGCTGTGCATTACAGGTCAGTGAAGTTATTCATTTTTGTTTATTTAAAAGATGCATACCTTCAACAGCTGATTTGTTAAGTACAAATATGATATCAAACAGGTACTGAAGCTATGTTTGCTGATCTCGGCCATTTCTCCGTCCGGGCAATTCAAGTATGTTTTCGAAATTTCCATACTCTTGATCAGGGAATGAAAATATAAGAAGCAAATCGATGAGCTAAATATTACTTATCATTACCATGGAATTACAGATTAGTTTCTCCGGGATCGTCTTTCCTGCACTACTGTTCTGTTACATTGGGCAAACTGCATACCTCTCCAAATTCCCGGGTGATGTTTCTGATACTTTCTACAAGTCAGTTCCAAGTAAGTCGATCTAAACTGCAATCAGGGTATTACTTTCTAACCTGTCATAAAAAGAATAGGTTAACTTCAGAAACAAATGACTTGTTATTATTAAATGACAGAGCCAATATATTGGCCAACCTTCGCCATTGCTGTTGCTGCTGCAATTATTGCGAGCCAAGCTATGGTATCCGCCGCATTTGCAATCATAACACAAGCTCTAAGTCTAGGGGCCTTTCCGAGGGTTAAAGTGGTTCACACTTCTGCTAAGTTTGAAGGACAGGTTTACATTCCTGAGCTCAACTACCTGATTATGATTGCAACTGTTCTAGTCACACTGATATTCCGGACTACCGAACAGATTGGTAATGCATATGGTAAGTTACATCAAGGATAATTGGCTATATGTCGATAAGCGTTCTGTAAAACTCTCATTTCAAAATTTAATTTTGTGCAGGAATTGCGGTGGTTTCTGTGATGGTAATCACAACTCATTTGGTAACCCTCATAATGTTATTCATTTGGAAAACAAACATCTGGTTGGTAGCACTATTCTATATAGTGTTAGCTACCACTGAAGTCACATATTTATCGTCAGTCCTCTATAAATTCGTACAAGGAGGTTACCTTCCAGTGGCTTCGTCGCTAGTACTTATGTCAATGATGGGTATATGGCACTATGTTCACAGGAAAAGATATATGTTTGAGCTTAAAAACAAAGTTTCTGGCGATTTTGTCACAGATCTTGTCAAGAACCCACATGTAAACAGGATTCCTGGGATAGGTTTTCTATACTCTGAGCTCGTACATGGCATCCCGCCAATATTCCCACACTTTGTTGCCAATATACCATCTATACACTCAGTCTTGGTTTTTGTTTCGATAAAACGGATCCCAGTCAGTAGAGTGGCAGCCGAGGAACGTTTTCTCTTCAGACAGGTTGAACAAAAAGAGTTTCGAATGTTCCGTTGTGTGGCACGTTATGGATATAATGATGTTGTAGGCAAATCAGAAGATTTTGAGCAAGATTTGGTCCAAAATTTGAAAGAGTTCATCCGCTATGAGTCTCATGTTACTGGATCTCCCGAACAAGAAGTGCCCCATTCTAGGCCGTCAAATTCATCCAGTGGAGTAGCTGAGAAAGAGATAGTGTTCGTACAGAAAGCAATGGAAAAGGGCGTGGTATACCTACTGGGAGAAACAGAAGTGGTGGCAGAGGAGAACTCCTCTATACTTAAGAAGGCAGTAGTTAACTATCTCTACAATTTTCTGAGAAAGAATCTAAGGGAAAATGATAAGATATTGTCGATTCCACATCGCAAGCTTCTCCGGGTTGGTATGACATATGAGATATAACTATGGTCTCTTAGCACAGGCTCAAGAATGGCTGTATGTGTGCAACTTACAATTGGGTGCTGCTTATGTTTTTTTTTTTTTCCTTTCAGGAACATTGAGTGGTGGTTTCTAACTGTATGTTGAATGGCTTTGTTTCTTTTTCTTTGGCAGAAGATTCATTAGGATTCTTCCTTTCTTTACTTGTCAACATGATGATCGCCCCATCAATATGTTCCTGTAAACGAAATTGTCTTGGGAATAACAAGTTTAGCTTCTCTGTTTCTCATTGTGGATGGAAAAATATATGCGGACATTCATAAAAGCTCAATACACCAAGTTAAAACCTAAAACATAATGCGGAAATTCCAGCACCAAATATGCCTGACGATATCTGATACCCTGGAGGCCTATATGAAAACGTGACGCATTTTTCTATTTGCCTCTGAGACGTGCAATCAGCTCATCCTGCAAAAGTTGCAAGGTATCAATCAATGAACCATATACACTCACAAAAAATAGAAAAATACCGTCTTCTTGAATCGTCAATGGTGTTTGTAAGTTGAAACAGTAAATGGGTCTCTTTCCCAGTAAGACTGTAGAAAGCTCATAAATCTAAACTCTCCAACTACCCTCCCTACCAACTGGATTAGTCTATGAAAATAAAAAATAATGTGTTCAAAATTTAATTATATCAAATTTTAGAAGATGCATAAAGCAAAACGACATTTTTAGTAGGTAACATTTTTAACTTGTGTGTGGAGAAGTTAAACCAACAAATTAGAGGTTTTGGATCTCTTACCTTCTTTCCTTTCACCATCAAACCTCTTTCCTTTAGAAGGGCACGAAGCTTCTCTACAGTCATCTTTTGGTAGGAGTCCTTGGAAGTGGAGAGAGTCCCAGATACCTCTATAAGAAAACAAAAACGAAGGGGGAAAATAATTATTACTAACACTGTAATCATAAAATCCTTCGCATCGATTTAAGCATCCACAATCTAGAACCATACACTGGAGGAAGCCGTAGTGTCATACTAGTTGTTTGCCTAAATTTAAAATGAGTGCCTGGGTGACTACCAAAATCATTCTGTCTTATTGAACTATTGCAGAAGCCAAATATATGGCCAGAAAAGTCTGTAAACTTCAACAACTGAGGTGCACTTCCTCCCAAACACATCAAAAGAAGTACCCCCATTTTTCAATAAACATCTTTCAAACAAAATAAAAACAAATGAAGATGTAAAAATTTCTTTCACATGTTTTCATAACAATGCTAACTTTTACTGGACCTGGACATTGTAGGTAACTAGGTATCAATGATTCTATATCTGTAGCGAAGAAAACTAATGCATTTACGAAGTCAGATTTACAGATCCAAACTACAAAAGAATATGATCAGTCATCTAAACAAGCAATACTGTAAGAAAGTGAAGAGACAATGACAAATATTGATAAAATTACTGCACGATACTGATAAAAGATAAAGAGTGTCTGGGAACAATGAAGGATACCTCTATGCACATCTGACCTAGAAGTAAAAGGAGAAAAGCTAAGCAAAGATGAAAATAACGAACAAAAGAGGAGACAGATTTCTCCAGTCTAGCAACATATATCTCTATATAACAAGGAAAAAAGTAGCTTCCTTCCCTCTCAAAGGCTACAAAAATATCAAAAACTGCAGGGTTCAAAATTCCATCTGCCAACAATGCATGACAATGCGCTCCTAGACTTAAGGTCAATTTATCACAAGTTTGTAACGTATATTATCATGGAAGGACAAATATAATGGATTTGTATATGACTGATGTAATCTGAATTAGTCCACAAAGAAACATCAACCATGGAAGAAAACAGAAGCAATAGACGCCCATAAACTGAGATTTAGCTGTGAGTTCTCTACCATTCCAGATATACGAACCTCCAAAGCACGATCATATTTAAACCCTGGAATTATAACAACCGTGTACCTTTAGTTTGGGAAGGCTTTAAAGTCACACCAGCGGTCGATGGAACGAGGCTAAGTTGTTCTTCCTCCGCCATTTGCTGCACAGTAAGACTCTCATCTGCAAGTTCTGTGCTTTCTCGAGATCTAGATGATATCGTTGCAACTGCTTTCGAGGCCTTCCTCTATAAATAATGCAGATAAAAAAGAGTTATCTAGACAATTATACTGCCATTCTTAAACCAATGCAATCAAGTTATAGGTTTCTTCGAGTCCTATTCATGATCACAGCGTCTAAATCAATACTTGAATGACAACCTTTTCGGGAAAAACAGCTTCCTCGTGCATTATATGTAACACTAGCTCAAGTGTATAAAATAATGTGTCATATAATAACTAGAAAAAAACAGCAGGCATTTGTAAAATAATATATGATTGGAAATTAGAAAACTTACAGTGTTATATTGAGTTTCCGCCTTCCTCTTTCGACCCTTTGACTTGGTTATAACAGTTTCTACTTCTTCCTCCACCTGTTTACCCTCCTCTGCTTCTTTCTGCAAATACCAAACCACGTAGCAATGAAGAAAACCCCTATTTTGTTTTACCACAAAACCAAATTAGGAAGCTAATAAAGTACTTGGATAACAACATCCCAATTTTTGCAAATACGTTTTGCATAATCAGCTCATATTATCAAACCTGGGATAATAGCCTTTATGAGTAGAGATTCAGAACAAGTAAAAGTCAATGAAACTACCATCCAAAATGACAACACAAACCTGAGCAGCGACATGTTTTTGTAGGTCTTTATATGCTACTTGACACTTCTGGAGCTCCCTCTGTAATTCGGCATTACTAGCTACCAGTTGTGCATTACGTGCTTCAAGTGCAGCATGACTTGCTTCACGTTTTGCATGACTTGCCTCCAGTTCGGCATTACGTGCTTCAAGCATGGAGTTTCTATTCCTAAGAATCTGAAATATCACGGATATAATGTTATATACACACTATGAGTTACATCAGTAATTAGTAAGAATAACAGTGAAGAACAACACATCTTGTAAATTTGATACCTGAACCTCCATGTAAACTTTATTTGTTGTTCGTCCTCCGACATAAGTACCAGAGTTTAAAATAGCTAAGCTTTCAGAATAGTTCTCTTCTGACATGATGTGCAATAAGCTATTCATACTTCGTTCAACGGCACTTACATGCTTTGGGTCGTATAAAAGTAGCTTACCCCAATGCGTGAAAAGAATAATACCATTATCAAAATACCACATAAATTTCAAATAAGAGCTGCGCTGAGTAATTTTCTTAGTAATTTTCTCATGGGTGATGGTATAGCGCTTGGTCCAGGATTCTCGAACTCCATATTCCTGCATTGCCCATACTTCAATCACATGAAAACCACCTTCAACAAGTATGCAAAGGTTCCCTTCCAACACTCCCATAGTAATAATCTCTAAAGTTTCTGATGGTAGTGGAATTTCTTTGAATATCTTGTTGCTGATGTCCAAAGACGCTATGCAGTATTCGTTTCGCACCATAGCTAACCAATGAAGTTCTCCATTAACAAGTACCCCAGATTTCCGGACAAAAGGAAACTTAAAAGGGGTTGTTAAAATGGTGGTCCATGAATCTGATGCTAACGAATAGACATGGACTAAAGAGCTAGTCTCAGAATGTACAACAATTACAAACTTGTAATCCTTGGCACTGAGATCATAAACGAAAGCATAAAGTTTGATATGGAAGTAAGTAAATCTATTTGGTGCTTGAGATATCTTCTTGTATTCTTTGGTCGCTGGGTTCCAAAGACAGAAGAATTGCTGGCTATCATCACAATAATCATCATGAAACCATAAGCAAACCAAACCGTTACAGGAACCAAATAAATCTACGGTAAGACCTAGATACTTGAATGGATAATCCATTCGAACAATCCCACTTAGATTCAATGGCTCCATTTCAACAGACGAATTACTATCTTGAACATCATTATTCTTGTTATTATCTTCAATTTGAGTCAATAACGAAGATGCTAATGAATGATAACCAATTGAGTATATTACATCACTCTTATCTTCTTGCTTACCTCCAAGCATAAGACTAGTGGAGTTTTCCCTATGGAAATTAAGATGCATTTCAACGAAATCAGGAGTAGAAATTAGGTTTAACCAACTGCTACAAACACACTTACATGTTAATACAGATCTAACTGGTAACCTTGATATGATTAATGAGTAGATCTTATCTGGAATCATGCTGATGTTTGACATCGACATTTCTTCAGCTTCTCCTTCTCCTTCTCCTTCGTCGTCTTCGTCGTCTATACTTGAAAGAGTGAGTTTTAGGGGGGATATTTTCAAAAATGAATGAAGAAGAAAATAGAGTCTCTTCTACAGTTGTGTGTAATAAAAGAATCCTATTATTGGGATATAAGGCCTATTCCTATGCACATGTCAAAAAAATGGTGTTTGGCATGCCAAACCATTTGTGCCACTATGAGGAAACAGCTGAGCGATCTAATTACTATCGAGCGATATTGTGAATATCTTCAGCGATAAAGTCTTTATCGCTGGCGATATTCTGAATATCGACAGCGCTATTCACTCTAGCGCCAACGGCTACTTCTTCATCGCTATAAATATGTAACTTTCAAACTCAAAATTTACCCCAAATTTTTTACACAAAAAAATTTCTCTTCTTCGCAATCTATTTCGTTTTTCTTCTATTTTCTCCAAATGGCAGAATTAAGCCAACTTGATTCGGCAACGCAACTTGATTTTTCTGGAGTAGTGCTTGAAAGTGCCGTTGAGAAGATATGTGATAGATTTAAAGAAATAAGTAAAAAGCAAAGAAGTCTCCAAATTTTGGATATCAACCAAGTCAAAACCGCAACTAAGAGAAGGCAAAGAAAGGTTAAAGGCAAGGAAAATCAAGGAAAAACAAATTTGATGCCAAAGAAGAAGATAAACAAAGGAGACTCCGTTCATGAGCGCATTGATTGGAAGTTTGGTCAAATGAAGAAGATGAACAAGATGAAGAACATTGTCCCAAATTTTTATTTTTAAAGTCTAGTTATTTTTCTTTTTTAAATTATTATTTTCTAGTTTTATGTCTTGTAAAATGACTATTAATTATATTGAAGTTTTTATTTTTGTGAAGTTTGAATTTAAAAATTTGACGAATATTGTTGAAAATTAATATTAGTTGTATTGTTAAACATTAAAACTATTACAAATATTAAAACTTTAAAAGTGGACAATTGAGAAATTACAACATAAATGTTGGACAATATCTTGGACAATATTTTAAAATCTCGAAACAACTTTCAAAATGAAATATTTTCCCGTAGATGCGACGATATTCCGCACGACACCATTCCTGAAATTCCATCGTGGTTTCACCACTTCTCAAGGTTGGACCTTCTCGCTGAAGTAAAACAACATACCTAGTAACTTCCTTCCTAATTATTTCGAAGCGCATAACCAAATCTGAAACACTACGACCGCGTAGGTTCATTGTTTGTTCTTGAAATTTCTCAAAAATCCTATCCCACGATAGTTCGGGATTAAATACTGGCTCTGTTGTAATATCAACATAATTCCTGCAAATACATTCATCTTCCACATTAACCCATTTTAGGTTTTTCCTCAATTGACGTCTCCTAATTTGACTTCTCCTAGTTTCACTGTCTACAATTGCACGACAAGATGCTCTTCGATTTTGGATAATACATTGGTTTTCCATGCACTCAGCCAGATTCATATTATCAGCCATGCTCTCTAAGGATTGGAGATTGAGAAATTCTTGAGAGATTGAGAAATTCTTGAGAGATTAAGAATTTCTGGTATGAGTTGAAATGAGATTAAAATCAGGTATTTATAGGGTGGGAAAATTGGAGCCGTTAGATGAAGATATGTTGAGCTATTATCATACCAGCGAGCGATAGCTTGACCATCGCTGGCGAATGGAAGACCATCGAGCGATGAACACTATATCGCTCGCTGGAAACTCTGTCGTGTATGCCTATATGCCAGAAAAAACATATTGGCATATGAGTTTGGCAGTTTGGCATACCCATAGTGGGTGCATATATGCCAAATACATGAGTTTGGCATGTGCATAGGAATAGGCCTAAGGGGAGAGAGTTTTTGGGGGCTAATTTACTATGTGGAGCCTAAATGTTATATGGGGAGATCACATTTGTGTAAAAGTTCTAAAATACCCTCCATAATTTTAATTTATTTTCCTTATACCCTCTCATTAACTACCTAATCTAATAAAAAAAAACTGAAAAAAACGGACGACATTAAAAGAAAAAAAAACGTCCTCCCCTTGTTATAAATTTTTCTTTCTTCCTCTTCTTCTTCTTCTTTCCTTCTTCTTCTTTCCTTCTTCCATTGAACATTGTTCAACAATTAATCGTCGATTCAGAAAAAAATCGTCGTCGATTAACCACATTTTATAAAACGATGAAACCTAAGGAAAATCTAGGTCAATCTTCGTCGAATCAACCTCCTACTGAAGCAGAGAAAGCAACTTCATCAACTGAAGATCAAGAGGAAGTGAATGAAGGAGTTACAGAAGCCGCCGAGTCTCCAGACATGACAGCAATAAGGTATGAATTCAAAAACCCAGTCTTTATCTAAGCGTTTCGTTGATTAATCAGTTGGTTTCGAAAATTTTAGGTCTGAAAAAACGGTCTCTGAAAATGCTTACGGCTGGGAGTTCTTCAATTCCCAGCCGTAAATAGGCATAACGGTTGGGAATTGTCGATTTCCCAGCCATTTATAAATTACACGGTTGGGATATATAAGAACTCCTAGCCGTAACTCAATCGAAGTGTACGAGATGGGGCATTCCTATCTGTAACCAGTCGTATACGACTAGGAAATTCCTAGTCGTATATTCTCTTGTATTCATAATTTTTTAGATGTTGCATTGTTACGTCTCGGTTTTCCCAACCGTATCTTTATTTCCTGACCGTAATATCCTGTTTCCTAGACGTTTTTACATTACGTCTTGGAATTTCCTAGTCGTGTTAATGCCATGTGTTGTACTGTGAACTGGAAATATAGAGTCGTATAGGTTTTCCTATCCGTAATTGTTTATCGGCTTGGTCGAGTACTAAGTTCCCATCCGTAATATATTTTTCGGCTTGGTCTATTACAATTTTCCCATCCGTAATTTTGTTTTCGTCTTGGACTGTCTTATTTTTCTAGCCGTATGATGTGTTACGGGTTGGTTATGTCAAATTTTCCCAGACGTATTTGTTACCTAATTTTGGTTTTTTGCCTTGTTTGTCTTGGAACAGAGGGAAAAAGAAGAAGAAAAGATCCCAAAAAGTAACTCCTTCTGGTGACCCGACTCCCTAACCTCGTCACGCAAAACCATTGGGTGCAGATGCAAGGAAAGCAATCGGAGTTGTGACTGCTGGAGAAAAGGAATGTGGTGGAGATGGAGTTGGAGTCACCGGAGGAACTGAAGTTGTTGCTACTGAGGGAACTCAAGTTGTTGTTACTCAAGGAACTGAAGTTTTTGTGACTGAAGTTGTTGGCACTTCTAGTGGTGGTAGAAATGAAGGTGTACTTGTTGTTACCGGAGGAAATGAAGTTGGCACTTCTAGTGTTGCTGGTATTGATAAAGGTAAATCCGTAGTCGAGGAGGGCAAAGAGAAGGAAAAGAATAGGGAAAGAAGAAGTATAAACCTAAGATAACTCCAAGAGAAGTAATTGATGATATGGAGCCTTTACCTCCCAAGAGGAATGGGATACCTTGGGGTGAGCCAAGAGATCGTTCCGTATTAATTGGCTACACTTCTTCATGGGCTACTAGGGTTTGTGGCACAAAGGTAATAAATCAAATTACATATATGTTATATTCATTTTGTTATGGATTTGGATGGAAAAACTTTTAAAACTTTGTATATTTACTGTTTTTGTGTTTGGTTATGGATTTGGATGGAAAAACTTTTAAAACTTTGCATTTATTAATGAATGTTAGTCTTTCCAATTGTCTAATCTAAATAAACTGAGGGAATAATCAAGATTCACTAAGTTTTTGTGCACTTTCGTCTAGGTCGATCCTTCACATAACCTAGCCGAAAGTGCACATAATCCTTGTCAAATATACTTGCACAGGATTGCGGTTGGAAAGTCCCGGCCGTTTTAAACAAACGGCTAGGAAATTTAACCGTAACTTTGTTACGGTAAGGAAAAACCTGGCCGTATGTTTCACTAGATACTCAAAATTTAAATGAACCCAGGTTACGGCTAAGTTTCTGAGCCGTGTATTTTGTTTGCGGTTGGCACTCCGAACCGTAAAACTGACATAAATTTGCAACTCATTCTTACGGCTTGGAAATTCTTATATATCCGGGCCATAATTCTGACAACTATTTATTACGTCTTGAACTACCGAGCCGTAAATATGATACACCACAAATCATGAAAGTTTATACAGAATAACGGTTGGGTCTCCCCTGCTATTTCCAAGCCGTAAATACCTATAATTATGAATACCACATCATATCGTCTAGTTTTTTGAATTTTGAAAAATAGATCCGTTTGAAGACTGATCTAGAGAAGGTTCTATTTGTTCAACCACTTATTTCAACTTGAAATAACAATACAACCACCCATTACAAAACAAAATCACACCTTCTACATCAATAATCTCCACCAAAACTCCTACAAACTCAATGCAATGTACTCAAATGATAAACCCAGCTTCACTTTGGAAGAAGACTTATCTCTTTGCAACAATTTTGTACTATGCCATCCAAAAAAGGGAGAAGAACGAAAGCAAGGTGGTTTAACCAGTAAATCGTATTGGAGTAATATTTTTGAGAATTTTTGTAGTGAAACAGGTAACAATAACAACTGTGATGGGGTTGAATTGTATCTTCGATTTTCATACATACGCAAAAATGTGGAAGAATATATGGCTTTACGTCGTATGTGCAGCCAACTTTGACTTAGATATGAGACTGATAGAGAAGTCGCGGCACAAGCTAAGAAGGAATGGAGAAAATGGAAAGGTTATGATTTCAACTTGGAAGCTCAATTCGCCATCATCAAAGACTTCTTAATACATCGAAAGGGGTGTGTTATTAAAACCAACTTTGTAACGGGGATCTATTAAGTATGTAATGGGTTTTATTGTGGCCTAATTAATTAAAGTATTACTAATTTTCAATCGTAGTATGTATTCATGTTGAAAATCAAAATTTCTCAGCTTACAGATTCAATTACGGACGGGAAATATAAGAATTCCCAGCCGTAAAACAGATTCAGGAGATTCTCGTTGAATGACGGCTAGAAGTTCTTAAATTCCCATCTGTTATTTGTGTTTACGGCTGGGAATTCATCAAATCCAAACCGTAATTGTTTACTTACGGCTTGGTCGACACAATTTCCTGGCAGTAACAGAATCAAATTCCAGATTTTTGACGGATTTGAATTGATGAAATTAATGTTGGGAGTTGATTATAAGGTTATCTTGAGTTTTGTGATGAATGGTTTCATTATTTTTCTTCAAAAAAATTCACCAAAATCACCATCTTTCCTTCTTCAAAACTCAAAAAAATCAAGTTTTGATTTGCAAAACATTAAGCTTTTGATTAGTCTAATTGATTCATTAAGACTGATTAGTTAGATTAATCAAGTTAATTAGGCACTAATCAAATTAAGGGTAGATTAGACATTACAAAAAATGATGGATAAGGGGTGGTATGGTTTGTTATTTCATGACCCAATATAGCCCCCAAAAACCCATCCGTTTGTATCCCCAATAATAGGATTATAATAAAATTCCTAGCTTGGGCATGTCGCTTGGACGCGTGTAATGTAAGGGGAAAAATGAACGACGTTCTCATTAGGTGTTACTGTCCTGGTCGGTGAAGCGCAATGATAGTTCATTGCTGGCAAGATTGCTAATGGGGGGCTGGTTTTGCATAGGGGTGTACGAGAACACAAATAAGACAAAATAATATTTTCCTTGGAGTTGGTACCCTCCATTAGCATCCTTGATTGTTGAGTCAGTGGCCAAGCTGATAAATCTATAATATCCAACGATGTACCGCCATGATGGCTGAGACAAGAAAGGTTGTTTGATATGTACATCCTTATGTGATAGAGTTGCATATCCTTGATTCACAGAAACCAAGTTTAAAGAAGGTATTAGCGATGCAATGCAAGTCATGGAATGATTTAGGCATTGTCCAAGGCTTGGACAATGCATATGCAATAGTGGCGTTGCCAAAAATTTAATGTATTCATTTGAAGTATGGAGCTGAGCCAAGGAACAGATCAAGCATGATTGTCATGACTTTACTCGGATGTTGGCATAAATATAAGTTAAGTGCATGGCCAATATAGGCTCATGCCATCATATGTGTAGCGCTATGATAGCGGGATTTTGGCTCAGGCTGTCAATTACAAGTTATATGCGCATCACACGCATGCCAGAGTAATGAGTTGGTTTGAGACGGTTATAAATCGGCTTATAACCGGGTTTGGCAACCGTCGAGGACAAGTGTGGCATTAATCTTCAAGACAACACAAAAGCTAACAGTTCTAAAGCATTATAGGCGGTTATGGAAACTACCCATGGGCCACTTGGTTGTCCAAGGCTTGTGTATGCGTTTATGCACCGTCTTGGCCGTGTATTTTTTATAAATAGTGTGAGAGTTTGAGAGACATTATAACTCAGTAGGATATGAGAGGCTAGCAAAGGCTAAGCCTTGAGAGAGTTAAGTTCTCATGGTGAGTTGATTGTAGTCCTGGTATGGACGAGTTTTGTTTATATTCCTTTGATGCAATAAAATGTATTTGTTGCATTATATCTTTGTGTTCATTATGTTATTGATCTTGTTGAGTTGTTTAAGTACATTTATGCATGGAAAACCTCTTATGATTATGGGGACATATAGAGTTAGAGAGAAAAGAATAAAGACTTTTGTTGTGTAAATCCTTAAGAGTGAAGGCATATGCATGCTTTGGTGCAAGTTTGCGAGGATGAATACTTGTGGGTGAAGTTGATTCACTGAGCCACATAGTATTGCCAGTCATGTCCCATGGAAAATGAAAGTAGTTAAGCGGGCATGTGATGGTTGGTATCAGAGCTGTGTTTGGGGACACAATTCTTGATTTTTCTCTTTTAATCAAGTTGGTGTCATTTGTTTGTCGAATTCAATAATGAATTATGATGCTGAGTTGAACACGTTCAGAATCACTGGAGTACTTGGAAGTGACGAAGATTTCGAGTAATGTTGAAGAACCAAGGAAATCAAGCATTTGGATGAGAATCTACAAAGTTTATTTACTTTGTAATCCATATGTTTTGATAGTTTTGTCACTATAATTGACAAAGGGGGAGATTGTTAGAGCACTGCTCAATTGAACTCCCAAGCATTGCTATCTCAAGCTTGTTGTCAAGTTTAGTTACCAAAACTATAAGTCTTGATTTCTAGTCTACTTATACCTAAGTCTCGGATTAGGATAGAAAGTGTAGTTGAGATTTAGACTTCACGGCGTTCATCGATTGAAGACGAAGAATTACTAAGGGGAGCTTGTGGAACTTCATCAACAAAAGGTATGTGGAGACTTGAACTCATATATCACTCAAAAGGATATCTACTCTATCTCCTATTTGATACAAAAGTCATATAGCTATATAGACTTCGATTATACACATTTGATATTTCAAGTTGAGTTTAACTCGCTTACATATTTATCGAAATATATATTGGTAATCTTTCGCTTTAACCAAGTTCATCTTATATTCTTGATGAAAGTCAAAAGATGATCATATGAAAATCGCCTGGTAACATCTTACATGATTTGTGTGAGACAATCATTTGATGTAGACTCGAAATGTTTCGTATTGATCATTCGATCACTTGAAAATTACTTCTAAGCTAATAGTTTGTGTGAGACAGCTATTGTCGTCTTCTAAGAATGTTTCAATGATTGAAATGGGAGTTTAGAACAAATAACCATGATTGGATATAACATAGTATGATATTCCAAGTTCGAGAACCACAGAATGCATACCCGTATGCGTACTAGTTGGTTTATGAAAGTCCAGGAACTCAGTATGCATACCGGTATGCGTACTGGCGTGAGTTTCAAGTTCCGGGATTTAACTGAGTTTGAATGGTATGCATATCCGTTCGCATACTGGCGAACCCAAACTTGGTCTGGCCACTAAGGTATGCGTACCCGTTCGCATACTTGAGTAGGTTATGTTCTATAATCGGTTTGTTCATGAACTAATACATTTATATATAATAAGGAATACAATTTTTGCAAACCGTGGCTATAATGTTCATGAATTGATTCGAGTGAATCAAAATCAATTTTGCTTCAACTGTGTCTTGTATACTTTTATGAGAATATAAACAATTGAACAACTCTAGAACTAGTTTCATTTGAGTAATTTGAAATAGTTATGGTCAAGATGAATAAGGTTGATATTAAAGTGTTCATATGGATAACTTCGGTTAACTATTGTTGAGCCAATAAGGTGCACACGTTTAGGTACGGTTACTCATATCTAAATGAAGTCACTTGTCATTGCGTGTAACAAGATAAGTTCGATCTAGCGGTTGAAAGATATTAGCTTGAGTCTAATTAGGTTTTCATCTAACAGTGAATATTAAATGCTTTGTTACCAAGGTAACATTGATTGCAAACCCTGATTTGAGGACTATATAAAGGAAAACTCCAGCAACTGGGAAACCTAATCCCCACACCTCATGTGTGATACTAGTTGTGACTAGAGTCGATTCTCCTTTAACCTTAGGTTTTCTCCAAAACCCTGTAGGGTAACAACTTAAAGACTTCATTGGGATTGTGAAGCCAAACCTAACTATTTCTTTGTAGTTACGTGTTCTGATCTTGCTATTTTCTAACGTGATTGAGTATTATCTTCTTTAAGATTTTCTCGAGATTTAATCTCTGATAGGCAAGATAAAAAGTAGTCACAAACATCTTCATCTCATCCTTTGTGATTCCACAATATCTTGTTTCGCTACCATACAATTAATATTATTGTAAGGTGATTGATATTACTAGGTTGTTCTTCGGGAATATATGTTTGGTGTATCAACTGGTTCTTGTTCACCTTGATTTATCAAAAGATGAAATAAAACTCTTAGGTATTTCTGTGGGAGATAGATTTATCTATTTAATAGACTTTTCTGTGTGAGACAGATTGGTTTATCAAGTCTTCGACTTTGGGTCGTAGCGACTCTTATTTGTGGGTGAGATCAGCTAAGGGAATCAAGTGCGTAGAGTTCTGCTGGGATTCAGAGGCGTAAGGAACGCGACTTTACCTTAATCAGTATGAGATTGGTTAGGGCTCAACTACAATCCAGTCTGAAGTTAACTTGTAATAGGCTAGTGTCTGTAGCGGCTTAATACAGTGCGGTGTTCAAATATGGACTAGGTCCCGGGGGTTTTCTGCATTTTTGTTTTCCTTGTTAACAAAATTTCTGGTGTATGTGTTATTTCTTTTTCGCATTATATTTTCTATATAATTGAAATATCACATGTTATGTGTAAGTTCAATCAGTTTGTGAATCCGACCTTTGGGTTGTTGATTAAATTGATTGACACTTGGATATTGGTTTTTGATATAGTCCAAGTTATTTTTTATATTCAATCGGGCTTGCAAATTCCTATTTATTTGATTGCAGATTGAAATAAGAAATTGAGATATAACTCTTGGGTATACTTTTCTTAAGATTAAGTCTGACTGTCTAGTTGATTCTCTTGAAAGTATATTGGAGTTAGTCCATATAGATTGCTAAGCGAAATATGGGGTGTGGTTGTTAGACCCCCGCTTTTTGAATTGGTATCAGAGCTGGCAAACACGTTAAAGACCTTATAAGTGTGTGTTTGTAGCGATCTAACTCTATGGACAGTAGTGTTATCTTTGAAAAACACATCACCAAACACAAAAGTTTTGTTTCGATAAAATCTATTAAAGAGAAAGACTTGTCAATCTCACATATAGATGAACATTCTGTTCCTACGAAACAGACAAGTATTGATATGTGTTACCCTGATTTTCACACTGACGAATCTGATTCTAAAGTAGAAAGGGAAGCAGCCCGAGAGAGTGAGACGATTCTAAAACTTGTTAGAATCCAATCTGTTGAAGTCAATAGGCTGAATCACAAGGTTAATACAATTGTTGGTATGATAAAAGATCATGATTCCCAACTAAGGGCTCTTCGTGAGAAAAATATTGTGGTTTGCTCATCACGAACCTTACCGAGGCTAAACTCAGTGAAGATGCCTATGAAATTGAACGACTATTGAGTAATCTCTCTTTTCAAGATAAAAGTCATTCTGGGAGTCTGTCATACCAAATACTTATGACTCTGCTGTGATATTTGAAAACGTGACTAATTCTAATCATGTTTCTCAAATGAAAATAGCTTCAGAAGATAAACTGCAAACCCTTCTTATTGATAAAGTAGTGCTTGTTTCTTACACTAATCATGGATTTACCACATCTTATGGAAGGAAAAAATCTACTAACGATGTCTCTAATGCTACACACTCTAACCACTCCGGTGATCAGAAAGTCTGTTTCTTTTGTGATTCAAAAGGACATGTTAAACGGAAGAGAAAACTGGAGCTGAATGAGAATTACTTTGGTCGACTTCAGCATACCTTAGATTTAATACTCAAAGGTGTGACTGATATTTGGATGTCTAAACCTATTGGTTTTAGTACTCAGTTCAATATGCTCATCGAACGTTCGAACCAATTGTAGCGTTAATACAAATTGTCCAAGGAGATTTCAGAAAGGTTCTTCTCAAACTATTGAGAAGAATGATGTTCAAGATGTGAAAAAGGTACCTGTGGATGGAAGCATTAGTGGAGATATGAAGGACAACCTTAATCTGATAATTGAAGGATACAAGGATTTTATCAAAAGGATGTAAAAATCCTCCATACAAACTTCTTATGGTAAGGATTCAAACTTAGTCTCGTATTTTGATGACAACAAGTTTAATGATAAATTTTCACATCAAAAAGGATTCTCTCCTAGAATTACAAGGAAAAAGAGGATTAACCATGAACAATATTCATTTGATGAGCATAAGGCTCATACTTGTGTTAATTAATCACAAGGGTTGAATTCTTATTCATGAAAAAATCATGTTGAGCAAGATACGATAATAATCAGGTATACTTGTGGCAATATGCTTTGTGATTAGTTGAGATATTCTCTTATCGTTCATAGATAAACTATCGTATTCTGATAGCTTTTCCTGAGTATTGTTTTGTTTCTAGAATCACTTCGATTTCTTTTTAATTTGGTTGTCTGCTACTTTTGTGCTCTAAATTTTTCTCCTGTGAGATTATAAAATTTATCGAGCCAAAAAATTGTGAAAGAAAATTTTCACGTACCAAAATTTTGTTGTATTCTTTTTACCTTATAAGGAGGTTTCTTACAGTTTTTAAGTTTTGTTCTGGGGACCATATTGGTTTTCGTACGAGTATCCATATTGAGTACTTGTCATGAACCAATTTTTAGAAACCCTAAAAAACCATTTAAATACCAATCCTATTGAGTCACGTACACGTACTCTGGGCTATATTCTTCTGGTCAAGAATGCCATCGCCTTCTCACACTTGTGATTTTGCAAGAGGTTTTCTTGATAAAGGTATTGGTTTCGGATCCAAAAGGAAGAAGAAAATAACCCAAGTAGATGTTGATGATATCAAACATCAAAATCCTGAAGATTATGATGATGTCTCATGCTACTATGCATATACTTATCAAGATGTAGAGCATGAGGATATAGTTTCTTCCGAAGTGGTTCACGATTTTCTATAATACTTTGAGAAAGAAAAATTGCAGCTCGTTGATACTAAGAAAGGTCTCGGTGTGTTAAGAACTGAGTTGAAAAAGGTTAACTCTGACCTTGTTCTCATGAAGACACATATTAAAATATCTTCTCAATGAGGATATATTCTCTGAAGAAGCAGTGGATGTTGTCAATCACAAGCTCAAAGGTCTCAAGACTCGTGAGGGTTCCGGAAAAGCTCTTTGATTTTTGTTCATGATCGGTTTTGATGGTTTATGAGTTTTTTGTATGTCTTTAGCTTGTTGATTTTTATTTTTTTTAGGAAAATTCTGATGAGAATTTATTCTTGTGTTTTAAAAAGGATAACTAGGGTTTGGAATAACAATTATTGTGAGTACACATAGATATTGCCAACAATTTTCATCTTGCAATGTTTTTATATTTATTTATTTAAATTCTAAAGTTTATTTGGAAGATGATTTTGCAGTATTAATCTTTATTGGTTTTATAAATTGCAAAAATTGTTATGGGATATGTGTGTTTGCGTCCGTGAACTATGATTGTCCCATATATGTCAAAAGTTAAGCCTATTATGTCATTATGCAAATATTGATGGAAGATATGATGAACTTTTGATTACAAATATTAAGTCTATTATACGTCTTTATGCAAATATTGATGAAAAATAGAATGAATCTTTGAATATTCCGCAGTATTGATCTTTCCATGATCCACTGCAATGTGAAAGTACTGTGTGGCTTCGTAAGTTCTCTTATGTTGAGCATTTCCGATTAATTTAATCATGGGTTCTCTTGTGGTTAATTTAATTGAGTTTTATGGATACAAATTCAAGTCTCATGTAATTTGTTAATGTCCAAAGAAATCCTTCTTTTCTTGTAAAAGTAATGTCGCTCTTGTTGTTCTTTCGGGAATGACATTTTATGGGGGAGAGTGCTTAATTGAACTTGTGCTTAATTGCCAAATCTTTGTGGGGAGTGCGGTTGTGGAATATTATAGGAGTTTTCTTGTATCTTTATAAACTCCTTGATGAATACACTAAGTTTAGACTATACGAAATCATCGAAACAAAGTTGACATGTTCTCTTTTAGTCATGAAGTATCTCTATGAGAATTTCATTATGATCCCACTAGTATTCGTACCTTTGCCAATTAATATTGACAAAAAGGGGGAGAATTAATGTGTAGTTCACACTACAAATACATATGGTTTACGGATCATTATGTAAGGGGAGTGGTTTTCATGTGAGACGAAGTATTGACTAAGGGGAGTGATACATATTACCATAGTATTGTTGTCAAAGTTGTGATACAATTAGACTTTGATGTTGTGTAATAGTACTATGACACTGTATAACAATGATTGAGAGCTACTGCTTTCTCATTGTTATAGCTACGGATATTCAACAACTATGATGCTGAGTTGAACACGTTCAGAATCACTGGAGTACTTGGAAGTGACGAAGATTTCGAGTAATGTTGAAGAACCAACGAAATCAAGCATTTGGATGAGAATCTACAAAGTTTATTTACTTTGTAATCCATATGTTTTGATAGTTTTGTCACTATAATTAACAAAGGGGGAGATTGTTAGAGCACTGCTCAATCGAACTCCCAAGCGTTGCTATCTCAAGCTTGTTGTCAAGTTTAGTTACCAAAACTATAAGTCTTGATTTCTAGTCTACTTATACCTAAGTCTCGGATTAGGATAGAAAGTGTAGTTGAGATTTAGACTTCACGACGTTCATCGATTGAAGACGAAGAATTACTAAGGGGAGCTTGTGGAACTTCATCAACAAAAGGTATGTGGAGACTTGAACTCATATATCACTCAAAAGGCTATCTACTCTATCTCCTATTTGATACAAAAGTCATATAGCTATATAGACTTCGATTATACACATTTGATATTTCGAGTTGAGTTTAACTCGCTTACATATTTATCGAAATATATATTGGTAATATTTCGCTTTAACCAAGTTCATCTTATATTCTTGACGAAAGTCAAAAGATGATCATGTGAAAATTGCCTGGTAACATCTTACATGATTTGTGTGAGACAATCATTTGATGTAGACTCGAAATGTTTCGTATTGATCATTCGATCACTTGAAAATTACTTCAAAGCTAATAGTTTGTGTGAGATAGCTATTGTCGTCTTCTAAGAATGTTTCAATGATTGAAATGGGAGTTTAGAACAAATAACCATGATTGGATATAGCATAGTATGCGTACTTGTATGCTAATTGTTGCAAGATATTCCAAGTTCGATAACCAGAGTATGCATACCCGTATGCGTACTAGTTGGTTTATGAAAGTCCGTGAACTCAGTATGCATACCGGTATGCGTACTGACGTGAGTTTCAAAAGAAGAAATAAAACTCTTAGGTATTTCTGTGGGAGACAAATTTATCTATTCAATAGAATTTTCTGTATGAGACACATTGGTTTATCAAGTCTTCGACTTTTGGTCGTAGCAACTCTTAGTTGTGTGTGAGATCAACTAAGGGAATCAAGTGCGCAGAGTCCTGCTGGGATTCAGAGGCGTAAGGAACGCGACTGTACCTTAATCAGTGTGAGATTGGTTAGGGCTCAACTACATTCAAGACCGAAGTTAACTTGCAGTAGGCTAGTGTCTGTAGCAGCTTAATACAATGTGGTATTCAAATCTGGACTAGGTCCCGGGGTTTTCCTGCTTTTGCGGTTTCCTCGTTAACCAAATTTCTGGTGTTTGTGTTATTTCTTTTTCGCATTATATTTTCTATATAATTGAAATATCACAGGGTTGTGCGTAAGTTCAATCAGTTTGTGAATCCGACCTTTGGGTTGTTGATTAAATTGATTGAGACTTGGATATTGGTTTTTGATACCGTCCAAGGTATTTCTTATATTCAATCAGGCTTGCAAATTCCTATTTGTTTGATTGCAGAGTGAATTGAGAAATTGAGATATAACTCTTGGATATACTTTTCTTAAGATTGAGTATGACTGTCTAGTTGATTCTCTTGAAAGTATATTGGAGTTAGTCCATACAGATTGCTAAGAGAAATATTGGGTGTGGTTGTTAGACCCCGCTTTTTCACAAGCACAGAAAAACCACTTTTAATTTCAACCATGCAAATGTATTCTAGTCAAAGACCATTGACCAAGTCAAACACTATTCTTTTTAGCTTTTGTATGATTCCATCATAAGACTTGAGCTTCCATAAACAATTCCAAATGTTGAGGTGGTATTGAAGATGGAAGATGGAATTCTTCCACCATAAGACTTGCTCTTAAATTTATGCTTCATTTTACAAAAAAATGGCCACAAAAGGGACTCCATTCCTTCGAGCCCTCTGGTTGGTCGGCCCAATAAAACCTAAAAACATAAAAAAAATTATTTTTATTCATAAAAAACTAAAAAAAATCTTGTTCATATCTAGTTCTTTTTAGACAAGTTGTTAGCAAGAGAAAAAAAAAAGGAAGCCCTAGATTTTTATTTTCCATTTTCTTGTCGAATCCTTTTATAGATCACGGCCGTTCATATCACAATTTACAAAGGATGTACCAGTATTAGTAGGGTTGATACCTGCATTAATGGAGCTGATATCATTTCATATAAGACAAAACATCATAGATAATCCTGATCATTTGATCGACCAACTGGTATCTCCCTTGGTAATATTGGCATCGGCCCATATATATCAAGGCTTATATTATATTATATCATATATATATATATATATATATCTTATTTTCAATAAAGAACGGGGCATAACTCAGCTTGTCAACCCCCGTTCCCCAAAGTTTCATGTAGGAGGTCCCAGGTTCAAGCCCCCAATGGCGTAATATTGTAGGAATTAATATGGAAGGTAGTATTAGTTTGCCCTCCTTGTGACACAATCTCAGCCCCCATCCACTTCGACTCCCTTGGCTAGGTTACCCATGAGGCTCACGCTGGTAGGTTAGCGCAACAACTTGCTCAATTAATGTAGTAGTATGTCGTTGGAGCTTAGATCGTTAGGCTTCCAACTAGTTACTGTAATACTCTTTATCCAATAATAAAATATTAGTATAAACAAGATAAAAAAAATGAATCTTATTTTTGGGGCTGAAAACGGATGGGTTTTTGGGGGCTATATTGGGTCATGAAATAACAACTCATACCACCCCTTATCCATCATTTTTTGTAATGTCTAATCTACCCTTAATTTGATTAGTGCTAATTAACTTGATTAATCTAACTAATCAGTCTTAGTTAATTAATTAGACTAATCAAAACCTTAATGTTTTGCAAATCAAAACATGATTTTTTTGAGTTTTGAAGAAGGAAAAATGGTGATTTTGGTGATTTTTTTTTAAGAAAATTGATGAAACCATTCATCACAAAACTCAAGATAACCTTATAATCAACTCCCAACATCAATTTCATCAATTCAAATCCGTAAAAAAATCTGTTAAAATCTGGAATTTTCTAATGTTATGGCCGGGAAATTGTGTCGACCCAGCCGTAAGTAAACAATTACGGTTTGGATTTGTCGAGTTCCCAGCCGTAAACACAAATAACAGATGGGAAGTTAAGAACTTCTAGCCGTCATTCAACGAGAATCTCCTGAATCTGTTTTACGGCTGGGAATTCTTATATTTCCCATCCGTAATTGAATCTGTAAGCTGAGAAATTTTGATTTTCAACATGAATACATACTATGATTGAAAATTAGTAATACTTTAATTAATTAGGCCACAATAAAACCCATTACATACTTAATAGATCCCCGTTACAAAGTGGGTTTTAATAACACCCCTTTCGATGTATTAAGAAGTCTTTGATGATGGCGAATTGAGCTTCCAAGTTGAAATCATAACCTTTCCAAATTTCTCCATTCCTTCTTAGCTTGAGCCGCGACTTCTCTATTAGTCTCACCTCTAAGTCGAAGTTGGATGCACATACGACGTAAAGCCATATATTCTTCCACTTTTTTGCGTATGTCTGAAAATCGAAGATACAATTCTACTCCATCACGGTTGTTAGTGTTATCTGTTTTACTACAGAAGTTCTCAAAAATATTACTCCAACACGATTGACTTGCTAAAACACCTTTCCTTCGTTCTTCTCCTCTCTTTGGATAGCATAGTACAAACTTTTTGCAAAGAGATAAGTCTTATTCCAAAGTAAAGTTGGGTTTATCCTTTGAGTACATTGCATTGAGTTTGTAGGAGTTTTAGTGGAGATTATTAGTGTAGAAGGTGTGAATTTGATTTGGAGTGGGTGGTTATATGGAGATGGGAGTTATTTCAAGTTTAAATAAGTGGTTGAACAGCTAGAACCTTCTATAGATCATCCTTCAAACGGATCTATTTTTCAAAATTCAAAAATCTAGCCGATATGATGTGGTATTCATAATTATAGGTATTTACGGCTTGGAAATTGCAGGAGATACCCATCCGTTATTCTGCATGAATTATAGGATATGTGGTTTGTCATATTTACGGCTCGGTAGTTCAAGACGTAAACAATAGTTGTTATTTTTGTCAGTCTTACATCTCGGATATATAAGAAATTCCTAGCCGTAAAAAGGAGATGCAAATTTATGTCAGTTTTACGGCTCGGAGTGCCAACCGCCAAAAAAATACACGACTCAGAAACGTAGCCGTAACTTAGTTATAGTTAAATTTTGAGTATCCAGTAAAACATACAGCTCGGTATTTCCTGACCGTAAATTCGTTACGGTTAAGTTTCCTGGTCGTTTTAATGAAACGGCCATGACTTTCCAACCGCAATTATATTTGACAAGGATTATGTTCAGTTGCGGCTAGGTTATGTGAAGGATCGACCTAGCCGAAAGTGCACAAAAACTTAGTGAATCTTGAATATTTCCTCAGTTTACTTAGATTAGACAATTGGAAAGACTAACATTCATTAATAAATGCAAAGTTTTAAAAGTTTTTCCATTCAAATCCATAACCAAACACAAAAACAGTAAATAGACAAAGTTTTTCCATGAAGTAATATAATAAAAAAGTAAATATTCATTCACTTTCACTTGATCCCTCCTCCGACGTGCTTTCCAAAAAGGAATCCAAATCGTCACTTGCCTGAGGTTCCACAACTTGTTCTATAACTCTAGATTTTTTACCTCGACCGATGCCACCTTGAGTTGGAGCCTTTCTACCTCCACCACGTCCACCACGAGCACTTGGTCCAGTACCTCGACCACTTCGAGCACTTGTTCCACCTTTTGCACCTCGGCCACCTCGAGCACTCGTTCCACCTTTTTCACCTCTACTACCTCGGCCGGCTTTTAATTGCTTAGATTGAACTTGGCCAGGAGTCGTCTCTAGGAGAAGGATACCTAGCCCTTTTAGATATCCTTGGTGCTTCAACAGGATATAAACCTCATTTCTCAGGGAGTATTATGCCTCTAACTCGATTCTGCATTAATCTGAGTTCAGATACCGTTAACCCCTCACCCAAATTAATCATACGGCTAATGTCATTGGCTACCCAATTATCTCGGTCGACCTATTTTTTCATATCAAACACACGTACTTCCATTATTCATAGATAACTAAAAAGACATCATATCGTAAATGTAAGGACCCTCAAGCTCGTCAACGCTATTAGACCAGTCAAGAGTCGATCAATAGACGAATTAGCCGCTAAGGACTCGATTAGTTAATATATATTTTAATTAATAGAAATTAATATAACAACGAACTAGATACGAAACTAGTACCTCTGGATAGATCTCGATAAGTTACGCAGAATGGTCTACTCGAATGTGTCATTTGGATACCAGACCAAGAAGATATCATCGGATGAGTATGAATGGAAGATTAATCATTTTGTAGACAAACCGCCTTGGCTGCCCTTATCTTTGGTCGGGTGCCTTTATCATTTCTGATCGACCTTATCCCCAAAACCGGATCAAAGAGAGAATCATTTCTCTTTTTCTTCTTCTCTCTTCTTCTCGTATGTTATTCCCCTTCTCTTCTCTGTTTGATTCAAATTTAGAGTTTTATGTTCGTTTTTGAGTGATTCATCGGAAGCTTGGTTAGCTGTTGAGTTGGCGAAGGTGGTGGTGTTTATGAAAGACGATTAATTCCTGAAAGAATGTGAAAAAGAGATAAGTGAAATTAGGGTTTGTGATTTTTGTTGTGCTTCTGAAGATGAAGATAAGATATAGTGCCGTGGATAGATAAAGAACCACGAGTAGATGCTTAATTAAAGTTCTGAAGTTATTTTAGTGAAGAATCAAAGAATTAGGGTTTCTCAGAAGATTGAATAGAAGTTCGATTAGTGATGAAGAATATGAAATTGATGTTTAGGAAAGATGTTTTGAGGTGGGTATTGATCAACTGAGTGAGTTAGGGTCAAGGTTGAAGATTAAGCAGATGGTGAATCATCTAATTCAGTTTGGGATTTAATATGAGGTAGTAATCCTTTTAATTCCTAAGTAAATTAATTCATATTTGAAGATTGGTAATTATTGTTGAATAAGATGTGCTATGGATTGAATCCAGAGTCTGTTAGATGAATATTAGGTTAATAGTTTGATATGAAGGGGTATGTGAGTTGGAACTGGTGCTATTATGAAATGGAGATGGAATTATAGTTTCTGAATTTAACTCTGAGTTTTTGAGAAACTGATTTAATTCAGTTTATTGTTGATGGTTTTATCTGGGTGGAGATTGAATTACAGTGAGAGTGAAGTATAATTCTATATGGTTGTTGCATATGAGGTTTGAGATTATATTGCAGTTGAGTTTGGATATAGTGTTGTTGTCAGTGATTCTGTTATGCAGTTGAGATGAGTTTAGCGGTGTTGGTGGTTTGAGATGGTGGTTGTATATGTGTTAATTTTTGTAGGGGATGTGTGTTGTCTTTAGTGAATCTGAAGATGTTAATGGAGGCTAAATGGTGGAGCTGCAGGGAAGGGTTGAATTATTGTGGTTGTATGTTGTGATATGAACTGAGGTTGTAGGTGTTGTTGTTTTGGTTAAGTTCAGAGAATGAAGGTGGTGGTACTGAAATGATTAAGCCGAGTTGTTATTGATATGAGTTGCAGGTGTAATAATTGTGTTGGTGGTGTTATGTTAAGTGGAATGTGCAAAGTTTCCAGAGATCGAGGGTTTTAGATGAATGGTTTAGGTTAAGGTACGAAACTATTATAGATTGAAGTTGAATTATGCCTAGTGGTATTGAACTGAAATGAGTTGAAGGAGATTATTATTTAGCTACAGTTGTGAAGATTGGATATTCAGGTGGTATGGGATTGATCAGGTCGTGGTTAAGATAGATATGAGTTTAAAACTGAGGCGTTGAATGTTGTATGGGATTGGAATTGCAGATAGTAATAATATGAGAATGTGTGAAGGTCATGAACTGCCTTAGTGAAGAAGATGTTGCTATTGAGATTCAAGTTGAGACTGTAGTTGATAGTTCAGTAGAAGATCGCAACTACTGTTTCAGGTAAGCTGAAGTTACCATTGTAAATAAGTTATAAATGTTTTCATGAAGTTAAGGTGTTGACTAATGGCAGTGAGAGCTCAGTTTGAGTTATAAATGAAGCAACATAGGAATTAGTTATAACTCTTAGATTTTGTATGTGCTGATAGGATGGGCCAGCTTAAGTAGATTGTAATGCTGTCATAGAAAAGGGTTTAGTGAAAGCTTGCAGCCGCTGCTTTTGCAGGTAAACTTAGTTTAGTGTTGTAATTAAGTTATGAAGTATGTTTAAGATAAGTAATTGAGTTGATGTGTGTAGTTAGTAATGATGGTTGTAGGGAGTGGCTAATAACTCCAGTGGAGGCTTGCTACTGCAATTGCAGGTAAGCAGAGTTGTTGTTTGTAAATGAAATTCAATGTTATTTTATATAAATTGAAGTTGAACTTGAACTTGAGTTAGAGTTATAAAGATAGAGTTGTAGTTGTAAGAACCTTTAACATGTCTGACTGAGCTTATTCAGTCTGATTTAGTTTTGTCTAGCTGACTGAGTCGAATCAGGTTGAATCGGGTTTGACCCACTGAGTCATTAGTCTTGACTCGTTGACCATCGACCCTGGACATTGACTTGACCTGGACGTTGACTGTTAGTTGACATTTGACCGTTAATTTGACAGTTAGTGACTGTTAGTTGACTTTAATGGACTTGGGCTTAGGGTAGCTTTCTTAATTAGATGTTTTGGACCTCTTGTGGTCCGAATTAGACTTTGGTTCCTTCTACAAAGTTGTAGATATCCTTAAGACTTAGCTAATGGATTATAAAATTAATCTAGTTGAATTAATAAACTTTAGATTTGCCAAAGATAGATAAATAAAAGATGTAGAACCTTAAATGAGCTTAGAATTGTTAGATAGTTTTGTATGATTCTTGTGTGAGCCTTTTGGCTAGATTCTTAGACTTCTTGTGTGATTAACAGTTAATTATTAACAACGATCGATTCAAAGGATGAACCAGTGGATCGTGGATCGCGAGGTAGGCGTGGCTTGTCATCAAAAGGTGTGGGAATGCATTTGACTCTTTTGTAATCATTATTGTCGCTTTTATAAAAGTTTATGCTTAATAAACTCATGCATTGTCTGTTTCTGCATTCCATGTTTTGTTTAAAATGCATTATGATAATCCTGTCGATTATGTGAATCTTTCCACGATTTGGAAAGGACTTGTATTGTTTCGTTGTCAATATGAATTGTTATGGGAAATGAGAATTTCCACTTGTGGTATATAGGATACACTCCTTCACATTTATACCTACATGAATTCAACTTTTATTGTTTATATTGGTCATCATGGTCTTGGTGGCATCCATAGCTATTAGGTGTGAATTGTCGGGTAGGTATTTACAACCATATTATACATTGTTTGAAGAAGGAGTTTGTCCATATGCATGTATGATTATTTCAGTGACTTATTCACTGTTTAATGTTTCGGAAAAACATGAATTATTTTCCAAATCTTGCCTATGATTACTTAGAAGTTAAATGTTAATTATTCCCACTTCAGTTTCTGTGACAGATCAGGGTTGCGCAGCGAAAGCTTCAAGAGTTGACTTCGTTAGTTGATTATATTATGATATGTTTATTATGTTGTATATTCTATTTGTAAACCAAATGACTATTTTATATGTATCATTGGAGAGGATTTCTTGTATATATATATTTCTGAGCGGGGTTAGCTTTGGGTTAAGTTTTTGTAGCAGTTTTCTTAATTGAAAGTTTAAGTGTTTAATTTGGATTCTTAGTGACTCTGTTTTTAGCTAATTTATTGGATTAGTCAGCTGCTAGCTTAGGGGGCGCTACAGTAAACATAATTAGTAGTATACGTACCACCATCTTCTTCCAATCATGTTCGTCACTCCTTGGTGTCTTTGAACTCTCTTTCTCCGCATTCCTGTAATGTCTCCGCGCCTCCGGATCCAAATTTTCTACATAAGGATGAGCCCACTTTCCATACCATTCCATGTAATCCGCATCCGCTTGAGAAGTACCATGTTCTGCTTCAAGGAGTCTTCTACTCATTTGGTTTACTTCTTCGGAACGAGCATTCCAATGGTCAATCGCCGGTACATTTTCATAGTTCAATTTCACCTGTTTGTCCTTAAATTGGGAGTTGCCTACGCTCAGTCTAAAACGAGTCTCTTCAGGCACAATTGTCTGGACAATACCGATTTGGCAGAGCGTTCTACGAGGATCTAAAATGACGAACCCGGTTGCATGAAACAAAGGTACCGTATAGGTTGCCACATCAGAAATATTCTATATCATCAACTTCCTCTTCACCATCTTCATCAAGTGTCAAATATGGATCAAAAACCACATCTTCAATTGTCAAAACATCTAATTTTTTCCTCATGTCGACCATTTCCGTCTCTTTAGCCTTGTGTTGGGTCCCTCCTAAAGGATATCTCCCTCATGTAGGTTTATCTAGAGCCAAATCTATATTCCAAGTAGGCCTCAAGCTTTTAAAATGGTCGTAAGCCCATGACCACGGCAAAAAATTAAAATTTTTGTTTATAAATAAGTTATTACACACAAATCAGTATATAAAAGTAAATAAAACAAATAAACATTTGTTATATTAAAACAAAAAGATACCTGGACAAGAGCAACACATCCCGTAATTTGTGTTTCGTTCCATCTAGAATCTTTGCAAAGACATTCCAACACATCATCAAGGAGGGCGGTGGCCCACGAGTACCTAGGTACCTCGTTTGTTTCCTTATCGAGACTGAGAGTCTTCAACCACTGCAAGTAACATTCATTTACCTTATTGCCTGATAAATCGGGGAAAAGGACGGTCCCAAGTAAGCTATAGCCGTATGTCTAGATCTTTCTGCGTCCATAACCACCAATCCCATATCTGTCTTGCGTCTAGAATCCGCAAATTTATCCCTCAGACGAACCAATTAATCTTCCTTGACATATTAACTGCTTCACTAAGTACGCCCGGTGCACTAAATTTTATCTTAGATCTAGGAGGTGCTCCAGACCCTATCTCAAACTCCTCTTTCGCTTCATATTTACCCCACCCAAGACAGTTCTTCTCCAAGGCACAAAGCTCATCAAAAGGCATGGAATTGTTGAAACCCTCAAACACCGCCTTTCCTTCCAGAGATAGACCAGTGATTTTCTTTGCGTCATCCGGAGTGATAGTCATCTCGCCGAATGGGAGGTGAAAAGTCATGGTTTCGGGCCAAAATCTTTCTCTAAAACCACAAACTGTGACAACATCATATGTCTTCTGCAAAGCATCGATTCCAGACCATAAACCTGAAGCTTTGACCAAAACTTGCACATCTGGATGCTCATCATCCAACTGACAAAACTTTGCTTGTTGGTGCTTTAGTTTAGAGACAGCTTTATCCGGAAACTACCAAAAAAAAAAATTGGTTGTAAGAATAATAATCCATAACAAAATGAATATAACATATATGTAATTTGATTTATTACCTTTGTGCCACAAACCCGAGCAGCCCATGAAGAAGTGTAGCCAATCAAGATGGAACGATCTCTTGGCTCACCCCAAGGTCTCCCATTCCTCTTGGGAGGTAAAGGCTCCATAGAATCAACTACTTCTCTTGGCGTTATCTTAGGTTTATACTTCTTATTTCCCTACTTCTTGTCCTCCTCTTTTCCCTCCTCGACTACGGATTTACCTTTATCAATAGCAGCAGCACTATAAGTGCCAACTTCATTTCCTCCGGTAATAACAAGTACACCTTCATTTCCACCACCACTAGTAGTGCCAACAACTTCAGTTCCCTCAGTAACAACAACTTCAGTTCCCCTCAGTAACAACAACTTCAGTTCCTCCAGTGACTCCAACTCCATATCCACCACCTTCCTTTTCTCCAGCAGTCACAACTACGATTGCTTTCCCTGCGTCTGCACCCAATGGTTTTGCATGCCGAGGTTGCGGAGTGGGGTCACTAGAAGGTGTTACTTCTTGGGATCTTTTCCTCTTCTTCTTTTTCCCTCTGTTCCAAGACAAACAAGGCAAAAAACAAAAATTATATAATAAATACGTCTGGAAAAATTTGACAGAACCAAACCGTAACACCTCACACGGATAGGAAAATTGGATAGTCCAAGCTGCAAAAGTAACTACGGCTGGGATAATTGTAATATTCCCAGCCGAAAACCAAAACACGGATGGGAACTTAGTAGTCGACCAAGCCGACAAAAAATTACGGATAGGAAAACCTACCCTTATATTTATTGCTAGTTCACAGTACAACACAGGGCATAAATACGGCTAGAAAACTCAAAGACGTAATGTGAAAACGTTTAGGAAACTGGATATTACGGTCAAGAAATATAACTACGGTTGGGAAAACCGAGACGTAACAATAAAACAGCTAAATTTTTTTGAACACATGAGAATATACGGCTAGGATATTCTTATCCGTATACTACTGGTTACGGATATGAATGCTCCATCTCGTACAAGTCGATTTAGTTACGGCTGGGAGTTCTTATATATCCCAACCGTGTAATTTGTAAACGGCTGGGAAATCGACAAATCCAAACCATTATACCTATTTACGGCTGGGAATACAAGAACTCCCAGCCGTAAATATTTTCAGAAACCGTTTTTTCAGACCTAAAAATTTCGAAAACAACTGATTAATCAACGAAACACTTAAATAAATACTGGGTTTTTGAATTCATACCTTATTGCTGTCATGTCAGGTGACTCGGCGGCTTCTGGAACTCCTTCATTCACTTCCTCTTCATCTGCAGTTGATGAAGTTACTTTCTCTGCTTCAGTAGGAGGTTGATTCGACGAATATTGACCTACATTTTCCTTAGGTTTCATGGTTTTATAAAATGTGGTTAATCGACGACGATTTTTTTTTGAATCGACGATTAATCGTTGAACAATTTTCAATGGAAGAAGAAAAGAAGAAGAAGAGGAATGGAGAATAAGTGATGGAAGGGGCGGTTTTTTTTCTTCAGTTTTTTTTTTTTTTTATTAGATTAGGTAGTTAATGAGAGGATATAATGGGAATAAATAAAAATTATGAAGGGTATTTTAAAAAAATTACACAAATGTGGTCTCCCCTATAACATTTAAGCTCCACTTAGTAAAATAGCCCCAAAAACAGTCTCCCCTTATAGCCCTAAAAATAGGATTTTGTTATGTAATATTAGGTGGCCCACCATTACTCTCAATTACTCGAGAAGTTTCTCACCTCCTTTGACAATTCAAAGGATAAACATTAATATGATTAAGCCTTTAGTAATTGATCATATGGTTGACACGCATGTCAATAGGTGGCTATTTTCTATTGCTTTGTCTAGGCTATATATATTAGCCATGTATGTCTTCAGATTGTAATAGAAACTAAGTTCGTTAAGAAATGAAAACATAAAACCATCTCCCTTCCATTTATCTTGTAGTGCAGTACTCAATTAATATCTCGCACCAGTATTTTGATGCCGTGAAATATGGAGAACTTGAGGATCATTTTTATAAAACGTTATCAGCACGAATTGTTCGATAACTACGGTCAATTTATTTAGCCGTTTGGTGGAGAGAAAATTATGAGCAGTGGAGATATAATTACGCCGACCATCAGAAGAGATTATCATTTTTCTTACCCTTATTAGTTTTTCTCAATTTATGGGTTTTGATTCAAGCTAATACTAATTGTTTATATCTTCTCTGTTATGATCAGGTTTGGGAAAGTTTGGTGGTAATGGTGGTGGGAATACATGTGCACCCCCAAACCAAAGTAGCTTTTCCAAAAATCAGTCAACAAAAGCATAATTAGTCACCATAATTATCACCACCACCAACACCAAAAACATCACGACGAGATCGACATGATGGGATATCAATGGATTAAAACATGTTGCCACTTTGGGTGACTAATCAAATGTTTTACCGCTTTTAAAGCTCATATTTGTGGTGTTTTTTTTCCTCGTATTTAGCCAAATATTTGAGTTTTGCAGCGTTTTATTGTTTTCCTCCTTAGCCAACCAACGAAAGTTTTTTCCGCGTCCTTTTAAATAGCGTAGAGAATAAAATTACCTTTGTTGGTACACCAATGATTTTTGGTGTTAACGGTTTTAATATCGACGGAGCAAGGAATTATTGCATTGATGGTATTTTCAATGATGTTGTAGTAAAGGTTCGTTGAGACTTGTGAAGGAATATTTTTTTAGACTTTATAAAGGAAAATATTAAAACTAGCAAAAATATTCAAATGAAGGTAACAAGATTGAGAGATACTAGGACTCAGGATTCCCCCAAACTCATGTTCTTATGGTTCAATTATTAATTCTTTGACAATTATAGCTCCGAAAATAATAACTATTGACTTTAAATCTTTGCCAAGATAGATTTTATAAAACATTAATTGTAAATGGTAAGCATGGGTTATCAAAACACCTAAGCTAAGCATAACCCATCAAACTAAATCACAACTAATTAATTTAAAATCATAAATCAAATTATATTAGTGCAAAAGTCGTGAAAAGAATTTAATAAAATTACCATAGTGTTGAGAATTGGCTTCCTCCGTCATCCCAGTGATGGGGTTTAGCTCCTCATGTTGGAAACACGCTCAAAAGAATTTTTCATTGCTCAAAAGTGCTTACAAGAGGTGTAAAAATAATGAAATAGAAAATTGCAACGGAAATAAATGTTGCTAATCAACTGTTACAATAGAACGATAAAAATAAAGTGCTGCAAACACTGTTTTTTTGTCATTTGAAAAAAGCTGTTACAAAGATGATTAATAACGATCTGTTATTTAACGACCTTGACGCGTCTTTTTGGTGTTCTTCAAATGAGAACTGTTTTTACGCAACTTTGATTTTTTTGATTCTCTCGTGTCTGTTCTCGCCCCTATCACTCCATACCTCTTTTGTGATGAACGAGTACCCTTTATATAGCCATAGACACAAGAAAATCTCGCTCCATCACTGCCAATAATTATTCATTACTCAGAATATTTTCTTTCCAAAAATCTTTCTCCTACGCGTATGCAGCTGTTTAAACTTCCTCATTTAACTCCTACATGCTTCTAAATTGATTCAACACACTCTAAACGCATGCAGGACATGTTATGAACACACTTGTGATTCAAACAGAACCCGTGAAAACCTGTATACAGCCCACACGAGCATGAGATTGTAGCCAATTTTAGACGAATCCAACTGGCATACCAGTCCTGTTTGGCACGTCCAAATCATCCCAGCAAATTCCAGCCATTGAATCTCTTTGTTTCCCGACCAAACTGCAAACCCTAAATCACGCTGCCATGAGCAACTTATTGCCGTGTGTTCTGATTTCTTCTCGGGGAATATCCAGCCAAACTGGATCGAAAGTAACTCATATACCATCCCTGTTAAGCCCAAAGGAAGATACCCAAACGAATTCGGCAGTTGAATCTCATTAAAACACCTTGAATTCTCGAACCCTAATTCTTCCCATGTTTTCCCGCCAAAAGCAAAATTCAAAAGGGGAAGATGGGTGCTGAGGATAAATGGGATATATATAGCCGTGGGTGCTGAGGACAAATTTGGGCTACACATAGCCGTGGCTGCCCCTTATCCAAAGTAAGGGTCCGAATAGCAAATGTCCTCCGGGGGTGTTCCGAGCAACTTTTCGAACCGAATTTTCCAACAATCTTTATTTCCAAAAAATACCTACAAACACACAAAACACCATAATAAGGACAAAAACGAGTACTAACAATACGAAACATTGAGGACAAATTAGACACATAAATGCGTCTATCAAATACCCCCAAACTTATTATTTGCTAGTCCCGAGCAAATCTAATCTAGAAAATAAAATGAATACACTTAGCACATGCAGCAAGCCGTTAAACCGCTAGGTGGCCCTAGTGGCAGTGTGTTGTCTCCGGAGGGTTTACCTGAGATGTACCCACAAAACCTTTACTCCAGACCCTAGCTATCTACGCAGAACCTTGGAAGGCACTAAAGAATCTCCTTAGTTGGCATACTTATTGACTACAGGAGGAAGTACCCTGATGCGAAATTCCAATTGTTGTACACGAGTTCGCACTCAATCATACTAAAATTCATATAAAGTGACAGAGCTCTACTCAGATAGTTTCTAGACATCATAAACAGGAGTCTACCAATCACATGGATAGATTAAGAGAATAGAGAAAAACATGGATGATGTTGGCTAGGGTGATCCTAACCTAATGGACTGAGATACTGGTCTGGACTAATATCAACACACTGGCATATACAAGGGGACCAGTGGTCAACTTTATTGTATTTATTATGGTTGGTCTAGTGGTCTGGTTTTTTTTTTTTTTTTAGTATCTCAGTCACTCTATTTCACCCTAGCAATGGTAAAAATAAAAGAAGTGATCAGGATTCTTTCGATGTTTCCATCACGAGGATATGGCGAAACTACCATGTTTTCTTTTTCTAACACCTGAGCTCTGTGCTTTTATGAATAGACTCTTTAGATGTTTCCAGATAATCAGATTGGTTCCTCAACTCCTACAACCAAAATGTTTCCATCCACATAGATTGGTTAGTGCCGACCTTAATAAACATAAATTTCTAGGCTCTGGAGTTTTTATTTATTGCAACTAAAAAGTTTCTCCCATACCCCCAAACTTAAATCTAACATTGTCCTCAATGTTCTAAAGATAAAATTAAAAACATGAACAAGGAGAAACCGTTACCACTAGAAGGAAAATGAGGAAAAATATTACCGTGTTGAAACAGCAAGGGATACCTCCCAAGGAGTGCTAAGTTTAAAGTCTTCAGCCAGACATCAGATACCTGAAAAAGGATGTTCACCTTCCAAAGTCATACACCAATAGCTGAAATAGTTGTGGGTCCATAAGACCAAATAGAGCTAACACCAAAGTCAGGCAACTGCACTGGTTCAGAAAAATGAATAAAAGGAGCACATCCTCATCTAAGGTTTCTGTCAAGACAACTGGGTTTATCTGGGGAAAATAACAAAGCTTCATATGTGTGTCTTGATAAAGAGATTCATCCGAAATACTGGATTCTAATACCTGGGTCACTTCCTGGACAGTATCAGGAGGATCGGGTTGTGGAGTCTGAATAGACTCAAGAAAAATATCAGGCGCACAACGCTCGAGTTCCAAGTTAGGGAATCTAATCAGGGATATTTGACGATCACAAGAACCATCGATACCCCAAACTTAGGGTTTTCATTACTCACAGACAAACCTCTAACTATTGCTTGAATTTCCGGATCTTCAGAGTCTTTAAAATACTCAAGAGATTCTTCTAGTTCTTCACCCCCAAACTTAGGGTCATCATTATTCTCAGAAAGACCTAACACTATTGCCTGGATTTCTGGGTCCGTAGAGTCTTTAAAATACTTAAGGGATTCTTATAAAGATTGATCACCCATATGGTCTAAGAGAATGGTTTCCTCAAATTCATCCAAAGAATCTCCCAGTAGAGTATCATCCCAATTATCCTGAACTAAAGTTCTAATCATATTCACTTCTTCTAAATCATCATTTTTAGAAGGTTGTCTATTAACATTAAAGACATTTAGTTCAGTGGTCATATTACCAAAGGATATGTTCATAATCCCGGTCCTACAATTGGCGACCTAAAATTACCGGGATTTGAGCACTTGGGTCCTGAACAGGCTGGGTGTCTAGAACAACAAAATCCACTGGATAAATAAACTTATCAACCTCAATCAAAACATTCTCTATGACACCACGAGGTACTTTGACAGACCTATCAGCTAATTGTAGTGTCATTTTAGTAGGTTTCAACTTACCATGACCTAGCTGGGTGTATACATGATACGGGAGTAAGTTAACACTAGCTCCTAAGTCAAGTAAAGCTTTATCGACCATGTGATTACCAATCGCACAAGATATGGTGGGACATCCAGGGTCCTTATACTTATGGGGTGTTTGGTTCAGAAGAATGAAACTTACTTGACCAGCTAAAAAGGCTTTCTTTTGGACATTAAGCTTACGCTTTCGTGTACAAAGATCTTTAAAGAACTTGGCATAAGCAGGCATCTGTCTAATTGCTTCTAACAATGGAATGTTAATGTTCACCTGCTTAAATGTCTCCATTATCTCGTTGAAGGTAGACTCCTTTTTTGTTGGGGATAACAACTTTGGATATGGGGCTCTAGGTACAAAGATATTCCTATCAGGAATTTCTTGGGACTCCTTAGAAATTGTTTCAGTTTCCTCAGCTACGGGTTCCTCTTGGGAAGTAGAAGGTGGAACTACAGCATGTTCACTTTCAGGCATGGCGACCTTATTGTCAACTTTCTTTCCACTTCTAAGGGTTGTAATAGAATTCACATGATTGTACGATTTCTCTCCTTTGGGGTTGGGATCAGTATGACTAGGGAACCTTCCATCTTCTCTTTCACTTATATACTTAGCTATCTGGCCGACTTGAAGTTCTAATTTAGCAAGATACTGGGAATTATTCTTAAAATTATGCTTGGTTTCCTCTTGAAAATTAACCTGTCTCTTTACTAACATTTCCTGGATTTGTGATAGCATATCCTGGCTATTTTTTAATATACTAAGAGATTCCTTTAAGCTAGTCATTCTATTCTCAGAAGGGTTATGGAACTGGGCTTGACCTGAAGAGTTCTTAGCATAATCAAAACCTGGGGGAGGATGAGAATTACTAGACTGACCTTGATTCTGACCTTTAGACCAAGAAAAATTAGGATGGTTTCTCCAACCAGGATTATAGGTCTCTGAGTATGGGTCAAACTTCTGATGGTTCTCAAACCTAGCATTGTTATAAACAACATGGGCTTACTCTTCACTAACGTGCCCTTCCCAAAACGAGCTACTGGGTTCTATTCCACAACTAGAGACTTGAGAGGCTCTAACTCTATAATTAGGTTCAACAAGGGACCTATTTTTAGACTGACCCATTTCCAAAGCTTCTAACCTTCTAGACAAAGCATCGAACTTAGCATCTGACCCAAAGCTTGTATCGACCATATTGGTGCTACTTTTATTGACAGGGAGTCTCGTAGGGGGTTGAACACAAGGTTCCCACTGTTGGGATTTTTCAGCAATAACTCCTAAGAAGGTAAAAGCATCATCGACATTTTTACTAGTGAACTCACCAGCGCACATAGATTCGACCATGGCTTTGGTCGAATAGTCTAAACCATCATAAAGAATCTCTACTAGTTTCATTTTCTTAAACCCATGGTGAGGACATTCGGATAGGAGATCATTGAATCTCTCTAAAAATCTATAAAGAGACTCTCCCTCTTGTTGCACACTAGCACTAATTCTCTGCCTAAAAGATGCGGTTCCATGCGTAGGGAACCACTTTAAGTAGAAAACAGCAGTCAGTTGGTCCCATGTTTCTATAGACCCAGATGGTAGGTTATTCAGCCAGGACTTTGCTTTATCCCTTAAGGAAAAGGGGAACATCCTAAGTTTCAAGACTTCATCAGTAAGGTCCTTAATCTTAATTGTTCCACATATTTCTTCAAAGTCCCTAATGTGAAAGTAAGGGTTTTCATCATCTTTTCCTAAGAATATAGGGATCATCTGAAGAATACCAGGATTCAACTCATACGTAGCCGTAGAGGCTGGAAATTTAATGCACGAAGATCGGTTGGTCCTAGTCGGGTACATGTAGGCTTTCAAAGTAGCCATTGCTGACACAACTGAAGTACTAGGGGAACTTTCCTCACGAAGAGATAGATTCTCAAAACTGAAGTTTCCAAAAACATGGATCTTCAAAGAAGAGTCTTCGAGCTCCCTGTTTACAAAAGAAGAACTTCTAAGCTCATCACTAATCAAACGGCCAAAAGTATCTCTTTCCCAAGCACGCTCTCTAATGGACTCGAGCGATTTTAGCATACACTAACAAAAATTAAAAATTAAAAATAAAAATCCTAACTAAGGGAGGTTCTAAACAAACACACAGCAGGCTGACTCCACCAAACCAAACCTAAAGATTTCTAGCAAACAAAAAGCATGATGGCTCCACTTAGATTCTTTCTAGACCAGCTTCTAATCCTTCGAAAAGGAATTCGTTACAATCTGAGCAAACCTCTATGGAATCAATCCGAGTTTAAGTAAGTTGAATAGAGGCGATAGAAGCTGTTGGAGCTTTGATACCCAAGGCCTCACCGTATTACAAGGCGGCGCAGTGATGAGTGCCAAATATTGCATATTCATACACCTATTCATTGGCACTTAACTCATCTTTCGCGCTTCAAAGTCATATATTATCCCAAATTCTGCATTCTTACCATCTTCAAGAATAAATATTTGTATTAATTAATTTTGTGTTTTTAAGTACTAAATAAAGCTTGGAAGAATTGAGAAGACAAAAGAGAAGAAAGTTGGAAGCGTTGCAACCCGCTCGCGCATCAGTGGCAACCTGTTTACAAATTCATGGGATTAAAAAACCCATGATCCAAAACCCAAGACCCAAATCCATTTCCACCTCACCCACATTGGATTCTTTCCAAAACATCCACCTCACCCCCATTGGATTCTTTCCAAAACATCCACCTCACCCCCATTGTATTCCATTATATCCATCAATTAAGAAAACATGTTTTGTTTAATTGTTGAGTGGTTGCTACAGTAAATTTCGAATACAAGTGTTGAGAGAGTTTTTGTGTATAAATAGAGAGGGTTGTTGTGTTGAAAACTCATCCAAGAATAGCTTGTTCATGTTAGTTTATCAAATTTCAATTTTGTTGTAATGTTCTTCATGTTCTAATTTCATTTACTAGGGTTTAGATGAAGCCCTAATCTCATTGGTATGTATTCATATCTTGTATCTTGTTCTTGAAAGTTTAGAATTGTTTAAAGATATAATTTAATCCAAGTTTTTCAACATCTTGCTCTCACAATGTATGCCATGTATCCATTGTAGTTAGAATATCTCTATGTTGATTATGCTACAACTCATGCTTAACCAAATATTGATCTTTAGATTAGTTGTGCTTAATTAGACAATTAATGCTTTGGAGAAATACTTTAGTTGTGATTAAATTATCCATTGGAGAAACACCTTAGTTATACGGTAGACTTGAATCTACTATAAGGACAAGAATAATATTACAAGTTGAATGCATATCATAGGTTATTGGTGGATTTGAATACCCTAGTATCCATATTATCATTGTTTACATATCTTGTTATTTGCATCTTTTACTTTTATTATTTCAGTCACTTGAAAATCATATCGTCGTATCGACAAAATCAAACCCCTTTTGGTTACTCTCTGAATCAAGATTTAGAATCAACTTCTACACTCTCCAAGTCTCTGTGGTTCGACCTGTGCTTGCCCTGTGTTGCTTGTCGACACTGTGCACTTGCAGTATACACAATAGTAGGTATCTTTCCGAGCCTACCACGCATTCACGCATTCAACTCACAAAAACCATCATGAACTTCGAAGAATGCTCAAAAGAGTAACCAATATTTTTCGAACGAGTTTCCTACTAAGCTCGTTACCCTATCGGTCTCGTTCTATTCCAAATTTTAAGGCTTAGGTTCACGTTAAGTTTCGTTTTCCTAAGGCGGGCAATAAGAGAACGGTGATGAAATTCGAACCCTTATCTTGTATGGCTAGTCCTTTCCCTTTACTAGGAATTTAAAACATACGTTTTCAGTTCCTCGACATATAAGCAAACGAAGGAATACAATAACTCGCTAATAGGGGATTCGCGAGTGTTTCGACAGACTTACCTCCCGTACCAGACTGGGGATGAACCGTTGTAGTCGACTCGGGCCACGACTCCTATGTCATGTACGAACCCGAGGGGCCGAGGTGATATCGTAATCACCGTCCTTCTCTACAAACAGATTAATATTTAAACTACCCTTCCGTAGGGTTTAAAAAATAAAAGAATGTCCAAATGTCCAAGTCCAAAGTCCAAAAAAAAAAAAGTTAGTAAAGTAAAGTGCTAAAGAAAAAGAAAATTACAAAAATAGAGAAATCCTAATACAATCTAAAAAAAAAATAAACTCTTTTTTTTTTCTCTTTTTTATATAAAAAAAAATCTTCTTCTTTCGCTTCGCCTTTTACTTTGTCTTTAACTCCAAATCTTTAAGTATTCACCAAAAGCTTTGGCAAATTTTTCTTTCGCTCCAAATTCCAAAATCTGTAGTAAAAAGACAAAAACAAAAACGTAAAGAAGAACAAATAAACTAAAAACAAATAAAAACCTAAAAAAAAGAATAAAAATCTAAAAACTCTAGCCTAAAGACAAGCTCCGTGTCGACGACGCCAAAAATTGATGGTATTTTCAATGATGTTATAGTAAAGGTTCGTTGAGACTTGTGAAGGAAGATTTTTTTAGACTTTATAAAGGAAAATATTAAAACTAGCAAAAATATTCAAATGAAGGTAACAAGATTGAGAGTTACTAGGACTCAGGATTCCACCAAACTCATGTTCTTATGGTTCAATTATTAATTCTTTGACAATTATAGCTCCGAAAATAATAACTATTGACTCTAAATCTTTGCCAAGATAGATTTTATAAAACATTAATTGTAAATGGTAAGCATGGGTTATCAAAACACCTAAGCTAAGCATAACCCATCAAACTAAATCACAACTAATTAATTTAAAATCATAAATCAAATTATATTAGTGCAAAAGTCGTGAAAAGAATTTAATAAAATTACCATAGTGTTGAGAATTGGCTTCCTCCGTCATCCCAGTGATGGGGTTTAGCTCCTCATGTTGGAAACACGCTCAAAAGAATTTTTCATTGCTCAAAAGTGCTTACAAGAGGTGTAAAAATAATGAAATAGAAAATTGCAACGGAAATAAATGTTGCTAATCAACTGTTACAAAGAACGATAAAAATAAAGTGCTGCAAACACTGTTTTTTTTCTGTCGCTGAGAAAACTGTTACAAAGATGATTAATAACGACTGTTATTTAACGACTGTCTTGACGCGTCTGTTTTTGGTGTTCTTCAGCAGCAGAACTGTTTTTCTGCAACTTTGATTTTTTTGATTCTCTCGTGTCTGTTCTCGCCCCTATCACTCCATACCTCTTCTGTGATGAACGAGTACCCTTTATATAGCCATAGACACAAGAAAATCTCGCTCCATCACTGCCAATAATTATTCATTACTCAGAATATTTTCTTTCCAAAAATCTTTCTCCTACGCGTCTGCAGCTGTTTAAACTTCCTCATTTAACTCCTACACGCTTCTAAATTGATTCAACACACTCTAAACGCATGCAGGACATGTTATGAACACACTTGTGATTCAAACAGAACCCGTGAAAACCTGTATACTTCCCACACGAGCACGAGATTGTAGACAATTTTAGACGAATCCAACTGGCATACCAGTCCTGTTTGGCACGTCCAAATCATACCAGCAAATTCCAGCCATTGAATCTCTTTGTTTCCCGACCAAACTGCAAACCCTAAATCACGCTGTCAAGAGCAACTTCTTGCCGTGTGTTCTGATTTCTTCTCGGGGAATATCCAGCCAAACTGGATCGAAAGTAACTCATATACCATCCCTGTTAAGCCCAAAGGAAGATTCCCAAACGAATTCGGCAGTTGAATCTCATTAAAACACCTTGAATTTTCGAACCCTAATTCTGCCCATGTTTTCCCGCCAAAAGCAAAATTCAAAAGGGAAAGATGGGTGCTGAGGATAAATGGGCTATATATAGCCGTGGGTGCTGAGGACAAATTTGGGCTACACATAGCCGTGGCTGCCCCTTATCCAAAGTAAGGGTCCGAATAGCAAATGTCCTCCGGGGGTGTTCCGAGCAACTTTTCGAACCGAATTTTCCAACAATATTTATTTCCAAAAAATACCTACAAACACACAAAACACCATAATAAGGACAAAAACGAGTACTAACAATACGAAACATTGAGGACAAATTAGACACATAAATGCGTCTATCAAATACCCCCAAACTTATTATTTGCTAGTCCCGAGCAAATCTAATCTAGAACCTTGGAAGGCACTAAAGAATCTCCTTGGTTGGCATACTTATTGACTACAGGAGGAAGTACCCTGATGCGAAATTCCAATTGTTGTACACGAGTTCGCACTCAAGCATACTAAAATTCATATAAAGTGACAGAGCTCTACTCAGATAGTTTCTAGACATCATAAACCGGAGTCTACCAATCACATGGATAGATTAAGAGAATAGAGAAAAACATGGATGATGTTGGCTAGGGTGATCCTAACCTAATGGACTGAGATACTGGTCTGGACTAATATCAACACACTGGCATATACAAGGGGACCAGTGGTCAACTTTATTGTATTTATTCTGGTTGGTCTAGTGGTCTTTTTTATTTTTTTTAGTATCTCAGTCACTCTATTTCACCCTAGCAATGGTAAATATAAAAGAAGTGATCAGGATTCTTTCGATGTTTCCATCACGAGGATATGGAGAAACTACCATGTTTTCTTTTTCTAACACATGAGATCTATGCTTTTACGAATAGACTCTTTAGATGTTTCCATCTAATAAGATTGGTTCCTCAACTCCTACAACCAAAATGTTTCCATCCACTTAGATTGGTTAGTGCCAACCTTAATAAACATAAATTTCTAGGCTCTGGAGTTTTTATTTATTGCAACTAAAAAGTTTCTCCCATACCCCCAAACTTAAATCTAACATTGTCCTCAATGTTCTGAAGATAAAATTAAAAACATGAACAAGGAGAAACCGTTACCACTTGAAGGAAAATGAGTAAAAATATTACCGTGTTGCAACAACAAGGGATACCTCCCAAGGAGTGCTAAGTTTAAAGTCTTCAGCCAGACATCAGATACCTGAAAAAGGATGTTCACCTTCCAAAGTCATACACCAATAGCTGAAATAGTTGTGGGTCCATAAGACCAAATAGAGCTAACACCAAAGTCAGGCAACTGCACTGGTTCAAAAAAATGAATAAAAGGAGCACATCCTCATCTAAGGTTTCTGTCAAGACAACTGGGTTTATCTGGGGAAAATAACAAAGCTTCATATGTGTGTCTTGATAAAGAGATTCATCCGAAATACTGGCTTCTAATACCTGGGTCACTTCCTGGACAGTATCAGGATGATCGGGTTGTGGAGTCTGAATAGACTCAAGTAAAACCTCAGGCGCATAAGGCTCGAGTCCCAAGTTAGGGACTCTAATCAGGGATATTTGACGATCACAAGAACCATCAATACCCCCAAACTTAGGGTTTTCATTACTCACAGACAAACCTCTAACTATTGCTTGAATTTCCGGATCTTCAGAGTCGTTAAAATACTCAAGAGCTTCTTTTAGTTCTTTACCCCCAAACTTAGGGTCATCATTATTCTCATAAAGACCTAACACTATTGCCTAGATTTATGGGTCCGTAGAGTCTTTAAAATACTCAAGGGATTCTTCTAAAGATTGATCACCCATATGGTCTAAGAGAATGGTTTCCTCAAATTCATCCAAAGAATCTCCCAGTAGAGTATCATCCTAATTATCCTAAACTAAAGTTCTAATCATATTCACTTCTTATAAATCATCATTTTCAGAAGGTTGTCTATTAACATTAAAGACATTTAGTTCAGTGGTCATATTACCAAAGGATATGTTCATAATCCCGGTCCTACAATTGATGACAGCATTAGCTGTGGCTAAAAATGGGCGACCTAAAATTACCGGGATTTGAGCACTTGGGTCCTGAATAGGCTGGGTGTCTAGAACAACAAAATCCACTGGATAAATAAACTTATCAACATCAATCAAAACATCCTCTATGACACCACGAAGTACTTTGACAGACCTATCGGCTAATTATAGTGTCATTTTAGTCGGTTTCAACTTACCAAGACCTAGCTGGGTGTATACATGATACGGGAGTAAGTTAACACTAGCTCCTAAGTCAAGTAAAGCTTTATTGACCATGTGATTACCAATCGCACAATATATGGTGGGACATCCAGGGTCCTTATACTTAGGGGGTGTTTGGTTCAGAAGAATGGAACTTACTTGACCAACTAAAAAGGCTTTCTTTTGGACATTAAGCTTACGCTTTAGTGTACAAAGATCTTTAAGGAACTTGGCATAAGCAGGCATCTGCCTAATTGCTTCTAATAATGGAATGTTAATGTTCACCTGATTAAATGTCTCCATTATCTCGTTGAAGGTAGACTCCTTTTTTGTTGGGGATAACAACTTTGGATATGGGGCTCTAGGTACAAAGATAGTCCTATCAGGAATTTCTTGGGACTCCTTAGAAATTGTTTCAGTTTCCTCAGATACGGGTTCCTCTTGGGAAGTAGAAGGTGAAACTACATCATGTTCACTTTCAGGCATGGCGACCTTATTGTCAACTTTCTTTCCATTCCTAAGGGTTGTAATAGAATTCACATGATTGTACGATTTCTCTCCTTTGGGGTTGGGATCAGTATGACTAGGGAACCTTCCATCTTCTCTTTCACTTATATACTTAGCTATCTGGCCGACTTGAAGTTCTAATTTATCAAGAGACTGGGAATTATTCTTAAAATTATGCCTGGTTTCCTCTGGACACCGGGTTAACACGGTTAGCCAGTCTCTATCAGCGGTCCTTGAAATGAGCTGTAATTGATATTGAGACAATTTCTTTTAAGAAATAAAGAATGTGTTCATATTTCAACTTTGATAAATTAATATTTCGTCTATCCCAATGGACGAAATTGGAGATTTATCGGTATTATATTAGAACCGTTTCACCATTAATATTTGTGGAAAATAGTTCAGCTTGATTTTAGAGAAGATATATGCACCGTATATAATATAGTGATGAGCAATAAGGAGAGCTGCATATTTTGCGCCCTTATGTGTTCCTGCTAGTTTTACGGCATGAATTATATGCGCCTATTATATGCATCGGCGATCTTTAAAGAGCTAGTGCTTAATTTGGATTTTGTATATGTTGTGTCAACAACATCGAGTGCTGCAAATGTTAACTGCGCCTCGTAAATATACAAATGTCGAGCAATAATGAGTGTCACATTTCTTTAAATGATATTTAGAGTTAATATCATGTCTTCTCGTTTCCTGAGCTATTACCTAAAATCTTGAATTTGGTGAATTAAATTTGCAACATTACCTATGCAAATAAGTTTATATTTGGCAAAGAAGGAAAATACAATCGTGGTAGGCATATTTTTGAATATGGGAACCACAATAATTCCCGGGCTTAAGAACCTGATGAGCATCGTACTACCAGGAGTGGAGAAATACGGGACGGTAGCATAATGATTGGTTTGAATAAGACGCCTTTGAGCCTGGAAAAGCTATGCTATCGTTGTGACATAAAAGACACGAAACGTGCATTTGAAATGTTGTTTATTGTTGTTGATCTCTATCGGTCGTCTTCGCAGGACTGGTACTGATATTGAGATAGTATCTATAGTCACAAAATTTGTTTACAATTTACTGTTGATTTTACATGGAAATGTAAATTATTTAATTTATTCCAGCTGGACAGTAAACGAGAGAGGAAACCTGATCAGTCACCTCTCCTGGGCTGCATTTTATTGTTATTTTCTGCACCCAATTTCTCCCTTGATAGGTAGAGTAATGCGGAACTAGATGTTCTGTTGATGAGACATTCCCGCTAAGGATCAGGGGGAGAATCGTTGATGATATTGGTTAATTCCAATTGTGTCTCATCTAAATTCTCACACCGAGAAATGCCTGAGGTGTTGGAGATTACTCTATTGCTAGATTTAGCAAGAGTACGCTTGCTTGATTCGGCATAAATTAAAATACTTGCAAGGAATGCCATGGAATCGCATCAATTTTTTCGTCTAAAAATATGCTTAGAAGCATAGACGAAAACCTCTAGTTCGAGGTATGCCAATCTAATCAGATAACGTTCATATTCTCTTTGAGTGATGAGTTGATATCTCCCCTGACGAGGAACACATCCATAAACATTGCGTTGATATCTCATGGCAAGGAATATCCACATGTTGAAACTTGGTACCAATGGATTATGATATCCTCATACTCTGGAGAATGATGTAAGATCGTTTATTAACTGATTAATAACTTGGTTATCGATAATGTTCAGAGTAGCTGCTGAAATCGTTGTGGATAAATATCCCCTCTGCAAAGGAATTATCGACAAAGTTCATATGATTGGCAGATATGGATCTCAGTCCATATTGAGTTGTTCTATCACTTGTGTTTGCTTTCAGGATCTCAGTCCTAGCATCCACGAATTTTAGTTCGAAATTTGATGCTTATAAGAAAGCATAATGAGAGAATTAAGGTCACTTGTTATATAACGATAACCTTTGACAACGAGTTTCCACGGACACTAACCAGGTTGATGGAAGTATGGCCTGGTAGTCATATCTCACCTGGTGATAACTGTGTATCTATACTCATATAGATTTTAAATGAAACTCTTGTTTGTCAATCATTGATGTTATATCATACTAGTAATTCTTTGGCCATTGATAGTTTGATGTTCTTATGCATTTTGAACATATTACTCATGAAACCATTGTCATGTTTTCTGTTTAAGACATGCTATATTCCACTGTTGTTTCTATTCTACTACAAGATTTGCAAATTTGATGAGAAAGTCTTCCCACCGTTTGGGGGAGGAAAGGCTGTCGCCTGAAAAACGGCGTGAAGTATCTTGGTTTGGACAAAAATAAACCAGGATGCATCTCATCTGGATGTTTTCAGCAATGAAAGACATGCAGAAGATTTGACATATTCAGGAATTGCAAATCAAATTGCTTCATGAGAAGCTGTGAGTGTAGTAGCTAGTGTGTCATTTAAAACACACCTTGAGCGTGGATGACTAGTTGATTTAAAATATTTTGCACCTCCTGAAAGAAAGAGCCAGTCATAATCATTGAAAATAGTGCTCTAATTTATCTGAATATAGTTCTCTTAATAAGAGAATGTCTCTGCAAAGTCCGTGGAACCTCAAAATGAGAAGATTTTCTTAAGGCATGCATGAAATAGAGAAATTTGTGATCGTAATCCAATGATTGTTGATGACATAGTCAAAGTATCCACTGATACTGCCATAGATGATGTTGGTGTTGAACCACTCTCTATAAGAATTTCATCAAAGGAATGATTGGTTAAACGGAAATGGAGAGATTCAAGCAGAATAATAATTTCTCATAAAATGCATAATTATGGTACTGCAATGAGAACACTCGATAATGTGAGCTACTCTTGGACACAGACAGGTGTTGGCAGTTCCGAAACCCGATAATGTAACCCCTAGTGGCTACATGTGGGTGTATGTGCATAGTGGGAAAAATAAAGTCAGCTAATGGCACAAAGTCTTTTACAGGAACATGAGATGGATTTCTTTGTAACATATTACCTATTATGGATGAAACTACCTCTTTGGTATTTGTCTGGCAGTCTTTTAAGGACTCTACGTGCATCTAAAGGATATGGTTATTGTGAATCTGTATGAAAACATGATACAAATAACCACAAACAAATTCCTGAAGGTTTTCACCTATCAGTAGAATTACCATGTCATGTGCATTTTCCCTATAAAGACGAACATGGTCAATCGTCTAAGTGAATGCTTATTAAATCAGGGATATGTGAACCATATTATATGCCCATACACTGTGCATTTACTAGATTTGATGTATACAACATCTACCTTATTGTAACTTCTGAAGAATTCTCCAAAGCACAAAAATGCTTAAAGCAGGAGTTCGAGATAAGACTCTCGGTAAAACAAGGTCTCTCAATCTGTTGGTTGAGCATTGTAAATGGAAGTCCATTAATTTCGTCAACCTTAAGGGTTTATACATGTTTAAATGGACAAGCTGACATGGTTTCAGTCATACGATCTCTTACAAGATTGATCGATTTGCATCTCAATAATAGAGATGTATCACTCTGTGATTTGTATTATACAAAAGATGTGTAAATGGTATATTAGCTGAAATAAGTTATAGATACCTAATATTGGGTTTGTAGTAAACATGTAAGTCTGGCTCTGCCCAGTACCAATATCGAGACATTGGTCCGAGGAAAGTATCCCCTCATCTTCATGGTACCATTAAGCTTGATCTTTTTCTTAAAATATCACTAGATGTCTCTCACAGAGAAAAGCTAATCATATTGTTTAAGTTTTGATTTTGGCAGGTTTGTTAAAGCAGTTAAATATTTTCCTAGCTATAGGTCTGGTAGTAGAGGATACTCGTTTATCCTCCGATCGATTATGATTGTTCAGACAAAGCTAGTGGAGAATATATAAAGGATGGCACAACCAAATGATCATTAAGAAATTGCACAGAGGAAAATCAGACTGGTTTTCTCAACTAAAGGAAGCTGGAGCTGCTGAAGACTTTAAAGGGTGGTTCGGAAATCTAAGCAGTACTACCAGGCATAATGATAAACCAAGAAGGCTTCTCATCAGGGGGAGTAAATCCATGGAAGACTATGGATTTGAGCATATTGGACATTACGTCGTGTACTCTTTTCCTTAGTCAAGGTTTTGTCCCACTGGGTTTTCCTTGTCAAGGTTTTCAATGAGGCATGCGAGTCCAATGATATCCGCAGTTCGACATGTTGTACTCTTTTTCCTTCGTCTTGGTTTTTATCCCTCTGGGTTTTTCCGGGCAAGGTTTTAACGAGGAAACATCTGCGGGTTTATCATAGTTCTGAGAACTCATATTTTCCTCCGTTCAGGTTTTGTCCCTCTGGATTTTCCTAACGAGGTTTTTAATGAGATAACAATCTTAGAACAGTGATCACCATCTAACGAGATGCATACCCATAGAGGCTCTGAAGATGTGGCGCTGAGGTTTTTGTCCCAAGTGTTTTTACTGGCGCAGACACTCAGGTTTTGTCCTAAAATGGTTTTCCTGATGCAAATTTTGACGGAAGTCATGGCAATGACAAATCTCACTCCAAGTTCAGGTTTTTCCTAAATGATTCTCCTAATGTTGTTTCAACAAGGAAGAAAGTTCGTGACTACCATCATCAATACTTTAAAGCCGCCAGGTTTTTTTGTCCGCGTTGGATTTTTCTGGAAAGGTTTTTGACAAGGCAGTGAATTTTTGTTCGGAGTTTCTCCCATCAAATTTTACCGGCAAAGATTTAGCCATATTCTCAAATGGTGGTCGAAGAGGGAGTGTTATGTAATATTAGGTGGCCCACCATTACCCTCAATTACTCGAGAAGTTACTCACCTCCTTTGACAATTCAAAGGATAAACATTAATATGATTAAGCCTTTAGTAATTGATCATATGGTTGACACGCATGTCAACAGGTGACTATTTTCTATTGCTTTGTCTAGGCTATATATATTAGCCATGTATGTCTTCAGATTGTAATAGAAACTAAGTTCATTAAGAAATGAAAACAGAAAACCATCTCCCTTCCACTTAGCTTGTAGTGCAGTACTCAACTAATATCTCGCACCAGTATTTTGATGACGTGAAATATGGAGAACTTGAGGATCATTTTTATAAAAGATTCAAAAAAAAATACCATAAAAGAAATAAAGAAAAATGGCTGTACATTTGACCAGTCAAAGGTTTCAACCATATCTTTTATTACTACTACAGTACAGGTAGAGTGGAGTATCATTTTAATCGTAGTATACAACAAGGGTATTACCGGAATTGAACGACTCACTCTACTCAAGTAGTACTTCATTTCTTCTTTCCCTTTGTCCCTCTTTTTTCTTTGTTTATTCTTCTTTTTGCCTTAAGATTAGCTGCAAAAACCAAAATCATACCTTTTCTGTCTCTTCCGAATTCCCAATGCCTGGTTCTTCTTCCTCTTGTTGTTGTTTTTTGGTTATAACTCATTTCTTGATATCTTCTTCTTTTTCTTCCTTCAAGTCTTAATTTCTAGTTCTACTCAGAAAAATATTCCCACATTTGGACCTCAGTGATTTTTTTTTTTCCTTCCAGTTGTTTCCAGTTCGTTAGATCACTAGCCAGGTTTTCAATCTTCTCAAGTTATAGTTAGGGTTGATAAAGAAGAAATGCATGGAAAGATGTATTTAACTCGTCCTCCACCTCAGCTCTCCGATTCAAACCGTCGAATCATTGATTCCAATGGAGGAACAACTAAACGAGTCTATCAACTCTGGAAAGGAAGCAATGTAAGAAACCCTTATTACCTCTCCTTTCACTATTTTTTCCACTTTCCTCTGTTAAAGATTTCATCTTTTTTCCCCCAGAGTTTTAGGTTAGGTTAACTCGGAAGAATGTGTTGTTAGCTTTCCGTTTCTTCCTTCACAATGATCTTCAAATTTGATCTGGATTTCTATTTAAATTTACTCATTTGATGCATTTTGCAGAGATTTTTTCTTGGAGGCAGAATTATATTTGGTCCGGATGCAAGATCTTTAATATTCACCGTATCCCTCATTGCAATTCCCGTCATCTTATTTTGTTCATTCGATTCGCAAAGGCTCATAAATGAGTTTCAACACAGTCTCGGCAGTCTCATTATAGCTATTCCTGTAATCCTTACTATACATGTGAGTTATTTGCTTCTTGTTTACTAATAATGTTAAGCCTATACGCGTGCTATACTCTAATAAATAATGCAAAAAAGTCACAGATTAATTAGGGAGGATTTTCTGCTACTTGTTGACGTTGTTTGTTTAATTTTGTGCAGATTATGGTTCTTCTCTTCCTTACTTCTGGAAGGGACCCTGGTATTATTCCTCGCAATCCTCACCCACCAGAACCAGAAGATGAAGGCGGTCCTTCTAGTTTATCGAATGACTGGTCTAGAAATCAGGGTGGTACATCGGGTTTACCACCTACCAAGGATGTCCTTGTTAATGGAATCGCTGTCAAAGTCAAATATTGTCACACATGTATGTTATATCGTCCACCTCGGTGTTCTCATTGTTCTATATGCAATAACTGTGTCGAGCGTTTTGATCACCATTGCCCATGGGTTGGACAGTGTATTGGAAAGGTATATCTTCTGTTCTTCTGCTCCATTACTTCAAATGTTTGCTATCTATCTCCATCAATTTAGATATGGTGATTTAACAATTTGTTTTCAAAAAAAAAAGTAGTGCACGATATCAAAATGTACCTTGATCAGGATGCTATGGTAGCTCAGTTCAGCAATGTTGTTCTTTAGTTCTTTTCTAATATTTATCAATGCGCATATCCTTTATGTAAATGTAACATGTTGTAGTTGATAGGTGGACCATTACAAACAGGATAATGGTCATATTTAGTTTGCTGATAGCTATCCTTTATGGCATTGGCACACTCGCGGTGTTGCTTGAATTCATAACATTTTGGTATGGCATTGGCACACTCGCGGTGTTGCTTGAAGTCATAGCATTTTGGTAAGTCGGTCTGTCAAGAAAAGAACTTCAAACCCCAAACGAGTCCTGTAGATGGTCCGGATCAAATATGCACATCCATAACTGATTTATCACAGTTACCTGAAATAGTATGGTCCTGTGATGAAAATTCTGGTTAGCATAATTTTGGGCAGGAATTCATTCATTAGCTCCTCATGACATTGATCCACGATACAATTATTCAGTTATTAGTATATATATGATCTGCTTATTGAAACCCGCACTTGAGTGCTTACATTCTCTCTAGGGATGGTCGTAAGAGGCCTTTTTTAATTATACTGCTGAGTGCTGACTGATGTGTGTATGGCTAAAACCAAGTATCATCTTAAATCAAAACTCCTAGTGTATATCTGATATGGCTGTATTAGTTGCTTGGGTATGTCTTAAAGCTTGACAGTGAAAAAATTTGCTCCTTGGTAAATGCAGAGGAACTACAGATTCTTTTTCATGTTTGTCTCTTCCACAACAATATTGTGCCTCTACGTGTTTGCCTTCTGCTGGGTAAACATCAGGTTCATAATGGAAACATACCACTATAATGTCTGGAAGGCTCTTCTGAAATCCCCTGTGTCAGGTGTTCTCATACTGTACACGTTTATAACTTCTTGGTTTGTCGGAGGACTCACAGTCTTTCATCTTTACTTGATTTGTACCAACCAGGTAGACATTTTCTCCTTCTGCAATCTCTTTTGTTTTGTTTTTCGTTTTAGTTTTTATTAGTTGTTAAACTTGAATATTTTTTATGCAGACAACATATGAGAATTTCCGATATAGATATGATAGAAAGATGAATCCTTATAACCTTGGAGTGGTGCGTAATATCGGTGAGGTGTTCTTCTCCATGATTCCTAGCTCTAAAAACAATTTCCGAGCAAAGGTGACAGAGGGGAGCTCATTTTCAAATTTCGGCACTTCCCTTTCAATGGGTCATCATCATGGCAGCACCCCAGGTCTAGAGATGCCTAAAAGAAGCTTTGATGTTGAAATGGGGGGGAAAAGGCAGGGAGTGGTTGACGAGGAGTTTGATGATATACACGGCCAAATAGATGGTATAGGAAGTTTAGAGAGGTGCGAGCCCCAGCCGAGACACACAAACTGGGGAGGTCATAAAGGCAACAACTGGGAGATGAGTCCTGATGTACATGCATTGGCTGCTGAGTTTGGAATGAATCAAGATGACTTACCAAAGAGACAGAAAATCAACGGGGGCCTTGAGGTCTGAATCTTAGAGCTAAGCGGCTAGACAATGGCAAACAGACGGACAAACAAGACCAAACCAGCTAACCTGAAGGCATGAGTATAGGTTGGGTTTCTATTAAAAGATTAGATGGGAGGTTGTTCTGTTTGGACTGAGGTGAGGAAGAGATAATGAATGGATGTGTGATTGATGTGTACATTTATACAACCGGATATATATAGGTAGATAGAGGAAGAATGTTTGTGCTATAATTAGTAGTTGTGTTACTTTGCTTTCAAAAATTTGGGCACCGACATTTGTTTGTATTTAAGCAAGTTCTCTTGGAGAAAAGCTGCATTGTTGTTTTAAGAACCATACTGATTGAATATTGAACTGTTGAGTATATTAACCTGGCTTGATTGGGGTATACCCAATAAGACAAAATAGGGTCATTTTGAAGTAAAGTCAAGCCACCCCTTAACCCAAATTTTTCTAAATGGCTAACATGCCCTTGATTAATTAACACTAAAAATTCTGATTAGGTTAATTAATTGAGTTTAGATTAAAATTTTGAAAATAAGAATTCAGTAGATTAAACCCTTAATCCTTCTTATGAGTTCGATTTCGATCAAAAAAATTTGGTTTTGAAAATGCACAACGCGGGCAAGGTCGAGGTTTGAACAAAGTGCCGGCTGTTATCTGACCGGCAATGTCTACTTTGAATAACCTGCCGACCTTATGACCGCCGGCATTTTCTCAGTTGAAGAACACGCTGAATATCTTGGAGCGGTAATTTACGGTCGGCATGAAAATTTTCCCTACAATGCCTAGCGGTCATAAGGTCGAAGCAAGCAATTACTTTTTAACAAGATCGTTGAACACATTTAGCCGGCATGTTAATTATTTATAACCTTGCCGACTTTTACTTATACCAAACAGAAAAAAGAAAATATGGAAGATGTAATTCACTTTATTCATGCAATTTTGGTTACTACATTGATTGAAACGTAAAAACGAATGCACTTAGCATGTGCATCAAGCCTTTAAACCCCTAGGCGACCCTAGTGGACGAGTTATAGTCTCGTGAGGGCTTACATAGAGGTATACCCACAAAACCTACACTAAAACTTCTAAAACCATCAATCTTCCTCCGACGAAGACGATACCAAGTAGTCCGGGTTATCCAACGGGATTCTATCGGCCAAGAAGTGATAGCTTGCATCGAATGCGAATGCTTCCCCCTTTACTTCCAAGTAGCGCGCTTTCACGGCTTCGTGCTACAAAAACAAGCTTACATTTGTTAGTGGTGTTTCGTTGGAAGATAAAACAACATGGGTTACGTAAAAAAAACCACAAAATGACTTACAAATTCTGCAACGGACAAGGTGAAGGGGCGAGTGTTAAAAATCCGAGGTTGGAGGGCTAAAAAAACAAGTATCGCATTTTCGATTACTAGATGCCTAGCGTGGACTTGTTCAATACTTCTTGCATTAGGATTCCCACACTCGCCGCTAAATTTGTTGTGTACCCTAGCCCAAAAAGTTTTGGAATCTTCCCTTTAGGAGGATTGACGTCTAAGTCGATCTTCCGCGTACCAAGCCTTGGTGATTGCAAAATCTTCATTTGAATCAATTGATGCCATTGTTGTTTGTAGAGAGCTATTGAGTGAGTTAGATGGATTGTATGATGATATGAGCTTTGGAGAGTATATGGAACTATTTGTATGTTGTTTTGTAGAGAGAAATAGTGTATTTATAGGATGGTGGGCAAATTTGGCCGTTATAGTGCCCAAGTACAAGTCAATCAATGAAATTGTACTTGCAAAAAATTTGAATTTTGAATATGCCGGCGAGGTATGTTTTTCTAAGTATGCCGACTACAAATAACCGACAAGGTAAGAAGTGTATAGCTCTGCCGGCGTTATGATGGTTTTGGGCATCAGGAATTCATTATCTTCTGTCAATATGCCGGCAATGTATTTTTAAATTTGACTGTCGGCTGTGTTATGGTCGGCAGGCTATAAATTGAAAACAATGCCGGCGTTATGATGGTTTTAGGCATCATGAGAAGGTATTTTCTGTAACAAATTGCCGGCGTGTTAGAAAAAATAATACTCCACCGGCTGTACCTTCGCCGGCTTGGTAATGACCTGACTCACTTGCCGACCCTGGTATTCAAGAATTTTCTGCTGTCAGGGCCGGCAGTCTGACACTTCAAAACCTTGCCGGGCGTGAATTGGTCGGCAATGTAACTTAAAACAACTATGCCGGCTATTTTTCTTGAAACTTTACGTAGCTAAACAAACCTTTCATTCAACAACTAGAATTCAAACACTTATTGTCCAAATAAGAAAACATGTCCCATAAACCTTAAAAAACCATTAAGCTTAACATTTGTCCAACCCAACATAAAGAAATAAACTAGGAAACGATTCATTCACCACGAGCACGACCACTGCCCCGTTTAGGAACACCAGCACTACTACTACCTTCACCACCACGACCACTACGAGCCCTCTTTTTGTCAGCGTTCATCTTTGCTTGTGCTTCCCTCCTGGTATTTTCTTTCCTCTTTATTTCAGCATCAACTTGCTTGAACATTTCATAGGCATCCTCATTGTCAAGATTGATAGCATAGTGAATGTGCTTGCTTTGCTCTTCAATCGAAAAAGGCTCTCCTCTTTCTCTCGCGCAACACAATAGCTTCACAAAGGTCTTCAAATGCCCCTTCTATTTTCAGTTAAACAACAAACAATTAATATAATTATTCGATAATGTAATCTTAAAAAAGTAAGACCTACTCCAAAATACTTACAAGAAAGTTAGGAATTGTTGCTGAGTCATTCGATGCCATCTTCCTCTTACGAGCCAATTGTTCACCAGTCATTTCCCTAATCATAGTAGGACGAGCCCAACCCAAGTACCACGACATGTATCTCTCCTGAGCTTCATGACCTTCGGTCACCTCGTCCAAAAGACTCGTATCGACTTTACGGTCAAGTCTTCTGTTCCAATGTTCTATAGCTGGGGGTGGAGCGTAAGCGATGATAATAGTTTTTTTGGACGTGTTGCAGTCCTCCCTTAACACTTTAAAGAACGACTCAAGATCGAAATGGGGTTCTTCTTGGACGTAACCCAATTTTCGTATTACCCGATGTGGATCGTACATTGAAAATCCATGGGAGAACAACAAGGGTCCGTAGTATAATGCAACATCATCTCTCCTTTGGATTAAACCTTGATTTCTAGCATCTCGGTAAGGATCAAATATTACATCATCCGCAGTCAATTTGTCCAAGGCGATTCGCACGTTAATAAGCAGATGCGGCATATCCTTTTCCTGAGCACCCTTAAAACTGTATCTTTGCGCTCTTGGCTTATCAATCGCAAGCTTTTCATTCAATTTGACGTGGGAGTTGGCTTTCACCAAAGTAGGGAAGTGCTCATTTATCCAAACCTATGCAAACATAAAGTTTAGTAAGAATCTTACTTACGAGAATTTGGCAAATATAAATGATTTAGACAATAAAATTACCTGGAAGAGACATATGTTTCCGTTAACTTGCGAAGTTAGTGCCCTTGAAGCCTTTGTCAACTCATTTTTCAAGAAGGCGACCACCGCAGTACCCCAAGAATACTCATGCATCTTATCTAAGGGATCCAATAGTTGCAAATACTTGGCGTCGACCAAGCTTCCGGAACTGTCGGGGAAGATACATTTGCCCATGGCGTATAGCAAATAACCTGACGTGGTAGCATTGATTCGCACCAAGTCCACCCTTCCTTCCTTTTCATATATTTCCTTGGTCCCAGATAATGTATCCCTCAGCTTCTTCAGATTAAACTTCTTGCTTAGATTACCATCCTTCAGCCCAAGCATAGACTCCGTCTGAACCTGATTCCAACCGAATAATTTCTTGGTAAATTTGAAGATGCCCTCCCAAGAAATGTTATTATCGAAGCCCTCACTGATTGCTTTTCCCTCAACCTCAAGGCCTAGAAATTGATGAGCATCATCGGGAGTTATCGCCATATCACCGAATGAGAATAACATTGTATCTCTCTCTCCGTAGAACCTATCACAGAATGCAGATACGGTAACTATATTGTTCGTACCCCACCCAAATGGTGTACGTACGGGTGACACGTGGATTATAATAGAAGCATTAATCCGGTTTATCGTAGAAATCGGTCGGTTTATCAAGGAAACCGGAGGGTTTATTTTGGAAACCCGGACGGCTTATTATGGGATCCTGGATTTGGTTTATTGTGGAAACCAGAGTGTTATTGTGAGGATCCATAGGGCTTATTAAGGAAGATCGAATCGGTTTATAAAAGGAACCACCTGGCTTATTGGTGAAGCCCAAAGGTCCATGGGTAAAAAGATTTCCATGGAATAATTAATAAATATTATTTAAGATAAATCCTGATTAGGAAGAGGATAATTATCTTAAGTAGTATTTAATATTATTTAGGATAGGAGTTATCCAAGATATTGAAGATTATGTTAAACTAGGGTTTATCATGAATCTAGTCATTATTGGGGATTTATACAGACAAGGGAGTTATTAGGATAACTACCAAAACCCTAATGTACATCTGTTTTTGCCTATAAATAGAGGCATAATCAAAGATGAAAAAGGTACATAATATTATTCCCTTCACAATAACTACTTGCATACAACATCTGCTGATTTTAGCATCAGAGTTTTCAACCTTTGGAGGTTCAACACCTACGACAGAGGATCGATCAACTTTCCCACATCTTGAAGATCGTTGGAGCGTTTGATTTTGCACCAACATCTTTTGGCGCCGACTAAGGGGATAGAAGAAGAAGAGATCGTGCACCCCAAAAAGGAGTAAAGTGATTTTTTTTTTAAGTGTTTCGAAGGCGTTGGAAGTTTGTAGCTTTCCAGGGAGTTATAGTTACATCCGATACACAACTTTTAAGAAAGTTGCGGTAAGGATTTAGTAACGCACCAAAAGTTACAGAAGCTCCAGAACACTACATGAAAGTTGTTCAAAACCTTCAGAACACTTTGGAAAGGTTGTTGAAGGCTTCAAAACTTTTACAGAAAGTTGCGGGAAGAAGAAAGAATTATAGAGGGTACTACCAAAGTTGTGAAGAGAATACCCTAAAGAGAACTAATGGAGGCGACATCATCAAATCGTCTAGAGATCAATGAAGGCGTACCAAACCAACAGGCCAATACACAAATCATAAGGAGCACTGTCGTCCAAGGCGTTGATGAGAGGGACGGTAGATCATCGTCGATATCGTCCACAGCAGCATCAGCTTCTCGTTCGCGTTCCGAAGGAGCTGTTCCAAGGGTGAACTATATGTTGTTAAATAGATCCCCTCCCCCAACTACCAGCAGGAGAGTTCGACTTCAAGGGGGGTCTTCTGGATTACATCCAAGCAACCAGATTCGACGATAGGAGGACATTGTAGGCAGAGGAGTGAGAGATCGATCCACAGACCCACCTGTTGGTCAGGTTAACGATGTACCAGCTCACCAAACCAATGAAACACCTATTGTTCAGTCCAATGCTCCACCTATGGTTTAGGAAAATATCCAATCGGTCACTCAAGTTAACAATATTCAAGCTACATCAGCTTAACATAACCAACAAGTCATGTAAGGGAATAATCCACGGGTGACGCATATCGATTTAACGGTCCGTGAGCGGCTACAACAGTTGGAAAGACAAAATAAACATCTCAAACTCGCATTAGAGAAGAGAAGGGAGCATGAAGTACCAGCTATCTCATATTCCGGAAGTGGGAGGACGAATCATCAGGAGTTTGACAACCCACGGAGAGGGAACGCATCTTTTAATGATTGTTGGAGGGGTAGAGACGATGGAAGAAGGAATGAGGAAGAAAGGGGATGTATCCAGAGTCGTGATCATCATGGATATGACCACTACGACCAACGTACTCTTGATGGTGGGAGGGATGGTGAAGCTGGGACAAGCAGAATGAGACACAGACGGAGGGAAGATCGAGCTGATGATGGACATGCAAAGAGATCGGGACGTGAGAATAATCGAACGAAAAAGAGGGTGGACCCTGCCAGGAATGGGCAAACTCGAAGAGAGTCAGAAATTGATTCAAGATTGTATGAAATGGTCAGCAAAAGGAAACTTAGCGCCGTGATCGATGAGCTATTGACGCAGAGACAATCTAGAGACGAAGAACAACAAGTTTTGTCCATGAAAAAGTCGATGGACTCTCCGTTCGTCACAAGGATAAGGAGGTATCGTCCTCCATTGAATTTCAGCCAGCCTCATTTCAAATATTTCTTTGACGGCGGGAATGGAAACCCGGTGGAGCATGTCCAGCGTTTCCAAGCTTCAATGATCTTGTGGGGGTACAGTGATGAGTTACTTTGCAAGACTTTTCCAATAACTTTAACGGGAAAGGCTTTGACTTGATTTTCTCAGTTAGAGCCAGATTCAATCAAGGATTTTGGAATGTTGTCTGATGCTTTTTTCGAACAATACAAGATTAATCTCGGAATCAAAAAAGAGAGTAGCCACTTGTTTCTTCTACATAAAGAAATTGGTGAAGATCTTTTTGATTTCAATAGGAGATTCCATCAAGAAGTAAGTGAAATTGGAAAGGTGGATGAAAGGTTCATAATTGAAGCATATAAAAATGCTATGGAGTACGATGAGTTTGGAATTTATAACTCATTAGCAGTGGAACCGGTGGGAAACCTCAGAGAACTGTATGGCATGGACGATAGATATGCAAAGGCGGAAAAGGAAAAAAAGGCAAAATTGACGCGAACATCGAAAAGGTCAATGGCAGAAGCACCAACAATGCCAAAGCAACAGTTTGAAAGTAATTCGAAAGGAAAATGGCACCAGAATGGAAGGCGAAGGTTGCTGAGGAGATTGACAAGATGTTAGAGGCAAGAATAATAAGGCATGTCAAGTATCCAAAGTGGTTGGAAAATATTGTAGCAGTTCCGAAGAAAAACGGGAAAATTCGGGTATGTATTGATTTTACCAATATAAATAAAGCATGCCCAAGTGATCCTTACCCAATACCCAGGATAGTGGAGTTAGTGGATGCTACTGCCGGTTTCGATAGATTTTCGTTTATGGATGGTTTCTGCGGTTACAATCAAATTCCATTGTTTGAGGATGATCAAGAACACACATCGTTCATAACAGACAAAGGGATATATTGTTATCTGGTCATGCCGTTTGGTTTAAAAAATGCAGGAGCGACTTATCAGCGTCTTGTGGATGAAATGTTCAAGGATATGATCGGTGATACCATGGAAGTCTATATTGATGATATGGTTGTCAAGTCCAAAAAGAAGGAATCATGGACTTGAAAAGAACTTTTGATCAGTTACGAAGATATGGAATGAAGCTAAATCCATAGAAATGTTCTTTCGGACTTACGTTTGGGAAATTTCTGGGGTATATGATGACGCGAAGAGGGATCGAAGCCAATCCGGAGCAAATTAGAGCAATATTGGAAATGCCGTCTCCAAGAAACAAAAAGGAGGTGCAGAGGCTTACGGGGAGATTGGCAGCATTAAACAGGTTCATCTCGCGAGCTTCGGACAAGTGTAAACTTTTTTTCCAGATTCTGAGGAAGGCCGAAAAGTTTGGTTGGAGTCAGGAGTGTGAGCATGCGTTCGATGCCATTAAGCAGTATTTGACTTCACCGCCAGTCTTAGCAAGTCCAAAGACTGGCCAAATGGTCTACATCTATTTGGCTGCTAGTGATTATGCCATCAACGCATTCTTGTTTGTTAAAGATCCAGAGGAGAGACCAGTCTATTTGGTTAGTAAATCCCTAACGGATGCTGAGACTAGGTACTCGAAAATAGAGAAGATGGCGTTGGCTCTTATACATGAAGCAAGGCGTTTAAAGCTATACTTTGAAGGGCGATGACTTATAGACTATACCGAATACCCGTTAAAAAAGGTGCTGGGAAGAATTGACGATTCCAGTAGGTTGGCCACGTGGGCTACTTATCTTGGCGCATATACTATTGACTATAAGCCAAGAACATCCGAGAAGGGGCATGCAATTACGTCACTGATGGCGGATTTCCCAGTTGATGATATTCCAATTTCAGAATCCATGCTCGAGGAGGAGATCTTGCTTGATAACGATGGTATACGGCCAATCCCGCTGCCGTGGGAGATCATAAACTTTATCAAGAAACCTTCGGATGCAGCAAAGGAGTGCTTGAGTAACAAGGACTCGGTGATGATGCCTTAAGGTAATAGTTGGGTGTGGTAGATCTACACAGACGGATCCGCGAACTCTGACGGGGCAGGTGTTGGGTGTGTACTGGTTTCCTCCAATAGATTACAGATTGAAAAGGCTGTCTGGTTGGGGTTTACGGCTTCAAACAACCAAGCTGAATACGAGGTTGTAATTTCAGGCCTAAAGACGGCTCTTCACTTGGGGGCGCGGAATATTAAGCTGAGAATGGTTTCCACAACTCCTTCCCCCAGAATGGTGTACGTACGGGAAACCATTCTGGGGGAAGGAGTTTGGCGCGGAATATTTGGTCGAATAGAAGCATTAATCCGGTTTATCGTAGAAATCGGTCGGTTTATCAAGGAAACCGGAGGGTTTATTTTGGAAACCCGGACGTCTTATTATGGGAGCCTGGATTCGGTTTATTGTGGAAACTAGAGTGTTATTGTGAGGATCCATAGGGCTTATTATGGAAGCCCAAATCGGTTTATAAAAGGAACCACCTGGCTTATTGGTGAAGCCCAAAGGTCCATGGGTAAAAAGATTTCCATGGAATAATTAATAAATATTATTTAAGATAAATCCTGATTAGGAAGAGGATAATTATCTTAAGTAGTATTTAATATTATTTAGGATAGGAGTTATCCAAGATATTGAAGATTATGTTAAACTAGGGTTTATCATGAATCTAGTCATTATTGGGGATTTATACAGATAAGGTAGTTATTAGGATAACTACCAAAACCCTAATGTACATCTGTTTTTGCTTATAAATAGAGGCATAATCTAAGCTGAAAAAGGTACAGAATACTATTCCCTTCACAATAATTACTTGCATACAACATCCGCTGATTTTAGCATCGGAGTGTTTTTGCAGGTACCCCCACCTTTTTTTTAAACCTTTAGAGGTTCAACACCTACGGCATAGGATCGATCAACTTTCCCGCATCTTGAAGATCGTTGGAGCGTTCGATTTTGCACCAACATCTTTCATACTCAACATTTGAACTCTCCACCGCAGGCCACAACCCGAAGTTTTTGACAATCGCTTGCACCTCGTCACATTCCTTGTCAAGGTTCCAGTTTTTAGTCACTAAACACGAACCTTGGCGCCTCATCAGATGGATGGCATGCTTGTGATCCTAAATACCAAAAACACAAAATGAAAAGAAATACAAACAATTGACGCAAATTTAAGATAGTTACACACTTGAATGAAAAACAAAGACGGATTGAGATTACTTACGATAGTATTTTGGATTTCACATGCCCATGAATCTTTGTATCCAAAAAGAACATTCCCACCATCTTCTGGGGTCCCCTTTAGAGGCTCACCAGGTTTCAATTTAACCTTCAATTCAGTGGGAGGCATGTGGGAATTAGTTGGTTTAGTGATAACCCTTTTCTTCTTCCCGGCTGCACTAGTACTTGCAGCTTGAGTTTGTTCCCCAACTTTTTCTTCTTCCTCTTCAACAATTTCATCTTGTCTGACCTTACCTTGATCTCTATTACCATCATCATCATCATTACCATTACCTCCTCCAACATTAGGCATGTCTTGATCACCATAATCATCATCATCATTGTTGCCTCCTCCAGCAGCCGGAGTTCTTTCATCACCATCATCATCGTCACCTCTTCTACCAGATGGAATTGATTGGTCTTCATCTGGAGTCTCGTCTGAATCACTAGGTTCCGATGGTGGTTGATAATAATCATTCGGTATACGGATCTTTGTCGTTCCCTCCACAACGTATGCCCCTCTATATCTTGAAGTCAAGAGTTTATCACCAACACGAGGAGGTCTTGAAGGAGGACTAAGAGCTTTCAGAGCTTTTTTCTTTTCCTTGTGCAACCTGAACAAGAATAATTAAGAAAAAAAACTATAAGTCGGAAGGCTCAACATATATAACCATTCCGGCGGACTAAGGTCGGAAGGGTCGATATCTAAACAACATGTCGGCGAAACAAGGGTCGGGAGGGTTTTATTCCAATAACCTGCCTGGTTTTAACAACTATGACTGGGTTTTCAACTTCAAAAGTCGGCAAGGTCTACAATAAAAACAACACCGGCTAACATATAGCCGGCGTGGTTTTATTTACATACCATTCCGACCTTTATAATCCAAGGCATCAGGAGACGCTAAAACACTAAAATGACGCCGACAAGCTTATAACCGATCCGGCTTAAAAATATAAAACTAACGCCGACAAGATTATACGTTGAATAACATCCCGACCCTGTGAAAGCAGTTACAATAACTAAACCGCCGGCAAGATATTCAACCAGGGAGCATCCCGGCGGAACACTAAATATGAAATGCTGGCGGGGTCGTGAAACTAAAACCTTGCCGGGACAATTACTGCAAATTCAAACATTGAATTTTTCTGACCTATTTCGACATGCAAACATAAAATTAAAGTACTGGAGTGAGTTTAAGTAGGCCCTTACTTTCTTAATCGCACCATTTCTTCGTTTTGAGCGGGTTCAATCTCTTCTTCTTCAACCGTTTTTTTCTTCTCTTTTTGTTGAACTAATTTAGCAAATCCAGGGTTGTATTCATTGGGTTTTCTATTAGCGTCTTTCATACGAGTTCCCTTCCTCCGTGGTGGTTCCATTGATGAAGATTAATCGGAGTTTTCGAATCGACGATGTTAACGAATTAATCGACGAGTTTTGGTGGTGGTGGGGGAGGAGCCGGTGTGGTTATGAAGAGAAGAAGAAGGAAGATGAAATGAAAATAAAAAAACTGATTAGGGTAATTAGAATTATAAAGGGTTAGGGGTATTACAGTAATTGCACCCGTATTTGGCCTCCCCTTAGTAAGGGCACATGTCCATATAAATTTTGATATACCCCAATCTCGCCTGGTATATTAAGCTGGCTTGTTTAACTTAAGTAGCGATCACCTGTCTTGCAGTGTTATAGTAGTAATATATTCTAAGGAAAATAGCGCCGTGTATATAATAGACAAATGACAGCTACTCTGCAATGCGATTGAGACAACATATGTAATTTAAGGAAGAAGATTAAAAAGAGATCAGTGCGTCCATCCATCCACTGAAGAAGAAGAATAGGAAGACACTGCCTTGAAGAAAAAAGGCTAGACTTCTCCTTGAATTTACACTGCCATCAAACCCATATGTATTCCTCTTTATTAGTCTTAAAAAAAAGTGGATGGCACAGAATTCAATTCCCACAAGGGAATTGCACCAAGGAATTGCTTGCAAGCACTCCAGAACAAGAAAAAAGCAAAAATAATTCACTGGAACAGATGCGAGCTGCTTTCTTACTTGCCTCACTCATCTAAGATTAAGATCTGGTTTAAATGGAATCATTAAAAGACAATTAGAACAATGTCCCTCGCCTCACAAATGCGAACTGATGTGCTTCTGGTGGAGTATAAAAAGCACAACACTAACAACCTATATATAACATAGTGACAAGTATTACAGGTACTAGGACAGTAACAAAAAGACGCCCATCACAGCTTCTTCACTTTGTGCCATGCACGGAACTATTACCAAGAATCTCGTATACAGAACTTTATAAGTTCAAACACACCTAAACATGAAAAGAGATAGTTAACGGTATTGGCGACTCAAACACAAGAAATCTACAATAATATATCTAAAACAAATGAAATGAAGAGTGCTTACTAGGGATCTAGCCACAACATTTATACCCAGAGGAGGTGCTTATAAGATCATACCACCAATCATCTACCCAGCTATACAAAAACAGCCAATGGTGCTGATTATTTTATAGGAAACCTCAGTACCATAAAGAAGGGGGCATCTCTCAACAGCTAAGAAGAAGCATCAGGGTTTTATCCACTCCCGGAAGTAGTTCTGCATCTTATCTCTTTGGGAAGCATTACCAATATTGACAGTGGGTATGATCTTCTCAGGCCTCAAGAACTGATACATGGCAAAATATTATACTGGTCAGCACTCTAAAACCAGAAGTTTCAGTAATGTAAAGACAAGGTCAGAAAAACAAGCTGCGCTTTTCACTCTTGATGTGGGGTGATCTTGTATAAATTAAAAACTAACCTGAACAAACTCTCTGAGTTCCAAGAAGCTAGAGTGCTCACTATATGGAACCCCTGCAGCAATTAGGTGCAAAAATAAATAAAATTAAAACGCTTCATGTAACTTAAAACTATTTAAGGTAATCTAATATATAAAATAAGCAGCTCAGGACGTTAGACCGATGTGCCAGAATCTTCAACATGCCAATCAAAAATACAAGATAGCATTCAGCCTAAAAATTTCATTAACATGCCAAACTCAAAACAGACGGACTTGGACCACAGGCTCAAACGACGCCACTTGGTCTTCTCAAATAGGGTATTGATTCGAAGAAATTAGGATGAAGATATAATGCTCTACATAAATATCAGACCGATGACTCTTTTTGTGTTTGAGATTTTAGAAAAAGCGGTTCTCAACACTTTTAAGCAAGCGGTTGTGAACAGTGCTAAAATTAACTTACCGTAAATGGTGACATTGCCTTTAGAAGTTGGTTTGATCATATCCAAGTTACTTCCGTTAGTCCCAGAGTATGTCCAGCCTACTCACATAAATTTTAGGCAAACAGTAAAAAAGAAAATTCCACGATCTATGATCTGTCATATTTTTCAGATGAAGTCATAAACCAAAAAGGAACAAATGAATAAAGCCAGCAGGTTGCAATAGATAACATGAATTACCGGTTGGGCGAAATGCTAAAATTGATCTATAGTGGTCCACGTTACTCTCCAGGTACTGATTTAGGGTCTGAAAAGAATTTGATTCTAATTAATACAACATAAAAATTAAAGGTAAACCAAATCATAAGAATACATATTGTAGTTTGTACATCATGCCGCAAGGATGATATAGGTAGGACATGAAGAGGTGTGTCATGTGCGTGCGAAGAGAGCCTTTCAGAAAGAACAGGCCAGTCAAATGACTGCAGAATTCGCCTCCGTTGAGCATTTGTGTATATATTAACCTAAAGGCAGCCATTGCGTCAGTCACAAATCATTGGTTTTTCAGCTCAGATAGGAAAATATGTAACACTATATTTTTCTAAGTTAAAAAGTGGATGCTTGAATATAATGAGAAATCAGATGTCTAAAAGTCATGTATCAGTAAAAAACAGAATCGAAGCAGCATACCCCTAATGCCTCAGAAATAGCAAGATACACACGTTCTTTCCCAATGCTGTATGCACCCACAATGACAAGGGTTTTTGGCTGCCTTTTGAGACAGTCCCTGGTAACCTTCACGACAAAACCCAATACATCTTCAATTGGAGGGAACCTGGAGCAAATAATTTACACATCACTAAAAAAATAATACTAGTACATAACACAGATAAATGACCAAAGCAGGAAAGAAATTTTATACCAGCTAACAAAATCGAAAAACCCTTACGTGTACTTTGCATTGCAGTAAGTTGTATCCAGGTATAGTGAGTGGATGCGCTGGTTTACGAGGAGGGGATAAGACTGCATGAGTTTACAAGCTCTAAAATCTCCGGTATGTAAAACTCGTCTTCCATCTGCAAGACGAAAGAATATAAGAGCAGCACCCGGACAATGATTAGCTTCTAACATCGTCACTTTGATTCCATGGATAACATACTCAGTATCCAGTTCCAAAGGGTTTATGAATCTGCATATAGACCAGCACTTGGTAAGAAAAATGACAAAACCTTGAATACAAGAAGACACTGCAACAATAAGATGACTAACGAAGGATTCACGGAGAGACACAATTTGAGTAAGCGAGCAGTCAGAGGGGTGCAATAGATAGGGCCGTTAGACCATCCTTTGGTTAATCCACCATAGTGATCATAGTGAAAATGTGTGAGGAAATATGCTGAGCATCCTTCAATTAGACCGTATCGAAATGCGTCTACAGTAAAAGGCGTTCCTGCAACAAAAAATATATTCAATCATCTATAACAATTACAGTATGAACATTTTGATTAAAAACAAAACCCTAGAAAATTGGGGGAAATTGATGAATACCTGGGATTTTCTTATAAAAGGGACAAGTTTTACGCGGAGCAAATGTTCCCCTTGTGGATTTCTTCTTATCTGAGGGATTAGAAACCCTAATTGGGTCAGGAAAGGAGATTTCAGGGGTATTTTGTTTGAGACCCCATGATTGAAACAGATTTGTTTGTTTCAGTCTTTTGTGTGAAGATGCTGATGATGAAGATCTAATAATCTGTTTATTCTTATTTGTAGAATCGGATAACGGCAGTAAGGATGACCAGTCTGTACCGCTACGGTAGAAATCAGAAGCAAAACCCCCATCATCTTCATTTTTCTCTTTGGACTCAATGATGGATTCGTCAACATCACCATCTTCTTCTTCTTCTTCATTATTATGTTGTGGTAAAGGGAAACCATTTTCATCGAGTTGGAGTGAGTTGTTTGACGTTATTGATTGCCCATAAACTTCTTCCAATTCTTCTTCTTCTTCTGTGAAGATTTCCATTTTCGGTACAGAGGCTTTCAAAACTACCGCGGGAAGAAGAAATGAAAAAGGCGCGTCTTGATTTTTATCACAACCAGGCAGGACATGAAGGTAGGGCTGCACACGGTTCGGTTCGGTGCGGTTATAGGTAAAACCGTTCACCTAACCGTGTTCGGTGCGGTTATCACAATTTAAACCGTAACCGAACTGTTTAGGATTCGGTTCGGTTTTTAACCGCACCGATATTATTCGGTTACGGTTCGGTTTTAACCGATATTGCTCGCACTGACATTCCAATTTCTTAATAAACTCGATACTACATTCCATACTTGGTCTAATTAAAATTTAAAAACGAGTTGAAGTTCAGAAACAAGTAAACCAAAGTCTTAAGTCTAAAGATTAACCAAAGTCTGATGAAACCAAAGTTAAAAAGCAAGTAGCATCAAGAGTTGCTAATAAAAGAAAAAGACTGCAGTCATCCTTTCATTCATTTCCCAAGTAGGAGACCAGAAAAGACTTGATCCATCCATCTCTCAAGTCTCAAGCCAATCATCCCCTTAATCTTCATCCTTCCCCAAAATGTCTGCAAAGAAGAAAAGCAACAAATAAGATCAGATAATGAAGTCTAATGAGAAATATATTCAGTTCATAAGTTCAAGGAAGAAGGAACCCTAAGACTATGACAAGATGGTTATCTTAACAATTGCTACTAAATATACAACAAAAATGAGACAAAGGACAAAGAATATACACATTGAACTAAACACAGCAAAGCTCCCGAATTCGTAAACCTAACTAAGGCACCAACCTACTTATATGTTGTTCAATATACATAATATAAATTAAATTACCAAAGTTCAAGTCAAAAAAGAAGAGAATAGATTACATTACCATCTTCAATGTTGGAATTGTCATCAGGTACATAGTCACATAAGAAATCAAGAGAGATAGGTTTCTGCAACCAGCTTTGCGTACAGAGAAGTGCTTCAACTGTCCTGGCAGATAGCGAGCTTCTCCATGGAGTAAGAATACGCTTTCCTAAGTACTAAATGCAGATTCCAAACAACAGAGGACACAGGTATTGCCAAAATATCCTTTGCCATAAGTGATAGTACCTTGTACTTGGTACTATTAGCCTGCCACCATGCTAGAATATCAAACTCCTTGGTAGATGGTTCACAATCATCAAGCAAATACCTTTCAAGCTCTGACTTTGGATGAGTACTGTGAACATTCATTCTTCGCCTTTTCTTCCTCGACTCAAGCATATCCTCAATGTTCTCTTCTTGCACACAAACAACCATGTCATCAACACCAGCAGCAGATGTTGAGCCAGTACCTAAGACATAAAAATAATCAATAGTAAGTAATGATGATAAAAAGCAGATAAATAATATAACATAAGTAATGAACTAAGTAATGTTGTCACCTTCCTCTGCATTGGCACTTGAATACATGCTGTTGTACTCATCATAAAGTCTTCCCATATCTTGTTTCACAGCTTTCAAAACAGTCGTAACCCTAAAATTATCTTGCTCATACAAACACTCAAGATCAAATTTCAAACCAGATTCTTTCTCTCGAGGATCAAGCAACTTAGCAAAATACATAACAGAGTTCATATCTTCATAATCTCCCCAATATGAGTTGTACTTCCTAAACATTATTCCTGCCATCCTAGAAATATGAGGATCTCGGTTTCCTATAGCTCTAAGACGAACCAATTGTTCATGTATCAATGCCAACTGCCATAGAAACTCATGTGAAGTAACCTTGAATTGAAGCTGAAACTTAACGAAACGTCAAAGAAGATTTTCAAACACTTAACAAGACACCTAGCATATGACCAGTCTGCGGCATATGGAGCATGATGACGAGGTTTGTTCTTTTTCTTAGTATTCTTCTTTTTACATACATCTCTTTCACATTCAGATTCACTAGATGAACTAAGATAATAATCTTCATTATCAATTACAACAGTATCATCATCAGTATTAGGCAAAGCTTCACATTCAGATTCTTTGAAAATATACTTATCTCGAAAGCTCTTATCTTCTCTTTCTAACCTCTTAAAGACCTTTTCATAAGGAATGGAAGCTTCAAGCATCAGATACGTAGCATTCCACCTGGTCTTCACATCAAGGAAAACCATCTTCTTACAATCAATCTTCTCGAGAGCAGCACATTCTTTGAATTTGGCCAACCTAGAGGGAGAACCGGTAACAAACTTGATAACTGATCCGATCCTGCCAATTTACTTGTGATACAACAGCACATCATCTTTGACAACAAGCGCAAGAACATGCGCTGCACACCTGACCTGGTAAGAGTGAAACAAGGAAATATCATCAAAAAATCAGAGTGCAAGCACAAAGAATAAAAGCATAACTAGTTCATCAAACAATAAAAGCATAACTAGTTCATCAAACAATTGTTTCCTAGCTAGTTCATCAAACAAAAGTAATCATAAATGAATCAGTTACAAGCATAAATGAAGTCGTAACCCTATACATTAAGTGCAAAATATATAAAGAGCACAGGGCTATGTAACAAGCACAATATAGAGCTAAGAAAAGTAATTATACCTGCATGTATTGAGATCTCACTGTTGCTCCTGTCCAATTGATGACACTTGTTTGTAGGTACTCAATTGCCACAGTATTTGCACTGACGTTGTCCAAAGTCACACCAAAAAGATCTTCCATCCCCCAATCCAGCAAACATTTCTCAAGCATTTTCCCAATCTCCACTCCAGTATGACCCTTGATCAAGCAAAACAAAATAATCCTCTTTTGAAGCTTCCAATGGATATCAATGTAGTGCACTGTCACACACATATAATTGAAGTTGTTTGGAGAAGTCCATGTATCAGTTGTGAGAGACACTCTTTGTTTACTTTCCTTGAAGTATTTCTTCAACTTCTCTTTCTCATCTTTGTAGATGATTAAAAGATCTCTGTAAATTGTCATCCTGCTTGGCACCTTGAATCTTGGTTCCAGCTGTTCACTATATCTTCTAAACCCTTCTCCTTCTACAATTCTAAATGGCAGTTCATCTATGATAACAAACTCAGCCAATCTTATTCTACACATATCCTTGTCATAACTTACAACAACCAGTTGTGATGAATGTCCAGGTCTGGGTGGTGGAAACATCAAACTCTTTTGACCCTTCAGCTTCTTGTTAGGATTATCTGGACATGTGGCTAAATGTGTCTTCATGCTGGAAGTGCCATTTCCTCTACTATGTGCTTGCAATTTCTTCTTACAATGGTTACACTGTGCTTGTTCTTCATTGAGCCTTTTAAAGTCATTCCAAACTTTTGATCTTGTTTTCCCCTTCTTCTTTGGTTTAACTTCAGGTTCAGGTGCAGGGTCCTGTGTGGGATGATGTGTAACTTGTGTTTCTTGATGTGTAGCATCAACTTGAGGTGCTATAGTCAGTGTCACATCAGTAGACCCAGCTGCAGGGGATGGAGAGGGAGATGCACTTGCCATCTTGCAGCTTGATAATGAAACTGAACTTGATCCAAACATTACTTACCCTGCCAAATGCCAAAGTTAAATAAGTTAGTTCTTATTACACAAGCATAATGAAACTGAACTTGATAATGAAACTTAACTTGATACAACAAATATTGAAAAAACATTTTACATCAGTAAACATGACTAATTCAGATTTCAGAGTGCTCAACCATATCAACATTCACCACCCATTAGAAATTGAAAACCCTTTTCCAAAACATTTACACCATTCAACATTCAACCATATCAGTACTCAACCATATCAAGTCACAGATCGTAAATCACTTCATTTTACATCAACAAACCTTTTTCAAAACATTTTTCATCAACAAACCCTAAGTTCAAAACCTCAATCAAACAGAACAAGTCAAAATGAAGATTGGACTAGTTAGTAGTTACCTTTAATCAAACTCCTTCCTTCCCTTAACTCAAACTGAATGATAATATCTTTCAGACTCCTTCCTTGACCTTGAGTTCATCCCCTTAACTCAACCAAAACCTGAAATAAAAAACCCATGACTGTAATCAGAAAAATAAAATTTGACAAAAGAAATTGATTGATAATCACACAACAACAAGCAAAACATTTCGACAAAAGAAACCCTAAGTCCTAACAGAAGAATAATTAAAAAAAACAAAACCCTAGAAATTGAAAAACAAACAAATCAATCGAAACGAGAATGAGAAATAAAACCATAGATCTATTTACTTACTAGAAAGAGCTATAGAGGTGGTGGTGATCTTGATGGGGGTGGTTTAAACGATCATGGTGGTGGTTCTTCTACTGCCTACTGGTGGTGGTGGAGTGAGACTGAGAGCCCGAGAGGAAGAGAAACGAAGAAGAGAAAAAAAAAAAGAAATCTAAAGAGATTAGGGTTTCGAAATATATAGGGTTTAGGATTTAATCTATACGGCTAAGATTAATCAGGATCAAAACTCATCGACGGTCCCTATTAATCGGTTTTTCGGTGCGGTTAGTGTGCGGTTATGGGTAGAACCGTACACCGAACCGTACATCTAACGGTTATTAAAATGATAACCGTGACCGACCGTAGGATCATCGGTTCGGTGCGGTTGCGGTTTTCGGTTCGGTTAGTGTGCAGCCCTACATGAAGGGGTTCCTTGGTCAAGTCACGTCAATCCAAGTCACATCGTTTTTTGAAAGGTCACTCAAGACCCAAACCGGCACAATGTGACCCCAAGAGTGAGAATACAGTAGTTGTCTGATCCGAAATACTGGAGGAGAGTTAGGAAAGTTTGAAATTTTCAAACAAAACTACACCATGTCTGATTTTACAACATCCTTGAGACATACACAGGTTTTTTCATTTGCAGGTTGACATGAAACAAAAGGAAGTAGAGAATAATAAACTACTGCCATTTATGGTCGACTTCCTCCTATTCCTTCTACTGACAACAGCAGTTTGTCTTACAAGTATCCCACAGTATTCATCTGCTGATTCCGTTGACTCTTCTCCGGTCGGTAACCATATATATATATATATATATATTTCCAGATTCATATTTTTGGAGATCATCATTTATCATGTCATACATTGGTACTATTTGATCACATTGAACTTACATAACTTGCGGTTTTGTTTATTGTTTTTAGATATTTTATGAATCGTTCGACCAATCTTTTGAGGGGCATTGGATCGTCTCTGAGGAAAATGAATATAATGGTGAGTCTTGTCGTTCTTCTTCTTGTTGATTTACATACAAAAGAAACTGGAATTACTTATGCATGGTTTTATACCAACGGATAGATAGGCAAGTACAGGAAATATTGTCATTACATTAACTGGCATTTGGGTACAGGTGTATGGAGGCACTCGAAGAGTGAAGGACATGATGATTACGGGCTTCTTGTGAGCGAAAAGGCAAGAAAGCACGCCATTGTGAAAGAGCTGGATGAACCTGTCAGTCTGAACGACGGAACAATCATTTTGCAGTTTGAGACACGTTTCCAGAATGGACTTGAATGTGGTGGTGCATATTTGAAATATCTCCGACCGCAGGAGGTGGCAGATTGGAACCCCAAAGAATTCAGCAACGAGACTCCCTACTCCATCATGTTTGGACCTGACAAATGTGGTTCTACAAACAAGGTGCATTTCATCTTCAAGCATAAAAACCCCAAAAGTGGAGAATACATTGAGCATCATCTCAAGTCACCTCCTCCCGCACCTTCTGACAAACTCTCTCATGTGTACACTGCGATACTAAAACCTGACAATGAGGTGAGCATTTTGGTTGATGGGGAAGAGAAGAAAAAAGGTAATTTTCTCTTGGCAGATGATTTCGAGCCATCCCTGATTCCGGCCAAGTCGATTCCAGACCCTAATGATAAGAAGCCATTAGACTGGGATGAGAGAGCAAATATACCAGATCCTGACGCAACAAAACCCGATGACTGGGATGAGGATGCGCCCCTAGAAATAGAAGATGAGGAAGCGGAAAAGCCTGAAGGCTGGTTAGATGACGAGCCTAAGGAAATAAATGACCCTGACGCAGCTAAGCCAGAAGATTGGGATGAGGAGGAGGATGGTGAATGGGAGGCACCTACAATTGATAATCCTGTGTGTGAAGCAGCTCCTGGTTGCGGCGAGTGGAAGAAGCAAATGAAGACAAATCCAGCTTACAAGGGAAAATGGCATCCCCCATTGATCGACAACCCAAACTTTAAAGGCATTTGGAAGCCACAGGAGATTCCAAATCCTCACTACTTTGAAGTTGACAAACCCAACTTCGAGCCAATAGCTGCCATTGGAATCGAAATTTGGACAATGCAAGATGGTATCTTGTTCGATAACATCTTGATAGCAAATGACGAGAAGGTTGCAGAATCATACAGGATGACAACATGGAAGCCAAAGTACGAAGCTGAGAAAGAAAAACAGAAGTCTGAGGAAGAACTCTCAGGCTTCCAGGTGACAAAAATCTAGACCCAGTATTGATTGTATAGGAGTATATGATTATGACCTTGCTAACACGATCTTAACATATAATTTGGTATTTGCAGAAGGTGGTTTTCGATCTGCTATACAAGATTGGAGATATTCCCTTCTTGGATGCTTACAAGCTCCAGATAGTTGTAAGTACACTAATTTGCATGTTGCAACTTTTATATGCAGGGTCAGCGTACTGAAAATTCTTGAGTGGATTCGTTTTGATAATAATTTCTGTGCGGTTGTCATATTTCTATTTTGCTAGGAATTCATTGATAGCGGAAAGAAGCAACCAAATGTCACAATTGGAACCCTTATATCCAGTGCCGTGGTTACCTTGGTGATATGCTATAAGATTCTTTTTGGTGGGAAGAAACCACATGTGAGTTTTTCAGTGGTTTACTTTAACTCGTACGTTCTTCAGCAAAATGTATGTCATCAGAGTCACAGATGCCGTTTACCTGATGTTTCTTGTTTTTTATGAATGTGAAGGTGGCCACCAAGGAAGGGAGGACAGACAGTGAAGCTGCTATTAATCAGGGAAGAACTGGAGAGAAGAGTGAAGAGCCTGAGAGGGAAGCTGCTGCTGCTGCTGCTCGTCGTCGGAGAGCTAATAGACGGGAAACCTGAGAAAGAGGAATGAGGGTGTAGTAAGTGCCTTGCCGAATTACTCAGTGACGAGTGTTCCTTGAGCCGGGTGTAGGTTTATGACACCAGAATAATGGAGAAACACACTAATTTTGCAGAAAGCTCAAATTGAAGGAATGAAGCAGAGCAGAAATATTGCGATTAATATGCAATTGATTTTCAATTACAACCCAGAGATAATACCTTATATTTTCTGCTGTAACCTATACAAGATGGGATGAATTCAAAGAAAACATAAAACTCAATTCTCTCCAAACAGGCATATTTTTAAACCAAAGATGAGCCAGGAATTCTTATTTGTTTTCTAAAGCCTACAGTCTTCTGACAAAAACAACATATTGTATCTCAATCATCTAACACTACTACACATCTTTTCTCAGGCTGTGCCAGCTATAGGCATTTAGCTACCCGGTTATTGGCTGGAGAAGCTGAGAGTCCAATGGATGCTTTTTAAACCCCTTTTCTCGGGATATGTGATATTGGCTTCCATTTAACCCAGAACATGCCCGCAAACACTATCCCAAAACTTGTCTTCTACAATGTTTCAATCACCTTTCAAGAGTGAACAGAAGGCTGCTTAAGTTGACAAGTGATGTAAACCTTAAATATCTGCTTCATTTAAGTTTTTGCAATTCAAAGTACTAAACACTACATCACCAGAAGTCCTCGCACGAGCACATTCCATCTTTGAAATGGTGAAAACGATCTGGATCCTTCAATATGATTTCTCGCCCAACTATCTTGGATATGATCTTTGCAGAACTGTGACAACTGCAGCACACTCTAAGGCTCTTAGTGATGTGAAGCGTGGTACCCGGCTTTGTACTGATCAACCCAAATGAAATGGCCAACATCTCACTGTGTCCTATAGAGATACATTCTCTCTCCTCATCAACATCATGCATACTGAAATCTTTATCCGGTACAAACCTCTCTTCCTCTTTCATCTTCTCCATCAAACTATGCAATTCGTAATATATCCTTTCAGATCTCGGGTGTGAAACGTCCCCTACTCCAAACACATGAAGTTTGTTATGACTTTCAATCCAGCTATAAGCTCTCTTTGGCCTCAAGGCCATGTCTCTTATCATTTCTCTCACATTCTTCACATCATCCCATTTTGAATTTGAAGCATACATGTTCATGAGTAAAACGTAGTTCTCAGCATTCAGGGGTTCGAGCTCAGTGAGACGCTCAATAACTCGTTTAGCCATCTTTGTGTTCTTGTGTATCCTGCATCCAGCGAGCAACTCTCTTTGAACCTCTTTGTGCCATTCGATCTGATGCTCATCTATAAACTTCCTGGCTTTGTCAAAGAGTCCAGAACGAGACAGAAGACTAACCACTATAGAGTAGTGCTCGATCTTGGGTTTCCTTATAAACTTGAAGTAAGACAGTCCTTCTTCGACCATCCTTGCCGCATTACAAGCACATAAAACAGCAACGTATGCTGCATCATCGAGTTCAATTGTTCCCATGTTCTTCATTTTCTCAAACAAATCGACTCCAACCTTTCCCTGTCCATGCAAACTATAACCTAATATCATTATAGTCCATGAGATTGTGTCTTTCTCGCTCATCCGGTCGAAAATCTTTGAAGCTGACTCTATACATCCAGATTTCATGTACATATCAATTAAAGCATTTTGAACTACTATATTAGAGTCAACATGGTTTCTAAGCGAGTACGCATGAATTTCTCTTCCATGCTTCTGAGCAGAAAGTCGGGAACAAGCGGGCAAAACACTAGATACCGTCAACGAATCAGGTTTAATCCCTTCCAAATTCATCAAGCGAAACAATTTTAATCCTTCATTGAAGCCTCCATTCTTTACATACCCCCTTAGAATAGCCGTCCACGAAATGATATCTTTCTCTTGCATACGATCAAAAACCAATCTGGCATCTTTGATACTGCCACAATCTAAATACATTTTTAACAGAGAGTTACTAACCAATACGGCTGACTCCAACTGACTCTTTCTGGCAATCTCATGTATCTTTTTCCCTTCTTGAAGCGCCTTTAGTCGCCCACACGCAACAAGAACTGTGGACAAAGCAACAGCATCAATAACACTTAGATCTCTCTCTTCACCACTAGCACCCAATGTCACCATCTGATGAAACGTTTCTATTGCCAAACCAGGTTTATCTTCCCTTGAGTATAACCGAGCCATCAATGTCCATGAAACCGAATTCTTCTGAGAAGAGAATTGATCAAAAACCCGCCTAGCAGAATCAGCACCTTCAAAAAGGCCGTACAATTCCATAAGTGCAGTAATGACATACTTGTCTGAACCAAATCCAAACTTGAGAGCATGTGCATGAATTTGTTTCCCTGAACATAACGTATCGAAATTACGCGAAGCAGTCAAAATTCGAGGGAATGTATGTTTATCAGGACGAAAACCACGGAGTAACATGTTTTGGTAAATGAATAAAACATAATGGTGATGACCCAAATGGGTTTTGATGAGATTGTTCCAAGCATATGTACTATTAATGTATTCCAAGTCAGGAATTACTTCAAACACTTTGGGTGCAGTGGAGAGTTTAGAAGAGTTTAATTTGGGAAGAGTAGTAGAAGAAACCTGAAGATTTGTATATCCAGATGTGTGGGGTTGGTGCCGCTTTTCATGGGTTTGGAGGCAAAATCGAATAGAAGAAGAACCAGAAGAAATTCCTGACTGGCCAATGACACCCATTTTTTGCTTCAGAGGGTTTTTCTCATTTCTCCTCCGACATTCTCACTACCCACTGTTTTTTTTGTTGACGATGAAGTGGGGGATCTAAATGAGCCGGATAGGGTATAATTAAGGGTGCACAGGAACCGAGCCGGATCGACGGACCGAACCGGAACCGGTGGAACCGTACCTGGTTTTGGACCGAACCGAGGTACAAGGTACAGGTACCAAAAACTAGGAACCGAGGTCTGGGGGTACAGGTACACGGTCCAAAGACAGTGCACCGTCTTGTCTGGACCGAAAGTCCCGAATAAGTAGAGCCGTTAGATTTAGGGGATAAGGGATCATAATAGCCGTTAGATTAGATGGGGTATATAAGAAAACATTATAGGGTTTCTCAGTTTCTCTTCTCATTTTCTTCTTCTTCTTTTTTTCCGTCTGAGTCTCTAAGAGGAAGAAGAGGCGAACTGAAGTTACTGAACTGAAGATCTTCATTAACAAATCTTCGATTCAAGGGTAAGTGTTGATCAAGGGTAAGTGTTGATTCAGTTAATCCGTGCTCCTATTTTGATATTTTGAAACTAGGGTTTTGTTGATTCTTGATTGATTAACAGATCTTCGATTCTTCATTAACGATCTGAGACGAGCGACGACAATCTACTCTTCTGAAACTAGGGTAAGTGTTGATTCAAACAATAATTCTTATTCAGTTCTCCTATTTTAAGAATTGTAATAATTTATAATTCTGAATCTCTTGAATCTAATAACTCTACTTTTAAATTGTTAATTAGTATGAGATGTACAAACAGATAAATTGTTGTTGTAGCTGAAGCTTGCTTTAATCTGTTCTTCATCAGTTGCAACATGGAATTGATATTTTGACAATGAATTTCTTTCCACTTAGATTTTTCTACTTGATTGTGTTAAATGTTTGAAATTTCAATTAAAAATGATAGATATTTGATTCGTATTTCCACAATCAATGAATTCAAACCCCTTTGGTAGAAAGATTTCTTAATTGGTCAGTTATTAAAATAGCTCATTGTGGTTTTGAGCATCAAACTTATAATGGATGGTTAGAAAGCTTTTGACATGTTATGTGAGTGACCGTGTATTATACATAGATAGAAAATGGGGCATCAGGAGTTTGATATTTTCTTGTTACGCCCATCCCTCGGCTCAACTTGTATATATGATGTATGAATAGTTACCCGTAATTGCTTGATTTCATTTACCGATTATCTATTAATAGTTACACGAATGTAATTATCGACTAAATTATCATGTATGAACAACAATTGAGTTTGGTATGTATCTTTGTGCTCTTTCTGAAATTCTTGCTTCATTAAAAGTCTCTTCTCTTGTCAGTGATGGATGCATCAATTCCAGCTAGGGTTCCGAACGAAATATGGCGCCATTTCACTAGGAGAAATGTTGAAGAAGCCACTTGCAATTATTGTGGAAGGACTTATAGGGCTAACAGGTCCAGAAATGGAACTTCTGCCTTGTGGAAGCACTTTAAAAGATGCCCCCGCAATCCTAATCATAACAGAGCTCACATAAATAATGCTTAGAAGTTGATACTTATGCTTAATGCAATTATACTTGGAACTTATGCAGTTATGCAGTTATGCTTAGAAGTACAATGTCTTTAATATTTATGAACTTTTATATGTATGAATTATGATGATACTATGATTCTATTTATGCAGTTATGAATTCACTTTTATTTCATTTTAGTTTCATTTTAGTTCTTATTTTAGTTCTTATTTCATTTCAGTTACATTTAAGTTCTTATTTCATTTTCAGCACTTAAATTTATTTTCTCAGTCATATTTCATAGTTCTTATTTCTTATTTAAGTTCTTATTTCTCTTCTCTTGTCAGTGATGGATGCATCAAGTCAAGATCATGATGGAACAGCTACTCCTACACCTACAACTGCTACACCTACCACTGCCACAGATACAATTGTTGGATCCTCAATCCAACCAACACATGAAGAAGCACAGCCAGACATAGCAAGCAGTAGATGTTGAAGCTACTTCTAGTCAAATGGCTGTTAAGAATCTTAAGATAACTTCTAACATTTGGAATCATTTCAAGAGGTTGAATGTTCAAGATGCTTCATGCAATTACTGCAAGAAGTTTATAAAGGCCCATACTGGAAGGAATGGTACAAGTGGAATGTGGAAGCACTTCAACAGATGCAAGCAGAATCCTAACAAGCCAAAGCCAAAAGGACAACAAACTTTGACATTAAAACCTGCAGAACTGGGTGAGGATGAAGGTCAGTTAGTCTCTACTATTTTCAGTCAAGAAAAATGTAAAAGGGCAGTTGTTGAATTTATTATAATTGATGAGATGTCATTTAGAGCAGTTGAGGGTGAAGGTTTTAGGAGAATGATGCATGTCTTAGAGCCTAGATTTGTTGTGCCAAGTAGAATGACTATTTATAGATGTTTATTAGACATGTATGTATTAGAGAAAGAAAATTTGAAAACCTACTTCAAGTCAACCAAGCAGAGGGTTAGTTTGACAACAGACACATGGACTTCACCAAACAATTTCAACTACATCTGTGTAAAAGTACACTTTATTGATCAGCAGTGGAAGTATCAAAAGAGAATTATTATGTTTTCTGAGGTTAGTGGTCACAAAGGAATTGACATTGGTGAGATGTTAGAGAAGTGTTTGTCAGATTGGGAGCTTAAAGATGTGTTTACTGTCACTTTGGATAATGTGAGTGCCAACAAGGTAGCAATGGATTATTTGAAGACTAGTATTGTTTCAAAGACAAGGGCAGAAGAGAGAGCTAAGTACTTGCATGTAAGTATATGTATATGAATATGATTTATATATATTTTTTTAGTTTCTGCTTAGGATTATGTTTATTAGTTTTGTTAAAATATCTAATACTTGTTTGAATTCACCTTTTCAGGTAAGGTGTGCAGATCATGTACTTGCACTTGTGGTAAAAGATGCTGTGAGGGTCTACAACAAATCAATTGCAAGAATCAAAGTCGGTTGTTAAGTATATAAAGGGTTCTCCATCTAGGTTGGCTAAGCTTAAGCGTTGTGCAAAATTAGTTGGAATAGAGTCTAAGGTAACATTGATATTAGATGTTAAGACTAGGTGGAACAGTACATTCTTGATGCTACAGGCTGCATAATTGTTTGAAAAAGCATTTATTAGGTTAGAAAGGTATGATAAGGAATATCGGCAGTTGTTTTATTATCCAAAACAAAGTGAGAAAGATCTACCTGATGCTAATGATTTTGATATTGATGTTAATGTTGGTGAAGAAGAAGAAGAATTTAGTGAAGAAGAACAACAAGAAGAAGAAGTTGAGGTGAGAGGGAAGAAGAAGAAGAAGGCACAAAAGAAGAATAAGAAGGTAGTAGTGAGGAAACCTGCTCCATGTGAAGAGGACTGGATCTTTGCCAGAGGCCTTGTCAAATGTTTGAAAGTATTCTTTGATGCTACTGTTGCATTTTCAGCCTCAACTAAGGTAACAACAAATACTTTCTTATGGCAATTAGTTATCATATATGAGCAACTAGTTGAGTTTAGAGATAATGTAGATGAAGATCCTTTTATTGCTACTATGGCTGGAAAAATGTTTAAGAAGTATAAAAAATATTGGGGTGATTATGCAAAGATGAACCCTACAACCTTTTTTGCCATGTTGTTGGATCCTAGAGAGAAAGAAAAAGGACTACAATTTGCTCTTGATCTCTTGTATGGGAAGAATTCTTCTAAGGTTGAATCTGTTATGAAGCTTGTTAAGTTGGATTTTAAGATTTTATTTGAAGAATATAAGGATGTCTATTCAGTACATGAGGAGGAGTCAAGTAGTTCTATCCAGGGACAAGCCAAAGGAGTGGCAAGTAAACCAGTGGCAGGGCCAAGTCGTATGAAAGAGTTGATGTCAAGGAGTAAGAGGTTCAAGAAAAGCCCAAGTGATGATGAGGGAAAAACAGAGTTGGATAAATATTTCATTGACGAGTATGAAGAAGGTGAAGGAGAAGAGGATGATGAGGAGTTTGACTTACTGGGTTGGTGGAAGACCAACAATACAAAGTATAAGATACTTGGACATATGGCTAGGGACATATTAGCCATTCATGTGTCTTCTGTTGCCTCTGAGTCTGCTTTTAGCACAGGAAAGCGAGTCTTAAGTCCTTGTAGAAGCTCTTTATCTACAAGGACAGTTGAGGCATTGTTGTGCACACAAAGCTGGCTAAGGAAGCCAATACAACTTGACCTTCTATCTGATTACATACCAGATGATGATGTTGAAATTGAAGAAGGTAACATATTACATTATTACTTGTGTTTGGCAGTAATAGATATAGCCTAATAGTTACTAACTTGCTTTTTTTTTGCAAACGTTACTTGGCCCTATCAACACTGATGACACCACAAGTGCTGCTGACATCTGACATGGATTAGAAGATCAAGATTCAAGACTACTGCAGCACTAGCTGCACTGGTAGTTGTTCTTTTTTCATATTTTCTCATTTTGATGACTTAGTGTCATAGTGTGTCTATAGCTACTGCCTACTGGACATGGTACTTGTTTTTTTTTTTTTTTTCGGATTGTTGCTTATTAACTGTGTGTGTTTGTTAGTTTGTGTGCTACTTATTAATTGTTGCTTTGAATGGGAATTTGAGATATTAGTATTACTTAATATATTGAAAAACAGGTACTTAGATTGTGAGAGAAAAATACATATTTAAATGCGGAAAAGAACCAGTGCACAGTGCCGAATGGAACCGAACCGAGGTACAAGGTACAGGTACCGGTCCAAAATTCTGGTACCGAGCATAGGGAGGTACATGTACTCGGTCTCGTCAAGAACCGAGCCGAACCGTACCGTGTGCACCCTTAGGTATAATATATCATCAGCTCAGTAAAACCCATATCCTCATCGAGTATACTGGGGCATGTTGATGTTGATTGGGCAGCTCACACGCTTGGTTTCACCAAATGGTTTTTGTTTTTGGTAATTTTTGATATACCAACCCAAAGGTGGATGCTCGACGAGAGATTTTTTTTTTGTTTTGATATTTAGCCTAGTTTAATCGGGGGCCCCGGGTTTTAATTAGGAGGCCTGAACAATTTATACCCACACTACAAATTATAAGGGGGTTTCAAAAATGGGTGAAAATACATTTATACCCTTTCTGCTTAATAACCTATTAACACTAACCCTAAGGCCCCCAATTCATTCCCTAAAAACCAAATTCATTCTCTAAAAACTGTTTTTATTCCCCTCCCTCCCTCTTCTCCGACCTCCCACTCCTCCGTCTCCTCCATTAACGACTCAAAAAAAAAAATCTTCGTCGATTCATCGTTGTAATCGACGATACAAAAAAATTTAATCGACGATTAAATTCTTCTACAAAGATGGCTCGAACCAATGAGTATAAAGGAAAGTTTAGTAACCCTAATTTGATAGAGAAACCGAAATTGAAGATTAATCTCAAAACCAAGGTTGCGGTATCAAACCGGGAAGAATTAGAAGAAGAAATGGCGCTTATTAGAAGGTACGTCACTCAAACCCACTTATGATTTTGATTCTTTATTGAGTTTTTATTGTGAAATCGAGGCCTGAAACTTTTTTTTTTTCAGTTTCAGTGTTAGGGTCATTATAGTGTTTTATTTTAAATTGTAACGATCCTTTAATTGCATGTGTTGTGTATGAAAAATCGTTATAGAATATGAATAGTTTGGTAACGACCCTATTTCTGCTGATTCACTGTTGTTATCATTGACTCGGGTCGTTATAGAATAAGGCAACTTTTTGACGACCCTATCGTTGCTGAGAAAGTATTCTCTGCCTAAAAAATTGAAAGTGTCGTCATTCCTTTGTTTGGGTCGTAATTGTTTAAACTTATATGACGACCCTGTTTATATTTGATGACGACCCTAGTTAAAAACAAAAATACCCACTGTCTATAATATTGAAAGGGTCGTTATATTTGTTATTAGAGTCGTCATTCGTTTAACGTATATTATGACGACCCTATTACTGAGATAGCATAAAATATTAAAGTTATTTGTGTGTATGTTACCATTGTAGTAAAAAGAAAGCCAAGGAACACATGCCCACTCCACCTTCCAAACCTCCACGGCACGACAAATACTTGGCAGCCGATGAATTCCACGGAAAACGTCGGAGTGAGGTTGCCGTTTCTATCCGCGAAATGAGAAACCAAGGTAATGATTCGTCTGATTCGTCATCTGCTTCCACCCAAGTTATATCTGCTTCCGGAAGCTATGAGGAAGAAATTATTGAACAAGAACAGATTCACGATGATGTTGGCGATGGTAACGGCGGTGGTATTGGTTGTTTTGGCCTTGGTGGTGGTGGTGCGGGTGGTGGTGATTATGATGATGATGAGGAGGAGGAGAAGGAGGAGAGCGATGAAGGTAATGCTGGTAAGGGTGTTGGTGGTGATGATCAGGAGATAGTGGAAGAGGAGGCGAAACCGTGGAGACGGAAGGATGGAAAGCCAGTTGCAGAGAGCGCGAGACACATTCCCCCCCAAACATTTGTAGCTAGAACGTCTATATGGTGGTAAATCTAGAGGAGAACCGAGAGATCGGTGCGGAGTTTTATTTGGATATAAGGGCAGCTGGGCTCATACCATTTACGAAACAATCATAACAATTTAAACTTTTCTTTTAAATTTGATTTGTTGATGTTCACTTTAATTTGTTTTTAAGACATTTGTTTTTTCTTTTGTAGGATCATAAGAATGTCGTACGTCTTTTCAGGCGGAAATCTTCTTATGTGAAAATGTCCATGTGGGAGCTAAAAGATGAATGTGAAAGAGTCAAGGAGATTATTGAAAACTCGGCTCTGTATACTGCCGTTGTGAACTCAGTGATTGCATATGACAAGGTTGCAGTTTCAAGTTTTACTGAGAGGTTTTACGGTGAAACACATACATTCCAATTTCCTTTTGGTGAGATGGCATTGACACCGGATGATGCAGATCAGATATTAGGGCTGCCGGTTGAAGGAAAATCCACCAATGCTAAGTTCAAGAAAAGGCTTAGTTGGGAAGAAATTTATAGATTGACCGAGAGATTGTTTGGCTGGGATCAAGATACCACATACGTCATTTTCGTGATGGGAAAGAAGTACCCGAAGAAAGAGTTCAAACTCATAGATATTAGGGAGAGGTTTGCTGGAACACTAATCAAAGAAAGAGTTGATGGTCTCTCTGATGCTCAATGTCGTTATGCGGGTGCTGGGTATTTTTTGTACACACTTGCGTCGGTCATATTTCCCGACAAAGAAGGGTAACCAGTGAGTGTGTCAACCTACTTCAACTGTTGGATCCTTTGGATGATGTGAACAAGTACTCTTGGGGTACTGCCATGGTAGCACATTTGAATTGTCAGTTATCAAATGCATCTCGGGAACGATCTTCTCAAATTCATGGCAATACATCTCTACTGCAGGTAATTGGATTGAACTTAGTTGTATCCCAATTTTTTGTTTGAATTTTTTTATACCTATCGGATTATTTTGTTTTATTTTGTTTGATGTCAATATAGGTGTGGATTTATGATCGTTTCCCTTCATTGTTCAAAGACAATCCCGACGTCAAAATAAACCCAGAATGGAAAAAAACCAAACCAAGAGGGACTCGATACTTGTACATTGGTTCTGCGGATAGGGAACAGAAGGATGCGTTGGTAGAAATGCGGCAACAATTGGACAACATCACAGCTGAAGAGATAATCTTTGATCCCTATAAGAATGATAGGGTGAGCGCAATGGAAGATGTTGTGTATTACGACGGCCCTCTGTTTTACCCTTACGGATTTTCCATGTATAATCCAATGAGAATCATGCGTCAGCTTGGGTTTATTCAAGATTCACCCGAACCGGATTATAAACCACGATTCAAGCACAAGTTAGACAAATGCGAGTCTAACGAGTCGGAATTAGTGGTGGTTTATGAACCTCAACCATTGACCAAACATTGGGATGATAGACACAAGCATGATAGCAAGGTAGATGTCTCTTATTGGGAGCATGTGAATGAAGGTCACGAGTCCACAGATGATTACTTGGAATGGTATGGACGCTTCTCTCACCCTCAGGTCATCTGGATAGATCCTCCAGGCACTCGAAAGACCAACAAGGCATCTACATCTGATACAAGAGATGATTCGACTATTCTTAAGCTTGTGGTAAGCTTTTTTTTTTTTGGCATTGCGTTATTCACAAACAAACAAATATTCGTTATTTAATATGAAATGGTATTTGAATGTAAATAGAGGGAACGAATGAAGATTATTCTCAAGGCATTTTGTTGCTGGGCCGAGAAAGGAGAAGTGGCAGAACCTGAGCGACATCGCAAGTATGCTGATTATATTAGTCACATTGAAAATCCATCAGCTAAGAAAATGTTTGTTGATCTGGCTAAGCAATTGAAGAGGCCCAGGAAAACCCGTGAACAAATGAGACAACAACGTCAAAAACAGGGTGAAACAAGCTCGGAGGAAAGAGAAGATGATGAATCCCAAATAGCTAGTCAAGGCCGTCGTAAGAGAAGCCGGTCATCAGCTGTTGAAGGTAGTAAAGAAGGCCGAGGTGGAGGTCGAGGCCGAGGTGGAGGTCGAGGCCGAGGTGGAGGTCGTAACCTTGAGTGAGGAGATGTTCTTCTAATGTTACGATGGATGACTTTAGTATTTGGCAAACTGAAACTTAACCTTTTTTTTTTGTTCATGGTTTGATACCCCTATCTCGTGCTTGTTAAACTTGGTTAGTTTACATATGTTAGTATTTTTTGTTTTATAGGCTTAGTGTTAATCTTGTGATTTAATACCAAACCCAACAAATGATCCAGCATAGGTGTCGTCATCTTAATATATGGTTCTGTGACGACCGTAAGTGGGAAAATATTCCAGGGGATTAAATACATAATTCTCCCTTAGAGTCGTTATGTTAATGGTTGTAAAAAATAACGACCCTTGGGCCAAATGAAATAGAGAACTGGGTATAATTCCGTCTCCCTTAGCGTCGTTACCTTATTGGTTTTGACCATTGACGACTGTAACAAAAATTTGAACAGAGTTGTGGGTATAACTTATGCCATAGGGTCGTTACATTTAAAATGGATTTGTATAACGACCCCTGTTGACAAAATCATACCGACCTGGACACAAAATTGTCTTTTAGAGTCGTTACCTGGTTGGTTTTGATGAATGACGACTCTTGGAAAAATTTGAACAGACAAATTGGTATAACTTCTGCAATAGAGTCTTTATTATTTAAATGAATATGTAGAATGACGCCTGTGAGAAAAATCACACAGACCTGGACACATATTTCTCTTTTGGAGTCGTTACCTTATTGTTGTTGTAATTGACGACTCTAATGTAGATATTTAAACAGTATAGTTGAAATGAGGACTGGATTTGATTAGATAACGAAATATAGTGATGACTCTAACTGAAAAATTACATGTTAATACGTGATTGAACTACCAATGCGGCTTCGATGTGATAAAACGGCTCTCCTCTCCATTTGTTGTAAGCAGCTTGGGCAGCACGCCTATCCCCTTTGAGCCCGGAGAGAAATTCGTTGTACTTGGTGCACCATTTCATAACAACAATCGTCCTATCCCTAATGTTGGACGGCAAATAAGGATATCGCTTTGGCCCCGAACCAACACATCTCCAAAATATACTATCGTCTTGATTATATTTGTGAAGATCCTTGACGATATAATAATTTTTAACCCATTCGGTCTCTTCGTCGACTTGCTTGAATCTTTCCCGGAGTTGGGATTGTTCTTCGCCTCATTTTTTTGCCTCCCTCAAATCTTCTTCTTCCTTCGTAGGATATGGCGCGATAGTGTATGGTTTTTTACTAGGGAACATGCTTTTTTTGCGAATTTCTTCCTCCATTGCCAAAATTGAGGTTGGTCGCTTGCATCTTCTAAGTATGTTTTCAATTAAATTGTTTGACATCTTAGATTTTTTTCGGTTGTATTGGACAGTTCATGTTGAAAGATATAAACCTAACATATCCCAACGGCTATTTTTATTGGGAAGAGTGTATTCAGAAAGAGCCGTTATAGACATGAGGTGTTTGAGTCGTTATTATATGCTCCTTAATAAAGTAACGACTGTAAACGGTGTTAGGGTCGTTACTATATAAGTTTTTTTAAATAACGACCACAGGTTACAAAAACATTCCAGGACATGGACACGGAGGTCGTCACAGAATTGGTTCTTATAAATAACGACTCTAACACCTAAAAAAATATATCCAAGGATCGTTACAACTTATGTTTAAGAAATAAACGACTTATGTTTTCCAAAACTTCCAGGAGATCATATTTTTTTTCCGGTTAGAGTCGTTACCTTATATTGAGTCATATAATGACGACTCTAACTGAAAAATGAGAAGGACATTAATATATATATAATAGTAAACATCATTTATGCGGAAAGATATAATGTCTATTCAATAAGCATTCTTCAAAATACAACCATCTACCAAGAAAGGATGTTTCATAATAAAGCATTCTAAAAATCATTCATTCTTGCAATTCTTTGGCCATGTCAACATGAGCTGGCATCGGGTCCAAAGCATTCCACAAGTTTAGGCCATACTCGTACTGACTTGTCCATTCCTTAGCGAAGTCTCCCCACTCAGCATAGACTACCCGTGGAAAAGGACATTCCTCTGTTATCTTCAACCCTATGTAATGGTTCATATTCACATGTGTCATTACAATTCTTCTTTTCTTTAACGCCGGCTCACACCTAGTTCTTGAGGGTACATACGTACAAGATCCTCCGGGGAACCCTTTTCTGAATACATGAACGACACAAGAGAATGTGTCCGCTAACAGTTGGGCACCAAAAGGCATTTGCATCCAAAACTTATAACCGGCCGTATTCGACCCCTTTCGCCATTTGACGTTGGATACCAACTCCTTGAACTTCATTTCTTTCTCTTTTGAATCTCCTTCCATGATCATTGTTAGATAAAGTTGTTTGTCCTGAACAAGTTTAGTGGCCATTTTTCTCCTTGCATATTCGATTTGGGTGAGTTTTAGTTTGTCCGCTTCATTGAAATGACCTAACTGTTCTGTTGCAACATGGTAACCACAATTTCCATCCGCGTCAATGTCGTCGGTGGAGATAAGGTGATCCCAAATGACGTAAGGAAGTTGATCGGTATACTCTTTATACAAAGTGTAAGCAACACAAAGCGGTCTTCCATGGGAATCTCTAGGGGTGCACGGATTACCCTTTATTCCTTTTATCGTCACCATTCCGCTAGTTTGGATTTGTTGGGTGCCGACTGTATAATCAACATCATCCATATGACTTAGGGTGACTAGTTTGTTTTTTGGACGACCCCTTTTCTTGGTAATGAAAGAGTTTTCATACTCACTATATTCCGCCTGCACCTTCTCATGCCCACAATGGTCCTTTGTACAACTCTTGTTTTCATTCACAGTTTCTCTAAATGACAATTTAGTTGTCGGACGCCCTGGTGGTTTTTGTTTTATAGGCTCTTCTTCTACCGCCAAGCTCTTCCGGGACGCCGGCCACAAGTTGGAAACCAATATTTGTCTACCTGCACATTTCGATTTCCTGTATTTTTCGTTGATGTACTTTCCAATTTCCAAGTCTCCGAACTCTTGCTCAGCGTCCCCTGTGGGATTTGGTGTGAATGAAAGTTGCTGCCAGAATGGATCTATATCTTTAAGAGGAATGATATCTTTGTACCCACCAAGTTTATGTCTACAAGGGAGGCCGAGCCATGTCTCTGTTGTACAATAACACTTCATCACCTTCCCAGCGGCCGTATTGGATCTAAACTTTATAAGTTCTTCCATCATATGGGTAATTCCCCACCATGATACTTGATGTGTTATTCCCCGTAACAAATCTTTGTCTCTAACGTATGCCATCTGAAAACGGTCTTTACTTATCTCCATCTGGGCCACTATTTTTCTTAGATCATTCTCTGCGTGCTCGTGAATAGCTTCCTGTACCGTAACTACCCCACCAGTATTCTCTTCCAATTTTTTTTTCAGACGACCATGAGACTGCTCTGCAATACTGGTAGACTCATTTTTGAAGTGCTTGTATCTATTGGTCCATGCGTAAACAAACCTCTCCTTCCAAGGATTCAACCATGTATTCTGGCAATACTCGACAACCTTCTTATGTTCCGTGGACCAATCATCAATAAACTTTTGCAAGTTTGCATAATACTTAACCTCGGTCTTCGAATGAACCAAATGGTCCCAATCTTTGCAAAAACCTTTCCAGAGATCCCCCTCTTCATCATATTTTTTCTTTTCTTTCCTTTTCTCTTCCGCTCTCTCTATTTTGGACAGTTCACTAAGACGCTCGTCTTCCTCCTTAGAATGTTGATTACCCTTCTTAGTATGGATCTTTTGGATTTGGTTCTTACAATTTGAAAGAATATTGGTTTGGATGTGCCACGTAAGAAAATGTTGAGCAAGAGGAAAAACCTGACGAACGGCACTCATAACTGAAAAATCCCTATCACTAAATATAACCTGCGGCGTCTCGTTTCCACGGTAAATCAACCGCACTTGCTCAAAGGCCCAAACATAATCCTCTATTTCTTCTTTCTCCATAAAGCACCATGCAACTGTGAATGATTGTTTATCCGAAGTATGACCAACCACGTTTAACAAGGGCATGTTATACCTGTTTGTCTTGTAGGTGGCATCTATGAACAAAACCTGGTAAAAACACTATGCCAAATCGACCATCATAGGGTGCGCAAGAAAAATATGAGTAACTTTATCTCCGGGACCAACTTTTGTTTGCATGGCGTAGTTATGTTTTTCTGCTAACCACTCGGATTGTTGCATAATTATCCTACCATCCCATTCGGTTCTCTTCATCATTGCTTTGGCCGCATAGATTGTCGAAATGGTAGACAAGTTATCCTTATATTCCTCCCTTATTGCATTTAGGATCTTAAGAGGCCTACACCCCTTCATCTGTCGAACCTTCTCCATTTCATACGGCTTCAAGCGGGCATATGCTGGGTGTCCATATAAACTTTTAGGTGGAGGATGGTTGTGACGACCGTCCGGAATACTATCCAATCTCCATTGATGGGTTTCATGATGCCTTTTGAAATAAATCCTGAACGGGAAACCGCACTTCTTCGACGCAGATTTGTAGACCCTACTTGTTTTCTTCTCATATTTGTAATTCTTACCTTTGTGACTTTCCCCTTTTTTCCCCGCTCTCTCGCACACCATCTCCATCTTATAATGATCGACATGTTTGCTTTGAACAACAACGCACATCTTCTATTTTTCCTTAGAGATAAGCCATTCCTTGGCCTCATCCTTGTCTTTCCATGTCTACATTCACCAAAGAAATTATACATCCATGTGATCAAATTATTTAAAATTAATAACGACTCTAAGGTTAAGTAAAACCTACCAAATCAGTCATATAGTGTTGGGAGGTATCCGGACCCATCGTAGAAACTGGTTCTGGTTGAGAGCTTGGATGTACCACCATCTACAACATAACATAAAAAAGTTAAGCTTAGAGTCGTCACTGAATTAAAACAAAACATAACGATCCTAAATTTTTTTTAAATCTAAGGTATGAGTCGGCACAACCTTAAAGATTCATAGTAACGACTTCGACGGATGCTTAACACAGAAACTCTTTGATATAATAGTCGTCATGATGTTTCAATAAACCTGTGACGACTTTATATAAGAAAATTTTTGATGGTTTAGTCATTATCAAATAAATAATGAATGGACGACTCTTTTGGTGGGAAAGAGTCGTCACCTAATAAATAAACACGGTAACGACCCTTGTGGCAGTTAATGTCAAATTTGAATTCAACGAATATGGTTGAGTTGGGCAACGGAAAAAATTTCAAAAAAATGATTGTTGGGCCTTTAATCTCTATAAAAAGAGAACCATATCTCACCACTTCTTCACCCAAACCATAATTCTCAAACTTCACATTCATTCTCATTCATTTATCACCCAAGAGCAAAAACTAGAGGTAATACCATGGCTACTCCCTACACTTCCGAGGAGAATTGCGCCGTTGTGAGAGCTTGGTTGACAGTCACAAACCACTTTGAAAGTCTAGACAAAGACATTGATGAAACATCGGATGCTGGAACCGTGTATTCATCGTTTTTGTTGCGTTGGACGGAAATCACAACTCAAGGTCTTTGAAACAAGTCAAAGAACGGTTGCAAGAGATAAAATTAGAATGTGATGCTTTCAAAAGACAAATTTGTGTTGTAAGGAAATCCATGCCCGATATGCTCGGCATTGTAAGAGTGAGTATTTAAAGAACAAGTAAAACTTATCGAAAGCTTTGAACAATACTAACTAAGTTTTTTGTCTTGTGTTTTCAGTTGGGGAAGGCGTATAAGCGATACGAGGTGCTTCGTGGGAACAAGTTTGAGTTCGACGATTGCTACCTCATCTTGCACGGCACTACCTATAATTACAACATCTATGGTTGAGTGTTTAAGTGCACCGTTATTATCTATTGTATTTCATTTCCTTCAATGCAAAGCTATGCAAGATGTATGCCTTTTAAGATTCAATGAAATGATTCTATAAAATCAAAAATTATGAAAATCCGTTGAAAAAGTCGTTATTAATTTTACATATAAATATACCGACCCTAAAAACAATTTGCAATGGCTCTTTAGGATCGTCAACTAATATGACCAAAAATATGATGACCCTTAGTGTCATACTGACCAACGAGTTTTGGTTTTAGAGTCGTTACTGTGTAAACAAAACAATTAACGACTCTACGTGAAATTGCTAAAAAGGGTCGTTAATATATATAACGATACCTTAACGATTTTTCATAACCTGGAATGAGTTGCAGGTTAGAGTCGTTAATAGTACTGGCAATAAGATGACGACCTTCTAGGGTCGTTATGATATAATACCCAGATACTGACGACCCTTACACTGAGATGTTGCATAGTGGGGATGAATCGACCACTTGGAGCAACAAACAGACAAATCGAAGGGTGTAAGTTGTTTACCTCATTGTTTTCAGCTCGGGGTTCCTCATTTGGAGGGTTGGTTCCTTCATTTCCACCAATGGGATCTTCATTTCCATCATTATTCATGGCTTCATCTATTAACATTTCTTCATCAAACATCAAATCCATAGGATTAGTTAACACAATCTCACCATCAACACAATCATGGTTTAAATTAGAAGCTTCATCAACATCATTTCCTACACTAGAATCATTCATTTCAAATAACCTAATTGTTTCACCAAAAAACTCTACTTCTCCCTACCCACAACACCAAAACACAATTTTTTCTTTAATAAAAAAAACAACAACAAATAACTGATTTAAATCTAACCTTATTACTTAAAAACTTAATTAACTAATTAAATTTTATTAACACTAATGATTAAGGGGTATTTAAGGCATTTCGAAAAATATGGGATAAGGGATAACCCAAAATTGTTATTTCATGTCCCTTTTTGTCACGTAGTGCAGGGCCCTAATTAAAACTCAGGGCCCCCAATTAAACTAGGATATTTAGGTGAGTTGCTTCATGTTTTTTTTTTGTTGCTAAAATCAAATTTTGATTTTGAATAATCATCGAAAATAGATAATTATTTATGATGAAATAATGTCTTTATGTGAATGGTTGTCCAAATTTTGAAAAACTAGTGGATGTTTACGCAATTAAGGCGACACTAAAAGACAAAATAGGTTGAAAATACTTATATGCCCCTTCATAATCGGGATTTTAATCCATAATCGGTAGTTTGGGGCAACTCTATATTCGGTAGTTATATGAACTATTTTTTCGGTTAATGAATTTGAAAACCTATTCGGTTTTCCAGAAATTTTCACAAAACGTGTCTGTTCCCATAGGGTTTCTTCAAGAGACACCATTGGTTGGATATTTACAAAGAGAGCCAGGATAATCGGAAGTTAGTATAACTATCTTGATTACCGATTATGGTAGGATATTTGCAAAGAGAGCCACTATATAATCGGAAGTCATGATAACTCTTCCTTTCTTACCGATTATAGGCTCATCCAAAATTCAAAAAAAAAAAAGATTTTTGCAAAATCTGATTTTGGGACTACTCTATATTCAGTAGTTATATGAACTATCATGACTACCAAAGAGAGCCATTGTATAATCGGAAGTCATGATAACTCTTCCTTTCTTACCGATTATAGGCTCATCCAAAATTCAAAAAAAAAAGGAATTTTGCAAAATCTGATTTTAGGGCTACTCTATATTCGGTAGTTATATGAACTACCATGACTACCGATTATGGTAGGATATTTGCAAAGAGAGCCACTGTATAATCGGAAGTCATGATAACTCTTCCTTTCTTACCGATTATAGGCTCATCCAAAATTCCAAAAAAAAAAAAAAAGGAATTTTGCAAAATCTGATTTTGGGGCTATTTTATATTCGGTAGTTATATGAACTATCATGACTACCGATTATGGTTGGATATTTGCAAAGAGAGCCACTGTATAATCGGAAGTCATGATAACTCTTCATTTCTTACCAATTATAGGCTCAACCAAAATTCCAAAAAAAAACGATTTTTGCAAAATATAATTTTGGGGCTACTCTATATTCGGTAGTTATATGAACTATAATGACTACCGATTATGGATAGAGGATTTTATTTTGGGGATACTTTATATTCGGAAGTTATACAAACTAAATTTACTCCTGATTGTTGATTAACTACAGATTGTGAAATAACCTACCCATTGTAAAGGGTAGTTTGGCCATTAAAAAAAATGCTCCGGAAATAACCTACTGATTGTGACTTAACCTACCGATTATGAACTATTTTGTCGTTTTGTGTCCCCCTTAATTGTGTTGGGGTCGCCCCTAAAAGTGCTAGGAAAATTTACTTTCACGGTTTCATGAAAATCAAATTTTGATTTTTGAAGATTTGAAGAAACGGGCAAGTTATTGAAGCTTTTGCGGTATTATCACTATTGTTAGTGAAATTGTAAACATGTATGAGTTGGATTGTCACCATTTTTTTTGCTTTTTTGTTATTGGTATATATATATATCCATGACTCCATATCTTTCGGCCCAGATAATGATGACTTCCAGCTACAACCACTCTTTTGGCTCTTCCGGGAAACACACCAAAAATACTAAGCCAAAGATGGAGACTTCTGCAGAGTTCATGCCAAGGTGAATTAACCTTTCAGAGATGATGGAAAGTTGATACATGGTATGTCTCTCGATCACCTGGGAATCGTCCGTGGTGGAATCAACGCTTTTATTAGCCTTGGTGGATGCGGAAGAGGAGTAGAGACGAGATGAATTATTACAGAAGACAAAAGATGAGGATGAAAAGCTTGCATCTTATCAGCAAAAACGACGCCGACTTCAGCAAATGAGACCAGTGGTTGAAGATGAAGTTCGATCTCGTGCAGACAGCGTAGCTTCTGATTCAGATGCGGAGGAAATTGAATCCGTCTGGAAACCTATCGAACGTGAGGTTGAGCCATATCCACCGAGTACAAAGGTTGAACGATTGTCCAAAGATGATTTCCAAGATGAATGTGATGAAGACGACTATTTGGATGCAACTTATGATGATCCTGAAGACCACCTGGAAGAAGTTCTTGAAGAAAATTCAGAAGATGATTATGAAGAAGAACTTGAAGAAGATTCTTATCACGAAGATGATGACTGATGATCAATCATTGTAGTAGTTGAACATCTTTTGATTTCTGTAGGTATATATATTGCCTTGATTACTTCAGTATTTTTGCTTCATGAATATCGAAAACTTTGCTTGTCTCTTTTCTGCTGATTGAATAGGGTGGATGAACGTCCATATGAAGGATCACGATTCTTCTTCAGAAATTTTTAGCTTGTTCATTTAATTAATGTGAATTTTGGACATGTTGTAGTGGACCTCCGTATGGATAGAATGACCTGTCATTCGATTCTTCTTTAATTACTCCAAGTTGTCGCTTTGCCCAGGACAATGCAAAATTCCATCAAATGAGCTTGTTGCAAAAACACCAATATGTTTACATCTTCGAAACTTATGGATCCGTCATGGAGAAACGTACAACATCACGGTGGTAGACTATCATTCCCCAGTATTGGTGGGGATCTAGGGGATGTCGCTCGACTGTAAGTGTTATGAATCCCGTCTAGAAATTTCTGCTTGTACGTCATCCATTCTGGAAGTTGTTGAAACTTCATACGATGTCGGAATTCGATGCATGACCCCAACTTTCGAAGATAAGAGACTGAGGAATCATATGCAAAAGGAGTCCTTAAGTTTAGGATATATCTATGGCAGTCAATGACGCATGCACATTCATAGATTGTAATCTCGTGCAAATTTTCAGATTCCATAAACCTGAGTGTGAAAGCCATATCTTTCTGCTCATATGTTCGATTGATGTGCCCTTTTGGTGTGTTGTAGAAGAGACATAGATGAACATGTTTCCTTGATAAGCACGTAAGTGCACCATTTTATACCCATATTTATATTAGCTAGGTCTCTATTTTATCACTAATAATCTTGTTTGTAGGTGTTTTTGGCAAATAAACGTTTTTAGAAGAATCTGCTCGAAAAACTGTTAAAGGCACCCCCTGAGGAGATTTGCTAAACGGACCCCCTTTTCGGATAAGGGGCACCTCAGCTGATAAGGGGCACCCAAGACTCCAACTGCTAATCACACCCCCATCACTGGTTAAGGGGAAACCAACTTATTCTTCGTGAAGAACAATTTTGGCGGGAATTGTTTTTTGAAAACCCAAGACTGTTGTTTTGGTTTTGGAAGTTGTATAGGGAGATTCAATCGCCAAAATTTGTTGTATTCACCCTGTTACACCGAACCAGGGTTGGTAATGAGGTTTGTTTCGACAAAAAAGGAATTGAACGTGCAAACACAAGAAAACAGAGGTTCGAGTTTTTTTTTTGGATTCTGTTGAGATATATTTGGTGTTCGGTTGAGGCTGGAGAGAGTTCAGCTCAATATGAGGTGTGATTTTCACGTGTTTTAGAGATACTGACAGCTACAGGGATCGTGGGAAGATAAATTAGGAAGAAAACAAAATCCCGTGGTTCTGCAAGGAAAGAAAGAAGAATTCTGAGAAGTACGTGCTGTTTAGGGAAGATTTCTTAGTTGTATATTCGATTGGTAATCAATAGACAGCTACACAGATGCGTAAAGGAGAGAATAAAGGAAAGTATTCCGTGACTGCGGGGAAGAAATAAAAGAGAGTAATACCAGATTATTCTCGGGATTATTGAGAATTATTCTTGATCTTGTTGGCTATATAAAGGGTTTACGGGACTCATAAGAGCATATAAAGAGTTTGGGGAAGAAAACAGAGAGTTGCAGAGCAACTTCTCTGCTGCTGCAGAGAAGAATAAAAAGAAGAACAAACTACACTTGTAGTCTGTCGTTTTAAACTTTCATAGTTCCGTCCATGAACGACAGTTTTCTGCGACAGAGTAAAACATTTATTTTCTGTAACAACAACACTAGCAATAGTTTTTCAATTTCATTGTAACGGTGGGCTTTGTAACACCGGGAAAGCATTGCAAACTCGTTGTATTATTAGTTCTCTTTAATAAAAACACCATTTGAGCCATAAATTATATTTTTGAGCGTGTATTTATCATGAGAAGCTAAACCCCTACACTGGGTCGACGGAGGAAACCGAGCTACACACATGGGTGAATTTATTCTATTTTCTATTTGACTTTTGCACTTATTTTGAATTGATTTATGATTCGATAAAATTAGTTGTGATTCAATTAGATATGTTATGCTTTGTTTAGATAATCTATGCTTAGGGGATACAATTAATGTTTTGAGGATCTACTTTGGCAAAACAAGAGTCCTTGTTGTTTTATTTATTTACTGAGCGATAATTGTTGAGAATAAATAATTGAACCTCGTGTTGTGAATTCGGTGGAATCTTAGACCAGTGACCCTCTCTTTTATTATTTTCATCAACCTTTAAATTTAATCTTCACAAATCTGAGAGAACGAATCTTAATAACTACTATGAAAACTTTGAAAATGTATAAATCATTTTGGCGCCGTTGCGACGTGGATTTGTTTTTAGATTATTAATTTTTAGGTTTATTTTTATTTTTATTCTGTACAGTATTTTCTTTTTCTTTTTCTTTTCATTTTAAATTTTATTTTTTCCTTTTTATGCGTTTCTTTTTCTATTTTTTTCCAGGATGATGACTTCTTATGAGGAGACGTCACCTACGATGACGCTGGCAGAATATAAGTATAGAAAGTCAAATTATCAGGAAACCTCATCTGAGATGACGCTTGCTGAATATGTATGTAGGCAATGGTATGGAGTTTCTTCTCCACATGAGGTAAGTGAAGAGTCACATCAAACTATTTATGAGAAGTATTACAAACACACCCCGCCTAGTTTGGAGCAAAGATTAAGAGTTCTTGAATGTCAAAAATGATAGTGACTCTGAATCTGATAGTGACTCTCTTTTCCAAACAGAACATATAAATGACCATGTGGATGATTGTGTGGATGATTCTCCTCATTCCATGGATGAATTTACCTCACAAGATCATTCACCCGACTTAGCGGTTGTTTCTAAACCCATAGACTTCCAAAAGTTGCCGAATTTAGGGTTAGAATTGTGTGCTTCTAAAGTTTTGTTGGACTACTTTGCATCTAAGTACCCAGAAGACTTGCCTATTCCTGATATCGTGCCTGAATCAATTAATATTTCCCCAGTCTCAATCGACTCCCCATACTTTGTTCTTTACGCACTTCCATGTGCAGTAAAAACTTGGTTTAGGGGTAAATCTTATTTTCTGACAGTTTCAGTGTCCCCATTTTTTCATAAAATAATTGTGAAGCTATCGTTTGTAAATATTGTATTTTGGGTCGATCCCCAAGTTTTCAGGTTATTAGTTTACGGGGATCTTTTATGTACATTCCAGTAGGTATAATTATTTGTTTGTTTATTTATTTTTATTTTTATTTCCCATCTTAATTTTTACGTTGGATGACTCAATTACATTGAGGACAATGTAATATTTAAGTGTGAGGAGTGGGTATTAACTTTTTCTTTTAATTGTTTCAGGATTTTTCTTGCGTATTGTGACCAGCTCTTGAGCGGGTCTAAAAATATAATAAAAATATAAATATTATGACCAGCTGTGTAGCGGGTCTAAAAAAATAATTTATTATAGTTGTTAAGCTTATGACCAGCTGTGTAGCGGGTCTATTTTTTTAATGTATTTCCTTATTATGACCAGCCGTGTAGCGGGTCTCAAAAAAAATAAAAAATTATTATGATTGTTCGGGTTATGACCAGCTGTGTAGCGGGTCTTTTCTTTTCTTGCATGTTTTTTTTTTTGAAGCATTTTTCTTGCATGTTATGACCAGCTGTGTAGTGGGTCTCAAAAAAAAATGTGTATTGTGTATGTGGCGTTTGTCATGACCAGCTGTGTAGCGGGTCTAAGTCTCTTAATTTATGACCAGCTGTGTAGCGGGTCAATTTTCTTGTTTTGCTCGGGACTAGCAAAATATAAGTGTGGGGGTGTTGATAAGCACGTAAGTGCACCATTTTATACCCATATTTATATTAGCTAGGTCTCAATTTTATCACTAATAATCTTGTTTGTAGGTGTTTTTGGAAAATAAACGTTTTTAGAAGAATCGGCTCGAAAAACTGTTAAAGGCACCCCCTGGGGAGATTTGCTAAATGGACCCCCTTTTCGGATAAGGGGCACCTCAGCTAATAAGGGGCACCCAGGACTCCAACTGATAATCACACCCCATCACTGGTTAAGGGGAAACCAGCTTCTTCTTCGTGAAGAACAATTTTGGCGGGAATTGTTTTTTGAAAACCCAAGACTGTTGTTTTGGTTTTGGAAGTTGTATAGGGAGATTCAATCGCCAAAATTTGTTGTATTCACCCTGTTACACCTAACCAGGGTTGGTAATGAGGTTTGTTTCGACAAAAAAGGAATTGAACGTGCAAACAAGAAAACAGAGGTTCGAGTTTTTTTTTGGGATTCTGTTGAGATGTATTTGGTGTTCGGTTGAGGCTGGAGAGAGTTTAGCTCAATATGAGGTGTGATTTTCACGTGTTTTAGAGAGACTGACAGCTATAGGGATCGTGGGAAGATAAATTAGGAAGAAAACAAAATCCTGTGGTTCTGCAAGGAAGGAAAGAAGAATTCTAGGAAGTACGTGATGTTTAAGAAGATTTCTTAGTTGTATATTCGATTGGTAATCAATAGACAGCTACACAGATGCGTGAAGGAGAGAATAAAGGAAAGTATTCCGTGACTGCAGGGAAGAAATAAAAGAGAGTAATACCAGATTATTCTCGGGATTATTGAGAATTATTCTTGATCTTGTTGGCTATATAAAGGGTTTACGGGACTCATAGGAGAATATAGAGAGTTTGGGGAAGAAAACAGAGAGTTGCAGAGCAACTTCTCTACTGCTGCAGAGAAGAATAAGAAGAAGAAAAGACTACACTTGTAGTCTGTCGTTTTAAACTTCCATGAACGACAGTTTTCTGCGACAGAGTAAAACATTTGTTTTCAGTAACAGCAACACTAGCAACAGTTTTTCAATTTAATTGTAACGATGGGCTTTGTAACACCGGGAAAGCGTTGCAAACTCGTTGTATTATTAGTTCTCTTTAATAAAAACACCATTTGAGCCATAAATTATATTTTTGAGCGTGTATTTATCATGAGAAGCTAAACCCCTACACTGGGTCGACGGAGGAAACCGAGCTACACACATGGGTGAATTTATTCTATTTTCTATTTGACTTTTGCACTTATTTTGAATTGATTTATGATTCGATAAAATTAGTTGTGATTCAATTAGATAGGTTATGCTTTGTTTAGATAATCTATGCTTAGGGGATACAATTAATGTTTTGAGGATCTACTTTGGCAAAACAAGAGTCCTTGTTGTTTTATTTATTTACTGAGCGATAATTGTTGAGAATAAATAATTGAACCTCGTGTTGTGAATTCGGTGGAATCTTAGACCAGTGACCCTCTCTTTTATTATTTTCATCAACCTTTAAATTTAATCTTCACAAATCTGAGAGAACGAATCTTTATAACTACTATGAAAACTTTGAAAAACCTTAAATCATTTTAAATTTTTGGCGTCGTCGACACGGAGCTTGTCTTTAGGCTAGAGTTTTTAGATTTTTATTCTTTTTTTTTTTAGGTTTTTATTTGTTTTTATTTTATTTGTTCTTCTTTACGTTTTTGTTTTTGTCTTTTTACTACAGATTTTGGAATTTGGAGAGAAAGAAAAATTTGCCAAAGCTTTTGGTGAATACTTAAAGATTTGGAGTTAAAGACATAACGAAAGGAGCGAAAGAAGAAGATTTTTTTTTTTTATAAAAAAAAAGAGAAAAAAAAAAGAGAATTTATTTTTTTAGATTGTATTAGGATTTCTCTATTCTTGTAATTTTCTTTTTCTTTTGCACTTTACTTTATTTTTTTGGACTTTGGACTTGGACACTTGGACATTATTTTATTTTTAAACCCTACGGAAGGGTATTTTAAATATTAAACTGTTTGCAGAGAAGGACGGTGATTACGATATCACCTCGGCCCCTCGGGTTTGTACATGACATAGGAGTCGTGGCCCGAGTCGACTACAACCGTTCATCCCCCGTCTGGTATGGGAGGTAAGTTTGTCGAAACACTCGCGAATCCCCTGTCAGCGAGTTATTGTATTCCTTCGTTTGCATATATGTCGAGGAACTGAAAACGGCTGTTTTAAATTCCTAGTAAAGGGAAAGGACTGGCCATACAAGATAAGGGTTCGGATTTCATCATCGTTCTCTTCTTTCCCGCCTTAGGAAAACGAAACTTAACGCGAACCTAAGCCTTAAAATTTGGAATAGAACGAGACCGATAGGGTAACGAGCTTAATAGGAAAATCGTTCGAAAAATATTGGTTACTCTTTTGAGCATTCTTCGAAGTTCATGATGGTTTTTGTGAGTTGAATGCGTAACTGCGCCGCCTTGTAATGCGGTGAGGCCTTGGGTATCAAAGATCCAGCATCTTCCCTTGCCTCTATTCAATTTACTTTGACTCGGATTGATTCCAGAGAGGTTCGCTCAGATTGTAACGAATTCCTTTTTGAAAGAATAGAAGCTGGTCTAGAAACAATCTAAGTGGAGCCATCATGATTTTTGTTTGCTAGAAAATTTTAGGTTTGCTTTGGTGGAGTCATCCTGCTTTGTGTTTGCTTATAACCTCCTTCCTTTTTAGGATTTTTCTTTTTCTTTTTCTTTTTTTTTCTGGTGTATGCCCGAGGTCATTAGAGAACGGGCTTGGAAAAGAAACACTCTAGGTCGTTTGATTAGTGAAAAACCTAGTAGTTCTTCTTGTGAAGGTGGGGAGCTCGAAGACTCTTCTTTTGATAGCCCCGTTTTTGGAAACTTCAGTTTTGAGAATCTTTCTCTTTGTGAGGAAAGTACCCCTAGTACGTCTGATGTGCCAGCAATGACTACTTTAAAAGATTACATGTTCCCAACTAGGGCCAACCGAGCTTCGTGCATTAAGTTGCCAGCCAATACGGCTAATTTCGAGATAAAACATAGTGTTCTTCAGATGATCCCTATATTCTTAGGAAAAGATGATGAGAACCCTTATTTTCATAATAGGGACTTTGAGGAAATTTGTGGGACAGTTAGAATAAAAGACATTACTGATGAAGTCTTGAAACTTAAGATGTTTCCATTTTCCTTGAGAGATAAATCCAAGACCAGGCTGAACAACCTACCATCTGAATCCATTGAAACATGGCAAGAACTGATTGCAGCTTTCTATATGAAATTCTACCCTAAGCATAAAACTGCAGTTGTTAGGCAGAAAATTAGTGCTAGTGTGCAACAAGAGGGAGAGTCTCTTTATAGGTTTTTAGAGAGATTCAATGATCTCCTATCCCAGTGTCCTCACCATGGATTTGATAAGATGAAACTTGTGGAGATTATTTATAATGGTTTAGACTATTCGACCAAATCCATGGTTGAGTCTATGTGCGCTGGTGAGTTCACTAATAAAAATGCTGATGATGCTTTTACCTTCTTATGAGCTATCGCTGAAAAATCCCAACAGTGGGAGCCTTGTGTTGAACCCCCTAAAATACTCTTGGTCAATAGAAGTAGCATCAATGTGGTAGATAACTTCGGGTCAGATGCTAAGTTAGCTACTTTGTCTAGAAGGTTAGAAGCTTTGGAATTGAAACAGCCTAAACATAGGTCTCTTGTTGAACCTGATGATAGGATTAGAGCCGCTCAAGTCTCTAGTTGTGGAGTAGAACCCAATAACTCATTTTTGGAAGGTCATGTTAGTGAAGAACAAGCCCATGCTGTCTACAATAATGCTAGGTTTGATAACCGTCAGAAGTTTGACCCATACTCAGAGACATACAACCCTGGTTGGAGGAACCATCCTAATTTCTCTTGGTCAAAGGGCCAGAATCAAGGTCAGTCTAGTAATTCTCAGCCTCCCCTAGGTTTTGGTTATAATAAGAATTATTCGGTTCAAGCCCAGTTCCAAAACCCTTATGAGAATAGAATGACTAGCTTAGAGGAATCCCTTAGTATCTTAAAAAAGAGCCAAGATATGCTATCACAAAGCCAGGAAATGTTGATAAATAGCCAGGTTAATTTTCAAGAGAAAACCAAGTAGAATTTTAAGAATAATTCCCAGTCTCTTGCTAAATTAGAACTTCAAGTCGGCCAAATAGCTAAGTTTATAAGTGAGAGAGAAGAAGGAAAGTTCCCTAGTCATACTGATCCTAACCCTAAAGGAGAGAAACCGTACAATCATGTGAATTCTGTTACAACCCTTAGGAGTGGAAAGAAAGTTGACAATAAGGTCGCCATGCCTGAAAGTGAACATGATGTAGTTCACCCTTCTGAGCCAGAAAATGATGAGAAGACTGATAGAGTCTCTAAAGAGGCCAATGAGGGTCATGTTGAGCCCAGCTTTGTTCCCAGAGCCCCGTTTCCCCAGCTGCTTGTTCCAACTAAGAGCGAGTCCAACTTTAAAGATATTTTGGAGTTTTTAAGCAGGTAACTATCAACCTACCATTGTTGGATGCGATTAAGCAGATTCCCGCTTATGCCAAGTTTCTTAAGGACTTGTGTACACGAAAGCGTAAGCTTAGTGTTCAAAAGAAAGCCTTCCTAGCTAGTCACGTGAGTTCTATTATTCAGAATACCACTACTGCTAAGTATAAAGACCCAGGGTCCCCTACCATTGCTTGCATAATAGGTAAATTTCGTGTTTAGAAAGCGTTGCTTTACTTAGGAGCCAGTGTGAACTTACTTCCATACCATGTGTACCTTAAGCTAGGACTTGGTGAGATAAAACCTACCCAGATGACTCTTCAGTTAGCGGATAGGTCCGTTAAAATTCCTCGGGGTGTGATCGAGGATGTTCTCATAGAGGTCGACAAGTTTATCTATCGGGTGGATTTTGTTATCCTAGATACCCAACCTGTCCCTGACCTAGAGAACCAGATACCGGTAATTTTAGGTCGCCCGTTTTTAGCTACATCCAATGCGATCATTAACTGTCGAACTGGTATTATGAATTTGTCTTTTGGTAATATGACTATTGAGCTGAACCTCTTTCATATTAGTAAGGTACCCTTTGAACTAGATGACTCGAACATATAAGAGGTGAACATGATAGGAACATTAGTCGAGGAGTCATTACCAAACACTTTGTTAAAAGATCCATTAGAGAAATGCCTAGATCACTTTGGAATTAATTTTGATGATGATGTGATTAATGAGGTGAATTCTTTGTTAGATTCAACCCCTTTGATAGACACTAGTAATGGCTGGAAACCTAAGTTCGAACCTCTACCCATTTCTGATTCAACCCTAGTTCCTTCGTTGGAAAAGCCTCCTAAATTGGACCTTAAACCATTACCAGATACCTTGAAGTATGTGTTTTTAGGCCCATCTGAAACTTTACCTGTGATTATAACATCCGACTTATATAGTGATCAGGAAAGTAGGCTAGTAACAGTCCTTCAGAATAACAAAGAAGATTTAGGGTGGACCATAGCAGACATTAAGGGTATAAGTCCTACTGTTTGTATGCATCAGATTTATTTAGAGGAAGATACCAAACCTTCTAGGGAGATGCAACGAAGACTAAACCCTAATATGAAAGAAGTAGTTCGAACCGAGGTTCTTAAGCTGTTAGATGCAGGCATTATCTACCCTATTTCCGACAGTAAGTGGGTCAGCCCCGTTCAGGTTGTTCCCAAGAAATCCGATATTACTGTAGTCCAGATTGATAATAATGAGTTAATCCCAACCCGAATGACCACGGGTTGGCGTGTCTGTATTGACTATAGAAAATTGAACAAGGTCACTAGGAAGGACCACTTTTCCCTTCCCTTCATCGACCAAATGCTAGAAAGATTAGCTGGACGTAGCCATTTTTGTTTTTTAGATGGATTCTGCGGCTATAATCAGGTTCCTATTGCCCCAGAAGACCAAGAGAAAACCACTTTTACCTGTCCCTTTGGTACCTTTGCGTATAGATGCATGCCTTTTGGGCTATGTAATGCCCCTGCGACCTTTCAGCGTTGTATGTTGAGCATATTTTCCGACACGGTAGAACGGTTCTTAGAGGTCTTTATGGATGATTTTTCAGTGTTTGGTTCGTCTTTCGATGAGTGCTTGCATCATTTGTCATTAGTTTTGACTAGGTGTAAGGAAAAGAATTTAGTGCTTAATTGGGAGAAATGTAATTTCATGGTTCGTTCAGGAATTGTTCTAGGGAATATCGTATCTTCGAAGGGTATAGAGGTAGATAGAGCCAAAGTTGACCTTATTAGAACTTTACCGGTCCCAAAAACCGTAAAAGATATTAGGTCATTCTTAGGGCATGCTGGTTTTTATCGTCGATTCATTAAGGAAATTAGCTTGATTTCTAGACCTCTATGCAATTTGCTTGCAAAAGATGATAAGTTTGTATTTGATGATGCTTGTTTAGAGGCTTTTGAGAAGCTTAAGACTTTACTCACTACCGACCCCATAGTCCAGGCACCCAACTGGAACCTACCCTTTGAGATCATGTGCAATGCTTCAGATTATGCTATTGGTGTTATGCTAGGTCAGCGAGAAAATAAGTTACTTCATGTGATTTACTATGCTAGAAAAACTCTGAATGATGCCCAGTTGAACTATACCACTACAGAGAAGGAATTGTTGGCCATTGTGTTTGCCTTAGACAAGTTTAGATCATATCTCTTAGGTTCTAAGATCGTAATCTACACTGATCATGCTGCTTTGAAATACCTTTTGTCTAAGAAGGATACCAAACCTATATTGATTAGATGGATCCTTTTATTACAAGAATTTTGTCCAGACATTAGAGACAAAAAGGGTGCAGAAAATGTAGTAGCAGACCACTTGTCTAGGCTAATTGTTAGTTCCCCTGATGATTCCCTTCATATAAGGGATAGTTTTTCTGATGAACAATTGTTCTCTGTTTCCCAATCACCTTGGTATACAAATATTGTGAATTATCTTGTTACTGGTCGAATGCCCCAACATTAGGGTAAACAAGATCGTTCTAGGTTTTTAGCCGAGGTTAAGCATTTCTTTTGGGATGATCCTTATTTATTTAAGTATTGTCCATACCAGATTATTAGGAGATGTATACCTGAGAGTGACCAGTCCAATATTATTTCCTTTTGTCATGATCATGCTTGTGGGGGTCACTTTAGTGCTAAGAAGACTGCTGCTAAGATATTGCAGTGTGGATTCTATTGGCCTTCGCTGTTTAAAGACTCCCACAGTTACTGTGTTACTTGTGAACGTTGCCAGAAATTAGGAACCATTTCCCGTAGGAATATGATGCCCTTGAACCCGATTTTACTTGTTGAGGTCTTTGATGTGTGGGGTATTGACTTTATGGGTCTGTTTCCTAATTATTTTGGTAATCTATACATCCTTGTCGCCGTAGACTATGTCTCTAAGTGGATTGAGGCGGTTGCGTGTAAAACCAATGACCATAGGGTTGTGCTTGAGTTCTTGAAAAATAATATACTTACACGTTTTGGTACACCGTGAGATATAATTAGTGATGGAGGGTCGCACTTTTGTAATGAACCTTTTAATCTTTTGATGAAGAAATATGGTATTGCACATAAGGTAGCCACCCCGTATCATCCTCATACTAGTGGTCAGGTAGAGGTTTCCAATAGGGAGATAAAACGTATATTAGAGAAAACAGTTAATCCTAATCGGAAAGACTGGTCGTCTAGGCTCACTGATGCCTTATGGGCTTACCGTACTTCGTTTAAAACCCCCATTGGAATGTCGCCTTATCGGATTGTTTATGGAGGCATGTCATTTACATGTTGAGTTAGAAGATAGAGCATATTGGGATGTTAAGCAGCTAAATTTTTCACTTGACAAGGCAGGAGCCCATAGGAAACTCCAGCTCAATGAGTTGGAAGAGATTCGTATAGATGATTACGATAGTGCGAAGGAGTATAAGAACAAAATGAAACTTGTGCATGATAGAAATATTTTACGGAAATCATTTTCTCCAGGTCAAAAAGTTCTTCTGTATGATACCCGCTTGCATCTTTTCCCTGGGAAGCTACGTTCTCGGTGGACGGGTCCTTTTATTGTTCGCACTGTCTTTCCTCATGGATCTGTTGAGATCGAGACACCGGATGGTAGTAGTTCTTCGAAGGTTAACGGTCAGAGATTGAAACCCTTTTTAGAGCCCTTTCCTACAGGTGATGTTGAGGAGGTCCCTGTTTACCCTTGATTGACCATCGAGGCGATTGTATGTTGTATATTAGTTTTTGATTTCTCTCTTCACCCAGGTACTATCGTTCCGACTTCTCTCTTTACTGATTCCTCATGTTACTTTACTTTTTGGTATTGCTCTTTCATTAGAAACATTGAGGACAATGTTAGATTTAAGTTTGGGGGTGGGGAAGAAACTTCTTATTAGTTTTTAGTTGCAATAAATTAACTCCAAATCCTAGAAATTTATGTTTATTAAGGGTGGCACTAACCAATCTAAGTGGATGGAAGCATTTTGGTTGTAGGAGTTGAGGAACCAATCTGATTAGATGGAAACATCTAAAGAGTCTATTCATAAAAGCACAGAGCTCAGGTGTTAGAAATAACATGATAGTTTCACCATATCTCGTTGAGTCCTTTTCACTTCTGTTTTTATTTTATTTTGTTTTTAAACTATGTTTCTCTAAGTGATTAGGTGGGGCTCACGAATCAAGTTGTTACCAATGCTAGGGTGAAATAGAGTGATTGAGATACCAACAACAAAAAAAATTGAAAAAAATTGAAAAAAAAAAATAAAAAAAATTTGAGACCAGACTATTAGACCAACCAGAATAAATTCAATAAAGTCGACCATTGGAACCCTTGTATATGCCAGTTGTGTTGACCTAGAGTTAGGATTATCGACCACTAGTTCCCTTGTATATGCCAGTGTGTTGATATTAGTCAGACCAAGATCTCACCCATTAGGATAGGTTCATTTTGGCGGAGGCCTTCAGACAGATATGAGAAACACCGTTCACTTAGTAAACATCAAAACCATCTATGTTTTTCTCTATATCCATCTCTTGATCTGTCCATGTGATTAGTTTTGACTCCGGATATTGATGTCCATAGTGCGACTATCTGAGTAGAGCTCTGTCACTTTATATGAATTTTAGTATGCTTGAGTGCAAACTCGTGTACATCAATTGGAATTTCGCATCAGGGTATTTCCTTCTGTAGTCAATAAGTATGCCAACCAAGGAGATTCTTTAGTGCCTTCCAAGAAACTACGTAGATAGCTAGGGTCTGGAGTAAAAGGTTTTGTGGGTACACTTCTGGTAAACCCTCCGGAGACGACACTCCGCCACTAGGGCCACCTAGCGGTTTAACGGCTTGCTGCACGTGCTAAGTGTAGTTATTTTATTTTCTAGATTAGATTTGCTCAGGACTAGCAAATAATAAGTTTGGGGGTATTTGATAGACGCATTTATGTGTCTAATTTGTCCTCAATATTTCGTATTGTTAGTACTCGTTTTTGTCCTTATGATGGTGTTTTGTGTGTTTGTAGGTATTTTTGTGGAAATAAAGATTGCTGGAAAATTCAGCTCGAAAAGTTGCTCGGAACACCCCCGGAGGACATTTGCTATTCGGACTCCCACTTTGGATAAGGGGTAACCTAATTGATAAGGGGCAACCCATTGTTATTCGCACCCCATAGCTGGTTAGGGGGACACCATTTTCACCATTTTGAATTCTGAAAAATGGCGGGAAAACCAAGTTTCAACTGCCGGAATTAGGGTTTGGGTTTTGAGCTTGCTGCGGTGAGACTAAAGGGCTAAGATTGATTGGGTTTGTTCTTATGAGCGTAACAAGCCTAGTATGGTCGATGTTTTCGACTGAATTTGGATAGATATTCGTGTGGGAGAAAACAGGGCACACATACGCCGGAAGAGATATTCACGGTATAACACGTTTGTTGCTCGTGTTTGGATAGAGACTGGTCGCTAAAGGAGCGAGAAAGAGATAAGTAAGGAAGGTTGGACAGCTGCAGATGCGTGAGAATGCAAGAAAGGGAAGAAAATATTCCCGAGAATATTTTCTTATGAATGCCGAGTAATGGAGAATATTTTAAGTTATTGCGTGATATTTTGATGCCCTGTCGATTATATAAAGGGTGCTGGTGAACCACAGAAGGAGGACGGAGACATTGGGAGAGTTTCAGAGCACCAGAAAGTCGAGATAATCAAGTATCAGGAAACCACCATTTATGCCGTTGTGAAGAACACGAAGAACAAAAGACTACCAAGAGCAGTCGTTTATCAACAGTGATAACGACACATATGCGAGGGTCGTATAGCTACAGTGAGATTAACGCTATATTTCTATCGTTCTTGTAACAACTCGGTTTGTAACAAATATAACTGTTACAAACCCGGTTTTTAACATATTTCTTCCAATTGATCCTTTGTAACCACCTTTGAGCAATAAATATGAATTTTGAGTGTGTTTCCAATATGATGAGCGACTAATTCTCCCACAACCAAGGCAATGAGGAAGCTATTTATGCATGAATAATTGGTAACGATTTTAATTTCTCTAATTTATAATTAATAATTCACTCAATCACTGCTTTTGCAGAGTATTTAATTGTTTGCATAATTTTCTTCATTAGTTGTGATTCAATTAGATAGGTTATGCTTTGTATTAAGATAATCTATGCTTAGGGATACAATTAATTTTTGAGAATTTGCTTGATTATTTGTGAGTTAAGAAACAAAGGACTTAAAAGATAATTAGAGTTTTGGGTTATTTACCATCATTCATTCATGTGTAATAGTGGAATCAGTGTCTTGGTTATTTTCTCATATCTTTAAATCAATTTTGATCTAAGTTTTCTTTACTTTTAAGTTTTATTAAATCTAAAATCCATTGCTTTCACAAGTCTCACGAACCTTTTTACTACAACATTATTGATTCAATCACCCACCCCCCCCCCCACCACCACCACCACCCATCGTGCAAGCTTTGGTAAGACTTTCATGCTAATATGTTTTCATGTTTAAACATATTGATATGAATCATTAGTGTTTATAGAAATCTGATCCATCGAGTAACACTTCAGAATGGATAGTTGATGAAGCCGGTCACAAGATGTTATTCATAAGACTGTTATTGATGTTGAGACCACGACTGATTTCACTTTAGAAATATTTGTTACTGTTGAGACCATGGCTGGAGTTTCTCTAGAGATCCTTGTTGATGCTGAGACTATGGTTGGAGTTTCTCCAGAGACCAAAAAGATAGAACCATGATTATCGACATAGTCCTTGATCCTCCATCCAATGAACCTTTATATTCACAAACTAATTGATGAGTTGAGCATCCCTAAGATGAGAGTGTACTGGGTATTCAACCCAAATTCTCCTGCACAATATGATTTTACCGTGAAGTGGCTTTGTCAGGAATCAATATCGTTGCGGCAGATAGTAGCGATAGTCTCAATTCTGGGTGTGATTGGTGAGGAGAATAAGTTCCTTAGTCGTGCAAGGTTTGTGATATAAAGAGGTTCCGTTGATGACGTTTCATGGAATCACATCAGGTTGCCATGACTTGTTATGTGGAACACATTTATTGAAATTGATCTGACTCCCAGAGGTGTTCACCGGTTCAGTAAAAAGATATATGTTGAAGGAGTTTGTGTCATCCATGGAAGAATTACTTTGCATCTACTTCAGAAGTCTTGTCATTGAGATAGTGAAGACTTAACGATTGTAGTTCAGTTACACTTTGACCATCTTGGCATTGAATCAGTGTGTCATAGTCGAGATATTTGTTCTAAAGCTAGAGGCGCCATTATTGAAGGTGTACCAGTACGCGTGTCGTAACCACAACAAATTAATTAATACTTTACTACCTAATTAAAGAGTAATATAGGTAGTCAAGGTCGATCCCACGAGGAGCAAGAGATTCTAGTTGTAAAATTGTCACAAAAGGGGGGTATTGGTTGTAAAATTTATAAAGCAAAAGAAATAAATAAAGTAATTAAAAGTGTAAGTTGAAATCAATGAGAGAGAATAGATCAAGGAATCCTTCTTCGCTGCAAAACAATGATTAAAGTTATGTTCTTTTCCACTTGTTATTAGTCATAGATTATCACCAACCGTAGGTATAGCAGCTAGATCAGTGCTAACCCCAAAATCCCTAATTTCACAGGATACGGAAGTTCTCGCCTACCGGATTCTATTCACCAAACCACCTAGTAGTAGATCACCCAAGATGTAATTTATTTAAACGCATTAAGATTCATGAATTTATTAGGTTGATATTAGTAGTTAAACTCTTAGATCAAGGTCCACTTGCTAACGCTGTTTTTACACACAATTGCTCCACGGAATCCCTCCGCAAGGTCTTGTGTTTTCTACTTATGTAAATAGTCAAGAAACGATTACTTATCCCCTAACTTTCACTAGCTTTAGCTTAATTAACAAATCAATTTAGTTGGCCACCCAAACGACCTATCAATCAATCATAAACATTAATATTAGCAAAAACAATCGATAATCATATGAAAAACTTCAAAGTAGAATTGAAACAAAACTCAAATCAAATATTAAGAACTAGGAATTCATCCTCAATCAATAAGAAAATTAGTTACTCATAATTCGGAGTTCACACAATAATAATAATTATTAAGGAAGAAAGAAAAACTTATTGCAAAGATGATGGTTGCTCCTTCCTCCAATCCTTGTGCACTTTAACTCCTTCTCCAAAGTAGATGTGTGTAAAAAGTTGTAGAGAACTTCTCTATTTATAGGCTTCAATATTCTCCATATCTTTGTAGGAAAAGAATCCACATTCCATAAGAACACCACTTTCCCAAATTGAGCCATATTCCAAATTCTAGTCCAATTCTCCAAAACTTCCAAGTTTTCATCCATCCAAAATTCTGCATTTTTGCTTGCCGGAAAACTGTGTTTTTGGCCGGAAGTTGGCCGGAATCCGTCGTCGCCGGCAACTTGAAAATTCTCCTCCGGTCAAGGTATATTCCGTTAGTCCACCGTTAAGACTAACGGTCAAAGGAGTCAACCGTTAGTCAACTGTTATTCATCGGGTCAAGTTCTGAGTTACTGAGTCAGAACCGAGTCAGCTAACTCGGCTGACTGGTTTTGACTTGGTCTCAGAACTGTTGCAACAGCCATATTGGCCAGCCATCTTGGCTGTGCATAACTTTGCAGCCATCTTGGCTGTGCCTTATCACCTTCAACTAACTCCAACTCTGCCATCAACTCAGCTCAAAGCTCAACTATCTCCTTACTGCAGCCATCAAACCTTCTTCCACTTTGGCCACCAATACTGCACTTCAACTTCAATCTTCTTCCCAGATCAACATCAGTTAGCTCTACCACTTGCCATTGTTTCTATTTCAGTCCAATACCACCACTGCTTCACCTGTGCAATCTCATTCCATCATTGAACCAACTGCAGTTTCCACTTGCATACAATTCATTCATAGCACCACCTGAGCCATCTAGCCACTTCAGCACCATCATCAATATTTCACCTGAGTCTCCACCACTCACTGCACACAGCTCAAGAACTCCCCCAGCCATGTGCCACTGCACCATTCTGAGTTGCACAGCAACCCCATTTCTGTTCATCCAATTCAAGCTTCAACTCATCAATTCTACCAGTTGCACAACACCCACAACTCAAACCACCATTCCATAATCCATCAGCACCCATTTCATGCCTTTGACCAGCCATACCACCTCCCTGCAACTCTAACTAGTAGCTTCAATTCCTTTAGCTACAATTACCATATCATTTCACCACCAACACCACTAATGCACTGCTTCCTCACATCACAGTGAATCCATTTCTCATGTACAGATTCTTCCATTCTCAAGCTATCACAACAGCACAAATCATCAACACCTCCATCTGCAACTCCTTCAAATTCAACCTCAAGACCCATAGCAGTAACCACTTCACCCACCAGGCTCATTGCCCTGCAACATAACAAGTTCCTCTCTGCAATTTGGTTACTACAACTCCACAGCTCATCTGTAGCTCTAGCAGCAACTCCATTCTCTAATACTGCAACCTCTCAAATCTTCCCTTGAATTTCAGCTGCAGTTAGCCATCACCATTTGTGCAGCTGCTGCAACTTCAGGTCCCCTGTAACAACATTACACTCTCCATTTCATCCATTTCTATTTCTCATTGCAGACCCTGAGCATCAATATCTCTTCTTGACTTACTTCAGCTCAAACAAGCATCAACCCATCTCCTAATTTCAATCAGTACTAACTTCACAACCACTCTAAAGAACCAACAGCATCCACATTTCAGACCACCAACCATGACCACCAACTGCTCCTGTGATTCAACACCAGAACACAGTAACACCACCATAAGCTAACAGTAGCTCCTCTTTTACCTGCCATCACTCTATTGAAAACCCAGGTGTCCTTGTTGAAATCAACAGCACCACTGTCTCAAGGCCACAGCCAACAATGTATCACAGACCACCAGTTCAACATCTCAATTTCATACCCAGCGACTTCACATCATCTTGAGTTGTTGTTGTAGCCCTAATTCACCACCAAAACCATCATCTGTGAAGACCCATCTTTCCTTATCTTGCTTTTTCAGACCTCAGAACCCAGATACTATCCAAACCCTAGATTCTGAAACTCAAGCCAACAATAGAAACCCATCTCGTTCTTTACCTTGTTTTGCATCTCAACAGTTCCATCATCTTCATCGTTAACTTTCAACCCATTCTTCTCATCAAACTCTCGAACAACAAAGAACAACGAGATCCATGAATTTCATCGATTTTACAAAATGGAATTTCTTCATCTCACAGAAAACTCGATTTGATTTCTTGATTTCTCTCGGACAATCAACACCCTCATCAATTTCATCTCCCATATTTTCTCGGACATCTCCTTTGTTCTCAATTTGTTTCTCGATTTTGTTCTTCCTATCTCTTCTCGGAGTCAGTAGCAGCAGCTGCTCAATTTCAGCCCCCAAATGATTTGGGGAAGAAATACCTCGACTTAGGGTTAGGATATGATTGGGGTGGATTCGGGTTCGGATCCGGATGTGGGTGTGGGTTTCAACATTCATGGACATAACCCATCCATTTTACCAATTGATAACAGCACTACGTTTCTGGATAGGGGCCACCCAGTTTGGCATCCCCTTAACTTGAACTATCCTTTCTTTAGCACTCCTCTGAGAGAGTTGCCCTTTAACCGTGGCTCGTCTCCCGATAGTGTTTTCCTGGAAAATGACAGATTTGCCCTTTTTGCCCAAATTTGGTGATTTCTTCTTCTTTTCCTCCGTGCGACTCCAGAGTACCTAATAACTCAAAAACACACATAAAATACATAATTTACAAGAAAAATAGCAAAGAAAGCATAAACTACTAGATAGTAAATTAGGTGTATTCTACACCTATCAAATTCCCCCACACTTAGACTTTGCTAGTCCTCGAGCAAATCAAACTAAAACTTACAACTTCAAAGTGTTCCAAATATCCCAAGCATCCTAAGAGTTATGAAGACATAGAGTTTCTGCATGCTAGTAATGAGAAGTTAGAAATACTAAAGAACATATTCTCATCCTTAAATGTTGAGTGAGAAATAACCACACCATAATGAGAGAACGCGTGTTTGAGAAACGATCAATAAGCATTTCGCCTCGACTTCTACCTCACCAAAAGGGTTTTATGATAATTGCACTCAAAAAGACGACTTTTTTATGGGTCTCACATGTGCGCAGGTAGGAATGAAGATAGAATTCCTGCAACACGTTGAATGGTGGGAAGAATAACTTCCGAAATTTTGAAAAACCCACATCTTTTAACATTTTGAAAAACCATTTTTCTAACGATCTCTAAGAAAGGAAATCAACCACTTATATCGAGGATGAGATTACTTACTTACCTTCACATCCGATTGCCAATTATGATAACACCACTCTCATGGAATCCAAAAGAAACATCTTCCGCTCCTTGTCTTCATCTTCTTGGTCTTCGGCTTCAACTATTAATGATAAACACTTGAACTTCATAAATCCTTAACAATTTGTAACCTTTTTCCTCAAAATCCTTGTCGCTTGAAACTTCCTTATAAATTTTCCTTCCCCACAGCGTATTCAATACAAAACAATAATAGATATTTCTCTTGTCTCATATATATATATATATATATATATATATTTCTTTCTTTCTTTTCTTTTTCCCTTTTTTTTTTTTTTTTTTTTTAGACAAGAGAAACAAAGTGAAAAATAAAATAAACCATTGCCGTGGAAAAGTACTTTACCGCTTGATTCTTCACAACTTCTATCGCCTTGAAATCATAAACTTCAATAATTCTCACCTTTTACTTTCTTCGCTCTTGTAAGTTAGTCTTAATACTTGAATATAGAATTACCTCATTGTATTGTAAGTCTTCAACTTGTATGTAAAATCCGCTCATTGTATGTTGCTTTACTTGGATATAAAAATTTGCTCTTTTTCTTATTTCATTGTTGCTTTCAAACCTTGAACCTTTTCAACTTTCCTTGTAGATTTTGATGTCGCTCCTTGTTGTTGATGATTATGGTGTTTCTATGGACCCGTTGTTGTCGAGAGAGAATGGTGCTAACTGCAAATCGAACTACAAGAAGGTGGCTTTCATCTATAGACGTTATCCTCATGATTGACAAAAATTAGCACTCAAGAGATCAAAATAGTGCTGAAATTGGTGTGAAATTGGGTAGCTCACCATTCTACCCGGAATTAACGTACGGTGACACACACTCAAAAGAAGCTCTTTAGTAAAGGAAGAATTTCTGGTTGGTGCCTCACATGATATGAAAATGGGTAGTCTCCACTAATGATTGATCAGCAACTCTAATAACGCACTTCTCCCTGCACCAAATTTGCATCACCGGCATGATTAAATCCATTATTTAACACTCTAAAAAGCAAGAAATTTAAAGTAGTTCCCTAACACTTCCAAGTTCAATTATGTCGGTCAGAATTCTCTATGTAATCATACCTAGAAACATGCTAGTGACTCTAAAATCTCTAAAAGTTGAAAATTTTATGCAATTTTTTTTTTATATGCAAAAATATATGCTTAGCCACTCCCCCACAATCAAACCTTACATTTTCCTCAATGTAATTGAATCGTCCAAGTAAAGTCAAGGTGGGAAATCCTAATATGATATGAAACAAGAAAAGTAAACACACAAAACAAAAAGCAAATAAAGACAAAAGGATAAGAAATACAAAACCGGTGGGTTGCCTCCCACTTAGCGCTTGTTTTAAATTCGACGGCCCGACATAGCTCTTGCTTCACATTACTCCTCTAGAGGGAGAAAATATTCAAATGGAAGTTCATCCACATTCACATAGGCGATGTTCTCATAGTATGGCTTCAATCTATGTCCGTTGACTTTGGAAACCGAGTTGTCTCTAAGACTTGTAATTTCAACTGCACCATAAGGAAAAACATTAGTAACAACATATGGTCCAATCCAACGGGACCTTAATTTTCCAGGAAATAGTTTAAGGCGAGAATGAAATAAAAGGACTTTTTGCCCCACAACAAAACTTTTCCGAGAAATCATCTTGTCATGAAAAAGCTTAGTCTTTTCCTTGTAAATACGGGCACTCTCGTAAGCATCATTACGTATCTCCTCTAGCTCATTTATTTGCAACTTTCTTTGTTTCCCTGCTTCATCATACTCCATGTTGAATTTCTTTATCGCCCAATAAGCCTTATGTTCAAGTTCAACCGGAAGATGACAAGCTTTGCCATAAACCAACCTATATGGAGACATACCAATCGGTGTTTTGTACGCCGTTCTATACGCCCAAAGTGCATCATTGAGCTTAAATCTCCAATCTTTCCTTGTGGTATTCACCGTTTTTTCAAGAATGGACTTGATTTCACGATTTGAGATTTCCGCTTGTCCACTAGTTTGTGGATGGTAAGGCGTACCAATATTGTGTGTTATGTTGTACTTCTTGAGGAGAGCGTGAAAAGACTTCTTGAAATGTGATCCTCCATCGCTTATCACCACTCTTGGTGTGCCGTGCCTAGTGAATATGTTTTCTCTTACAAAATCACAAACAACTTGAGAATCATTAGTTTTGGTGGCTCTAGCCTCCACCCATTTAGAAACATAATCTACGGCAAGAAGTATATAAAAATTTCCATTCGAATTGACAAAAGGGCCCATAAAATCAATTCCCCACACATCAAAAATCTCTACGGCGAGAATTGGTGTGAGTGGCATTTGATTTCGAGCACCTAAATTGCCCGTTCTTTGACATCTATCACACGATTTACAAAAAACATATGAATCTTCAAACAAGGTGGGCCAATAAAATTCACTTTCAAGAACCTTGAGAGCGGTACGTTTAGAACCAAAGTGGACAACACATGCATAAGTATGACAAAAGGAGAGAATAGATTGAAATTCGGAGTTAGGTACGCACCTTCATATGATTTGATCAACGCCATATTTCCATAAGTATGGTTCATCCCACACATATTGCTTCGCTATCTTCTTAAGCTTCATCTTTTGGAAGTTGGACATTGTGCTAGGTACCTTCCTAGTCACCAAATAATTCACTATATCCTCATACCAAGGTGTTGATTCTTCCAAGGAGAAAAGTTGTTCGTCCGGAAAGCGGTCTTGTAATGGAAGTTCTTCTTGAGATATAACAAGTCTACTAAGATGATCCGCAACGGTATTCTCCACACCTTTATTATCTCGAATTTCTATGTCGAACTCTTGTAGTAGTAGGATCCACCGGATTAGTCTTGGCTTAGCTTCTTTCTTCTTTATTAAGTATTTAAGTGCCGCATGATCGGAATACACAATAACCTTTGTACCCACCAAGTATGAGCGGAATTTTTCCAATGCAAACACTATAGCCAATAACTCTTTTTCCGTGGTAGAATAGTTGATTTGTGCATCATTAAGGGTCCTAGATGCATAATAGATAACATGGGACAACTTGTCCACTCTTTGACCCAAAACGGCTCCAACCGCATAATCACTAGCATCACACATAAGTTCAAATGGAAGATTCCAATCCGGTGACTTGATAATCGGCGCACTTGTCAACATTGCCTTCAATTTGTCAAAAGCATCCTTGCATTCCTTGTTGAAGTCAAAAGGTACCTCCTTTTGTAGTAACTTGCACATCGGCATGGAGATTTTGGAGAAATCCTTGATAAACCGCCTATAGAAACCTGCATGACCAAGAAATGAACGAACTTCCCTCACCGAAGTGGGATATTGTAAGTTTCTTATTAAATCTATCTTTGACTTGTCCACTTCGAGCCCTTGAGAGGACACAATGTGACCAAGTACTATGCCATGGTTTACCATAGAATGACATTTATCCCAATTAAGAACAAGGTTAGTGTCTATGCATCGTTTAAGAACTAGTTCAAGGTTGTCTAAACAAATATCAAAAGAATTGCCATAAACACTAAAGTCGTCCATAAATACCTCAATAATGCGCTCCACGTAATCCGAGAATATGCTTACCATGCATCTTTGGAAAGTAGCCGGTGCATTGCAAAGACCAAACGGCATCCGTCTATACGCAAACGTTCCAAACGGACAAGTAAAAGTGGTCTTCTCTTGGTCCTCCGGTGCAATAACAAGTTGATTGTATCCCGAATAACCATCCAAGAAACAATAATAAGAATGCCCCGCTAACCGCTCCAACATTTGATCAATGAAAGGTAAAGGAAAGTAATCCTTTCGGGTTGCGTAATTAATCTTTCTATAATCAATGCACACTCTCCAACCGGTTTGAAATCTTGTAGGAACAAGTTCATCGTCTTGATTTCGAACAACCGTAACACCGGACTTCTTTGGCACCACTTGCACCGGACTAACTCATTTGCTATCGGAAATTGGGTAGATCACCCCCGCACTTAGAAATTTGAGTATCTCTTTCTTCACAACCTCCATCATGGGAGGATTAAGCCTACGTTGAGCATCACGTACCGGCTTTACGTTCTCCTCCATTAGAATCCTATGCATGCATATGGATGGACTAATGCCCTTGATATCCGCAATTGTCCAACCAATAGCCGTTTTGTGCTCTTTCAAGACTCTAAGCAAACGGTCTTCTTGTACCGGTGTGAGGTTCTTTGAAATAATCACATGAAGCTCATCTCCATCTCCCAAAAATGCATACTTCAATTGATCCGTAAGTGGCTTCAATTCTAGTTTAGGCGCCTTCACAATAGATGGTACAAGTAATTCATCATTCACGGGTAAAGAGATATAAGAAACATTACCCTTAGCTTCTTGTAATGCCGTCAAGGCACCACATGTTTCCACCAATTCCGTGGAAAATTCAACATCCAAGTTAGACACGCCGTGGCCGTCCAATTCAATGCTCTTTTGCAACACCACATCAAGTTCATCCTCTCGATTCAATTCTACCATTTGTTGTGCTAATGAACCAACCACATCAATGGAGTAAGCGGAATTCACATCACTTGGATAGCGCATAGCTTCAAATATGTTGAAGTGTATTACTTCCTTGTCGAATTCCATAGTGAGTGTACCCTTATCAACATCAATCTTCGTCTTTGTGGTCTTCATAAATGGCCTCCCAAGAAGTAGAGAAGTAGACGAACGATTCTCATTGTTGTCCATATCCAACACAAAGAAATCCACCGGAAAAATTAACTCATTCACTTGCACTAGAACGTCTTCTACAAGTCCCTTTGGATAGATGTTAGACTTGTTTTCTAGTTTGATAATAACTCTTGTCTCTTTCAATGGGCCAAGATTCAAGGAGTCATAAATATCGGCCGACATCACACTAATGGAAGCTCCCAAATCAAGTAAAGCATGTTCAAACCTTTTCTTACCAATAGTAATTGGCACCGTGAAGCCACCGGGATCCGTGAACTTTGTAGGCATCTTCTTCAAAAGCATAGCCGACGCACTCTCGCCAACTTTAGTAATTTCATTATCAAGCAACCTATCCTTCTTTGTGCATAACTCCTTCATGAACTTAGCATAGCTTGGCATTGTCTTGATGGCCTCTATGAATGAAATGTTGATTTCTATCTTCTTGAAGATATCCATGAGTACCTTATCTTGAGCTTCCTTCTTGGACTTAGCAAAACGACTAGGAAAAGGAGGTGGAGTAGTGAAAGTAGGAACCGGTTCCTTGGATTGGGTGGTTGGTGTTGAATTCTCCTTTGGTTCGGCATCCTCCTTCTCTTTGACTACCTCTTCACTAGCTTCTTCATGACGAGTTGGACTCTCCACTTGTCTTCCACTTCTCAATGTAACCGCACTAACATTCTCTCTTGGATTCACAATGGGTTGTGAAGGAAGCTTTGTGGATGCTTGAGCTTTCATTAAGTTCATATCGGTCGCCAATTGTCCCATTTGAGTTTGCAAATCCTTGATTGCCGAATCGGTCTTTTGTTGGGTTTGTTGTAACATAGAAGTGAGACCTTGCATGCTTTGCATTATCACATTCAACTTGTCAAGAATCTTGCTCCTTGACTTGTTGTGGTTGGAATTGTTGTTGTTGAGGTTGGAAACATGATTGTTGGAATCCACCTTATTGTGCATATGGATTAGGAGCCGCCGCTTGCTTGTTTGCATAGCTAAAGTTGGGATGATCCTTCCAACCGGGATTGTAAGTATTGGAATATGGATCGTACCTTGGCCTTGGATTTAGATATAAAGCATTTGCTTGTTCGGTTTCATCATCCGGAATAATTACCGCGGCCAATCGTTGCACTACCCTCTCTATGTTGTTTAACCGTTGATCGGATTGTGAAGACGAGTCACTAACCTCATGCACCAACTTAACCATTGAATCACCTCTTGCATAGAATTGTTGCGAGTTTGCCACCATACTTTCAATCAATTTGGTAGCTTCAGCCACCGTCTTGTTCACTAGTGCACCACCACCGGCGGCGTCAAGAAGATATCTATCACTTGTTTGGAGACCTTCATATAAGTATTGGATTATCATGGCGTCACTAAATTGATGGTGTGGACAACTTGCCACCAATCTCTTGTATCGATCCCAACATTCATATAATGACTCTCCCACATGTTGCTTGATCCCACAAATTTCTTTACGAATTTGAGTAGCCTTTGATGCGGGAAAATATCTCTCAAGGAAAAGTTTCTTCATCCCATTCCATGTTGTGATACTTCCGGAAGGCAAATAGTATAACCATTCCTTAGCATTGCCCGCCAAAGAGAACGAAAACGCTTTCAACATTGCTCCATCCGCATTAGTATTCGGTGGAAGCATGGCCGTGACTATGGGGTTGAAGTCCATAAGATGTTTGTTTGGATCCTCATTCACCATGCCATGGAACTTTGGTAATTCTCTAATCAACCCCGGCTTGATCTCGAAAGTTGAGTTAGTTTGGATACACCATTGTTGTGTATCGAGCTTGTGAGAAGCTAGGTCCTTGAGTGTACGATCACCCATTTCCTCTTCTTCAATATCCGAATCTGCGAATTCACTTGATGTAGAACGAGGAAGCGGAGTGTTAACCGCTCGAATGAAGTCTCTTAGTTGAGTGCCGGATCGAAGACGTATTCTAATTGGACTCGGTCTTCCCCCTTGAAGCATTCACCAAAGATATAGTACCTACAAAGAAGGTTCACAAAACTAAGTTAGATACAAAGATAGAATCTAACAAAGCAAGAATAAAGCAAAAAGAAAAATAAAAACAACTAAAATCGCTCGTTGCTCCCCTAAGAACGGCGCCAAAATTTGTACGCGTGTCGTAACCACAACAAATTAATTAATACTTTACTACCTAATTAAAGAGTAATATAGGGTATTCAAGGTCGATCCCACGAGGAGCAAGAGATTCTAGTTGTAAAATTGTCACAAAAGGGGGGTATTGGTTGTAAAATTTATAAAGCAAAAGAAATAAATAAAGTAATTAAAAGTGTAAGTTGAAATCAATGAGAGAGAATAGATCAAGGAATCCTTCTTCGCTGCAAAACAATGATTAAAGTTATGTTCTTTTCCACTTGTTATTAGTCATAGATTATCACCAACCGTAGGTATAGCAGCTAGATCAGTGCTAACCCCAAAATCCCTAATTTCACCGGATACGAAAGTTCTCGCCTACCGGATTCTATTCACCAAACCACCTAGTAGTAGATCACCCAAGATGTAATTTAGTTAAACGCATTAAGATTCATGAATTTATTAGGTTGATATTAGTAGTTAAACTCTTAGATCAAGGTCCACTTGCTAACGTTTTTTTTACACACAATTGCTCCACGGAATCCCTCCGCAAGGTCTTGTGTTTTCTACTTATGTAAATAGTCAAGAAACGATTACTTATCCCCTAACTTTCACTAGCTTTAGCTTAATTAACAAATCAATTTAGTTGGCCACCCAAACGACCTATCAATCAAACATAAACATTAATATTAGCAAAAACAATCGATAATCATATGAAAAACTTCAAAGTAGAATTGAAACAAAACTCAAATCAAATATTAAGAACTAGGAATTCATCCTCAATCAATAAGAAAATTAGCTACTCATAATTCGGAGTTCACACAATAATAATAATTATTAAGGAAGAAAGAAAAACTTATTGCAAAGATGATGGTTGCTCCTTCCTCCAATCCTTGTGCACTTTAACTCCTTCTCCAAAGTAGATGTGTGTAAAAAGTTGTAGAGAACTTCTCTATTTATAGGCTTCAATACTCTCCATATCTTTGTAGGAAAAGAATCCACATTCCATAAGAACACCACTTTCCCAAATTGAGCCATATTCCAAATTCTAGTCCAATTCTCCAAAACTTCCAAGTTTTCATCCAATTCCCACTTCTAAGTCTTCACACACATGAGAGAAGTCCATCCAAAATTCTGCATTTTTTGCTCGCCGGAAAACTGTGTTTTTGGCCGGAAGGTGGCCGGAATCCGTCGCCGCCGGCAACCTGAAAATTCTCCTCTGGTCAAGGTATATTCCGTTAGTCCACCGTTAAGACTAACGATCAAAGGAGTCAACCGTTAGTCAACTGTTAGTCAGCGGGTCAAGTTCTGAGTTACTGAGTCAGCTAACTCGGCTGACTGGTTTTGACTTGGTCTCAGAACTATTGCAACAGCCATATTGGCCAGCCATCTTGGCTGTGCATAACTTTGCAGCCATCTTGGCTGTGCCTTATCACCTTCAACTAACTCCAACTCTGCCATCAACTCAGCTCAAAGCTCAACTATCTCCTTACTGCAGCCATCAAACCTTCTTCCACTTTGGCCACCAATACTGCACTTCAACTTCAATCTTCTTCCCAGATCAACACCAGTTAGCTCTACCACTTGCCATTGTTTCCATTTCAGTCCAATACCACCACTGCTTCACCTGTGCAATCTCATTCCATCATTGAACCAACTGCAGTTTCCACTTGCATACAATTCATTCATAGCACCACCTGAGCCATCTAGCCACTTCAGCACCATCATTAATATTTCACCTGAGTCTCCACCACTCACTGCACACAACTCAAGAACTCCCCCAGCCATGTGCCACTGCACCATTCTGAGTTGCACAGCAACCCCATTTATGTTCCTCTAATTCAAGCTTCAACTCATCAATTCTACCAGTTGCACAACACCCACAACTCAAACCACCATTCCATAATCCATCAGCACCCATTTCATGCCTTTGACCAGCCATACCACCTCCCTGCAACTCCAACTAGTAGCTTCAATTCCTTCAGCTACAATTCCCATATCATTTCACCACCAACACCACTAATGCACTACTTCCTCACATCACAGTGAATCCATTTCTCAGCTACAGATTCTTCCATTCTCAAGCTATCACAACAACACAAATCATCAACACCCCCATCTACAACTCCTCCAAATTCAACCTCAAGACCCATAGCAGTAACCACTTCACCCACCAGGCTCATTGCCCTGCAACATAATAAGTCCCTCTCTGCAATTTGGTTACTACAACTCCACAGCTCATCTGTAGCTCTAGCAGCAACTCCATTCTCTAAGACTGCAACCTCTCAAATCTTCCCTTGAATTTCAGCTGCAGTTAGCCATCACCATTTGTGCACCTCAGCAACTTCAGGTCCCCTGTAACAAAATTACACTCTCCATTTCATCCATTTCTATTTCTCATTGTAGACCCTGAGCATCATTATCTCTTCTTGACTTACTTCAGCTCAAACAAGCATCAACCCATCTCCTAATTTCAATCAGTACTAACTTCACAACCACTCTATAGAACCAACAGCATCCACATTTCAGACCACCAACCATGACCACCAACTGCTTCTCTGATTCAACACCAGAACACAGTAACACCACCATAAGCTAATAGTAGCTCCTCTTTCACCTGCGATCACTCTATCGAAAACCCAGGCGTCCTTGTTGAAATCAACAAAGACCACTCGTCTCAAGGCCACATCCAACAATGTATCACACCACCAGTTCAACATCTCAATTTCATACCCATTGACTTCACAAAGATCTCGAGTTGTCATTGTAGCCCTAATTCACCACCAAAACCATCATCTGTGAAGACCCATCTTTCCTTATCTTGCTTTTTCAGCACTTCTAACCCGATACTATCCAAACCCTAGCTTCTGAAACTCAAGCCAACAACAGAAACCCATCTCGTTCTTTACCTTGTTTTGCATCTCAACAGTGCCATCATATTCATCGTTAACTTTCAACCCATTCTTCTCATCAAACTCGGCAACAGCAGCAACAACGAGATCCATGAATTTCATCGATTTTACAGCAGGAATTTCTTCATCTCACAGAAAACTCGATTTGATTTCTTGATTTCTCTCGGAAAATCAACACCCTCATCAATTTCATCTCCCATATTTTCTCGGACATCTCCTTTGTTCTCAATTTTTTTCTCTATTTTGTTCTCCCGATCTCTTCTCGAGTCGTGAGGGCAAAGAATCGCTCAATTTCAGCCCCCAAATGATTTGGGGAAGAAATACCTCGACTTAGGGTTAGGATATGATTGGGGTGGATTCGGGTTCGGATCCGGATGTGGGTTTCAACATTCATGGACATAACCCATCCATTTTACCAATTGATAACAGCACTATGTTTCTGGATAGGGGCCACCCAGTTTGGCAGCTCCTTAACTTGAACTGTCCTTTCTTTAACACTCCTCTGAGAGAGTTGCACTTTAACCGTGGCTCGTCTCCCGATAGTGTTTTCCTGGAAAATGACAGATTTTCCCTTTTTGCCCAAATTTGGTGATTTCTTCTTCTTTTCCTCCGTGCGACTCCAGAGTACCTAATAACTCAAAAACACACATAAAATACATAATTTACAAGAAAAATAGCAAAGAAAGCATAAACTACTAGATAGTAAATTAGGTGTATTCTACACCTATCAGTACCCTTTGATTGGGAGTACAATTTGAAGGCTTATGAAGAATATAGCACCCAGAGATGAGAGGTTTTTGACTTTAGGTTTGCCTTGGAGACGTCTTAGATGTTTGAGCGTTGAAACGTCACGTCCCTTAAGCGTCGAATATCTTAGGCTTGATCGTCTCGGCCCCGAGTATCTTCTGTTGGTTCGGCATTCCTTTTTTGGTGGGATTCCATTTGTGTAGACACCAAAGCTTTCTTATTTTGCGGCACATATGGACACTCATGCAAAAGTTACGGGAATACCCAAGATATATTATTTGTCGTGCTTGAACATCATCTCAGTAATGAATATCTCAGTGAGATGCTCGATTCGGAGAAGTGTCAGATTCAACCACTTGGTAAAAAAAATATTAATGTGGTGAAGATACTGTATTCATAACGTCTTGCAATAGCAGAGTTGCTAGCATATTTGAGTCCCTATGCTAGGATATCATGTGAGGAAATAGATGACATAGACATGGGAGGAACGAGACTTGCCTGAATGTAGAACCTCTTGATAAATGTCTATATATAGACATGGGAGGAATGAGACTCGCCCCAGGATCATGTCATATCTTGGATCTTCCTGATTATGTGAAACTTGGTTTCTATCCATGTGTTTGTGGGTGAAAACTGTTTCTTCCAGTTTTGGTAATTTTGGGTGTGTGGATGAGAACGAGTTTAAACCCTAAACAATACACTGCACGGGAGTACTTTTGATTCGAGAGATCAATTTGTACAATCCTGGCCTAAACCAAGAAATGGTCGTTCCAGGCTTGCTTTGGTCACAAAGTGAAGGAGAAGGGTTGGTTTTAGGGAGGGAAGTGAAGAAAGTGTTGAGACCAGAATGGTTGATTTTGAAGATGTGGCTTGTTTTATGACTTGTATCAGAAAGTGGAACTGGCTTGCAAAGTAAAAAGCTATTAGTTCTTGGTGATTTCTGGATACTATGTTGCTACCGACTAAAAAACTTGTCTTTTGGTGGAAATAGGTGAAGCCTATTTATACAAGTCATATTGAAATATACCCTGGTCTCGTAAGAAGTGAAAAAGATTGAGTGGTGGAATAATGGAGTAACGTATTACCGTCAGAAACACATGCTTCCATGATGAAGGAAGTGGATCCGTTTACACCCGTTACTTCTTGACGCCACTAATTTTCCCACTTCATGACACTTTCTTATAACTGGCGTATTGCACGCCGCACGCTGTAGACCGCCAGACCAATACCCTGATGAGTATCCCCCAGTTTGTGACATGTTTGATGTCTCGAGTGTTTTCGTGGAAAACGTGTAGCAGATTGCTATGTGTGTCAAGTCAAAGTCAAGAGTCTAGCCGCGGGAAAATAGCATGTGATGCTATTAGGCACGTCTTGGCTAGTCGCATAAAACTTTCCACAATTCCGTCAGTTCGGTGGCGATCTTGGATGGCTGAGATTGCATCTCATGAGGAATGGTAGTCGTTGATTATGGCTACATTCTGTTGGCGCCTGGTGTATGGGCTGTCGTAGGCTCAACAAATTAATAAATATATTTCCCACTAATTAACTGGTAATATAGCGGTAGTAAGATATCGTTCCCACAGAGAGCTGTGTAATTGATAGGTTATTTGAAATAACAAGAATAAATTAAATAACAAAAAGGGGGGTTTTGGTTTATAAGATGAATAGAAAGACAATAATAAAGAAAAGAGATGATTAAGGAATCCTTCGCCGTTATCAAGCGATAGCTGGATTAATATACTTATCTATTGTTCGTAAGAACCATTCATCACCAACCATAGAATAACATCTAGATCGATGTTATCCCCAAAACGCCTTCAATCATTGGATACAGAAGTTCTCACCTACCAGATTCTATCCAACAAACCACCAAGTAGTAGGTCACTCAAGGTCTAATCCAATCGAACGCCTTAAGCTTTATGAATTTAGGTTGATCCCAGTAGTTAAACTCTTAGATCAAGGTTCACTTGCTGGTGTTGTCTTCACACACGATTGCTCCACAGAATCCCTCTTCAAGGTCTCGCGATTTCTACTTAAGTAGAGAGTTAATCGACGATTACTTATATCATAACTTCCACTAGCAATAGAACAATGAATATACTGACCTAGTAAGCCTCCCAAATCAATATAAGAATCACTCATAAACCCTCTATATGGTAAAGATAAACGATGATGATAAAAACTCTCAATAGATTTGTATTATTAATGAAGTTTCACGCTTAGAACATTGAATTCATCCTTAATCAACAAAGGATTTAGTTTCTCATGATTATACAATTACCCAGTTTCCCCCTAAAGGGGTAAACCTTAAAATATTAATGAAGAACTTGTGATATGAGACGATGATCTATTTTACATAACCTAATACCTTTTTATAGGTTTACATTGCTTGGTCTCCAAGTATTTAGTTCGGTTCAAGAACCCGAACCAAAATTCCCATTTGCTAAGTTCGCGAACCCAGTCCGCAAACTTCAATTTCCAGCAGATATTTTCGGAATTAAGTCTGCGAACCCCGTCTGCAAACCCAGTTCGCGGACTTCACTGTCTTCGGTATTCAATAGAAACTGTTTTGGCCACAACTTCTTCATCCGAACTCGGAATGACCTCATTATTTTTGAATTCTTTTTATCTTTCAATTATCTTCAATATGGTGATGATAAGTGCTTAATTTGAATGAGTTGAGATTGGTCTTTGGACCTTATCTTGATTATGAGTGTTTTTCTCTTTTTTGTCGCACTTCTTCCACCTCTCTTGGATTTTGGCGCTTGGATACTTGGAATACATCTCTTCCTATATATTTTCAGTACTTTGTAGCTTATTTTTGGATGATTCACCTATTAGAGTCAAATAAGAGAAAACAAGAGTAATAATACGAAAATATGCAAGAAAAATAGCTTAAACAAGTATGGAATGGATACTAAAATCATATGAATTATGCACTTATCAAATTCCCCCACACTTAGCCTTTGCCAGTCCTTGAGCAAACTAAAATAAAACTAATCCTAAATACAACAACTCCATGTCGTCAAGAAAACGGTTACTCTTAGTATGAATAACAGGCCTTTAAACCCCTAGGTGTACCTAGTGGACGAGTTATAGTCTCGTGGGGGCTTACAAGAGGTATACCCACAAAACCTACTCCAATATCTCGCCTTGGAAGAACCACTAAGGATAGACACAAAGCAAAAATCCAATAATTAGCTTGCATAAGTTCTTTAGCTGCAAACATCCCAAATACATTCTAATCTGCACACACAAGCAATTACTTACATATGACATTCAACATGATTGCAAAACTCTACTAAGGTAGTCATCGTACTTGTTGCAACGTTTTCCACAACACTCGCATACTGAAATCACATGGATAGATAAAGAAATGGAAACAGAAAAGTGAAGTGTGCAAATGTTGACTTAAGTGAACGGTGTTACCCACAATACTTGTATGAATGTCGTCAAAGGATATATATTTATAGCGCACTAGATGAGAGAAGCACCCATTTAACTCGACCACATGATTAGATACTCTAAGCGCATGTTTATTTTCAGTAAGTACATGATAGTTGCCTTGGATCCTTCATTCCACGCTTGTTTAGGCGATGGAGACAGGGACAAAGTTTCACACATACTGCTATCCAAGTGTCAAGAACCTCATCAATAGTCTTTTTGACTTGCTATATAATGATGATATGGTTTTTGTTTATCGACTATGATTATCCGCAATTCCAGACCTATCATTTATTAGTATCGATAAATAAAGATGAGCTTTATAAAAAAAAAAAATTCCAGCTCACTCTTCCTGAGTGTAAGACAATTATCTATGGGGCTTTCAAATACTCAACCAATGATTACCTTGCTACAACATCCACATCAGTATCAGGATCCCACCAAATCACTTTAGAGAAACATAAAACTGCAAAAGTAAAAATAAAGTGATTCAGTAATGATTAATTGCAAGGATGAATCTTTAAAATGACTATCATAGCTGAGTTTCACATTCAATTATGAACGTATAAATTTAAGGATTGTAGAATGATAAAATGGAACACAATTTTTAGCCGTAAGAACTGTTTCAACCTGAAAAGGTTTAGAGTGTCATCCTAAATCGCTCATAATTAACTCCAAAAGATGAAGTCTCAAGATGCAAGAAATCAAAGAGTATTACTTTTTTTTTATATATGCAAACCAAACATGCTTAACTACTCCCCCACACTTAAACTCAACATTGTCCTCAATGTTCAAAATCGAAAATTCTGATTTCTGACATAACAGCCCTGAAAAACTCGAAAACTGTACAAATGGGTAGGGAACTAGGAAAAACATCCTAAACGAAAGTTGTTCACCTACGTATTTTCTATAAGGTGTCAAAAGGCACAGTGTTTCGACAAACGATATGACTTTGATGGCCTCCGGACCGACTGACATGCAATCTGGAAAAGTTCTGGAAAAATACCGAAACTCAAATTTCCAGGCCTATCTCTCCAACATAACAGACTCCAAATTCAGATTTTGTTTTTGGAAAAGAAAGGTATGTATGTCCTATTTAAAATTTGGGGTCAACCACTCAAATCAGACTTCGTATGAAGTCTCGAGAGCTATTTTCGTGAAAACTACGGTGTCCGAATTTTTCAGACGAGAATATTTCAAAATTTTCATTATAGATATAGGACTTTGTAAAATCTAAGATGAGAATGCAAGATATGATATGAAAAACTAAGAAAACTAAAAACAAAAGGGATAGAGATACAAAACCGATGGGTTTCCTCCCACACATCGCTTGGTTTAACATCGTTTGCCCGACATTATTGTTATCATTCGTACACTAACAATCTGAAAATTTGGCAATCTTTCCAAACAACAATATGCAATTAAAATAATATCTTCACAAAAATAGTAACACAAAACATAAATATTGAAGCTATCACTTTATTGAAGTTTCCCCAACACTTAGTTCTTTCTACACTCGGAAGTGGATAGAGAACATAGAATTTGGGAACTTCAAAAGGTTCCTCAGCTTGGTGAACCTGCACAATACTCGAATCAAACACATCAAGTGGTGGATATTTAGAAGCAAAATAATCCGTTAAAACTTTTGAAGCACACAACTCCAATCCTAAGTGAGGTATTTTCTTAAAAGTTGGGTTAACAACTCTTTGAGAAACTACTTCAATTGGATGGAAATGATCAATATATATGGAATTATGCAAAGGATTAGACAAACCTTGTACCAGATCCTCATTCGTAATTAACAGTAAATTATTTACCTCAAGTATATCGTGGTCCTTTATTGAACTATTATTATCTAGCTCAATTGGGTCTTCCACGACTTCAATCAATTTGGTTTCATTCTCAATCTCAATCTCTTAGTCAACCTCTTTATGGGAATCGGAGTCTTCCCCCAAAAAGTCTAGTTCATTGATGCAACTCCTAATTTCTTCGTTTGAGTACGTTACACCATTTATAACAATAGATATGTCATACCCAATCTCCTCCTTTTGAATAGGCGAATAATTGTTATTATGATCCGGAGTTGGAATAATCGTATCATTGTTGCAATGACTTTCGAAAGTTTTCTCATCTTCATCGGAATCTTCGTCATCCATCAGAATTTCAGAATCGTTTTGGTTTCAAGGCCAAACTTCTTCTTCATTCCTTGTCTCCTTGAGTTGAGCAATTTGTATTTTTAAGTTGTACACATTCCTTTGAATTTCTTGAAGTTGCTCATATTTTTCATCTTCAATTTTACGGAGCCCTTGTTGATGTTGTGTTATCGCTTGGAATTGGTCAAGACATTCATCAAAACCAACACCTTCACTCACCACACTATTTCCAGACCAAGTATCCCCTTTTTGAATAGGTGAATGATCATAAAAACGATCAGGAGTTTGGGTAGATATATTGAAGTAAGATTCAGTTGGCTTATTATTATCCATGCTTGGTTGTTCATTGAGTGATTCCAGCATGAAAATATTAGCCTTTAACTGAAGCATAAACTGATCAAACTTATGATTAAGTTCAGGAGATAAACGATTATAAGTATAACTATCCTCCCATCCTCGTGGTTGCTCACTTACATACCCGTCATAAGGTTGTTGATATGCATGAGAGTACCCATAAGGTTTCGTAGGATATGGATCATAGCCAAAAGATTGGTTTTGATTATACCCATAGGATGGTTGGTAGTTGTCATATGAATGAGATTGAAAACCATATTGATTACCACTTTTGTATGTGTAATCTTGTGCTCCGTACATGTTATTTCCATAGGGAAACATGACGACTCACAAGAAGTAGAAAAATATAAATAAAAATCTAAAAACAAAAGCAAACCAAGCTAAACAAATAACAAATCAATTAGCGACTGCTCCCTGGAAACAACGCCAAAATTTGTATGGGTTGTCGTAGGCTCAACAAATTAATAAATATATTTCCCATTAATTAACTGGTAATATAGCGGTAGTAAGAGATCGATCCCACAGAGAGCTGTGTAATTGATTGGTTATTTGAAATAGCAAGAATAAATTAAATACAAAAAAGGGGGTTTTGGTTTATAAGATGAATAGAAAGACAATAATAAAGAAAATAGATGATTAAGGAATCCTTCGCCGTTACCAAACGATAGCTGGATTAATATACTTATCTATTGTTCATAAGAACCATTCATCACCAACCGTAGAATAACAGCTAGATCAGTGTTATCCCCAAAACTCCTTCAATCACTGGATACGGAAGTTCTCGCCTACCAGATTTTATCCAACGAACCACCAAGTAGTAGATCACTCAAGGTGTAATCCAATCGAACGCCTTAAGCTTTGTACATTTAGGTTGATTACAGTAGTTAAACTCTTAGGTCAAGGTTTACTTGCTGGTGTTGTCTTCACACACGATTTCTCCACAGAATCCCTCTGCAAGGTCTCACGATTTCTACTTATGTAGAGAGTTAATCGACGATTACTTATCTCCTAACTTCCACTAGCAATAGAACAATGAATATACTGATCTAGTAGGCCTCCAAATCAATATAAGAATCACTCATAAAGACAAACGATGATGATAAAAACTCTCAATATATTTGTATTATTAATGAAGCTTCACGCTTAGAACATTAAATTCTTCCTTAAACAACAAAAGATTTAGTTTCTCATGATTATACAATTACCCGGTTTCCCCCTAAAGGGGTAAACCCTAAAATATTAATGAAGACTTGTGATATGAGACGATGATCTATTTTACATAACCTAATACCTTTTTATAGGTTTACATTGCTCTGTCTCCAAGTATTTAGTTCGATTCAAGAACCCGACCCAAAATAATGAAATAACGTTCCCAAACGTGCCCTTAAGCCTTCCAAGGAGTTTATACACGTTTCCCATTTGCTAAGTTCGCGAACCCATTCCGCAAACTTCAATTTCCAGCAGATATTTTCGGAATTAAGTCTGTGAACCCCGTCCGCAAACCCAGTCGCGGACTTCACTGTCTTCGGTATTCAATAGAAACTGTTTTGGCCACAACTTCTTCTTCCGAACTCAGAATGACCTCATTCTTTTTGCATTCTTTTTATCTTTCAATTATATTCAATATGGTTATGAGAAATACTTAATTTGAATGAGTTAAGATTGTTCTTTGGCCCTTTTCTTGATTATGAGCGTTTTGCTCCTTTTTGTCGCACTTCTTCCACCTCTCTTGGACTTTGGCGCTTGGATACTTGGAATACTTCTGTTCCTAGCTCGTTTCAGCACTTTGTAGCTAGTTTTTGGATGATTCACCTATTAGAGTCAAATAAGAGAAAACAAGAGTAATAATACGAAAATATGCAAGAATAATAGCTTAAACAAGTATGGAATGGATACTAAAATAATATGAATTATGCACTTATCACCTAGTAATGGCACAATGGAATTTTTTGGTGTATGCCAGTAGCACTGCGGCATGACTGGTATAGCTCGTGCATGCCAGTGGCATGGTGGTATAAGTGGCGCCTGGTGTAGACATGGCCACAAGATTTAAGCGGCTGGTCACATAAAACTTGCCACAAGTCCATCAGTTCGGTGGAGAATTTGGATGGATGATATTGCATCTCATGAGGAAGGATGTCCATTGATTATGGCCATATCTTGTTGTATATCAAAGTGGTGCCATGGCATATCAGCATATGACGTAGCCGTGGCATAGCAGCATGCCAGTGGCAACTATTGTGGCGTATTGGTGTTAGACCCAAATATGACTTCGGTAACATTGGCCGTGTTTTTAAGTTAATTTTAGGGACTTAGGAGAGTCACTGAACTCAGTTAGCATGACAACTTTTTGGCTAAATTAGGGTTTGGCGTATTTAGCACGTACGACATGATGGTGGTATGGCTGGCATAGTTAGCACATGTCAGTGGCACGAAGTAGTGTCTGGCGTAGTGATAGGTGTCTAAAACACCTAATTATATATCTAGTATTTATGATTTCTTTGCGGGTTTTCATGTAAATTATGTATCTTATGTGTGAGTTTGAGTTTATTAGGTGCTTTGGAGTCGTATGGAGAAAAAGAAGAAGAAAACACTCATTTAGAGCGAAAAGGATAAAAAAGATCAATTCACATGCGAGTGATACTTGGAGCCAGAAAGGGAGGCGAATGATGAATTGTCAGTTCCCCACAACTGACAGTTGAGTTGAAAAGGGAATTAGCTTGTCAGTTCTGCGAAACTGACAAGTCATATATGATTTTGGCTGGCCCTTATCCAGTTTATTTGGGTGCATATATCCACAATCATTCCTACATACAAGACCTGAAATTCAGAGTTTATCCTATCATTGGTTTCACCAGAGATGAATTTGAGAGAGATTTAGAAGGAAAATCAGAGAGAGGGGTTTTACTTGGGTTTGTTACAGGAAGCCATTACTAAAGAAGAATTCAAAGATGAGAGGTTAAACAGATAAGTTGAAGAGCCAAAGTCTGTTGTCACTGAATCTTGAGAAATGGTGGAGATTAAAGAAGGGTTTTAGGAGTTCATATGGTTTTACAACTGGGTTTGAGCTTAAATTGGAATTGGAAGCAGTCATGACTGAGCTGTGATTGAATTGAGTAATGGAAATTAGGGTCCATAATGATGTTTGAATTTGTGAAATATGGAAGATTCGTGTTGTTTCTGGTCAAATTGAAGACAAAGAACGATGAGTTAAACTCGATTCGAGTTTGGGTAGCTGCTGTTGTGATTTGAGAGATGATGATAGTTTGAGGTTTTATTTGAGTTCGAGAAATTACAGATTCAGAAGGAATGGCTCGAATTACTGGTGGGTCTGCGACAAATTGTAGAAATTGCAAGCTAAGGTTCTTGAGTCTGATGTTCAAGGAATCAGCGGCGGTGTTTATATGGTTTCGATGGAAATTTCAGTCAAGGAAAGGAGGAGGAAATAAATCTGTTGATGCTGTTTATTCGATGGATTTGTTCTAGGTCTGAAATTGAAGCTATTACACAGATGAATGAGTGCCTAATTGCAGCTGGTGGAGTTAATTTGTTGAGCTGTAGAAAGTGTGGGTTCGTGCAAATGGGTCTTTGACTGATTCAGTTAAAGCTAATGGGATTAACTGGTGGTATTGGCTGGTGCAGTTGAGCTAGAGATGGTGTAGTTACAGTGCAGGAATGTAGTATGAACTGCAATAGAGCTACAGTTGGAGATACAACCGTGTCTGAGATGGAATTGATATGTTACAGAATGGATTGATTTTGGTGAGAATATGAATGTTAAGATTGTTGTTGAGAAGAACATAATAGATGGTGTTTCTGCTGGTGACAAGAATTAAAAGTTGGAATTACATGATGAATGGGAGCTGTTCTTGCTGTTGTGGATGAGTTATGAACTTCAGATAGAGTTATAGAAGATTATAGTGTTATGCAGTGGTTATAGTTACAGCAGGGAAGGAATTGAGATGTTGTTACTTGAACTGAAATGGAGATACATGGGACTGAGCTTGGATGGAAAAGGAAGAGCTTATGTTGTAGCTGTGATATTGTTGTTGCAGCTGTAGTAGGTGGTGAAAGAAAGCTGGTGTTGATGAATTGATTTGAATGGTTTATGATTTGAGTACCTGAGATGGAAGAATATGAAGCAGATTACAATTACAGAGGTGGAATTTCTGCTAGGGATGTATAATTAAGCTGAATGGCGCAGCAACTGGTTCAATAAGGTGTTGCAGGATAACAAATGGAGTCGCAGGGGACGGCGTTATGGTTTGCAGCTACAGTTGGAGCTAAGATGGATTTAGGTGGATGATTTAGGTGAACTGTTGCTGCTTGATTCAGTGATGGGAGTTGAGCTGCAAGGAACTAGATGGTGATGTGCATTGCAAGGGATTGAAGTGGTTAGAATGAAAGTATAGCAGCAGTATTGAGAGAATGCAGTAGATGTAGAAATGATGTAAAGATGATGCAGGGCAGGCTTGAATATCTGAGGCGCAGATGATGGTGCACAAGAAGGAAATGAAGATGTAGCAGTCAAGACATTGTTGTTTGCAAGAGGAGTAGTGGAGTGCAGTTGCAAGTGGGTATGGAACTGGTGGACAGATGAATGCTAGAACTGAATAATGGAGGAGGTTAAGACAGGGAATGTGAAGATGAGTTTGGCTTTATAACAAAGATTCATAGTGGACAGTCTCAGAAGCTCGAAATCATCCATGGAAGAAAGGGAAGTTGCTGTTGTTGTTTACTTTAGTGAATGGATGCAATTGAATGAATATTTTAGAGATTTGAATGAATGGGTTTTGTAGTGTAGAAATTGTGCAGGGAAATTAGCCTGAGACAGGCCGAAAATCAACAAGAAAACAAAGGGCACTCTACCATAATTTCATTCTGCCGAGTTAACTCAGTGATCCGGTCCGACTCAGCTGACTGGTTCGACTCGGATATTGGACCTTCCTTGATTGGGCTTCATTCATGGGCTGTGCCAGAGACTTGTTGGTGTAGCTTAGATTTGGAAGAAGGGGAGAAATACAACAAGTCTATAAAAGGAACTTCTCTACTAATCTTATCTTTACTTTTACTTTTGTTTTCTAGGGTTTAGAAACATGATAGGTTTTCTTTTTCTTCTTGTTATGAACTCCTATGCTATGAATACTTGATTTTGTTTTGGTTAAGGAATAATTGGATTTCCAAGCATGAGTTTTGTTCAATAAATTAGTTTTGTCTCCATGCTTTATCGTTTATGTTTCACCATTAATATTGTTACATGAGTTGAATGCTTGTTTAGTCGAGTCGCGAATCGATTGAGTTTAGTTTCATCTCTATTGCTAGATTAGAGTTTATTATACGCAAAAGTGATAAATTTCTGATTGCAAGTAGCATAATTGTGGGTAGTGCTTGTAGTGATATATCCTACTAGTCACAAGTGATTCATAACCTTTGTTAAATCGGATTAGTGCTTTTACACATTCGATTGCTTTGATTGGCCTAATTTCATAGAACTTAATGCATCTAAGGAATTAAACTTGATTAGTGCTTTTACACGTTAGGTTGTTCTCTTAGATAGAATTCATATTCGCATTTTTTAATGTGTTTGTTGATGACAAGAGGAAATTAACGGGATATTATTGTGATCAAGGTATCCTAGGGCTTTTGATAAAAGTTGAGATTAAATATAAATTCTACTTATTGTTAAAAAGCATGTTTGTGAATGAAGATGAATCCTTAACCAATATCTCTTCTATTTGATTTGCTTGTTTATTTTTTGTTTTGCTTTTAATTACATAAATCAAAAAAACCCCCATTGTTTTATATAGGGAACCGAAACATAGTGACAACCCAAGACCTATCTGTGGGAACGATCCTTTCTTGCCATTGCTATATTATATATTGAGTAGTGAGAAAGTGTAATTTATTTTTGACGCATACGACATCAATCAAATTTTGGCGCCGCTGCCGGGGAGGCAGCGGTTGTCACTTGCTTTTGGTTTCTTATTTTTATTTTGTTTTATTTTCTGGTTTTTAACATTGTTTTGAGAATCGTGTTTCAGGTACTTATTTATCATGGATGGAGCATATTGGAACGATGGATACGGTTTCCAACAATATCAACAACATGACAACTTCCAACCATTCCATGGGTATAATCAAAACCAATTTATTAGCTATGATCAATACCCTACGGAATATTGTGGTCCTTATACCTATCAACAACCTTATGGCGGGTATGTGTGTGATCAACCACAAGGATTGGAGGATTCTTATGCTTGTGGACAACAAGTCTCTAACTTGTTAGACAACTTTTCCAACTTTGTACGACAAGAGTTTCAAAAAGATAAAGAGACTAAAAACGAGCAACACCAAAAACTTCATTAAGGTATTGCTAACTTACAAAGAGATATTGATCAATACAAAGAAGAAAGGTATGAAGAAGAACTTTGTTTTCAAAACAATAACTATTCTAATGTGCCTGTGGTTTGTGATGAATATTTGATTGATGATAATGTTGAAAAAGGCCAACCTTTGTGGTCTTTCATTGATAATTATGTAGTTAACTCAACTCTTGATCTTAATAATAATCATTCACCTATTGAAAAGGATGAGTTTGAGACTAGCAACATTAAATTCATTGACGGCCAACTTTATGTTAACTATGAAAGTGAAGATGATTATGAAGATACATCGCTTGAACCAACTCATGGTGACATTTCCCAAAGGTGTACCGCGGAATCTTTTTGGGATCAAGATGAAGGCGAAGAGGACTATGATGACACATCTGTAGATAACTCAAGCATTGATCTTAATAATGATCAAGAGCCTATTCAAAGGGTGGAGCTTGAGGATGGTGCATTTTTGAGTGTTCTAAAAAAATTCCTCATAGTGAAATTTGGATCCGCAAAAGAGTATATGCCTTGCAACAAAGAGGAGTATGTTGAGAATGAAACCGATTTGACCAATGTTGTGGAACACCCAATTGAGCATGCAAAAGATTATAATGAAGATGTTGATGTCGAGACTTTAGTTAAGGCAGAAACGAATGAAGAATTGTTGCAAGTTTCAATAGAGGACCACGATGTGCAAGAGGTAAGTAATTCACTTGAAGTTTCTAAGGATGAAGAGGATACTATAATACAAGAGTTGCAAGGTTTTTCTAACCCTTTGTCTATTAATTCTTCTCCTTTACTTCTTATTGGTTTGAATGTATGTGCTTCGAGAATATTGTTGAATGACTTTGTTTCTCGATTTCCACCATTAGAGACCTTTGATTCTCATACTATGCAGGTTTGCAAAGAAGAAACCATAGAAGTTCCTGAATTTTATGTTCTTTATACACTTCCAAGTGTAAACAAGAATAAGTGTGGGGGGAACTTTTATTGGTTAATAGCTTCGCTTCTATTTTCTTATATTAATATTTGTGTGAAGCGATTGTTTGCAAAACAGGTTACATGGAAGGATCCCCAACTTTTCATATTATCGGTGTATGGGAATGAATCTTGCAAGGATATAGTCGGGCTGACGACTTTAAACCAAGCGCTGCATGGGAGGCCACCCATTGGATGAGTATTTCTTGTCTTGTCTTGTTTTTAGCTTTTTCTTGTTTTGCATTTACTTTTTCTAATTTCTTGTCACATTATCATTATATGATTTCCCACCTTGACTTTCTTTGGACGATCCAATTCACATTGAGGACAATGTAAAGTTTAAGTGTGGGGGAGTGGTTAAGCATTTGCATTGTAAAAATTTCAACTTTTTTGTAAATTAGTGAATAAAAAACTCCCAACTTATAGTTAGTTTAGAGTCACATAGTATACATGTCGCTAAGATTACATCGAGATTCTCATAAGAGTGACTGGACTTAGAGATGACAGAGAACGTGATCGGGTTTCTTAATTGTATGAGAATTAAAGTTGGATTTAACCATGTCAGTGGAAAATGAGGTGCAGAATGAATTCGGTATTAGAGTTGTGGTCCCCTATAGTGGAGACTACCCATGTTACATCATGAGAGGCACCGGCCTTCAATTTTTGTACCTGTCTAAATATGTGCTTTTAGAGTGTGTGTCACCGTACCTAAACTCCGGGTAGAATGGTGAGCTACCCAACCTCCCACCAATAGAAGCACTATTTTGATATCTTGAGTTCTATATTATCAATCATGATGGTGACATCGAATTGCTAACTTACATACCACTTGTAATCTTGTTCGCAGTTAGCACCATCCACTTTATCTCTCTCTACACCAACAGGTCCATAGAAACACCATCATCATCAACAAGAGGAGCATCACAAATTCAAAGGAAAGTTGAAGACGTTCAAGGTTTACAAGCAACGGTATAGAAATGAGCAGATTTCAGATTCAAGTAAAACAATAAGACAAGGAGCAGAATTTTTACAAGTTGAAGACTTATGTACAAGAACGAAGATTATCAAGATGAGAATTCAAGAAGTTTATGATATCGAGACATACAAGTTGTGAAGAATCAAGCGGTAAAGTACTTATACCATGGCCTTTGTACTAGCATTTTTATTTATATTTTGTTTTCTCTTGTCGCAAAAAATAAATAAATGGGACAAAGTTATCACTATGCTAGGTCCCTTGTTAAAAAAAAAAAAAGACAAGAGAAAATTATGTTAGGTTCATTATTAGTTTTTATTATTTTGTTTCATTTTGTATTTGTTTTATTTTTCTTGTCTCCAAAAAAAAAATCAAATTAAAAAAAAAAAATCAAATTAAAAAAAAAAAAAAAAAAGAAAACAAGAAACAGTCATTGTATTTGGTTCGTTTTTAGTTTTGTTCTTTCAATAAAGCCAATGGAAAGAAGGAACATCTATAATGAAGTTTCAAGCAACAAGGAATTAGAGGAAAGAATCACATTGTCAAGATTTTACGAAGTTCAAGAGTTATCATCGACAGTTGAAGACCGAAGACGAAGATGAAGACAAAGATTGAAGACCGAAGACGTTTCTATGGATACTGTGAGAGTGGTGCTAACTGCACGCCAAACGGATAACGAGGTGAGTAAGAATATTCCCACCTTCATTAAGTGGTTGATTTCCTTTCTTAGAGATCGTCAGAAAAAAAAGGTTTTCAAAATTATAAAAGATGTGGGTTTTCAAAATATAATTCGGAGGATTTTTTCCTTCCTACCATTCAATGTGTCGCAGGATTCTCTCTTCATTCTTACCTGGACACACGTGCGACCCATAAAAAGTTGTTTATTATTGAGTGCAATTTCATAAAATCCTTTCTTGTGAGGCAGAGTCGAGACTTTTGATTACTCTGAACATGAATTTCTTTCGATAAGGGATGGTTATATCTCTCTTAACTTTTAAGAATGAGATTGTGTTCATATTTGTGTCTAACTTCTTATGACTAGTGTGCAGAATCTCTATGTCTTCTTAGCGCGTTGGATGATATCATTTCGGAGAACTAGTAAGTTGGAAAAGTAGGTTTTGTAGGTATATCTCTAGTAAACCTTCACGAGACTATAACTCGTCCACTAGGGACACCTAGGGGTTCAAAGGCTTGTTATTTATGTTAAGAGTAACCGTAGCCTCGACGACACAGAGTTGTATGTATGTTTTATAGTTTGTTTTGTTTGATTTTCTCGAGGACTAGCAAAGTCTAAGTGTGGGGTAATTTGATAGGTGTCTAAAACACCTAATTCTATATCTAGTATTTATGCTTTTTTTGCGGGTTTTCATGTAAATTATGTATCTTATGTGTGAGTTTGAGTTTATTAGGTGCTTTGGAGTCGTATGGAGCAAAAGAAGAAGAAAACACTCATTTAGAGCGAAAAGAACAAAAAAGATCAATTCACAGGCGAGTGATACTTGGAGCCGGATAGGATATGCAGCAAAAGGGAGGCGAATGATGATTGTCAGTTCCCCAAAACTGACAGTTGAGTTGAAAAGGGAATTAGCTTGTCAGTTCTTCGAAACTGACAAGTCGTATATGATTTTGGCTGGCCCTTATCCAGTTTATTTGGGTGCATATATCCACAATCATTCCTACATACAAGACCTAAAATTCAGAGTCTATCCTATCATTGGTTTCACCAGAGATGAATTTGATAGAGATTGAAAAGGAAAATCAGAGAGAGGGGTTTTACTTGGGTTTGTTACAGGAAGCTATTACTAAAGAAGAATTCAAAGATGAGAGGTTAAACAGATCAGTTGAAGAGCCAAAGTCTGCTATCACCGAATCTTGATAAATGGTGGAGATTAAAGAATGGTTTTAGGAGTTCATATGGTTTCACAACTGGGTTTGAGCTTAAATTGGAATTGGAAGCAGTCATGACTGAACTGTGATTGAATTGAGTAATGGAAATAAGGGTCCATAATGATGTTTGAATTTGTGAAATATGGAAGATTCGTGTTGTTTCTGGTCAAATTGAAGACAAAGAACGATGAGTTAAACTAGATTCGAGTTTGGGTAGCTGCTGTTGTGATTTGAGAAATGATGATAGTTTGAGGTTTTATTTGAGTTCGAGAAATTGCGGATTCAGAAGGAATGGCTCGAATTACTGGTGGGTCTGTGACAAATTTATAAAAATTGCAAGCTAGGGTTCTTGATTCTGATGTTCAAGGAATCATCGGCGGTGTTTAGATGGTTTCGATGGAAATTTCAGTCAAGGAAAGGAGGAGGAAATAAATCTGTTGATGCTGTTTATTCGATGGATTTGTTCTAAGTATGAAATTGAAGCTGTTACATAGATGAATGAGTGCCGAATTGCAGCTGGTGGAGTTCATTTGTTGAGCTGTAGAAAGTGTGGGTTTGTGCAAATGGGTCTCTGACTGATTCAGTTTAAGCTAATGGGATTAACTGGTGGTATTGGCTGGTGCAGTTGAGCTAGAGCTGGTGTAGTTGCAGTGCAGGAATGGAGTATGAACTGCAATAGAGCTGCAGTTGGATATGCAACCGAGTCTGAGATGGAATTGATATGTTACAAAATGTATTGATTTTGGTGAGAATATGAATGTTAAGATTGTTGTTGAGAGGAACATAATGGATAGTGTTTCTGCTGGTGAAAAAAATTCAAAGTTGGAATTACATGATGAATGGGAGTTGTTCTTGCTGTTGTGGATGAGTTATGAACTGCAGATAGAGTTATAGAAGATTACAGTGTTATGTAGTGGTTATAGTTACAGCAAGGAAGGAATTGAGATGCTGCTACTTGAACTGAAATGGAGATGCATGAGACTGAACTTGGATGGACAAGGAAGATCTTATGTTGTAGCTGTAATATTATTGTTGCAGCTGTAGTAGGTGGTGAAAGAAAGCTGGTGTTGATGAACTGAATAGAATGGGTTATGAGTTGAGTACCTGAGATGGAAGAATTTGAAGCATATTACAATTGCAGAGGTGGAACTGCTGCCAGGGATGTGTAATTAATCTGAATGGCACAACAACTGGTTCAATAAGGTGTTGCAGGATAACAAATTGAGTCGCAGGGGACGATGTTATGGTTTGCAGCTATAGTTGGAGCTAAGATAGATTTAGGTGAACTGTTGCTGCTTGAATCAGTGATGGGAGTTGAGCTGCAAGGAACTAGCTGGTGATGTGCAGTGCAGGGGATTTAAGTGGTTAAAATGAAAGTGTAGCAGCAGTATTGAAAGAATGCAATAGATGTAGAGATGATGCATGGCATGCTTGAATAGCTGAGGCGCAGATGATGGTGCACAAGAAGGAAATGAAGATGTAGCAGTCAAGACATTGTTGTTTGCAAGAGGAGTAGTGGAGTGCAGTTGCAAGTGGGTATGGAACTGGTGGACAGATGAATGCTAGAACTGAATAATGTAGGAGGTTAAGACGGGGAATGTGAAGATGAGTTTGGCTTTACAACAAGGATTCATAGTGGACAGTCTCAGAAGCTAGAAATCAACCATGGAAGAAAGGGAAGTTGTTGTTGTTGTTTACTTCAGTGAATGGATGTAATTGAATGAATATTTTAGAGATTTAAATGAATGGGTTTTGTTGTGTAGAAATTGTGTAGGGAAATTACCCTGAGACAGGCCGGAAATCAACAAGAAAACAAAGGGAACTCTGCCATAATTTCATTCTGCCGAGTTAACTTAGTGATCCGGTCCGACTCAGCTGACTGGTTCGACTCGGATGTTGGACCTTCCTTGATTAGGCTTCATTCATGGGCTATGCCAGAGACTTATTGGCGTAGCTTAGATTTGGAAGAAGGGGAGAAATACAACAAGTCTATAAAAGGAACTTCCCTACTAATCTTATCTTTACTTCTACTTTTGTTTTCTAGGGTTTAGAAACATGATAGGTTTTCTTTTCCTTCTTGTTATGAACTCCTATGCTATGAATACTTGATTTTGTTTTGGTTAAGGAATAAATTGGATTTCCAAGCATGAGTTTTGTTCAATAAATTAGTTTTGTCTCCATGCTTTATCGTTCATGTTTCACCATTAATATCGTTATATGAGTTGAATGCTTGTTTAGTCGAGTCGCGAATCGATTGAGTTTACTTTCATCTTTATTGCTAGATTAGAGTTTATTATACGCAAAAGTGATAAATTTATGATTGCAAGTAGCATAATTGTGGGTAGTTCTTGTAGTTATATATCCTACTAATCACAAGTGATTCATAACCTTTGTTAAATCGGATTAGTGCTTTTACATGTTAGGTTGTTCTCTTAGATAGAATTCATATTCGCATCTTTTAATGTTTGTTGGTGACAAGAGGAAATTAGCGGGATATTATTGCGATCAAGGTATCCTAGGGCTTTTGATAAAAGTTGAGATTAAATATCAATTCTACCTATTTTTAAAAAGCATGTTTGTGAATGAAAATGAATCCTTAACCAATATCTCTTCTATTTGATTTGCTTGTTTATTTCTTGTTTTGCTTTTAGTTTATTTTTAGTTACATAAATCAGAAAACCCCCCATTGTTTTATATAGGGAACCGAAACATAGTGACAACCCAAGACCTCTCTGTGGGAACGATCCTTTCTTGCCATTGTTATATTATATATTGAGTAGTGAGAAAGTGTAATTTATTTTTGATGCATACGACAACGATCACGTATCCATGGCGTCTAGACTTTGATACATTGGTGTGGAAACATTGTCCCTATTTCCACATTAATCCCAATGCTATGGGAAACATTACTTGGATTGGTTGGCGTAGCAACCTTGCCTAAATTAGGGTTTGGTGCACCAAAATCCTAATTAATGCAAACGGCGTGCGGCATGTGGCCATTGCACATTGATGTTTCGTGAAAATGGTGCCATAGCCAAGCCAAAGAAACCATAGCCAGACCATCATGTGAAAATGACCACATGAGCAAGATTCCCACGGGTGGCCATGTCATGGCGCCACTATTAGGGTCTGGGTCCTGTACGGTTTGTGTCATGTTGTGGGGCCCGAAGTGGCATGATTTACACCACGACTGGAAATTAGGGTTTGACCATGAAAGGTCGTGTTTCTGGTTAGGTTAACCATATTGAAGTCTGTTATGGTGTTGGACACGAACAGAAGGTGGGTTGGCATATTCGTGCACTATTTATAGTAAGTTTCCATGTTCAGCATGTTTTTGTGGTAAAGTAGCATGTCGGCATGTTGGGTATGCAAATTTGGCATGCTAATTGGCGCAACTTTGGGAAAGCCAATTTGGTATTGGCGCGACTTTTCTTCTTTTTTTAATACTACGTCAGGTTTCGAGCAACATGATTGGTCAAACAAGAGAGAGTCGGCCGAACATGAGTGGCCACACTTCTGATATGAGTGTAGCTGGTTTGGAGCGACCTGATTGGTAGAAAAAGAGAGGCTCGGCCAAGCATGGGCGTGGATACACTTCTAGTGTGAGTGTGTCGGCTTTAGAGCGACCTGATTGGTCGATGGGAAGTGGGGCCGGAAAGTATGGGCCTAGCCACAACTTATGTGCGTGTGGCGAGTTTAAGGCGACCTGATTGGTCGAGGGAAATAGGGCCGATTTAGGATGGGGCATAGCCAATGGCAAATGGCGCCGACTGGCTTAAGGCATGGCCACGCCTCCTTTTGTTGTTGCTCCTATCGTGCGGCTATTTGTTTTCTGATTCTGGGCAAGATTTTGCGCCTACTAATCCATGGCGGATTAATTACCTAGTTTGCCTAGCACTAACTTCGACAAGCAAGGTCTGATATGCTGCGTAAGGCACAAAACTCTAACTTTAGAAAATTAGTCAGGGTAATTAATTGAATTTTATGTGTTGACACAGAGTTCTTTAAATTCATTGCCAGAGAAAAGCATGCTTTCTGATTGAATACCTTATGCAGAAGACCTTATCCTTTATATTTAGAAATTCGTGCTACTTTGCTGCGAGTGAACACGAATTATCATGCCATATCAACATTAAGGGTTCAGCTGGGTAACATAGCACATAAAGTATTCAAAGAAACTTATATTATGTAAATATTGGCAAGGTGCCAAAATTTACAGAGTAACCGGGATTGTTGTTACATGCACCATTCTTGGTAAATTTCATGAGAAAATATTGAGTTGCTCAATAAGTGTGCCAGTGAAGAGGTTGAACACTCATTACTTTTACATGGCTCTGTCTCTTTGCAGAGCGATGGCCTATTAAATATATGGTTTTACAATTTTATCCCTGAACTAAAAGCCACCATCAACACTAGGTTGAACCTATTTTCACTTTGAGAATGATGTAGCCATAAGCATATCTGAGCATTCTTTCATGGTCTCTGATTGAGATAGAGCATGAGTAACTTCTTATCGAGTGATGCCTGCGAATTTAAGGGTTTTCAGTAGAGTGATGTTGATGGCGGTGTCAACATCGATCAACATTCTTCCGAATTAATTTTTTCTGAGATGGACTGTGGTAAACAGTCCCTACTCGTGCATATCATTATCTGTGGATGAAGGTTCAGGGAGTATTTTCGGGACGGACAGACGTCTGACACGACGTGATTCGGTGTTGTGAACATGTCTTTCTTTTATACCTTAGACAGATAAAGAAATTCACATATATGTTTGTCCAAGGATTGAAATACTTCATTGAAAGGTTGCTCTGAGAGATTGATGTCCTGATTGGGAGAGGGTCCTTGTGTACTCCTTCAGTCCCCAGTTGAATCTCTCCTGGCTCAACATTCTCTTTGAAGATGTGCTTTAAAATATTGCAGTCACTTGTTGAATGATTGATGAACCTATGAATATGACAGTATATGTGATTCTTCATTCCTTTTTTGGCTGGCTCTCTCCTAATGAATAGAAATTTGATTGCACCTTCCAGTAAATCGATCACTTCTTCAATGGGTTCATGAAAAATAATATTAGAAAATAGGGAAAGGTGTACGAGATTGGGCAACCTAGCCGTCCGGCCATGCCCAAGCCGTGGCCGGTCCCACACCTTATAATCCTTAGCCTTATATAATTCCCTAATTTCATGAAACTCCCTCGTTTCAACAAAACTCATGGATTCTCCATAACTTCATGGTTTCATAAAAAATTATAATATAAAATTAGGAAAGTGTTATGGGACCGGGCAACATAGCTGGCCGGCCATGCCCTAGCCATGGTCGGTCCCACACCTTGCAATCCTAAGTCTTTTATAATTATTATTTTTCTAAATTCATGAAACTCCTTGGTTTGACCAAAAATCATGATTTCGTCACAACTTCTCAAATTTTGCTCGAATCATAAAAAACCAAAAGCCAACGGGTCACACAACCGGCTAGCCTCTCACGGAAATTTTAAATGTTACAACATCCTTATTTTAGTATTTACAAAATATTTATCAATTGAGCATACATGCTCATTCCAACAAAAATCAAGAATTTCAGTCAAGATGAAACTTTTCTGAAAATTCATAATATCGCTCGAACGCACATCAGAAAACACTAAAACTCTCAGTACGGAGACATGGACACCAAGGCCACACGTGCATGCCTTCATGACCGACCAGAGTCATCCCTAGGGCTTGCAAAAATCCGGTCCACACATTTTCATAATTATGACCTAATTTGCTCAATTGCTCATACTGGGCCCAAACTCTATCCAACCAACCTGAGGATTGTTCAAACGGCCAACAACTGGTCCCCTGACCACCAAGGGACGGTCTCATGCTCTCTTGGTCGGTCCCATCTTTCATACCTAGGTTTTATCACCTAATTCTGAACCCAACAATATTTCAGTAAATGATAAAACCGGCACTTAATCATCATTCCATCATCAACTCTCCAACTGAGAACCCTGGTGCATACTCACTTGGGCATCACATGGACATCCATAGTCTCGTGTGGTCGGTCCCTCCTTTGCTCATGACCTATTTTCAGTGATTCTTCGACTAAAGAGCAATTGATCAAAAATTAGGGTATTCGAACAAACGCTCAACAAATCATTATTCTGAGCAAGTTCAAACACTAAACAAATTTATATTGATTCAGCAACCAGCATCTGAATTAATCATATAATATTTGGTAATCTACCAATATTTTAATATTTTATTGGGTCACGTCACCAATAAATATTTCGTCGAATTGAGAAATACTTGCTCAGTTGCTCAATTATTGATCCATCTATCAATATTTAGAAATTTATCAGTGATTTGTCGAATTGAGCTATGTTTGCTCAATTGCACGTCAAATTATCAATATTCAGTATTTTGCTGAATTGAGCAATACTTGCTCGTCAAATTTTAATATTCAGTATTTTGTCGAATTGAGAAATACTTACTCATCAAATTCTTAATATTCAGTAATTCGTCGAATTGAGAAATACTTGCTCAGTTTCTCGAATAATCTACATATATTCATTGATTCATCAATATTCAACAACTCGTCAAATTTATAATATTTTCTCAGACGAGCAACATTAATATTCATGAATTGTTGAGCATTTGTCGAACATGCTCGACTCAAAAAAAACCTAGGCTCATTGTCTAATCAGTCAATAATTGACAAACTAAAAATACACGTCTGTCATGCAGACTCCACGATTCGTGAGACATCAATCACGTCAAATTCGGGGATAACAATTAGGGTTTTGGTCTGGAGGCCTACATCATGTGGATTCATCCACTACGAGAAATGTGCATAAGTTGTGTAAACGGTTGAAGGAGTTAGCAAAGTAGCGGGTACATGATTCGTCAAGTCTTCACACGACTTGGAACTGACTTTACCATAATCTTCCACTTGCCCATTCTTCCACTCATGAAACCGTCACACTTACAGGGATCAAGGTGTTCACAACTCTGACAATATAAATAAGTCTCTGAATCCATGATTGAGGACAACGAATGATCACTAGCTATCAGCAATCATCAAGAATTTATCGAGTAACTACTCTCAAGAATTCATCAATCCATCAGAACTTATCCGAACTCAACAGTTTACCAGTTTTTGCAGAAACCTTCAACACATCCACAATCCTCGATCATCATTGATCCCAAAAAATTCTCATCTTCCCTCCTACAGATCAACCCATCTCCCTCTTTGCGGACGAATTGACTCTGGACATTAACTTGGTTTAGGCCGGAGTCCTACAGATTGATCTCTCGAATCTAAGCACTCCCTTTGCAGTGCATCTGTGTGAGGTTAAGAAGTTTGCTCGGTCGAGAAGTCTCGACGACACGTTCTACTCTTCACTTCCCTAAAAAACCAGCAAACCATTTTTCCCCATCTATAACTTCTTATAGAAAGAATTAATCATCTCTCCCCAACTGGTGATGCTTCCTGATGCAATGTTATTGTACCAGGTGTATGCCCTGTCTGTCAGAGACTTTGAAAATTCCTTCAGACGGACGACATGGTTGTGCTCATATTCGCCGAAAGATTATAGAAACTGAGAAACATGCTCTTGAGCATTTCATGTTCCTTCATACAGAGTGAATATTGGAGAGGTATAACCCTTCGAAAGAGGAATCCTTTGTGTAGCAGCAACATATGGAGGTTGGTGACGATGGACAAAGGATGTCTTATGTTTTCCACGATTCTCCAAGAGGCGTTCCAAATCTTTACGAACGATGAAACTGGATGGATCTTTCGCTGGTACTTGGTGGATCGTCTGCAGCCCGGACTTTATCATCCTCCGGGACATGGATTGGGGAGATTTCAGGATCAACAACTGAGGATACTTCCCTAGCTTTCCCTTTCTATTTCTCTGACTGATGTTGGGGCTGAACATGTTCAGACGACAACTTGTTTGTGAGGTTCTTGAGATGAGTGTATATCCCCTTATGTGTTGTATCCATGTATATTTGATTCTTGGCGAGAATTTCTTGAATCTTCATGAGATCAGTTATGGTGGGTGTATTTTCTTTGATTTCTTCAGGAGATCGACCTAAGAGAGGATTGTTTCCGATGTTGGTTTGAGGAGGGATGGTATCAGTAGTGCCACTGTTGGAAGGGAGTGACTGGAGTACCACCATTATTTTTGCTAGTGCTAGCATTGTTTGGGTTAATATTTGTAACTGAACCTAACCTAATATCAACTATTTTGATGACTTGAGATTGCAACCGAGGGATTAATCTCCCACTTTGGTCGCCAACCTGTTGATAGGGAAAAACAATGTTGTTTTTTTAGGAAATCGAAGAGACGGCCATGCAGACGGGGACTCCTCGACCGAGAAAATTGATTAACCTCAAATAAATGCACTGTAGGGAGTGCTTTGAGTTCCAAAGATCAATTTATAGGACTCCAGCCTAAACCTAGACAATGGTCGTTCCAGAGTCAATTCGGTCACAAAAAAAGAAGAGTGTCAATCTATAGGAGGGAAGTTGAGAAATGTGTGAGATCAATGGTGATCAAGGATTATGAATGTGTTGTAGGTTTCTGCAAATGAACTATTGGTTTCTAATAAGTTTGAATTCTGCTTAATTGAGATTGATTATTCAGATGAGAATTATTGCGGTAATTCCCATATATTTGTTCTTTTTCTTAATCATGAGTTAAGAGACTTATTTATATTTCCAGAATGTAGACACATTGTTCTCCAATAAGTGTGACAGTTAATCAACTAAAAGAGTGAGAAAGTGGAAAATCATGATTAAACCAGATCCAGGTCATGCGGAGACTTGGTTGATTGTCCACCGACTACTTTTCTAACTTCCTCAACCATTTGCATGACCTACTCACATTTATCATCGTGGATGAATACACGTTCCATAGGCCGTCAGACCAAAACCCTAATTAATATCCCCTCATGTGACATGATTGATGTCTCATGAATGTAGAGTCTGCAAGGTAGACGTGTATTTAATTAGTCAGTTATTGACTTGATTAGACAATGATTCTTAGCCTTGATGAGTCGAGCATAATGAACGAATATGATATGCTTTGAGACTCATGGATTGAGCATAAGGTGTGTCTGCTGGGACACAATGATGAAGAGGCGTTGAGTTTCGATAGATTGTGATATAACATTTTACCAGTTGAGATAATAATGATATTTTGATGATTTGGATTGACCGTCCAATGAGGTTTCTCGATCAAGGGATTATCTTGGTATGTCGAGTATTCGACAGGAAATCATATATATTGTTAAATTATACAGAATGTTCATCCTTGATCTAGTATATCATGATCGAATGATAAAGTAGATCAGGAATATTGGATGGTCATCAGTTCGAACCATATTGCTCAGTCCAGAAAAATGTTGGTAGCAAGACCAGATATTAAATAAATTAGAATATTGATTACTGGATCAATATGATTCTCGAATGTTGATAATTGAATCTAACATGAAGAATATTGCCCAGTCGAGCAATTGATAGTTGAATCAATGAGTACTGAACCCAGTTGATTGTGTAATTTTCTAGTTTAAGCTGTTGATAGATGAGCAAAATAAATATTGCTAGTTTAAGCGAATATTGCTCGTTTGAGCAAATATTATCCGTTTGAGCAATATTGCTCGATTCATGAATTATTGGTAACCAAATAAAATATTAATTAAAATATTGGTAGTTGGACCGAATATTATACTAGTAGGACCGTTTCCACGGTGGGAGTATCGACCGAAGAATAATTTGAAGATGGGATTTTTCTATGACTACTTTCTCCCCGTTTCATAAAAAGTGATACTTTCTCCTTGTTTCAGAAAAAGTGATACTTTCACTCGGTTTCAGAAAAAGTGATACTTTTGCTTCGTTTCATAAAAAGTAATACCTTCGCCCCGTTTTAGAAAAAGTGATACTTTCGTCCCGTTTTCAGAAACATTGATACTTTCATCCGTTTTAGAAAAAGTGAACTTGCTCAGAATTATGATTTGCATAACATTAGGTTTGAAACCCTAATTTTGATCAATTGATGATTTGCTGAAAATCAATCACTGAGTGAGAGATGGACCGGATACATGGGATGATGGTCCGACCATGTAGCGCCTAGGTGCTCGAATGAGCATGAACCAAAGTCCTTTGAAGACTAGTTGGTGAAAAGAAAATTATTTATTTAGTGCTCGTCTGAGCATTATGTGGTAAAACCTAATTATGGAGAGATGAGAGGTAGACCAAGGGGTATAAAACCGGTCCTTGGTAGTCGTGGGACCATTTGGTAGTCGATTGAACAAGTTCCAAGTTGGTTGGAAAGAGTTTGAACCCAATAGGAACTGTATAAGATTAATTAGGTCAAAATCATTAATAGGATGTGGAACCGGATTCTGCAAACCTAAGGGCCGACCTTGGTTGGTTAAGGTGTCATGCCCATGTCACCATACTGGGGTATTTCAATTCTGAGAATTTTGATATTTTCTGACGCGCGTTCGAGCAATATTTTGGATTTTCAGAAGAGTTTGATCTTGAATGAAACTCTCGATTTTGCTCGAATGAGCAAGTAGAACTTTGCTCGTGCGATCAATGTTTTAACAATACTAAAATAATAATATTTTAATATTTTTCATGAGAAGCCTAGTCGATCATGTGACCATTCGACTTTTTGGCTTTTGACGGTTTGGACAATATTTGAAAAAATATGGAAAAACCAGGGTTTTTGCTCAAACGAAAGAGTTTCATGAGATGAAGGAAATGATAATAATATTAATAAAATAAGGGATTATAGGGTGTGGGACCGGCCACATCTAGGGCATGGCCGGCCGGCTAGTAGGTCTGGTCCCATGACACCCTTCCCTATTTTTTATTATTTTTTCAACGTCTGAAGGAAAATATGGAGAAACTAAGAATTTTGCTAAAACAATGAAATTTGCTCGAATGAAGGAATTCTCATGAGATTAGGAAAAATAATAAAATAAGATAAAATGAAAAGAAGGGGCATGGGACCGGCCGGTCGGTGGTCCCGGTCCTGTAGACACCTCTTTATTATTTTATTAATATTATTTGTCTTCCATATTTTGCATATTTTTCCTCATTTGTCCATATTTTTGAATGCTCGTGCGTGCGTTCGGGTGCTCGTTCGTGAATAATAGGTAAGTACACTCACACCATTTTCTCCGGCTTACTCAGTGGTGGACCAGATGCCCGATCTATGAATATTTATTACTAATTCATGAAATTCAGTTGAGAATTGGTCATGAAACGGAACAATAAAATAAACTGAGAATTTATTTCCAATCCATGGAATCTGGCTGAGGATCATCCATGGAACGGGGTAATGAGATAAGTTGATTATTTATTACTAATCCATGGAATCCAGCTGAGGATCAGCCATGGAACATAGAGATAAAATATATTATTTTATAGGAATTCAGTTGATGAATGTCACGCTAGAGTTAATTTATGAATGGCTCTATACTAGCATGCAATATGTCTAGGAGAGAGTTTATTCGAGAATCGAGGTATGAGATGATAAAAGCGTCATACTCATTCTGAATATTGGTCGTGTATAGTCAGGGAACAATATGACATCCTGAAGACGTTAACGCTCTATATTAGCATGCAATATGTCTAGGATACGTCCAATCATTAAGAGATTCTATATACATTCTCTTTACATAGTAAGGGAATAACAACATGATGTCCTGAAGATGTTACTGCTCTATACTAAGCATGCAATATGTCTAGGAGCCCTCCAATCATTTTGATTCTATGCAGAGGAACTGATGAAATATGCGAAGTGTCGAAAAGCTCAACTAAGAGGTTTTAAAAATAAAATATTCACCATAATTCTGAGAGGATGTTCACTTAGTCAGAGATCGTGAAATGGTTCACGAATCATAAAATATGAGTTTCACATACAATTCTGAAGCCGTGCTAGAAATATCCTGTTAGAGCATTGCTCGGTCGAACTCACAAGCTTTGTTATCTCAATCTTGTTTGTCAAGTTTAGATGATCAAAACTATAAGTCTTGATTTCTAGTCTACTTATAGATTTGTCTCGGATTAGGATAGAATGTGTAGTTGAGCTTTAGACTTCACGACGTTCATTAATTGAAGATGAATATCTACTGAGCAGAGCTTGGAGGAACTTCATCAACAAAAGGTATGTGGAGACTAAAACTTATTAATCACTCGGAAGTCTATTATATTCTATATCCTATTGAAACTAAGTCGTATATCTATTTAGACTTTATATTATACACATTTGATATTTCGAGCTGAGTTTATCTCGTGTGTTTATTTCTCGAAATATGTGTTGGAAAGCTTTTTGCTTTATCTAAATTCATCATATTCTTAACGAGTTTAGTTGGAAACAATTTATGTGTTGGGAACTAAATAATGAGTCAAAAGATGCTCATGTGAAAATTGCCTTGGAACATCTTACATGATTTGTGTGAGACAGTCATTTGATGTAGACTTGGAATGTTTCGTATTAATCATTAGATCACTTGAGAGTTACTTATAAGTTAATAGTTTGTGTGAGACAGCTATTATCGTCTTTTAAGGATGTTTGAATGATTGAAATGGGAGTTTAGAACAATTAACCATTTTCTGGATATAACAGAGTGTTAGAGCACTACTCGGTCGAACTCGCAAGCGTTGCTATCTCAAGCTTGTTTGTCAAGTTTAGTTGTCAAAACTATAAGTCCTGATTTATAATCTACTTATAATTATGTCTCGGATTATGATAAAATGTGTAGTTGAGCTTTAGACTTCACGGCGTTCATTGATTGAAGACGAAGAACTACAAATGGGAGCTTGTAGAACTTCATCAACAAAAGGTATGTGGAGACTTGAACTCATCTATCACTCAACAATTTATTTATATTCTATCTCCTATTGAGACAAAAGTCGTATAACTATATAGAATTTACTTTATACACATTTGATATTTCGAGCTGAGTTTAACTCGCTTACATATTTCTCAAAATATGTGTTGTCAAGCTTTCGTTTTAACCAAGTTCATCTTTTATTCTTGACGAAAGTCAAAATATGATCATGTGAAAATCGCCTGGTAACATCTTATTTGATTTGTGTGAGACAGTCATTTGATGTAGACTCAGAATATTTTCGAGCCGAGTTTATCTCGCGTGTCTATTTCTCGAAATTGGTGTTAGAAAGATTTTTGCTTTAGCTACATTCATCATATTCTTAACGAGTTTAGTTGGAAACAATTTATGTGTTGAAAACTAAATAATGAGTCAAAAGATGATCATGTGAAAATTGACTTGGAACATCTTACATGATTTGTATGAGATAGACATTTGATGTAGACTTAGAATATTTTGTATTGATCATTTGATTACTTGAAAGTTACTTATAAGTTAGTAATTGGTGTGAGACAATTATTGTCGTCTTCTAAGGATGTTTGAATGATTAAAATGGGAGTTTAGAACAATTAACCATTGTCTAGATATAACAGAGTGTTAGAGAACTGCTCAGTCGAAATCACAAGCGTTGTTATCTCAAGCTTGTTTGTCCAGTTTAGTTGTCAAAACTATAAGTCATGATTTCTGGTCTACTTATAGCTATATCTAAGATTATGATAAAATGTGTAGATGAGCTTTAGACTTCACATCGTTCATCAATTGAAGATGAAGAACTACTAAGGGGAGCTTCTGGATCTTCATCAACAAAAGGTATGCGGAAACTTGAACTCATCTATCACTCAGAAGTCTATTTCTATTATATCTCCTATTGAGACAAAAGTCGTATAACTATATATACTTTACTTTATACACATTTGATAATTCGAGCTGAGTTTAACTCGCTTACATATTTCTCGAAATGTGTGTCGGTAAGCTTTCGTTTTAACCAAGTTCATCTTATACTCTTGATGAAAGTCAAAATATGATTATGTAAAAATTGCCTGGTAACATCTTATATGATTTGTGTGAGACAGTCATTTGATGTAGACTCGGAATATTTCGTATTGATCATTTGATCACTTGAAAATTGCTTTGAAGCTAATAGTTTGTGTGAGACAGCTATTCTCGTCTTATAAGAATTTTTCAATGATTAAAATAGGAGCTTAGAATATTTAACCGTTGTCTAGATATAAAACAGTATGCGTACTTGTATGCTATCTATGGCAAGTGTATTCCAAGTCCGGGAACTTAGTATGCATACCCGTATGCGTACTGGTTTAACTGTTGGAGTCTGGGAACTATAGTATGCGTACTGATTTCAATCTTTGCAAACTGTGGCTATAATGTTCATGAATTGATTCGAGTGAATCAAAACCGATTTTTCTTCAATTGTATCTTGTATACTTCTATGAGAACATAAATAATTGAACAACTCTATAACTTGTTTCATTTGAGTCATTTGAACTAGTTGTGATTAAGATGAACAAGGTTGATATGAAACTGTTCATGTGGCTCACTTCGGTTAATTATTGTTGAGACAACTAAGTGTACACGTTTAGGTACGGTTACCTATATCTAAATGAAGGTACGTTTCATTTGTATGTAACAAGCTAAGACAATCTAACGGTTGAAAGATATTAGCTTGAATCTAATCAAGTTTTCATCTAACAGTGAATATTGACTGCTTTGTTACCAAGGTAACATTGATTGCAAACCCTGATTTGAAGACTATACAAGAAAGAACTCTAGCAACTGGAAAACCTAATCCCCACACCTCTTATGTGATACTATTTGCGACTAGAGTCAATTCTCCTTTAACATAATTTTTTTCTAAACCATTATAGGTGAACGACTTGAAGACTTCATCAGGATTATGAAGATAACTATTTTGTCTGTAGTTGCGTTTTCTGATCTTACTCTGTTCTATCATATTGATTACTATGTTCTGTAAGATTTTCTCGAGATTTAATCTTTGATCGGTTAGATAAAATGTAATCACAAAGCTCATTGTCTCATTCATTGTGATTCCACAATATCTTGTTCTGCTACCATACGATTAAGTTATTGTGAGGTGATTGATATTACTAGGATGTTCTTTGGAAATATAAGTCTGGTGTATCAATTGGTTCATGTTCACCTTAATTTATCAAAAGACGGACAAAACTCATAGGTATTTCCATGGGAGACAGATTTATCTATTCAATAGACTTTTTTGTGTGAGACAGATTAGTTTGTCAAGTCTCTGACTTTGGGTTGTAGCAACTCTTAGTTGTAGGTGAGATTAGCTAATGGAATCAAGTGCATAGAGTTCTGCTGGAATTCAGAGGCATAAGGAATGTGATTGTACCTTTATCAGTGTAATATTGGTTAGGTCTTAACTACATTACGGTCCGAAGTTATCTTATAGTAGGCTAGAGTCTGTAGCATCTTAATACAGTGTGGTGTTCAAATCTGGACTAGATCCCGGGGTTTTTCTGCATTTGCGGTTTCCTCGTTAACAAAATTCTAGTATCTGTGTTATTTCTTTTCCACGGTATATTTATATATAATTAAAATATCAAAGGTTGTGCGTAGTTCAATCAATTGGTAAATCCAACCTTTGGTTGTTGATTGAAATTGATTGACAGTTGAACATTGGTCTTTGGTATCGTTCAAGTTATTTCTCATAATAATCAGGCTCGCAGATTTTTATCTGTTTGATTTGCTGATTACATTGATAAACAGAGATACGACTCTTGGATGTATTTTCCTTGAGTGAGTCTGACTGTCTAGTTGATTCTCTTAGGAATATATTAGAGTTAGTCCATACAGATTGCCAAAACAAAATATTGGGTGTGGTTTTTGTACACCCGCTTTTTCAATTGGTATCAGAGCAGGCAAACACGTTTAAGACCTTATAAGTCTGTGTTGGTAGCAATCTGACTCTATGGACAGAACTACTATCTCAATAAATTTACCACCAGATCCAGGGATTTCAAAATTCTCTTCCATGACTGATTTAATAAAAATATGTAGAATAAATCCCGTCTAAACCTCCACCAGGTTTAAAATCCCTCGAAGTGTTTTTAGGGCTTGAAAATAAACTTAAAAGTTTATCTCTTAACTTTGAGTCTTATCTCCAGAAAGAACAAGATTCTCATGATAAGCTAAATCAAGCTATGTTGAATAATATTCATATTGAGATTTATATCGATCTGCTAATTAATTAGAGCAATGCTCCTCTTCTGTGTAATCCAATTGGTTGAAACATACTGGATTGATTACAAAAGGAGTTTAAATCTCAAATTGTATCATCTCAAAGCATGAATCAATTCATTGGTCAAATCTTGATACACCTTATCAAGATAATGGTATTGCATTCTTTTGTGAAAAAGTCATGATGTCTCTTTTTATCGAAAGAGTTTCTCTATGCAGTACTAATTATCTGCAGAGACTGTTTGTTATAATATGTAAATGAAGAAATCAGGATCACAAATTCTCATGTGTCCTCTTTAAGTTCTTTTAAAAACTTATAAAAACACTCTTTTGGATGTCTCTCAATACTGTAAGATAAAAAGAGTAGTAGGAAAGAAACTCTCTCTTGGTGTCATGTTGTGCAAGGCTGGTTTTCTCTTGTGCTCACAGAGAATTTCTCATTAGATATTTGTTGAGTTTTGATTCAAATTTCTTATCCATATTTTGTTTAATCAAAAATATGATGTAGCATATAACAAACAAGCCCTTGTGCGCACACATACGGTTCACGTACTCTGAACTCGTAACCCTTACGTATTTGAACCATGTTCCAGAACGGGGTTAGGAAGTTCATGTACCACCCTTTGACACATAAAAAGATGAAGAACTCACTTCTTTCTATTCACTTCTTCTTCTCTATTTCGAGTACGAAAAAGAAACCCAAGAGTTCACATACTCTCAATCACCATAACCTCATTTCTCAATCGTTTTGAGTGTTCTTGGTACGTTGGAATCACAACAAAAAACTACTTCACGGGCTTGCTTTTATTTCATAGTATCTTCAAGTTCCGTAGCTTCACCATCATCAACAGTTCACGTACCCGGTAAGTTCTTCATCATTCTTTTAGCTCCTCTTTTGATAATGGTGATCGTTTTGGGCATAACCATAAAGCCACTTTGGTTGTGACATGATGATTGTTTTGAAAGGACTCATACGAACATTATTTTATTTGAGTGAAAAAAATTAGGAGAAAGACAGAATGCAAAATGACGACATATCTCCCAATAAGTGTTCTCGAAAGAACTATATGCCCAACCCCCCCCCCCCCCACACCACCATACTTCAGAACTTAGTGTAGATGATCTCCCTGGCTTAGTGGGGTATAATTCTTCATCCCATGGGAACAACACATATAGAAATGACTACCCAATTTAATGCTAACTTGCATGAAGCGGACACTGTCAACTACACGTTCAAGACCATTGTTCGTAATGAAGTTTTTGTTGTGTATCGTCAAGTAATTGAATATTTGAATCTATCCCGGGTTAGTGACTTTCAATTACCACAACCTGAGCATTTGATACATTCTACAAATAATCTCTCAAACTTTCTCCTTGCAACGGATATAACCTGAAAGGAGGGGAAGATTGATGTTCATGATGCTGCGTTGTTTCTAAAAGTTTCCGGAAAACTACTGGCGAAAACTATTGACCGACTGTTATGGACCAGGACTCTTGCTGAATTGGTCTATTACATTATTGAAGGGAGGAACATTAACTTATGTGGCCCTATTATTTATTAGTCAGATGATAAGTGTAAGACATACTTCAAATAAGACTCCTGACTTTCCTTGTCTTATCTCAAGGATTTGCAACCATTATGACATTGAAAATTATTGGAGGACCAAAAGTCTTGACCATGAATAACATCGAAAAGATGTAAAGAATTCAGTTAGAACTCCTGTCAGAACTTCAGCTCTTCCTAATTCTGAAATCATCCATCTTCAACAACAAGTTGAATGTCACTAGGAGCAATTGGATTATGCCTCACAAGCTTATCCAGAGTTGATTGAGAAGTTTCATGAAATTGCTAGGGACTATTATAAGATGATTGGTTAATCACTGTTTAATTGTTTGGTTATGTCTCTGCTTATGGTATTTTATGTTGAACTTCTTATGTCGAACTTTTTAAACTATTAACGTAAATTATGGCTACATAATATTCCAATGCAGAAGAGTTATTCCAATTTATTGACGCAATTTATCCCAATTTAGAAGATCCTAAAGATGAAACTGAAAATAATTGCCCTATAAGAAAGTTACTTCTCATGGGTAAGGAAGATCCAGAAGATTTACTAAGGTTTATGAATAGTCCTAGATATCCCCTCAACTATGAAGAATGCACATCATCAGAGGAGGTTGATCCAAAGACTTTTTTCAGGCCATGTGACTTTTCTGGAGTGAACCCCTATTACAATGAGGCCGGTGACTACATAGGTCCAGATAAGGGAAAAGCAAAAGCTGATGCTGGTGAAAATGCTAGTGATGGTGAAAAATCTAATGATGGGGAGGAAGATAACAACAATGAGAAGGATCCATGAAATTTTTAACCTTTATTATGTTTCACTTGGTTTTGAAACTTAGATTGTGGTTTGAACTCTTTCATTATGTTTTGAACTGTTAGATTGTGGTTTTAGACTTGTTAACCTTATGGTAATTTTCAATTTCAGTTGCTTTAGAACTTATTCTTTTTTGTTCAGTTTTAGACTTGCTTTAGACAATAGATAGGTAGTCGGCGTGGTTGTAAATTTGGACCTTGCCGACGTGTATGTTAGTAGTATAAAATTATTACTTTGAATGGGCATCCACACTTCTTTGACTTCATGTTGTACACCCTCGTCGTCTTCTTATCATACACATATATAACCCTTTCTCCTGTGACTTGCGTCCGGCGACCCACTACACTAGCATACCATTTCAAACCGCGTAGATTTTTGTTGGGTGTTTTTAACTAGAACGCACATATTTTCTTTTGGTTTCTCAATAACCCACTTCACCGCGTCGTCTTTTTCCTTCCATTCCAAATCATTAGCATAATGTGCGGAAGTATCAGGACCCCTAACATTGTGAGCCTGAGGATGATCCTTTATCGGTACCAATGTAATCTACAAAACAACACAAGTTAGTTGATATCTACCACAACAGTCGGCATTGTCGATATATAAAACAATGCCGGCTAATAAAAAGCCGACATGGTATAAAAATAAAACAATTTAGACAAAACTATAGTCGACAGGGTCTACGTATCCACGACAATGCCATCATAAACATTTTCAGATCTCGTCTTGTGCTTCAAAAATTCTGGTCGTCGGCATGGTTCATATATTATACCATGCCGAACATAATACGGCTCATGAAAACTCAGAGCATTGGGTAACATACACCACACCGGCTTTTAAGGTCAGCATGATCGACAATCGTCGACCTTGCCGACCCTGGACAACAACAATGAAAAAAACAGAGGAAAAATCGATCATTTGCATGGAAAAATCACAATCTTCACCACGTAGGTTGTCTACCTGATTACTTGGAGCCCCATTATCTTCTTCTTGGTTATTGGATTCTACATTTGGCTCAAGACATTCATTACTTCCATACCCATCTTGAGTTTGAGGAAAATAAAAGTGAGGATCATGCAAATAATCCATTTTATTATGGTATGGTAGATCATCATACAAGTACTCATCTGTACGAGGAAAGTTAGAAGACTCCCCCACTTCAAAATCAGGATTACAATCACTCATCTCACTCATATCACAATTTTCACAAAAACCCTAACTCCACCCCATCCCCCACCCCACCCCAAAACCTCCTATACTACTTCATTCTACTTCTCTCTAAATTATTTCTAAAACTCAACTTATAAATCAACTAACTGATATGGACTAATTAAACTAATCTAATCATTTCAATTAAATTAGTGTTAATCATTGTGGGGGCATTTTTTCCATTTTGAAAATATTTGGTTAAGGGTGACCACCTTTACTTCAAAATGACCCTATCTTGTCTCATTTGGTATACCCCAATTAATCTGGGTATACCCCAATCTCGCCATGTTTTAAAAGGTATGGGTATTTTTTTATTTAATTTTAATAAGAACGCGCAATTGGGGATATATAAAGTAATTGAGGATATGATGATAGGACAAAATAGGAAATTAAATAGTAAATCATAGTCACCCCATATCTATGTATTTTAACTAATTCCTAATATACCCCTCACTGATCATGTTATTTGATAAATGATTAGTATAAATCATAATCACTACACTTGGGTGAGAGTATAAGATTTGTTTTTTAGTAATAGGAATTTGTTTGAAATGGGTGCTCCCAACATACAAAATGCCAACAAAATCATTGCCGACAAATGTACAGAAAATGGGTACTCTGTATTGTAAGTTATTTATCGAGCTCGCCGGCACCATTTTCCGGCATGGTCTTCATCACTAATACAATGTCGGCGATGTGAAAAATAAATTCATTTCCGGCATGGTCTTCATCACTTCCGGCATAGTATTCATCACTTCCGACATGGTCTTCATCACTTCTGGCATGGTCTTCATTACTAATACAATAACGGCGATGTAAAAAAATAATCAAAGTGAGGAGCCGACGGCGAAGGAGAAGATAATTTGAAAGGGAGTGGGGAATATTTAGGTTTGATTTCGATTTCAATTATTTTAAAGGGTATTTTAGTATTTTCACCACATTAGCAGAAACTATTGGATGAGGATATTAATTGATATCCCCCTGTAGTAGAGTAAAAACTGATTCTGCTGAAAATGGTAAATCGGGTATGTCGATGAGAAACGATTTTAGACCCTAAACAAATGTACTGCACATGAGTACTTTAGATTCGAGAGATCAATCTGTATTCTGGTCTAAACCAAGAAATGGCCATTCCAGTCTTACTTCGGTCACAAAAATGAAGGAGAAGGGTTGATCTAGGGAGGGGGAGCAGAGAAGGTGTTGAGATCTGAGAGACAGGCTCTGTAAGATGTAGTTGTGTATGACTTGTTTCATAAAATGGAACTTGTTGGTAAAAAATGGAAGCTGTAAGTTCTCTGTGTTTTTCTGGATACTTGCTCTCGTCCTTGATGAAATAGATTGAAAATCTATTTATAGCAAGTCATAGTCGAACACCCTGATCCCGTAGGAAGTGAAGGTAGATGAGTAGTGAAGAGGTGGAGATCATGTAAAAGTGATGAGAACCATGTCCCTATTGTGAAGGGAAGACTGGTCGGTTTTACATCTACTACTCCTCTACTTTTTTCAACTGTCCGCCTTTCCTGACACTTTCTCATAATGGGTGTGTTGCACGCCACATGATGTAAACCACCATACCAATACCCTGATGAACATCCCCCAGTTTGCGACATGTTTGATATCTCGAGTATTTTGGTAGATAGTGGCTCTTAGTCACGATTTTTAAGACTATGTCATACCTGTTTGTATGGTGTCCATATGATATGGAGAAAGTCGTGTTATGACTAATAATTGGAGGTATGGTAGTTGCTGAGTGGTCCCGCCACCACGACATGTGAGAAGTGGTCATGAATAGTGAAAGAAGGAGTACTTGATTATTCATCAAGTAACATATATCATGAGCCTTGTACGTAAAATCTACAAGTAGAGAAATATTTTAACCAATCATGTGCAAGCTAGGCAGCAGATTGTCGTAAGTGACAAGTTAAGCATTGCTTTTCATGACATCAACGAGAGGTGATGGGTAGTCATGAAAGGGTGGAGAAAAATATATATGAGTTATGGAAGTAGTAACTGATATGTAGCATGACATATTGTATCATAATCACATCAATCCACCTCTTGAATGAAAGAGTGGACGGAAATTTATGTTAATACATGAAGGAATTCGTGAACGTAGTTAGAAAATTCAAATATAAGACCCTTCACTAAAACTGTTGTAGAATCTTCATACGAACCCAGAGTTTGATGGTTGACCCCACCATTCTTATCAGAAAATAATTTCCTATCTTTTTACGCGGAAATATTTAGAGGTGAAAACAGACCTACGGTAAAAACTCAGGAAGAATTCTGTCAGTTTTCAGCCATGACCTAACTCACTTTTTAAGATGTATCTCTTAGCTCGTTAATCCAATTGATGTGAGTTTTTATTATATTATACTAGAAATCAATACGAAACTTTTGACATATATCTCACGTCCAGTTTCTTTACGAGTTGCTCCCAGTTGTTCGGCCAACCTTGGGTGACCTTTCAATGATTTGGGATGAGCAGGTAGAATAGGAGAGATATGATTGGATGAAATAATAGAAGGGCCACAGGTAGCTATTATGGAGCTTGCTCGGTCATTCCAGGAGAGGGCCAAGCTTGTTGAATCGACTGGCCAAGTCGTGTGGTCGTGATTAATTTGCGACGGACTTGGGCGGCCAAGATCTATCCCTTAATAAATATAAGCGCTTCGACCAGCCTACTTCCACTAACAATTTAAATCGGAGCTTGAAGCTTAGAAGCAATGTGATTGGCCTATAGGAAAGAGGAGTGCCTGGGGAAAACATGGAGCAAGGACGGTCGGTCATAGGAGGCGCAGGCTAGGGCAAACCGGCCATCCAAGTAGCACGGTCACGCCCCATCGTGACTGACCTAATCAGTCACGGCTTCCATTTTTTTTTATCCATCCTACTTCTATTAGTATTTTATTCCTTTTAGCTCTATGATAGGCCAATCTCCAAGCTTGCCTAGGTTTAGTCTTGACCAATAGGGATCATAATATCGTGCAGGATCCATTTTAAGGCAACAAACCTAATATTTTATGAATAGACACAAAATTAGGTTAAAATTGAATTTTGTGAATTGACACAAAATTAATCGATTTAGGTGAATTTTGTATTTTAACACAAAATTATAAATGTTTACTCTTGCGAGTAGCGCATTTCTGATCTTATTAGCACAGCTTGCGCTTCTGATCAGGTACCCTTTATGCATATCTCAATTCATACATTTCGGGAGATTAATGTTACTCAGCTAGGAATCAGCACTAATCGTCATTTCATGTCATAACTAAGAGTTCAGCTAAGAACACATCATAGAATAGATACTCAGCAGGCTCCGCATTATTAGTGAATAATGCATTTAGGAGCTTAAATAAACTTCATAGAATATCTTTGATTATTGCAACATGCACCAATATTATTCTAATAAATTTTGTACATGTAGATATTGAATTACACAGTACATATGTAAGCATAGAGGTATAGAAACTCATCAGATTTTAGTGGCTCTACTTCCTTACAGAATGCATGCACACAAATATGGAGTTTTACAGTTTTAGCCCTGAACTAAAAACCACCATCAATAGTTACATTAGCCATTTTGTCTTTTTTATTACACATTGTTAGAAAACGGTGTTATAGGTGATTTTGGTTGAATCCAGGATTCACCATGTTATTAGATAAATGTTGCAACGAGCTCCGTTACAACACATGTTATTTCTAGTATAAATTTGAAAATCATTATGTTAGTGTTTTAAAAAGTTAACTAATATAAGTTGAGTCCAAATTTGTACACCCCTCTAAAACCGGGGTGCACATTTCTCCCCTCCCTAGTAGAGGAATGTGTTCGGTGAAACAAGTTTTTATTATAATTTTTTTTTAAAGAAATAACCAAAAAGGTTTAGGCCCTATTCAGAATTCAGCATGTATACGGAGACGTACGAGTATTATACGGATTCGGCAGTAATTCAGAATGGCGTACGTATGTGTATAATTCGTTTCAGAGATATGAAGTCGGTAAACAAAATTCGGCATGTATTACATGCAAAAAAAAGAGTCCATATTTGTGCACCTCTCTAAAACCGGGGTGCACATTTCGGCTTCTCTTACTGGTTGACAAAACCAACAAAACCATTTACAATTACCACTTTACTTTATATTTATATTTATGTTTATATTTTTTTATTTTTGGATATTACGAAAAGAGAAAAACCACTGCATGACTCTGCATGGATATTCCAGATTAGTTGTTATCTTCTCCCTAAAAAATTAATTGAAATCCAGAATCTCTATAATTGAAATATTTCTTATACCTGTAAAAACAATATAAGAGTTCCGCTCCTAACAAATTGTAATATCTTTGAGTAATTTTTTATCTTCCTTAACACCTCTTTCTTCCCTCTCTTCTCTTGTCTGCATATTCTAGATCTTCCCTATAGACTTAAAAGAGTGAAAGCAAGATTTCTAAATAACGTAAATGATGTAAAGCTTTTGAAAAGATAAAACCCTGGGTAAAAAGTGTTTCCCCAAATCTAACTATGCAGATTACTTAAATGTAGTTATTTTCTCAGTAATTTGACATTATTGGATGGCGTTGTATAAAGATGTGTTAAAATTGATATCACAGCACACAACCATCTTCCTCTTGTACTTCCTCTTATTTCTTTCAGGATCCACCATATTAACAGAGAAATCCAAGAGATTACTCGCTTTTAACTGATAATATTTGGCCTCATCAAGACGTTTGATCGCCTCCACCAAAGCCACAGTTTGACCACCTTCAATAATCACTAATGATCCTGTTGAAATTTCACCTCTAGGAGGATGAGATATCATAACTTCTATTGACGAATCACCAACCTTAGCTTTCCCTTTTATTATATTCCTCTTATCTTCCATTATTTTATCCTCCATTCTTATCGAATCTTCCATTGCAATTTGCTCAGCCACAATATTAATATCACCTGAACTACTTTCCACAATATCAAAGGATGCCTCTTCCACACCTGACTCATTCACAACAGCCACATTACATTCCTCCTCCATTCCTTTTATCGAACCCCTTGCCTTCTCTATATTCAGAGTTGTTATTGTAGCTTTTCTTACCTCATCCTTACTCATATCAACATGAACATTATGACCAACATGACAAACCTCCATCAAGATTACATCTCTATCTTCACTACCAGTTGGAGTATCATTCACCATTATTACCTGACCTTTAACACAAGGTTCGGAACTATGATCAAGGACTCTACAAAGATCACAAATCCTCCAGGGCATGACATTATAATTAACTGAGACCCATGCTTCTTCTTCTTGAGCCCTCACCAACACCCTCCTTGGAAGCGAACCTGTTATATTTATCTTGATCAACATTTTTACTATTTTATGCTGCGAAGACATACCCATTGGCTCAGCAAACCCACATAATTCTCCAACTGCTGAAGCCATAAATCTATAGGCTGCTGAAGTTAAGAACTGAATTGGAATTCTACACATAAAAACAATGAATAACTCATAGTCCATACTAATAGCAGCACCAAATTGGAAACCTATCCCGGGAATTTCAATCAGCACTACCAAATAAACATCCAACACCCACGGCCCATCATATTTGATTCTCATAATATCGATTCCAGAACCAAACTTATAAATATGAACATTTAACCTAGCTCCAAATTTCTTAATACCCACTTCTCTAAACATTGTCCAGGTATCCCTAACAAGTTTCTTCACTTTGCTTGTTGAGATGTTGAAAGGACAACAGATTCTGCCTAACAAACTCAAAGAGTAATCTTCTTTTTCTTTTTCTAACTTCATATGCTTATCTAAGTAGACAATAGATTTTATACCACTTTCTAAATTCAGATTATTCTTCATATTAACAGCTAATGTTCCACTATATCAGAAGAAGACTCAGTACTTTTACCTAGATTATTTAGAGACTTAGAAGAAGAAGCCATACGCAGTATGAAAGTTTTGTGAATATCCTTTTGATTTAACTGAGATTTATACTTGAAAAATATTTTTCCCCCAACAACCAATAAACCTACTAAATTGAGACACAACCATTGGAAAAAGATCAGAATTAGGTGAAATTTAGTGATGGCTCTAAAATCCATAATAGTATCAAGAGGCATGGTCTAAAACCAAAAAGATGCTTAACCAGGGAATAAAGAAGAAAAACAAAAAAGCAGAAGAAAAACAAAAAAGCCTATTAGAATACGGGCATCCAACTCAAAACCAATTGGCTATGAGTGGAGAGGCCCTTAAGAGATTATAAACCGTAGGATCATAGATGCCCAGACAATGTGGGACTAATAATCTCAACACGCCCCCTCACGTGTAGCCTCGTTGGGTCTAACACATGGACAATTAAATAGGGTGACGCAGAGTAAAGGCTCAGTCAATGACTCAACGCAAATAGCCTGCTCTGATACCATATTAGAATACGGGCATCCAACTCAAAACCAATTGGTGGAGAGGCCCTTAAGAGATTATAAACCGCAGTATCTTAGATGCCCAAACAATGTGGGACTAATAATCTCAACAAAGCCTAAACATCAAACTCAAATGAAACAAGTTGAAATCAAACTGGGATTCAGGAAACAGAAATTAAAACCCAACCGCAAGCACAAAAAAGAAAAAAGACCCAAACCAAGGAGGAAGAACCGAAGAGGAAACGTGAAAGAAATTGGAATACAGAGCACCGAAAAAAGGAATACGATCACCCAAATGATATATTGAATGATACCTCACATCAACCTGCAAATCACATAACCAACCACTCTACCAAACAAGAAAGATTAAACAAAACAGAAAAGATCTACCCTACCTGAACGAAAATGATCCTTTCACCACCACAACTAGCCAAGTAGAAACTAACACTCAATCGAATTAGCCAATAAACCAAACTGAATCCAACTAAATCACCACCCAACGCTGAAATCACGAAGAAAATCGATGCAAAAACCCTAATTTTGACCTAAGTCGCCCCCTTGGAAAAAAATCCCTTTTTAAAACACTATTACAGACCGTCTCTCTCCTCCCAACATGAGCTGACAGCGCCGACCCCAACCATCTCCCCCACCTTATTTGAGAACAAAAAAGAGAAACGTACCGCGCACAGAAACCACGCCAAAACCGGGGTGAAAGAGAAAAAGGTGGGTCCCACATTACTTTTAAACGGACCCCCTGTTAACTCCCCGGGGCCCACCAAACTGTGAGGGCTCGGTTTTGGGGGAGTTTTTCCCCCGGTACGTGTAGAACGACTGATTTGAGAAATAAAAAAATCCATAAAAAAACAAAGTTAACCCTATTGCAGACAATTAACATAATTAAGCTTTTGATCAACAGTGGGATAAATGAATGAACTACTACCACTATTGCAGACAACTAACGTAAGCTTTTAATCAATACTGGCATAAATGGATGAACTAAATATTTCATTTAGTTTTGATTAACATAAAACAAATCAGAATCATTAACTTAAACCAAGTTTTTGATTAACAATTAACATAAACTTTACATGTTTGTTTTAACTAAGGTTTAGATATTTTTTTCCTACATTTTCAATAATGGGATCATCCACCGGCGAAGGTAGAAATTAGTCTAAGGGGAAGCAAAGTCTTGTTAGGGGGAGCAAAAATGCTAAATTAGGCTTGGAGGAATTTTGGGCTGAGAAATTTAGGCTTGAAAGCCCAAAAGTTAGGGGTCGCAAGTGCGTACCCTTGCTTGCAGCTGGATTCGCCACTGGGATCATCAGTAATAATTTGTTTATTTATTCACCAATTAATTTGTCTATTTCACTAAGAATCAAACGATAAAAGATAGAGAAATAATAATGTTTGGTCTGCCGTGATTAAACGGAACTCTAACCTATGATCAATGGTTTTTTAACGGAGAGCGGATTAATGAAGAAGGAGAAGAATAATTTTTTGATGAAAAAGTGATTAGGGAGGAAGAAGAAAAATAAATGTAGTCAAATAGGAAAATTTAAAATTAAAAAGTACTAGTATTACTTTTAATATTTTGATAGGAGTGGCAAATAGGTGAAACCTTGGATATTGGTTAGTTTAGGTTTATGTTTTAAATTTAGATGGGGGTATTTAAATAATTAAGGGTAACTTAGTATTCTACCCACACCCCTTATAAACCCACCCTAGATAGGAAAATGGTTTTGTATGCCTCAAAACAGGTTTCTAAATTTTGAACTCAATCACAATAATCATGTATTATATCATCTGATTAACATTCCTTCTCAACTTATTTAAATTTCACACCCAACTGAAAAATCACTTAGTACCAAATTGAAATAGACCTCATCTGAAATTTTTGCCTCTTCTCAGTACCAAAATTCGACCGTAGTATTTTTTTTTTCCTCCAAAATCCAGAAGGAAAACAATAAACAGTTGATAGAAATTGCTTATTGCTTTTCTTGCTAGGCCAACTTTAGTTTTTGGGCATATTTTTGCAGTACAACCTCTTAATGCACTTGACTCAATTTTTGATTTGGTTTGGGAAGTCACTCTTATGCCAGTGCAGATACCTATTCACTCCGATTTGGTCAACAAAGGAAAAGTGAGGGAGATTTTTGATCAATTCGGTAAGTTTGATGTTGCTGATACCCCATCCGGGAATTGGTATGAAGCCAAGCGGATGGTACCCTTGGGGACACCATTTACTAGAAGAGTTGTACTAACCTCTAGTAGAAGGCCTTATGTAATGACTGCCTTTTATCCTAAGCTGCCTTTTCGAGCTTGCAAGAAGTGTTTTGTACTGTACCATGATGAGGCCAAATGCAGGGAGTTACAGTCAAGGATTTCAGTCAGGGCTCCTCCAGCTCCCACCTCACGTGCTACGCATGTTTCTGTTACTAACATAAAGTCGCTGATTGAATTGGGAGAAAGCTCAAAGTCAAAGGTGGTCGCAAGTGAGCCAATGGTTGATGCTAGTAAAGTTCATTCAAGGCCTTCGGCCTTCTCTGTCAGTATCCAACCGTCGGCTAGCATTGGTAATAGGAGCTCTTCTTTTTTTCTACTTGTTTTTCCATCTGCTTTACCTACTGTGTCTGCTTTGACCATTAGAGAACCACTGAATCCTCAAATTCCTGCTAGTATCCCTCGAGCTTCCTCTGGTTTAGTGACACCTTTTGATAAATATAGTTTGGGATAAAATGATAATGTGCTTGACCGCAAAGGTAGAACGGTTTTTGAATCAGTTCATTTGGAGACTAGGTCTTATTCTTCATCTTTTACAATGATTCCGACCCCTCGCTGGCCACCGCTTTCTTCTGCACATGGTTTTTTACCTCCAGCTGCAACTTCCTTAAATATTGGAAGTTATGGTTTCGTAATCAAGTTTAAGTTCTGCCGTTAGTAATGTTAGTTGGGATACTTCTTGTTCAACTTTTTATCAGACTGTGTTATCGTCATCAAGCTATGCCTGCAACTTTGTCTCTGAATTGAATTACTACACTTACGGTTTTATGCCTCATAGTTTTGATCAGATACTTAATTGTACACCGTCCCAAAGTGAAGTTATTAAGGATACTATTATTCTAGAACCACTGCCTTTAGCCTCTCTTCCACTGGAGCCGGTTATTACAGATGAGGATTTTGAACGAGAAGTGGATCTCATGATGTTGGATGATGACTCTATGGCTGAGGATCCCTCCGTATCTCCTGATCAAGTAAGTCCATTATTCCTTAAGAGTTTTATAGTTCTTTTATAGTTCCTTTGTTTTTCCCTGTTGAACTGCTAATTTTCATTTCTGAGTTTGCGCTTTTACTGTTCCTTTAATTATGAAGTTCTTATGTTGGAATATTAATGGTTATTGCTCTGATAAACAATGGAGACATTTATTTAGCCTTTTTAGGAAGTATAAACTAGATGGTATATGCTTGTTAGAAACAATGTTAAATGAGGAAACTGTTAAGAAATACACACATCACTTGCATTTCGATTCCTGGATTATTATCCCATCTACTGGAAAATATGGAGGACTAGATTTTGGTTATTTTGAGAAATCTTCCATAGAAATTTTAGGGAGCTCTCTTAATATGATACATATTCTGTGTGATGTTACTCCTACTATCAAAAATTGTGTTATCTCCTTCGTTTATGGTTCCTTAAATCCTATTGGTATACAAAATCAGTGGAGCTTCCTTAGTGATATGAATGATAATAATAATAACCCATGGCTTCTTCTAGGGGATTTTAATTTTATTCTGCATGATTTGGATAAAATGGGGGTAGGTCGGGGAGTTCTTTTCCGCCTGATTTTGTTAAAAACAAGCTTTTTGAATTGAACTTGAATGAAGTTGTCTCCTTTGGGAACCCTTTTACTTGGTGTAATAGAAGGTATAAGAAACCGAATGAATTGATTTTAGAAAAACTAGATAGATATTTTATGAATGATAAGTGGGTCATAGTGCTTCCTCAAACTCGAGTCACAAACTTAGGGAGGATCTTTTCTGATCATTGTCCTATTTTAGTTAAATGTTTTTATTAGGTGAAAAGCAAGAATGTTCCGTATAAGTTCTTAAAATGCGGCAACTTAATCCTGAGTTTAAAGATGTTCTGTCTAAGTCCTGGTTTAAATAAGTGGTTGGTTCTCCTACTTATGTTGTGCTCAAAAATGCGAAGGCTGATCTGAGTCACTGGAATATTAACTCTTTTGGTCATATTAAAACTACTATAGGTAAACTTAACTCTGAACTAGAAAGGTTGCAATCTCTACCTTTTACTGCGCAAATTGGACAATTCATTCTGAATTATTCAAAATAATTAGATTAATGGTATGAGGTTGAACATAGCTTCTACCAACAAAAATCTAGGATAAACTACTTTACTCACTATGATAGGAATACACATTTCTTCCATAATACGGTTAACCTTAGGAAAATGTACAACACTATACATACAATTAGAGATGATCAAGGTAATTGTCTTGAGGATAGAGAGCAAAATTTTCATCACTTATCGATGCACTTTAAGGTAATTTCTTCTTCTTCCAGTCCTAGAGTTGATGACATAGAGGAAGCCTTACGTTTTGTTAGCCCCATTATTAATTATGAGACTAATGCCACTTTGATTTCCATTCTTACCTCTAAGGAAATTAGGGATACGGTGAATAACCTTGTTTCTTGGAGATCGCCAGGGCCAGATGGTTTCCAAGCTGGTTTCTTTCAGGATAATTGGGAGATAGTGCAAGATGAGGTTGTTTCGCATGTTCAACACTTTTTTTTTAAAATGGCTTTCTTCTTAAACAGCTTAATTACTCCTTCATTGCCTTAATACCTAAAGTCAAAAATGCTTCTTCCCCTCATGAATTCGGGCCTATCAGTTTATCTAACTCAATTTATAAAATAATTTTAAAAATCCTTACCAATCGTTTAAAGCCTCTCATGGATAAATTGATCTCACCTTTTCAGTCTGCTTTTGTAGCCAATCGCCAGATACATGATAACATAGTTATTACCCAAGAAATTCTTCATACTTTTAAAAAAAGAAAAATATCCAAAATTAATGACTACTTAGCTATTAAGCTTGATCTTTCTAAAGCTTTCGACCATCTGGAATGGGCCTTTATAGCTGAGGTTTTTAAAAAACTGGGTTTCTGTGATGAATGGTGTAAGATGATTGAACAATGTGTAAGTACTATTTCGTATTCAGTCTTGGTTAATGGTTCACCATGTGAAACTTTTTATCCTAATCGTGGTATAAGACAAGGTGATTGTATGTCACCTTACATTTTTATAATATGCATGGAAGTGTTGTCTCAACTTTTGTTGAAAGCGGAGGCAGATAAGTTGATACAAGGTTTCAAGTTTAAAAAGAATAGTCCTTCAATCTCTCATCTGTTTTTTTGCTGACGATTGTATGCTTTTCTGCAAGGCTTCCATCTCCTATGCTAGGAATCTCCTTAAAGTAGTTAATACCTTTGCTTGGGCTTCAGGTCAGGTGATTAACCTTGAAAAGTCTGGTTTTAGTAATAACAGGAGAATGCATCATAGACATATTAAGATTTTAGCAAGAACTCTCAAAATAAAATTCCTTAGTAGCTCTGAAAAGTACTTAGGAACTCCGCTATTTATCACTAAACATAAAACAAACACCTTTAATTTTCTTATTGAAAATCTTTACACTAGATTAGGTAATACAAAAAAGACCAATCTCAATGTGGCAGGGAGAACTATTGTTATTAAACATGTCTTAACTAGTTTAGCAAACTATCAAATGGCTTGTTTCCCTCTTCCTAAAACTATTACTTCAAAAATGGACTCAATTCAGAGAGCTTTTTGGTGGTATAAAAAGAACCCTAGGAGAGCTGCTTACTTTAAGTCCTGGGGGGATATAGGTAAGTCTAAATTAAGTGGTGGTTTAGGAATCAGGAACTCTTATGCTATAAATAGGGTTTTCATTTATAAGATGGACTGGAGGATTTTAAAACAACCAAATTTATTGCTTTCTCAATTTATGAAAGATAAGTACTTTCCAAATCAGAATCTTCTGGAAATTGATAAAGCCGCATTGTAAAAAGTTTTAAGAAGGTTTGAAGGTTTAAGAAGCATATACTTCTTCTTGGATTTGGCGAGGCATTGTAAAAGGTTTGAAATTTATTAAAGAGAACTCTGTTGTTAAAATTAATAAAGGAGCCTCTACAAGTATTTGGTTTCATAACTGGATCCTAGGGAATATCAACCCTCCGATATCCAGTGATGTGGATCATGGTAATTATAATTATGTTCAAGAACTTATTGATATTCAGAATGGTTGCTGGAATGATACTATTATCTCTTCTTTATTCACAGAAGAGGAGGTTACTAGAATTAAATCTATTAGGATAAACCTTTTACAGGAAGATATGGTGATGTGGTCTCACACCAATAATGGTAATTTTACCATTAAGTCTGCTTATAAGGTTTATATGAAAGACTTTCCTTCCCCTGATGATTCCACTTTTTGGAGAAAAGTCTGGGCTATTGACTGCTTGCCTAAATTAAGTTTTCATATGGAAAATCTTTGCTTGTATGTTACCTGTTAATTCATTACTACAATCTTATAACCCTTAAGCTGATGCTCTGTGTCCTTTCTGTCAGCAACATGAAGAAACAATTATGCATCTTTTCATTGAATGTTCTGTTGTGAAACACATCTGGTTTGCTTTGTCTTTCCAACACTTGATTCATATTGAATTTGATTGGATTGATGACTATTTTTTGTACTGGCATGATGATGATTTAGTAGTCTCCCCTTATAATATTTCTTGGTCTAGCATTGGGTCCATTGTTCTATGGTGTATTTGGAAGATTAGATGTGAAGTCATTTTCAAGAATGTTGCTCTGGATATTGATAGGAACATTATGGGTATCAAAATAATGATTGCTTCTTACATCTCTCCCAATTTCCGTTCAGTCTGTTTGCATGTTGTTTCCCATAAGCTCTCAGCTGATGAAGTGAACCATTTCATGTTTATAAATGGGTCCTTTAAAGAGTATAATATGGGTTTGGGTGTTATTTGGTATGATACTGCAAGAAATATAAGAATTTATAGAGTAGACGTTGGATTGGTGTCTGATGTACTAGGAGCTGAAGCTGCTGCACTAATTTTGGCCATCTTTTGGGAAGAAGAGATGAATCTTTCCAAGGTTATCTTTGTAGTTGCAGGAAATCCCACAACACACCCCTTATCATATCTTGATAACAATTTCTAGATCTAAATATAAAAATGGTAATAAAAGTACTAAAATTATAAATAGACACCAAGAATTTTACATGGTTCGATCAATTTGATCTACATCCATGATTCTTCACTATGATTGTTTAAATTTACATTTGATTTTCATTGATAATCTCCATTAATGGGTAGAGTTCTAGATATAGTTTTTGGGGAAGAATATGATAAAGAAAAATACATTCTCTCTCTCAAAATACCTCTCTCTGGAAAATATCTCTAACCTTTACAAAATTCTCTCCCCTTTATCGCTCCTGCCTTTCCCTTTATATATGTGTTTACATAGTGGAGGACAACTCATATTCCCCCTATTTTAGGATCCCTTACTATATTCTCGCTAGCTCTCTCCATAATTCACAGGTTCTCTATCTCTCTTGCTACATTCTCTCGAGTTCCCGCTACATTATCTCGAGCTCCCGCTACATTCTCTCGAGCATTTTCTATAACAACACAAAATCTTCACATCTTTCTCGTGTTTTATGCTGTCGTTGTCTATTACGTCATTTCTATAATTAATTTGTGACATTTGCATTGTGTGGTAGAAGTTTTCGCAAGAGCGTTGTTGTTGCGAGATTCAGATCCTGCATCTTGCCTCTTTTTTCTTGAATATTGCTTGAAGAGCGATCTTTAATAAAAAATCTGTTGTTGTTGTAGTCTTTGACCTTTATTGATGAAGCAACGAGCGAAATAAAATTGGACTTGAAAAGTACGTACTTTCCTCTATTCTTTTGTGAAGTTCCGGATCTTTGCGAAGTAAATAAGAAGTATCAACTCTTGAAGTATGCGAAGTATGAAGTATCCTTGAAGAAATATAAGAAGTACTCAATTCTCAAAATATAAGAAGTATCCGTCCTTAAATTAAAGTCATAAGTATTGCCTCTATCCATGCGAAATTATTACTTCATTTTTGGTGAGAATTCTTGTCCATTTTGGAAATGATTCTTGCCGAGAAGATAAAGAACATAAAATGTTTTCTTGGTAATCCATAGTTGCCTCTGTTCTTTATCTATGAAGGTAGAATCCTTGAGAAAATGTTGAATGAGCGAATTTTTTCTTTATTCTTATCTTGCCTCTGTCTCATGTTTTGTGTATTCTTGTGATATTATAATCTCTTCAAGTTGCTTCAAATTTTGCGAAATAAATGAGTTAAATAACCACATTCTGCGAAATTCTGACACATTCTGACACATTTTGAATAATCTGCGGAATTATGAATAACCCTGCGAAGTTATGAATAATATGTGAATTTATGAATAACCCTGCGAAATTATAAATAATCTGTGAATTTATGAATAACACTGCGAAATTATGAATAACCCTGCGAAATCCTGAATAATCTGCAAATTTATGAATAACCTTGCAAAATTCTGAATAATCTGCGAATTTAGGAATAACCCTGCGAAATTATGAATAGTGCTCCTGAAATAATCCTGCGAAATTATGAATAGTGCTGCGAAAATAGTGTTGCCTTATTATGAATAGTGCTCATGAGAGATTCCGAATAGTATTCCTGAGAGATTCTGAATATTTTATCTTGCCTCTCATTATCTTTCTCGCAATGAACAAAATTTACCTGCATTTCACGGAAATAGTTAATGTTTGCAATTATTCTGTTGGTCTTATTTTGCCTTCCTAGTTAAAGGTCTTATTTTGCCAAAAAAAAAAAAATTGTGACATAATCGCAGGACGTTCTTACACTTGCATATAAAAGCCCATTGATCTTGCCTTATCCGCGCTTTGTCAATTTCTCTGCGTCAATATGACAGGCCTAAGTTTTATTGCGAGAACAAAGCCCCATGACATTGCCGTCTTGCGATGAAATCGCAGGACGTCTTTACACTTTCATCATCTTATCTTTTTCTCATGGATTTTTGCCTCTGTAGGATATTTATCACGCGACAATATAACATGCCTAAATGTTCTTGCGAATGTAAAGCCCCATGATATTGCCGTCTTTTTTGACATTGTCAGCTCCCTAATGGAGGGTGTCGCCCTTATCTCCCCCTGGTTGCCCCTTCAAGGAGGCGTGCATCGGCCATACAAGACTAGATCCTCCGATCCGGTCTTAACAATAACCAGTTGTTTTCGCAGCCTCTTATCCCTTTTGCCTACATGGCTTATAGTTATGAGACTGCACCCTAAGTAGGGTTTTCTTCGGGCCGAGTGCATCATAGACAAGACTTACCTAGAATGGCCAGGGTAGTTTCGTACGCCCCGGGCACCCTTGGCTCAACCGTGTACCTAGGCACCTTGATCATGCTCTGTACTCCTTAGGAGATACCCTCGGTCATATAACTGTTAGTGTATATATATAGTTGGAAATCCAAGGTACCTCTCCTAGATAGGCTTTCATGGGCCCTAAATCTCCATGACTCAGGTTCCAGCAGTGGTATAACCTTATCCCTGAGCTATGCAAAGAGATACCCCATTATATGACGCACTTTAGGTCTTACATTTTCCTCGTGCGAAAATTTATTCGCGAACTAGGGTGTACGCCATAAAGGTTCGTCCCATTCTTATGTCTCTGCGAAATTTTCTTCGCGTTTCTTTATTTTTTTCATTCAATTATTTCATTTCTGTCATTTCTTTCATTTCTTTGCGAGATATCTGTGCAAAATAATCATCAACTATTTTCTTTGCGAAAAAATCAAATACCTTGCGAAATAATTAAAGGCCAATTGTTCGAACGGCTATTTTTGTTGGTTGTGTTGCTCGCAGCTTCTTTGTTGCCTCATGGTTTTTCTCCACATTATATAGTTTTCGAAGTAAGCTTCACGAAATAGTTTTTGTTGTTGGTGTAAGTCTCAGGAAAATATTTGCGAAGGAAACGTTTGCGAAGAGAAAATATTTGAGAAATGTTGTCTGAGAAATGTTATCTACGAAGAGAAATGTTTATCTACGAAATTAACCTCACCACTAAAAAATTGCTTGCGAAGAAAATTCTTGTGAAGTGACTTTCCTATTGAAGTGAAGTAAATCCTTGTTATCTGCGATATTCACTTGTTCTCTGACGAAATGACTTCTTCAATACACTTCGCCGGAGCTTTTTGATGAACTTTGCATTGTTTGCATCTCGTCTTTTACTATCTTTCCTTCTGACGATGTTAATTTGACTACTGCATCTTTTTTTTTCGCTATTGCTCTTCTAATTCAAGATGAATTGTTGGTTTCTTCACAAATTATTAGCCTTCGCTGAGACTTTTGTTAAAGTATACTTCGTCTGTATCTCTTCTTCCCTAACAGATCTTCGCATGAATTATCATCATTCTATGAGAAACTCAGTCTTACTTCGTTGATGGCAAATGTTTAGATTTGTTTTTTTCCTCTTCGCTTTAGCTATTAGCTTCGCAGGGATCGAATCTTTTCGAAATTGGTGATCTCTTTGTTATCCAGTGTTAGCTATGTGCCTCTTTAAGTTCATCTCTTTGCTGATAGTTCATGTTTGTTATTCCAGCATCATTTATGCATCTACCTGCAACACACCCCAGGTTAGAAAAGTTCAAATGTTTGGTAAGAATACTTCCATATAGGGTTGTTCTGTTCTTGGATTTTGAATTTGTTGTTTGAATGTGTCGACGTCCTGCGTCTTGATCTTTATGGTTTTTCCACGATGCGGGTTGAATTATTGAGGTGCCTTGTTTTTCTCTCTTGCAAGCTTTAAATCTGGTACTTTCCTGTACTTCCACTTTTTAAATTTAGGAGAAGAAAAAATATTACGAGTTGATAAATTTCCCTTCACAGACAGTTGATAACATTGCTCTTAGGCAGCGAAGTGAAACTGCAAGTTTCACGTGCATGAATTGCATGAGAGAAATTTTTTATCGGTTTTTGATCCTTTGAGCTTGCGTTGAACTTAAAATGGGTTCACTGAGAACCTATCATTCCTTGATGACGCTGCCTGCTTGGACATTAGTTTCTTCGTGAATCATAGGTTTTGATTTTGGGATATCACCTTCTGTATTTTGTTGCTTCACTATTTTTCAAGTAAACTTTCCCCTGCGTTATTGTTTTTATTTGCATCGTCAACAGTCTTATATCTTTCCTAGTTAGAGGAGTTTTTGTTGTTAAGAATGATCTGCTCTTCGCAATGTTTGAATCTTTGATTTTGTCCAAAATATCGCAGATAGATGGTTTGAAGAATCTTTGATACTTGCCTGCTCTTCGCATAACAAGTTTTCATATTTGCCCGGTGTCTTATTTCTTCATCTGTGAAGTTCTCCATTCTCCCTGGAAAGTTTCTGGGAACTTTTAACTGTTCCTGCGAATTTCTTGGGGTGGTATGTCTAGTTTCTGAGGTTGATGACGAAATTGGTTGCCGAATAGATGATGGTGACATCTGCTACGTGGCCCTTCTTCGCTATTATCTTCTTCTTTGCACATCACTTAGATGCATTCTCTTCGCAACGTCATTGTCCTGTGAGTAGGATTTTTCACTTTGGTATGATATCTTTAAAACTTAAATGCTGATGCAGCGTAAACACCTCCATGTAATATTAGTAAATGTTTATGAAACTTCGTCATTGGTTCTATGCTCTTTTGGTTGCTTCGAGCTGGTTGTTTTGTCCTGAAACTTTATTGCTACCGTATGTTCATATCTCTTCACTAATGATGTGATTGTTGATTAATCATACGAATTGACCTGGGGTGGAGCTTCTTATGAATTGGGCTTCGCTTGTGTCTTCTTCTTCGTGATTGGGTTTCTCTTCTCAACTACAAGGTCATTTCTTCAGAGTAAATTTCTTTCCTCCTTCGCCATTAACAGCTCATACGTTTCCATTATATCTCGCTGAAATCAACCAAATTAATATGAAATTTCAGGACATGATTTTCTGTAACAATCAACCCAATTATTTTCACGATGTAGACTTGTCTTCGCAGATGTGGACTTTTCTGCAAAGATATAGACTTCGTTGTGAAAGTGTAGACTTTTCTGTCCCAAGATCGGCCTGGCTTCGCTGGTTTTGAACTGATCTATAACCATTGAAATGGTCATTTGCGAAGTAATACTTCGTTGTCTTCTTTGCTTGTTACTGGGTCTGATGACGAAGTTACACTGATTCTCCTTGGAGCACTTCGCCTATTTCATGTGGACAGTTATGTTCGACCTTGCTCTGTAACTTCGCAGAATTATTTCTTCGCATGATTTAAATTTTTTATAAAATGAAATATTTAATCATTCATTGCCGCAACTTGTATTTGATACGTGGCATGTCTTTTCTTAAATTCATCCCGACGAAATGATATTGTCATCTGCGAAATTCCATGACTCTCCTGGATCACACGGTAAAGTTGATTGCCCTATGTATTCCATTGCTGAGAATCTTTCATATTTTCCTTTTCATTGCCAGCAGCATTCATTAGAGATGGGTGGAGTAGAAACTTAGATAAATTTCCATTGTCTTGCATAGATAGATGAATGCGAGCTCTTCGCTGTAAGCAATCAATTAAGTCAGTAAATGATCTAGAGAACCTTAGATAATTTTTTGCCATACAAAGAGTGAAATCATCACATTTTGTTCACGGGAAAGAATCCCCAAAATAGCATCGAAAATTATGTCACATAAATTTTCTCAAAAGTCTCATATAGGTCTGTAGAACAACATTTCTCCGTTAAAAATTAGTAACTAAAACTTGTTAATCATACTTTTGGTAAAGAAATAAGAAATTTATTGAAAACAAGATCTGTTTTTCTGATGCTTCTCTCAAAACTTTTCGTTTTAAAAGTCTAGATCTAAATAATTAATAACATAATCAAATGAAATGGGAAGAAGATTATCTTTCAGGTCGAATAGACTCGATTAATTTCACTGTCGCTGCACTTCATTCATAATTTTCTTTGTTTTGAATCTGAAATCATCTGTTGATCTTGACTATTTCTTCATCTCTAGGTTTTGTTGACGTTTATTGTCCAAAACTTGTTTTCTGTAGACAAATGTTCTGCATTCGTCTCTGAACTTCATAGATCTAAATCCTCAATAATTAATTTCTTTGAATCTTCTTCAATTTAGCAAACATCGCCCGCCCCTGTTTCTAGCGCCAAAATGTAGTTGCAGGAAATCCCACAACACACCCCTTATCATATCTTGATAACAATTTCTAGATCTAAATATAAAAATGGTAATAAAAGTACTAAAATTATAAATGGACACCAAGAATTTTACATGGTTCGATCAATTTGATCTACATCCATGATTCTTCACTATGATTGTTTAAATTTACATTTGATTTTCATTGATAATCTCCATTAATGGGTAGAGTTCTAGATCTAGTTTTTGGGGAAGAAGATGATAAAGAAAAATACATTCTCTCTCTCTCAAAATACCTCTCTCTGAAAAATATCTCTAACCTTTACAAAATTCTCTCCCCTTTCTCTCTCCTGCCTTTCCCTTTATATATGTGTTTACATAGTGGAGGAAAACTCATATACAACTCATATTCCCCCTATTTTAGGATCCCTTACTATATTCTCGCTAGCTCTCTCCATAATTTCGCAGGTTCTCTCTCTCTTTCTACATTCTCTCGAGTTCCCGCTGCATTCTCTCGAGCATTTTCTATAACAACACAAAATCTTCACATCTTTCTCGTGTTTTATGTTGTCGTTGTCTATTACGTCATTTCTGTAATTAATTTGTGACATTTGCCATGTGTGGTAGAAGTTTTCGCAAGAGCGTTGTTGTTGCGAGATTCGTATCATACAATCTTTGTCAGTGACTATTTACAGTTGGTTCAATTCATCAATGGTGTCAGCAACAACACTGCTTGGAGGAGTTGTGACCTAGTCGAGCAGTGTCAGAACGTTTTTATTAGTACTAAGTCTTTTAAAATTATGTACATTAAGCATGTAAGAAATAAACTTGCAGACCGTCTTGTACGCCAGGCAAGAAAATCTAGGCTTAGGGATCTTTGGGTCTCTTTCCCTCCCTTTTTAAACACTCTTGTTAGGGAAGAGAACCTTCAGGAAATCTGTAACTCTTTTCTTTCTTAATTAATCGTGTGTGGTTTCTTTAGCAAAAAAAAATGATAGAAATTTCTTATGTTGTTCCATCTTTTGTCCGTGACTAGTTATTTCTTAAAATTTGGATATCATCAAGATGAATTCCAACTCGAACAAAAATATGAATAAAATGAACCGAATTTGGTAACATTTTGGAGAAGATAATTAAAAAGTTCCACGGACACTCGGTAAACAGTAAATTATATTTTTTAAATTGTATTGGAAAATAAAAGATCAAATATGGTTTCAAGATCAAAATACCCACCAATAGACCGAAATGTTCTTTGCGATTTTAGAGGGGTTCATAAATGTGGACTCAAATACATATTATCTAACTCAAATGAAAAATATCTGGAAAAGATTCAAAAATATTGAAAATGTTTTGAAACTAAACAACAGAGAAGGAGACACAAAGTAGAGGAGAGGAAGAGAGAGAGATTTATTATTCATGTGTGTATAGAATACAATGTTTAACCCTCTATTTATATAGATAGAAAACTTGGTGTCCAAGATATGTAAACCCTAAACTTAGACATGAAGGGCATATAAGTAATAAACTTGGTTTATAACACTCCCCCTGATGACCATTGTGGCTAAGTCATTACAAACATACAAGGAAAACTTAAAAGAGAAAAACCTGAAATTGCATAAGCATGTAAAGACTCCGACATTGTTGGCCACGCATATGTTGCCTCATCAAAACCTTGACAAGGAAAACTCAATGGGACAAAACCTTGTAGAAGGAAAAACAGTACAACCCGATAAGTCCAGTAAATGCACCTTTATTGATGATGGCGCCGCCACTGATAAATACTTCAGTTAGATCTTGGCGTGCAAATCTTTGAGTCGAGACTTTCCAATTTTGAAGAACGAATTTCTTGAATAGAAAAAAATATTGTGCTTTTATGAAGATGTCAGATAGTTTATGAAGTCTTCTTTTGTGTTGCACAAGCAGCATTGTCTTTGATTAATACTTTTGGAGAGTCCACATTCTTCTTCAACACATTGATAACTTGTGTCATGGATTGCTAGCTTCCCGAGATGATTTACAGAAGTTGTTGATGTAGTTTCTTCAACACAGAGCCAAGATGTTGATAAATTATCATAAGTGAAAAAAAATGTATTTGTGATCATACCATATGAGGTTCATAAAGATTCAAAATTTCTAGGAGATGGTTATGTTTATTTGGTCTGAAAAAATGACCTAGTTAATAGTGAGAATCCACCAAAAAACTGATACAACTCCCCCTTGGATGACCACCATGTTGAATAAAATTGTATCACTAAAACCTTGCACGTAAAACACAATGGGAAAAATTTGACGAAGGAAAAATAGCACAAATATCAATATGATGAAAGATAATTAAATGTTAACGAGACGTTGCCTCATTAAAACCTTGATAGGAAAACCACATGGGACAAAACCCGAAACAAACGAAAAAGAGTACAACTTTGACGTATTTATGGATGCTAACCCAAGTATATGAGTTTTACAGAAAACAAGCATCAAAATAATAAATCTAGTATATCTCAAAGACGAGTTTATACTAGCATAATTATAACTGCATATTTAAGAAAGAAAAGAAAATAGAACTTATGCCGCAAAAGCGTGGATTTTGGTGTTTTTAAGGACTCCTCAAGAGACATATAAAGCTGATATTATTAACTAATTAATCCGGATTTTAGGTCTAGTACCAAATATCTAAAAACACATAAAGGATTGTTAAACCTGACATAATCGAACCAGGTGGTTGCCTAGATGTAATTTGAATCCTACAAGGATTACAGATTAGAACTTATTCTCCAAATGTAATACAAATCATTCAATGATTACCACGCCAAATGCATTGTTCAGGGATAACAAAATGTTAGTGAATCAATCCTAGGATTTGAGTAAAAAATAAATCCCTTAAATCGTTGTAAAACGATAATATTTCTCGAAGAACGCATTATGACAACACCATCCTATAAATAACCGGCTTGGTAATTTTAAGAGGTTAAGTGATCGCTGTCGTATGCGTCAAAAATAATTCACTTCCTCACTCAAATAGATATAAATATAGTATGCGATAAGAAAGAGTTCGCATCCACGAAGAGGCAATTGTTGTTATGCAATTTTCAGATTCTGAAGTACCAAAGGGGGATTTTGTTTTTATCAAAGCAATAAAATAAAAGAAAGAAAATAATATATGAAAGTAATCAATAAGAGGAAGATATTGGTCACGGGATAGTATCATTCACAAACATGTATTTTTCATCAATGAATAGAATTGATAATTTAATCTCGCAATTATCAAAAGTCCTAGGATATCTTGATCGCAAGAGTATTCCGTTTATTTCCCGATTTTATCACAAACAACATTAAAAGATGCTATTGTGAAATCTACTTAGAAACCAACCTAAAGTGTAAAAGCACAATTAAGTTTAACTCCCTAAGAGAAATAAGTTCTATGAAATAAGACTAATCAATGCAAACAAACGTGTAAAATCACTAATTCGTTTTAACAAAGGTTATGATTCATATGCTATTAAAAAGATGTATCACTACAAGTATTAACCACAAGATGCTACTAGAAATCAGAGATAAAAACTTTTATGTATTGAGAACTCTAATATAGCTATAGAGATGAAAACAAATCCAATTGATTCCGGACTCAACCAAACTAGCATTCAAATCATATGATAATAAAAACAATGAATCATAAAAGATAGAATTGAGACAAAACTAATTCAGAGAATCAAATAACCTGTTTGATGAAATCAACTTTATCCCATAACCAATAATTGTATTTAGCTACTCATATTAATGGAGTTCATCATAATCAATAATAGAGAAGATGAAAAATAACGAAAAGCAAACCCTAGTAGTATAGCCGCTTTCCTCCAAAACTCCAAGAATAATACGTCCCCCCCAAAATTTGTAGAACTTTTCTCTTTTATATCTTTTCTCCAACTTCTAAAATTAGGTCTATTCTTCAAATTCCGATAACAAGATGTCCACAAAGCCCATAAAACTATGTGTAAAAATAACCCAATAAAACTCTTGCCAAAAAAATAGTCGCTGGAAAACTGGTGATACGCCGAAAGTTGGCCGGAATCCAGCACCGGAAACATCTCAGGTAACCCATTCAACTCAGTAATTTTGACTAGGTCTAGTTAGACCTAAGTCAGCGCCAGAGTAAGCTATCTGACTTGGTTGAGTTGGTCAGGACAAGACCAAGGCCATTGCAAGCCAAATTTTGTTGTACAATCATTGTGCACCTCCAGCCATGATGGCCCTTTACTACTCCTAGACTGCTATCCCATTCTTGCATCTCTGCACTGCTTCCTTGGCTGATGTAGCTTTAATCAAAAAGCAAACCAAATGCACTACCATATGCACTTCCCATTCATCCTTTTAGCCAGTTGCTGCAGACTCAAACACCACCTAACCTTCTTGTATTTTCAGTTCAATCCTCAAATTCATCAGATCCAAAACCCTAACTTCCTTCCTCATAATATCAACAGATTCATTTTCTCGATCTGATTCAACCCCATCTCTCTGTTTATTCACTCAAGCATCATCAGAATTATCTCTCAAATTCCTCAGTCGATTATCTCATGAATTCTCCAACTCTGACATCTGCCATGTATTCTCTAACATTCAAGTGAGTGGGAAGAAGAGAAAATAATTATTCTCTGAATTCCATGGTTGGTGTAGGAAATGAATGTGGATATATCCACCCTGGTGAAGTAGATAAGGGATATCCTCAAATAATTTGTCCTGTCAGTTATAGGAAACTGACACTTCATTCTTCCGCTCCTTCGCTGCACAACCTTATCTAGTTCCAAACATCACTCATATGTGAATGACGCTTTTGCTCTTCTCGAATTCTTCCACCAACAATATCCGTTTCTTACTTCTCAGATTCACTTCTTCCCTTCAATGTCTTTTCATCACTAAAGCTTTCATGCTTTTCAGACAAAATTGCATCACTAAAGCCGACATACTTTTTAGACAGAGATGAAGAAATAAAAGCAAATAATGAGAAATAATCCACCTCCAACAGCAGTTGCACATGAGATGACATTTTTGCGATGTTTCTTCTTCTTTTGTTCCAAAGTACCTAAACACCCAAAAGCAAACATAAGATACATATTTTACAAGAAAACTTAGCAAAGAAAGCATAAACAATATATAAATATTAAGTTGTTTTAGATACCTATCATTAAGTCTTAGATCCAAAATTGCGTCAATCGAGAAATTAATCAAACCTAATTTGGATTAGATGCCAATCAATCACATATGTCAATATTCCTCTGCAGAGGTCGGGGTTAACAGCCACCATCATTTATTATTTCAAAAGCTAATATAAACAAATATTCGACAATTTATAGCTTACTACGATCCCACATAATTCACAAATGCATGCATACTTTGAAAAAATAAAAAATTTACTAGTACCAGTGCCCAAGGGCATTATAATCTCATATTATTCAAATAAGGAGATATGAATTTTGAGAATGTGAATCGTATTATCGTAGACTTTGTTGGAGCATATCTGTAGCCTATATAAAAATGCTACATGCTTGCTAGATGTGATGGGATTTGCCTTTTCAAACAACATAATCTTATTGGAAAGCTAAATAAGATATATTTTTCACGCCTATTATGTAATGGCAGCATTTATCGATTTGATTTAATGGGAGAGAAATTGATATAACTTTTAAAGTTAATTACCACCAGTTTTTGATAATGTGTATAGTCTTCCCCTAATTATGGCGGAAATAGTTGCATCTCATATACGAAATCAAGTTTCGTAAAGTATTATCCGATTAATTCGAGGAAATATACTTATAATAATTTCTGGATTTTAATAATACCAGGTTGGACAGTAGATACTGACTCCAAAGGCCATAAAAAAATTATCCTAAAATTCTAGTTCACTTGAAATACAAATTGAATAAACCATGGATTTTATTGGTTACAACCAAAAACATATACAATATGCAAATAAATCTCCAAATAACTCCATGATCTCAACGATATGAGATTGTGGACACTTTCTTTTAAAAATAAAATAAACTCAAGATCAATTTAGTCACTACATGGACTAATTATATATAGCTAACAAGCTGGGTGCGCACCGTTTGATCTTTAGTATACGACCGTATTCTAACTACAAGTAGAATAGTCTCAATTATGGAGATTAGTACTAGGAGAAAAAAATGCTTTATATCCCTCAGGAATGCATCAATTTCTCGTGCCGGTTTTTTCAATTATGAATAACATAATAACGATATTTAGTCCCTTTAGGATTGACAGGGAAAAACCAAATCTAGTTGGTTTATATGTTTCTTTTTAAGAAAAATAAAGAAATCATCATCGCTATTCTTTGTAAAGAAATATCCACTTAGTGGTTGATTAACGATGGTTTCTTGTAGGGAATAATAGAAACCAATCAATGTTCCTTGCAAGGAAGGGAACCATATTTGCCTAAAAATAATTTAGACTGCCAATTTATTTACATCTCATCTCCTAGTATTTATGGAGGAGAGAATACCAATATCAATTGGTTTATACGATATACCAAAATCGTTTCAATGACAAAAATAAATATATGTCATTTTGGTCATCGCATATTGAAAATCCATTTTATATTTACAGATAGTTTCTTGTAAACGAATAGAAACAATATATAAAAATCACATGATCTTTCTCCAATGGAAGAAGAAACCAAACTCAATTGGCCGGGGGTTTATGAACCATGCATGTGAATCGTGATTAAAGGTAACCAAATATGCGATAACACTAATTTTTGGTGATTACAATTTCATTAAAAGAATAGAAACTGTAAACCATCTTTCGATGGATTTTATCTTTTCTCTATAGAAAAAAAAACAAGAAGAAAGAAGTATCGTACCCAAACTACCAAAAGAGGCAATCAAATATGAAATAATATCAATTGTTAGTGATTACTATTTTATTAGAGGGATAAAAATCGTAAACCATTTTTCAATGGATTTTACTTTTTTTCCTTCTCCATAAAGAAAAGATTAGATAGAAAAGGAATGACACTTTTATGGCAACGATGATCACCCATTATCAATACCATTATACACAAGGGTGATTAAAAATTCAGAATAAAATATTAATTTATCGCAGTGGATTATAGAGAGGAAGATAAAGAGACAGAGAATGAGAAGGATTTATTATTGATATGAGTAACCTTATTACATATCTATAGTATCCTTATATATACAATAGGAATAAGACCCTATATACTATATTGGCCCGCACATCCATGGGCTAAAGCCCTACAACAGTTCCCCTTGTGCGGTCCAATGGAACTTCATATCCAGTGCTTCGGATGTAGTTCTTCAAATATCGTTCGTCGTTCTCTCCTTGATGACTTGTGCCGAAATCATTTTCCTTACAAAAACTTTGACAAGGAAAAACCCAGTGGGATAAAACCTTGGTACAACTCTTCACATGTAGTACTTCACATGTTGTCTCGTAATTTACATGTAGTTCATCACATGGAATATTATCTTCAAGGACTGACGAGTCTAAGTTAATTGCCTCGTTAAAACTTCGCCAGGAAAACCCAAAGGGACAAAACCTGAACTAAACAAAAGAGTACAATATTAAACAAACTTAGAACACAATTGGACTCGAATATGTTTCCTCATTAAAACCTTGACAAGGAAAAACCCAGTGGGATAAAACCTCGACGAAGGGAAAAGAGTACAACATAACAGATGCAAGTAAAGGTGATTTGTTGTAGATGATCACTTTGCTTCGTTGAAGTTGAGTAGTTGCTTCACAACTCCTAAGGCAGAAAATCCTCGTAGGAAAGACAATATCCTTAGCTGGGAAATTACATTCCCGGTTTTTTGTTGTTTTCTCATTAAAAACCTTGCCGAGTTATAAAACCATGTAGGAAAAAGCAACCTCGGTGAAGGAAAATAGTTCAACACACTATTAGATGCTCCCCCTGATGTCAGAAAAGTTTTATTAGTCTAATGCAGTCAGAAAAAGTTTATCACACTTTACTTTGGTGACTTGAATGTTTATAAAACCTTGTTGTTGATTCTGGAAGTTACTTTGCTTAACAGACTATCGCGTTTCATTTCTTTGATTTAGATATTTTCAGTAATATGAATGCGATCTTTGTGTCTTCAACATTCAACATACTTTATGATTTTAGTGTTGTCTCGCTAAAAACCTTGTCGAGTAACAAAACCATTTGGGAAAAACTATTCTCGATCGAAGGGAAAAAGAGTACAACACAACTTCAATTTCGAAGAAAAATATGTCGACATCATATCCTTGGATCCTCCCCCTGATCTCGGCATCTCCCCCTGATTACTTTCAGAGTTATTCCAGATAATTCCATTAGTCAAGTACTTGTCGAAACTGAATATCAGTAATAACCTAGAGAATAATCTACCATATCTCCCTCTGATTAGTTTCGTTGGAGAAGAGATTATTGTTCCTTCATAATGATCAACTTTTGGATTGCACTTTTATTAGCATTCCTTTTAATGTCTTTGCAGGGATAAAACAAATTTATGTCAATGGTTACTTTTAAGTACATGATTACATTCACTATACCATTCCAATAACATTGCGTTGGCGCTGAGCTATATCTAGCTAACAAGTTCCTTGAGGATGCAAAATTTTATCAAGTACATTATTATACTAAGTACAAAAATGCGTATATTGTACTTGTATATGGGAATTTCATCTCCCAACACATATTCGTCATCTTTCTTTAGAGGAAATGGTCACTTACTTACATTTGAACCTCGACTAATCATGGGAATGCTATCAGGATGCATGTCTTTGTTAAATTTCCTAACAACTTTATACATATGCAAAGTGGTGGAATAATATCCCACAAGCTCAGTACTCGGTCGAGCTTTCCCTAGATTTTTCATCTCAAATTCGGATTTTAAATAGCTTTTAAGGTCTCTTATTACATCAAGAGTACCCATCATGTCTGTACCGTCGACATAAATAGCTACAATTCGAAATTAAGAACTTTCTTGTGAATACGCAAGAAAAAAATAACTTATTTTTCTATCCCCTCCAAATCAAATAGTCACTTAGACGGGTATACCACTTCCGCATGATTGCTTCAATCTATAAGTGAACGTTCTATCTAATTGTAAATGCACTCTGTGGTTTAGAGTTACTTGATATGGGCAACAAAAGTCTATCAAGTACTTTTGTAAATATCTTATATCTCTTAATTCTTTCAGAGATACGTAACAACCACATACATATGTTGTATTTCAAGTCCTTTTGAAATTACCAAGATAACTAAGTAGCGGAACTCTTTAATGTTCATTACAAGAGAACAATTCCAGGGCTTTGTGACAAACCTCGCGCCACAAGGCGAGTCTTTGCACTTTAAGACTACTTTCTTCTCATTATGCTTTATGAAAAATTAATTATGTATGTCCAATAGGCTTTACACTTGGTTGGTTAGCACTACCACACCAAATACCCGTATATTTGCCAAAGAACTAAGTTCTACCTGGATTGTGTAAGCCAAATATGCTATTTATTTGAAATTAATCAAAATAAAGCATGGTTCGATCTCATTATGCTCTACTTATGGAGCAACTATTTACGGATTCTATCATTACTGTGCACGCATGATTCTTCCATTGACTCATGTGCATTATCATAATCCGTCAGGATTTCATTGTTCTCTAGAATCATTTAAAACTTCGGAGCGTCCTCCAGTTTGATTCATGGACATATTCAGAGATAATCTTATGAGATGATTTCTGATGATATAAACAAGTTGTTCGTTACTCACCTACTTCCTTTCTAGGTGAGGATTGATCGAACCAAGTGGTCTCTCCAACTTCCTTTATGGATCCACGACCACAACCACACTTCCACTAAGTGTAGTTGCAACACCTCAGTCTATGGTGTATATCCTTTATTGAGGATTTGTAACCTTGAAGGTAGGTTTGCAGCTGGTATGTGCGATCTCATCACTTTAGCGACATCAGTGTATATTATGAAAATCGAGTATTCTTTGTTACTTCACATTTACATTTGTAGAGTACAAGAATCAATATGAGACACAGTGGGAACACACCACGACAATTCCTATCGTTCCCTTAGAAAATACTTTTTCTTATCTCGCCCTAGCGACGGGAAGACTGTCTCATTAAAGTGATAACCCGCAAATCTAGCGGTAAGAGATCTCCTGCTAAAAGTTTTAAAATGCGGATAATTTTTGAGATTAAATATCCAACAAAATTACTTAATCATTTTCGTGACCCATCATAGTACGATGTGGAATCGTAATGGCACTAATATAGTGCAACCAAAAATACGTAAGACACAAATGTCAGGCTTAAATTCAATTACCAACTGGTGCGCATAAAAGGTTGACTAATATTAGGTTCTACAAAAATTAAGTAAAGATGCGCGTAATATTGCATATCCTCAAAGAAATAAAAGGTAGGTTGGTACGCATAACCTATTCCTTAGACACCATATGTAACCTTTGATGGTAGCCTATGCGAGACCATTGGGTATAATATGCTCTATATTGATCCTATTAAACATGCAATATTCATCAAGTCCTTTTGATGTAAATTCTCTAGCATTAATAAGGGTGGTTAGCCTTTGCACTTTGCATTGTGTAATATGTGTTAGGAGTTTTCAAACGCAAATTTCTCGGGAACTATAACTAGTCCAAAATGTCAAAACATTCACCAGATCCATCAGTCACTTTATTGGTCCGCATTCTGCATGAATATTTTTCTAAAGTTCACCTTGTTTTCTTTGTAATATGGAATTTTTACCATTTGTATCTTAGGATGGTCTCGATCCTGTTTTACTGAAGACTTTTTAAAAATGAGTGATATGCTTTCTTACCTAAAAGCATAATGGGAGGGGGGGGTTGTGCATTTAGTAATTTAGAAAGCACTTATTGAGAGATATGTCGTCACTTTGCATTCTGTCAATCTTTTTCCCATTTTCGTTCACTCAATTAAAGTGATATTTGTATGAGTTATTTCAAAACAATCATCATGTCCCAACCAAAGTTTCTTTATGGTTATGCCCAAAGCCTGTATGAGTCAGTTTCCAATATTTCATCGTCGGAGTCAATATGATTCAATAATCCAAATATTATAGTGAATTACATTGCACTAGATTGACTTATTAGTTTCTCTAAAATATATTTCCTTCCAAATATATTAGAGATTATAAAAGATGCAATCAATTACATTCTCATCATTTTTATGTTCCACATGATATCCATTTGTATGGGTTACTTGGGAATTTAACAAGGTGTGATTATCTCTTGGTACATCTAGAGATTTTGCTACGTCTTTGTTCTATCTTGGAGGAAAAAAATGAGCAGTGATGCGCTCGATAAGATAGTCAATTGGCCATGCAAAGTTCTTGTTGCCATTAAAGTTGATGTGAAAATTGGTTGTTACTATGATACACATACACATTATATTGTATATACCAACACCTATGACCATGTGCATTTTCAACTCTTTTATTTATGATGAGAGCTAGAATTACATTTTAGCTGATCTCATGTTCAATCGATACCTATACTTTGGTGTCATTACTGCTGGAGAAATAATAATAATATTTTTTTTTCTCATTATATATATATATGTCTCTTTTCACATGCTTTATATGAGTCGGCACGCCTAACCCTCATTACTTTGGGATTCTTTCCATTTTCAATTTTGCTACATTTAGCTTAATTTGAGAAATTTATTTATCTCAATTGGCCAAGAGAATCTCACTACACATGTCAACCAATTACTTTAGGTTGAATAAATTACTAAAGATAGTTCTCTTGTTGTCATATTTCAACATATACTGGTTCGTTAGTATCATGGATGAAGTAGAGAAATGAAAATTTTATGACTCATAACATCTTTTGCGAGTTCTTCCACAAAATTTGGAATACATGTGATTTTATTTGCAACGTATTTTTTGAAAATACCGACTCTTAATAGTCGAGCCAGTGGATTGCATCCCACGGAACATTTCAAATTTTGGAAGAAAATATCAAGTACACAATAATGGTGTTCAAGTACTTCAAAACCCCAAATAAATATATTTGAATTGAGCTGGTACAACCAATTGACAAAATATATCATTCAACTTAAGTGAGCTCTGGTTCCTACTGTATGTAAATAGCCAGAACCGGAACATCTTCAGTCACAGTACATAACCAAGATGGAACGGAACAGGATGGGACACCCAGAACCAAGATGGAACCGAACATGACAGGTTGGCTTGGATCGGAAATCTTTCTTTCACAGATCTTCTTTCCCGAACACAAGAGTGAAGACGAACATGCTTGATCCTTTGATCCAGGATCGTACAATCAGTCCACAGTATACAATATATTTTATCACAAAATGTAATCCACAGTAGAAACATTAATGAATACATTATATCCTAAAATGTGATCACTATTGCTTGTGGGATTTGCATAAGGATTGATTATGGAATTTTATTTGTATACAGATTGATTTTAATTTGCATACACAAAACGAGATCAAATCAAACGGGATATTAAATTAAATTATTATCAAGAAGATTTCTTCTCCTCCATTAAATTAAATTAAATCTGCCAAAATAAAAAAAATAAAAAAAAGGAAGAGAGACACTTGGCTTAACGATTGATTCCATAATTTCTTTGATGTAAATCTGAACATCATTTTTTTTTCTCCGAAAAACTTGTATTTATCATCCATGTAGAAGAAAAGAAAAAATCAATCCAACCTAGCTCAGCGATATAGCATCATGCATGATAACGTATTGCAGTGGATTATGGAGAGGAAGATAAAAAGACAGAGAAGGAGATGGATTTCTTATTGATATGAGTAACCCTATTACATATATATAGTATCATTTTATATACAATAGGAATAAGACCCTATATACTATATTGGCCCGCACATCCATGGGCTAAAGCCCTACAACATAATCATAATAAAACTAACATAAAACATTAATATTTTACTGTATTATGATTTCTGGCACTTTCAATCATCCATCAGATCAGCGCGTGCCTTTTAGGTCATGTACCAAAAACAAAAACATAGATAACAAATTTAGGGTATTGTTTACATACGTCTGTATAATAACAAAAACAAAAAGAATAAACAAAGTGAAAAATCATTTTTGATGTCCGTATTTTTCTTTGAAAGATTAGAGATGTATCGATTTGTATCAACACCATCTGAGATAGAAAAACCCTTAATCCAACTCCACTGGAACTCTACGTAAGGAATCTAAAGATGAAATAAAGCATTAGAAGTGAAACTCATTATCTATAAAACTGATCTTAGTAGTTCACGGGAATTGAGAGATCTGCCACTTACTTTTTCTCTCACCTTGTGTGAGCACTTTTGTTCATCTTCTTCGATGATTCTTTTTATCTCCACTATGGGTGTTATGTATATCACAGATTTGTGAGTTTTTAGTATTTTTCCTTTCTAGTTGTTTCTTACTCTCAAACCTTATTTTCGGTGCGAGACTATAGATTTTAAGACTTCTATGTATGGCGTCATCTGCTGAAGAACATGGTAAGGATTCTGAAATAAATATTTTAAGGAACATATCTATTGAGGAACCTAAAACCCATATCTATGAAAAAGCTGAAGATCCAAATGAAGAGTTTATATAACATAATAAAGATATAATTTTCAGTTTATTTCTGGTAGAGAATATAACATCAGTCTCCTAAGTAAAGTATTATCAAAGGCATGGAGACCTTCGGGTACGATCACTATCACAGATTTAGGAAGTGGTCATTATAATGCTAAATTCTCTCTACTTTGTGATTTAGTAGCAGTTATGCAGGGGACTCCTTGGTCAGTAAAAGATGATTTGATGTTAATGGAAAGGGGTGTTGATGGATTCCTGCTGGAATATTATGAGTTTAAGTATGTAATCTTTGGGATTCACATATACGGGTTGCCTTTTAACATGATGAATGCAGCGAAAGTATTTGATATTGCAAAAATCATAGGAGATCCGGAGCCGATTGATTAGTATTTGGCCAAGAAATGGGGGAAGTTTGCTAAGATTAGAGTCAGATTGGACATAACAAAGCCGTTACCAAAGGACATGGAGATTACCCTAAGATCAAAGAAGAAGATTAAAATTACTTTCAGGTATGAAAAACTACCTAGACTATGTTTCTATTGTGGGTTCTTTGGGCATCAAATGAAGCAATGTCCATCTCTGTCAAAAAAATTGGAGGAGGATACGACTCTTAGTATGCAAGATATTACAAAATAGATGAATAATAGAGCACTGACAAGATATACTGAAGAAATTAGAGCCTTTTACAAAGTCAATGATCCAGTGGTTATCAATATAAATCAATGTATTGATGCTGTGAATAAGATGAATGTAAATGATCAGGAACCATCGATTAAAGAGAATAGATTGGAGGGAGAGATAGATGACACATGTCATCTCCACCTGGATTTGGAGGCACTGCAGATGAATGGGTCCAAGGATGACAGCAGAGTGAGGGGAAATACAAATGACATATTGCAACATGAAGGTGGTAAGGCTCAGATAAAGGACAAGAGAGAAGTGGGGAGTATAACAAACTCTGTAGAAACCAAACTGGGCAATGCAAAGATTAATACAAAGGACAACACGATGTCAGTAAATCCAAGGAAACCACTTGTCATTACAAACAAATTAGTGGTAGATAAGCAGACAATGCAGCAAAGGACAACGCCTGAAATTAAGGATAAAACAAACTCGAATTTGAACCATGATAAGATAGGAGGTGGGTATTGTTCACGTACACTGGAAGGAGAGACTCAGTTTACAAAACGAATTCCTGATACGGGCTTAGTTATGAAGGCAGTTCAATACAAATCCATACAAAATCCGTTGGGTACACCCAATCAGTCGGGGAAAGAAATAATACACCCAAATGTTTGTTTAGCTCCAACAAGCTCTAATTTTTGCAATCAAGATTCAGAAGACAATTTATCTTCTTCTTCGACATCCACAATAGAAACTAAGTCAAGAAAGAAGAATTTAGGGTGGAAGAGAAAATCCAGAGTCCCCGGGGAGATTCAGTAGGAACGCATCAATGAAGGAGTTTCGATTGGTTCGAAAAGAATTGCAAGTCCTATGGAAATTGATTCACTAGCAAAGAAACAAGGATTTGACATTCTATCTCAGAGGGGTGTGGTGGCTGCCCAGAATCAGCCACAGAGTCGATGTTAATTTTCTCATGGAACTGTCGAGGATTGAGAAACATCTCGACAATCTGCAATTTGAAGGCGTTTCTCAGGGCCTGCAATCCCGAAATTGTATTTTTGACTGAGACTCTAATTGGTGAGTCTAATTCGAATTTCTTTTTTAATTCTCTTGGTTTTGATAAATTCAAATGCATTTCGGCTATAGGTAGAAGTGGAGGTAGTATTGTTCTATGGAAGAATAAAATAGACTTGGAGATTATAAGAGCTGATAAGAATGTGATTCATTGTAGAATTAATCAATTTCCTGGTCAAAATTGGGATCTTTTATGTATTTATGGACCTCCAAAGCAACATCTAAGGAATAATTTCTGGGCAAAACTCTCTCAATATGCTGAGCAAATAGCCAATCCCTGGTGTTTAGTGGGTGATATAAATGCTATCAAGTCTAATGGTGAAAAGCAGGAAGGTAATCAGAAATTAAATAATGCTAACAAGGGATTCAAAACTTTTATACAAGATAGAATACTGATTGATATGGGGTATGTAGGACCAGCTTTCACTTGGTTTAATGGTGCTGTCAACAGTGCCCCTATATTTGAAAGACTAGACAGAACTCTTTGTACTTTAGATTGGTTGCTTATGTACCAAAATAGTGGTGTAGTACATGTACCTAGGGTGAGTAGTGATCATGCGCCAATTCTGGTTAACACTCACAGAACTAATAACAGAAAGAGAAAATTCTCTTATAAATTTGAGTACTATTGGGTGGATCATCCAGCTTTTAAAGATGTGGTTCAAAAATCCTGAACTAAAAGAAGCTGCAACACCTTGATGAAGATCAACATAGTAGGCTCAGAACTAAGTAAATGGGGAAAGAAGGAATTTGAAAATATCTTTAGAGCTGCTGTCGAGGAAACCAAAAATGAACTTCTGCGAGTCCAAATGCAAGCTCATCAAAGAGACACCAGAGAGGAAGAAAAACAATTGTGCAAGAAGATTGATAACTTGAACCTTATGCAGCAGAAGTACTATAAGCATAGAAGTAAAGTGAATTGGATCCCTCATATGGACAAAAATACTCGCACTTTTCATCTTTCTGTTATTCAAAGAAAGAAAAAAAATACCATTGCGGCTCTAAGGTCTCCAGAAGGTAAATGGATTACTAAAGCGGAGGAGGTGATAAACTATCTTGTGAGTCATTTATCTGAACTATTCAAAAGAGATCCCAATGAGCAAAAGTATGATATTTTATTTCAAGCTTCTACAACAATTGGCAGAAATATAAACTCCAGTCTGATGTTGACTCCCTCCCCTGATGAAGTGTGGAATACAATCAAACGTATGAAGAGTCTCAAGTTTCCAGAACCAGACGGAATGCCTGCTTTTTGGTGAGGATGTAATCAAGACCGTCCAAAACTGCTTTACTACGGAGACAATCCCACCAGGATTGAATCACACGAAGCTGGTGCTGATTCCTAAGGTAAATAATCCCACTCTCCTATCTGATTATAGAACGCTAGCTTTAACCAATATATTATACAAAATGGTAACAAAAATTCTAGCTCAGAGACTTAAAGGGCACCTAAACAAATTAGTAGATAAAGCACAATCTGCATTCATACCAGGAAGAATAATTATAGACAACATAGTGGCAGCTAAAGAAATTCTTCATTCGATGTCCACATCTAGCTCTGTAATAGGTGCATTTGCATTGAAAATTGACATAAGTAAGGCGTATGACAAAGTTAGTTGGAGGTTCATGAATCATTGTCTTAGAGTCTTTGGTGTTATAGGTAAAACACATGATTTGATTATGAACTGCATATCAAGTGCTACTTTTTCCATAATCATCAATGGTCAAGCTGAAGGCCATTTTATCATTGAAAGAAGGTTACGCCAGGGGTACTGGTAGGCTTAGAAAGATACTTATAACTATAAATAATGCAAGTGCACAGTGTCGACAAGCAACACAGGGCAAGCACAGGTCGAACCACAGAGACTTGGAGAGTGTAGAAGTTGATTCTAAATCCTTACTTAGAACTGATTCAGAGAGTAACCAAAAGGGGTTTGATTTTGTAGATACGACGAGATATTGGCAAAGACTTAAACAGAAAGTAATTCGAATTAAAATATGCAAATAAATCAAGGTGTAAATACTGAGAATATGGATACTAGGGTATTCAAATCCACCACTAACTTATGATATGCATTCAACTTGTAATATTATTCTTGTCCTTACAGCAGATTCAAGTCTACCGTATATCTAAGGTGTTTCTCCAATGGATAATTTAATCACAACTAAAGTATTTCTCCAAAGCATTAACTGTCTAATTAAAGCACAACTAATCTGAGGATCAATATTTGGTTAAGCATGGGTTGCAGCATAATCAACATAGAGATATTCTAACTACAATGGATACATGGTATACATTGTGAGAGCAAGATGTTGACAAACTTGGATTAAATTATAGCTTCAAATAATTCTAAACTTTCAGGAACAATATACAAGATATAAATACATAACAATAAGTTAAGGCTTCATTTAAACCCTAGCAAATGAAACTAGAACATGAATAACATTATAACACAACTGAAATTAAGAAACTAACATGAACAAGCTATTCTTGGATGCCTCTTCAACACAACAACCCTCTCTATTTATACACAAAATTCCCTCAAGCACTTGGATTCGAAATTTGGAAAGCATCCACTCACCAAAACATATTTTCTTAATTGATGGATAGAATGGAATATATTTGGTTTGTGGGAAACAAATTGGGAGTGATTTATTGAGAGAATGGGGGTGAGGTGGATGTTTTGGGAAGAATCCAATGCCTTAATATGGAAACGGATTTGGGTCTTGGATCTTGGATCATGGGTAGTTTAATCCCATGTATTGTAAACAGGCTGCCACTGATGCGCAAGCGGGTTGCAACGCTTCCAACTTTCTGCTCTTTTGGCTTCTCAAATCTTTCAAGTTTTATTTAGTACTTAAAAACACAAAATTAATTAATACGAATATTTATTCTTGAAAATGGTAAAAATGCAGAATTTGGGATAATATATGACTTTAATGCGCGAAAGATGAGTTAAGTGCCAATAAAAAGGTGTATGAATATGCAATATTTGGCACTCATCAGGTACCCATTGTCTCCATATCTATACATCTTGTGCTCACAAGGTATGTCTTGGCTAATGAGAACAATGGAGAACAACAGTCTCTACAACAGATATATAATATGCAAGGATGCTCCTACTATTCCCACTTAATGTTCGCTGATGACTTTCTTCTCTTTGGTACGTCGGAGAATAAAACTCTACAAACCCTAATGGATATTCTTAGTATTTACGCTGCTTGGTCGGGAAAAATTTCAAATATGCAAAAATCTGCAGTCTCGTTCAGTAAATGAGTCAGCAGTGCAAGAAGAGAAGAGGTGGCAGGTTTTCTGGGGGTTCAACAGGTGAAGAATGCAGACAAGTATTTGGGTCACTATTTACTTCAACCTGCTCATAAAAATTCTTCGTATGAGTTCCTCCAAGACAAATTTGACAACAAGATGGCTGTTTGGAAGGGAGGTACTACTTTACAAGCAGGCATGACTGACTTGATAAAAACAGAATTGGAGCTTATCTCACCGTACTACATGGCCAGAACTATAATACCAAAGAAGACAATTCAGTCTCTAACCAAAACGATAAGAAATTTCTGGTGGGGTCATTCTCGAAATGAAAGGAAGATGCACTTTATTGAGTGGAAGCAGATGGAGCTAACAAAAGAGTATGGCGGACTAGGGATAAGGAATTTGCAAGATCTTAACATGGCAATGATAGATAAACTGGTGTGGAAGTTTTTAACCGAACCCGATTTCCCTTGGAGTCAAATGATGAAGGCCAAATATATGAAGAAAAGTAATTTCTGTAATGTCGAGAAATCAACTGTCTGTTCATTTACATGGAGTGCCATGTTAAAATGCAGAGACACTATGAGAGAGGGTTGTTATTGGACTATTGTGAATGGCGTAAACATCAACATCTAGGACGACCCATGGATCCCAAACTTGCCAAACAATGGCCCTTCCAGAGGTGTAACTAATTTTCCTAATACTTCTAAGGTGAAGGATCTTATAATTCACGAGGAACGATGATGGAACGAAGACAAGCTGCAGCAGCTATTCACCCAATCATAGGTCTCAAAAATCTTGGAAATTCAAATACCAGTCGAAGATAAAGCAAATAAAAATGACAAGCTGCTGTGGAAGCACCACCCCAAAGGTACTTTCTCGATTAAATCCTTCATGAAAACTCTATCTGATAGAAAACCAATAGGCTCTCACATTAATGAGTTTCCGTGGAAGAAATATTGGAAAGTAAATACTTTGCCCCAAAAAATACACTTATTCATCTGGAGGATGTTGAAAAATGGTCTGGCAGTGTCTGGAAACATTAGCAAACATGTGAGAGGTGTCTATGATGAATGCAGATTTTGTAATAAAGCCAAGGAGACTGTAGATCATCTATTTATCCACTGCGAGGCTACTCAAGCTGTCTTATTTACTTCTTCGATGAGTCTGAGAGTTAATCCAAACCTATACATTAATGCAAATGAGTATATTGAAAGGTGGTTAAATGAAGGGGGAGAATTTATTCATCTCAGAATAGGAGAAAGTCTTTTTTGGGCTATTTGGAAAGCTAGAAACAATATCATATTCAACAGAGGCTCTTTCAACATCCACAAAATCATTTAAGAAGCTTTGTACTGGGTAAATCTGAGGACTTGCCATGAAGATTACACAGGTATCCCAACTGAGACTGAGTTTCTACAAACTGGGAAAGATAACTGGGAACCCCCGCCCAACAATAAAGTGAAGATCAACTTTGATGGTGCTGCGGGTATCAAAGGCTATGCTAGTGGTGCAGTTGCGAGAGATAGTAAGGCAGAATTCAAGGGCTGTCAGAACAAAGTCTTCAGTTTTACTTTTGCAGTTGAAGCTGAGGCTCGTGGTGCTACTCTTGCAGTTGATCTAGCCATCAAAAAAGGAATGAAAGAAATCATCATAGAAGGGGACTCTCTTATCGTAATCAACTCTCTAAAGTACATGCACTATCAATACCCTTGGCGCATTCACAACTCTATCATCAGAATAAGGGACAACCTGAACAAGTTTAATACTGTGGAATTTCAGTTCATCTGCAACAAAGCCAACAATGTGGATCACCAGCTTGCAGCATCTGTTGTAACTAACCAAGATTCTGGAATTTGGTTAAACTCTCCTCCCTCTTGCATCACTCAGCTCATCGAGACTGAGGCTTTCTGTTCTACTTAGATTTTTTTTTCTTTCTTGTACCCTTCAAAAAAAAAAAAAAAAAAAACTCATAATCTATCATGTTACGTACATAGTCATAAGTCATTCATCATGTACATGTACCGCATATATTCATGAACCAGAAAGACATGCCTATTGATAGGTGTTGTAAACACCTAATTTTATATCTAGTATTTATGCTTTCTTTGCTATTATCATTGGGAATTGCATCTCTTATGTTTAGTTTTGAGTTATTAGGTGCACTGGAGTCACTATGAGCAAAAGAAGATGAAATCATTCATTTGGAACGGAAAAGACAAAAAGGGAATTCACAGGCGATATGTGGAGCAGGCTAGGATGCGTAGCTAAGGAGAGGAAGAATGAACTGCCAGTTCCTCAAAACTGACAATTGTGTTGAGAAAGGAATTAGGCTGTCGGTTATTTGAAACCGACAAGACATGTATGAGCTAGTACCCCTTATCCAAGTCATCTGGGTGGCTGTATCCACCTCATTTCCTACAGAGCCCTAAAATCAAGAGAAATTCTTTCTCTTATCATTACACCAGAAATTTAGGAAACAGAAAATGAGAAGCATCCGCTCAGCTGCTGGAATTCAGAGAGGAAGAATTGGTGATCAATTTAGAAGGAATTTAGGGAATCTACTGTAGAAATTAATGGTGGAGTTGTTGTTAATCAAGAAGATGATGTTGCTGGGATCTGATGCCATAAATGAGAATGGGTTAGAATTGAAGAAGAAGATGATATTTGAGATGAATCTGGTAGAGTTAGGGTTTGAATTTGGGTTTTGAATCAGATTCATACACTGAGAAGAACATGGAAGAAACCAGAATCGATGGAGTTTTGGAATTGGTTAAGTAGAAATTGGAGGAGCCACTGATGAAGCTATTGATGAAGAAATTAGGGATTAGTTCAAGAACTAGAAGAAGAGATTGATGCTTGTTGTTGCTGCTATTAAGAAGATGATGAAATTACTGCCATCGATTCACCATCAGGTTAGGGTTTCTATACTGTAGCAGAGATGGAAGATAGTGGTGTCTGAGATTGTGAAATTGGGGTTCAGTGATGGATGAGCAGGGAGGAAATTTGGTAGAATCTGGTGTATCTGGTGATGAACTGATTAGGATGAATTAATGGGTTGGTGGCTAGTGATTTGAGAAACTGAGGAGAAATATTAGATGGGTTTATGCATATGGCTTGAGTCATGGTCTGTGAATGGTGAATGAAGTTGCTGTTAGAGTGAACTTGAAGTGATGTTGCTGTTGTTGGAGATTTCAGGAGGTTATGAAGCTACATATAGCTGAGCTTGAATGGTGGATTTAAGAATGTCTGTAAAGAAGATTCAATGGGTCAAGATGGTGCTGCTGTGATACTGCAAGACTCTGCAATGTAATATAGGTGTTGCAGGCAAGGTGTAACGACACTAAAATCTCTACTCGGATCCGAAACGTAATTCAACCCATTTTAGTGGAAAACTAGGACTGTATAGAGCGTGCGTGCGAACCTAATATAGTGTGTGTATCCATGATGAGTGCCTTAATCCAATACGAGTGGTTTCTTCTTTTAATAACTAGGTTGTCCCTTTGAAATATTAGGGTGCTTGTTTAGCAAAGGCAATGAAAATCTCTAGAAACACTGAGCGTGGTTAACACGTGTTTAAGAGAGATTGAGGATTTTTTTTCTTAAAAACCCAAATGCTAGCTTTCCTTTCTGATACTTCATTTATTCACCTTCTCGTTTTATTCCGCTTGCTTTACTGAGACCAAACGAAGAGGAAAAAAAAAAGAAAAAATCCATTCTTGCATTGAGATTTTGCTGATGGACCAATGGTTGCGATTGAGGTAGGGGTTCTTCTCTTGAGTTAATTTTTATTTTGTACAATCTCTTTCAACCTTGATTTGATTTGAGTGCATGCTTTTCTCTCTTCTTTATGTTGTAAATGTTTTCTTTATCTCCATGCCTTGGTAAATATCATGTTATTTATGGATTTAATCCTTGTCTAGTGATCAGTGGGTGATTTTAAACAATTTTGTTAAGACTAAATATATTTGCATCTATTTAAGTTTAGTTTTCCATTACAGTTCAAGTTTGAATTGATTTTCTTTTGAACTAGCTATAAACTGTTTGTTAAAATTACCCTGTGAGCTGGGTCTTTGAAATGCAGCTTAAGTTCATGAGCATGAGCATATCGACGTTGGTTTCTAAATTTAAACCTCAAGTTGATGTTGGTCAGCAACAAATGATATACAACCAAAATGTCCTTTATAATCTTAAGTTTTTCTTTGATTAACCACTTTGGATATCTTTGTTTTTATAATTGCTTAGTATTATAAAAGAAATGAAGCTTAACTGGTTAATTTGACCTCCATTTTTATATATCCCCTTTGTTTCAACTACTGGTTTTGTTAAGGATATAATAGCTCGCACGTGCGATCTAACTTTTTTTTTTTTTTGTTTAATTCTTACATTTGACTAGCAGTTGGCCAACCCTGATTTCTCTTGTTTTTATTTTGCAAGGAAATTTTCACCAAATGGTATTTGTTGATTTGTTGATTCGTAGAATTCTTCTTTGTTTTCCATTTTTCTTTTGCTCTCTATCTATCAGATATAAAGTTTCCACATATTACATTCCAACAAATTTGGAAAACTGATCACTAGGGGGTTTACTATTTCATACCTACTCACACAAGAAGCTTTGCTATGGCTACTTTCCTATTTTTTTTTCCCATTTATAAGCCATGCCCTCTTTTAAATGCAACTGTTTTTTTTTATCCAATGAGCCGTAAGTATTAGTACTCGTCTCTTTTGAGTGGTTCCTGCCAGAGGTTACTTTACGTTATTGCATTTTGATATCGTGCTACTGATTTACAAGGATTGGTTGGTTTCGCATGTCTCTCATAAACTAGTCTCACACTACAATACCGTTTCTTTTTAAGTTGGCAGATTGTTAATAGATTTTGATCTTCAGAGAAACGGTTTCACACTTGGGGTTTACTTGGATTTTCCGTAAAAGATCGTTTGAGCATGTTTTGGAAGAACTTTGAAAGGCTACAGGTGAGTTTGTTAGGCCCATAGGGGCATCCCACAAATGTGGTTACCCGTAGAAGATCGTCCGGGATGGTGGCTGATATCCTGAATATCCTAACATTAGAGATTAGTCTTCACTAGTAGCATACGTGAATTTCTTCACCATCGGTTGACAAATAATTCATTTCTACGGTTTTGAATGAATGCTGATTTGTTGAGATTTATGTATTTCTGAATGTGGACTTGCTCATTCTTTTACTTTGATTTATATTAAGTTGGTATTATCTTTCGGTACGTTATTTCCGTAACCTCTACTGGGATGTGGCTCACCCCATTTTGGTTTTGTTTTCCACAGAGTACGAAGCGAGGTTGAGGCAGTAAGCTTGGGAAGAGCTTGCAGCCAGGAGCTTGAGCAAAAGTTGGTATTTTTGCTTATCTATAATATGTATATCACGGGTATCTGGGGTAGTTCAATATCGGCATTTGACCCATGGTTTTATTGCATTGTGTTGTGTATTCAATATTATTTAAGAAAATGACGTACTTAAGTTTCTGTACAGACACCACATTTCCTACCTGGACTTGCTTGATCTAAGTTTTGAACTGGGCGTCATTTTATTTTATGAAATGTGCTTAGTGCTTACACTTTGCAAATGAAATACTTATTTATGTCAACTGTGCATTTCATACATTTTTCTATGGTATACATTACTCTTAGATTTGTTTAATCTAACTTTAAATATGGACCCATGATCTTAAGTGTAATGAATTATCGTATGCGCTCAAATTGAACTAAGCTAGATTTGTGTGAATTAACTAAACGTTCCATTTTAATTTCAAAGTATACTCTTTGAAATTGTGGAAAATACCAAAAATGAATTCCATTTTTTGTTTCCGTTTTAGTCTCTGTATTGAATACTTTTTGTAATTTTATATTTCTGAAATGGATGTGTATTTTTATTTAGCATTCGAGTGGCGCATCAGAGGGTTTAGACTTGCTAAATGGGTTCCAAATCAACCCGTTAGAGGGGAAATTCTCTGGTCTGTCACAGTTGGCATCAGAGCTCATGTTCCGATTTACCGGGACTGTGTCAGTTTTCTTTCTTTGAACATATCATTTGATCTTGTCATTTTGTCTTGGGGTAATGGGGGAAAGCCAGAAACCGTGATATACATATTATTGCGCTTGTTAGTGATGAACATTACTAACATTGTCTAACTCTTGTAATGTCTTTCGATTGTGAAGATACCTTTGAAAGTCAGAAGCTCTGAAATGTTACTTCAGCGGGGAATGGTAAAGCCAAGAATCTTAGTGTTACAACTAAGCTCATAGAATCCAATTGTGAGCAATTGGTGGAATTTCGTCTAGCGAATAGGAAATATGACCAGTATGTCATGGGAGCGGTGTAAAACATTGTTTCATAACAAGTGCTTTCAGACTACAGCAAGATCCCTGTAGTACGTAAAGTTTACGACGTTGGAGCAAAGTGGTTACGTAGCTAGACAAGAAATTTTAGTTAGCTAGAGCATCAGGTGACGCATTTTATCGAAACAGATGAATAGAAGGCTCAAAAAATTGATAGTGTTTTGAAGGATGGGTTTCGTGATAGAGTTGTCGGGCTTCGACATAAGGCATACGCTGATGTTCTTGATGCTGTGTTAGCGGTTGCAGCCAGCCGGATATGAAGTCAGAAAGATAAAGAAAAGCGGGACAAATATTCGTCACCACAACGGAAATGCCCAAGAAATGACAATGCAACCAGGAGAGGCAAGGGGACTGAATGTTACCATTGCGGAGAAGATGGCCATTATGCTAGAGACTGCCCCTTACCGACAAATCAGAAGCCGCAAATTGTGAACCAAACTCCCAATCAAAATGCTCAAAGGAAGAACTTAGACGGGAATCCATAACATCATCCACGAGATAATACTACACCTTCTCAACCAAAACACCGTCAACCTAATACATTAGAAATTTTTCAGGGGAAGTCGAACCAGTTCGTTGAGGCCAAAGAAGAAACAGACGACGCTGTGATCGGAGGTAATCTTTATTGCTCTTACTTAGTTTGAATTTCGGGAGAATTTCTTTTTTTTAGGGGTTGATGGTGTAACGACACTAAAATCTCTACTCGGATCCGAAACGGAACTCAACCCATTTTAGTGGAAAACTAGGACTGTATAGAGCGTGCGTGTGAACCTAATATAGTGTCTGTATATCCATGATGAGTGCCTTAATCCAATATGAGTGGTTTCTTCTTTTAATAACTAGGTTGTCCCTTAGAAATATTAGGGTGCTTGTTTAGCAAAGGCAATGAATATCTCTAGAAACACTGAGCATGGTTAACACGTGTTTAAGAGAGATTAAGGATTTTTTTTCTTAAAAACCCAAATGCTAGCTTTCCTTTCTGATACTTCATTTATTCACCTTCTCGTTTTATTCCGCTTGCTTTACTGAGACCAAACGAAGAGGGAAAAAAGAAGAAAAATCCATTCTTGCATTGAGATTTTGCTGATGGACCAATGGTTGCGATTGAGGTAGGGGTTCTTCTCTTGAGTTAATTTTTCTTTTGTACAATCTCTTTCAGCCCTGATTTGATTTGAGTGCATGCTTTTCTCTCTTCTCTTTGTTGTAAATATTTTCTTTATCTCCATGCCTTGGTAAATATCATGTTATTTATGGATTTAATCCTTGTCTAGTGATCAGTGGGTGATTTTAAACAATTTTGTTAAGACTAAATATATTTGCATCTATTTAAGTTTAGTTTTCCATTACAGTTCAAGTTTGAATTGATTTTCTTTTGAACTAGCCATAACCTGTTTGTTAAAATTACCATGTGAGCTGGGTCTTTGAAATGCAGCTTAAGTTCATGAGCATGAGCATATTGACGTTGGTTTCTAACTTTAAACCTCAAGTTGATGTTGGTCAGCAACAAATGATATACAACCAAAATGTCCTTTATAATCTTAAGTTTTTCTTTGATTAACCACTTTGGATATCTTTGTTTTTATAATTGCTTAGTATTATAAAAGAAATGAAGCTTAACTGGTTAATTTGACCTCCATTTTTATATATCCCCATTGTTTCAACTACTGGTTAATAACTACTGGTTTTGTTAAGGATATAATAGCTCGCACATGCGATCTAACTTTTGTTTTTCTTTGTTTAATTCTTACATTTGACTAGCAGCTGGCCAACCCTTATTTCTTTTGTTTTTATTTTGCAAGGAAATTTTCACCAAATGGTATTTGTTGATTTGTTGATTCGTAGAATTCCGCTTTGTTTTCCAGTTTTCTTTTGCTCTATATCTATCAGATATAAAGTTTCCACATATTACATTCCAACAAATTTGGAAAACTGATCACTAGGGGGTTTACTATTTCATACCTACTCACACAAGAAGCTTTGCTATGGCTACTTTCCTATTTTTTCCTATTTATAAACCATGCCCTCTTTTAAATGCAACTGTTTTTTTTTTATCTAATGAGCCGTAAGTATTAGTACTCGTCTCTTTTGAGTGGTTCCTGCCAGAGGTTACTTTATGTTATTGCATTTTGATATCGTGCTACTGATTTACAAGGATTGGTTGGTTTCGCATGTCTCGCATAAACTAGTCTCACACTACAGTACCGTTTCTTTTTAAGTTGGCAGATTGTTAACAGATTTTGATCTTCAGAGAAATGGTTTCACACTTGGGGTTTACTTGGATTTTCCGTAAAAGATCATTTGAGCATGTTTTGGAAGAACTCTGAAAGGCTACAGGTGAGTTTGTTAGGCCCATAGGGGCATCCCACAAATGTGGCTACCCGCGGAAGATCGTCCGGGATGGTGGATGATATCCTGACTATCCTAACATTAGAGACTGGTCCTCACTAGTAGCATACGTGAATTTGTTCACCATCGGTTGACAAATAATTCATTTCTACGGTTTCGAATGAATGCGGATTTGTTGAGATTTATGTATTTCTGAATGTGGACTTGCTCATTCTTTTACTTTGATTTATATTAAGTTGGTATTATCTTTCGGTACGTTATTTCCGTAACCTCTACTGGGATGTGGCTCACCCCGTTTTGGTTTTGTTTTCCACAGAGTACGAGCAAAAATTGGTATTTTTGCTTATCTATAGTATGTATATCACGGGGATCTGGGGTAGTTCAATATCGGCATTTGACCCATGGTTTTATTGCATTGTGCTGTGTATTCAATATTATTTAAGAAAATGACGTACTTAAGTTTCTGTACAGATACCACATTTCCTACCTGGACTTGCTTGATCTAAGTTTTGAACTGGGCGTCATTTTATTTTATGAAATGTACTTAGTGCTTACACTTTGCAAATGAATTACTTATTTATGTCAACTGTGCATTTCATACATTTTTCTATGGTATACATTACTCTTAGATTTGTTTAATCTAACTTTAAATATGGACCCATGATCTTAAGTGTAATGAATTATCGTATGCGCTTAAATTGAACTAAGCTAGATTTGTGTGAATTAACTAAACGTTCCATTTTAATTTCAAAGTATACTCTTTGAAATTGTGGAAAATACCAAAAATGAATTCCATTTTTTGTTTCCGTTTTAGTTTCTGTCTTGAATACTTTTTGTAATTTTACATTTCTAAAATGGATGTGTATTTTTATTTAGCATTCGAGTGGCATATCAGAGGGTTTAGCCTTGATAAATGGGTTCCAAATCAACCCGTTAGAGGGGAAATTCTCTGGTCTATCACACAAGGTCTGAGGTTAAGAATGAGGAGATATTGAAGCTACAGGTGGGGTTTCTGTTGATTGCAGGGTAGCTGAATTATGAGATGGAACTGGTGGTTGTGTTGGTACTTAAATGATAGTGGTGTTCAGGGTTACAGGTGTTAGTGCAGGCATGAATTGCACTGTTGTGAAGCAGCTTCAGTACAGGGAAGCTCAAAAATGGGTTTATGTGGATTGTGCATGCAATGAAGATTGCAGGGTATGAAGCTGGTCAAGAGAAGGCTATGTAGTTGCAGCTAGGAATGGAGTTGAACTGAATTTGGAGTGTGTTTGAAGCCAGGGACTTGAATGAATGAACTAATGGCTGAGATAGTGTTGATCTGGTGAAGCTTTTGGCTTGAGATTGTGAAGGATGCACAGCCAACATGGCTGGTGGGCAAAGTTGCAACAATCTTGGCATATGACTCATTCAGCTGAGTCAGTTTGGTGACTTGATCTTGACTCACTCACCTGACTCAGTTTGACTTTCACTTGACTAGGTGACCGGGTGGACTTTGCCGGTCACCTGAGATTTGTTCCAGCGCTGGATTCCGGCCAACTTCCGACGCTAGCACCAGTTTTCCGGCAAACATTTTTTGGGACATATTTTCACATGGGTTTTTTTTTACTTATGGGCTTGGTGGAATCTTACTATTGGAGCATCTAGACTTTGGGCTTTGAAGACCTAATTTTGGAAAGTTGAAAAGCTATAAAAGGGAAAAGTTTCTATTCTTTTTGGGGATGATATTTTTTTTCTACTGGAGTTTTGAAGGAGAGCGACAACTAGGGTTTGATTTCATTTATTTTTCATGTTCTTCATTTTATTTTTTATTATGATTATGATGAACTTAAAAGTTATGAGTAGCTAAACTCTTTTTTACTGGTTATAGGATAAAGTGGATTTCACAAATAAGATTTGATTCAATGCATTAGTTTTGTCTCAGTAATTTATTATTTATGATTCATGGTTTATATTGTTTATGATTTGATTATTTGTTTGGTTGAATCCGGAATCAATCCGATTTGCATTCATTTCTAAAGCTATATTAGGGTTTTCAATACGAAAAAGTTGTTTATCCCTGATTCTAAGTAGCATAATTGTGGGTAGTGCTTGTAGTGGTATATCATACTAGTCACAAATGGATCATAACCTTGGTTAAATTGAATTAGTGCTTTTACACATTTTGATTGCCTTGATTAGTCTTATTCCATAGAACTTATTGCTTTTACACTTTAGGTTGCTTTCTAAGAAGAATTCACATATGCATCTTTTAATGTGGTTGTGATGAAATCAGGGAATTAGCGGAATACTCTTGCGATCAAGGTATCCTAGGATTTTTAGTAAATGAGAGATTAAAATACCAATTCTAGTCATTGTTGAGAATTCATGTTTGTGAATAAAACTATCTTGTGACCAATATATTCTCCTTATTGATTATTTTAATACTTCATTTCTTTTAATTTATTTTTATTGCTTTGAAATATCAAAACCCCCATTGGTTACTAAGAAACTGAAATTTGCATAACAAATAAAGACTCTCTGTGGATACGAACTCTTTCTTATCGCATACTTTATTTATTTTAGTTAAGTAAGAAAGTGAAATTATTTTTGCTCGGCTGACAACCGACCACCTATTGTCGAGGATGGGCCGCGATGAGCAGTCCCCAGTCGCACTTCTCTTTGGTTATTGAAGTTGTTTCCTCTGAGTAGGGTTGGGATCCGTCGTGGGCCTCATAAAGTGTTGCACACACCTTTTGGGCAGAGAGGTAATGATATCCTTATGCTACACCTTTGATGAGTAGATGCCCTCGTCGTGGCTATGACTTTTGGGTTGACCATGTTGAGCTTTGACAATGAAGGGATTACGTGTAGAGCCTCAGTCCCCAAGTTTGGTTTAAACATTTCTATCTTGTATGGTCGGTGAGCTTTGTAATGGTTGTTGCTATGGTAAAGCTCTGGATGGTATCAAAAAATGAACAACAACAGTTCTTGGCAGCAGATGTGATCAGAAGAGACTACATTGTCGTGGGAACCAAAATAGGTTGGATGGAATTGCATGGGCGTCCATGGAAGCAAAGGGATTGACTATATGTGTAAGCGAGTAAAACTTGGAAGGAAGGAGTGTGGTGGCTATGGCATGATCCTTGGAAGGAAGGAGGCTTAGAAGCGGCTTCGGCTCCTGAAGAGGGCGTTGAAGCTTATGGAGCAGAATGTTGAACCTTCGGCTTCAGATCTGGGAGAGGAGCTTCGGCTTCGGATCCTGGAGCAGATTATGGAGAGATCGTTGAAGTAGAGCGGATGCTGGAGTGAACGTTGAAGCGGAGCGACTTCAGGAGAGAACGTTGAAGTGGCTCATGGAGAGAAACGTCGAATCGTCTCCTATAAAGAACTCCAATGAGGGCGTCATTAACCATTGACTTTAAAAAACGAGTTGATATGATATGGCATATGGGAAGACGGCACACAAATAGTGCTGGTTTTCAAGTCGTGTTTTTCTCCTCATGGAAAACAATACGCTTCTTCTGTTTGATTTTACTTGCAACTCTCGGAGTCTCGACGGTTACAATGTTGAAGTCGGAGGCCGCGTCAATCAGCGTGCTGTAAAACTCGACATCCTTCAAGTGAACGGTGGTTAGGAGTCCCTAGTTTCATTTATCAATCATGGTTTCTAGGAGAGGTTGGGGTTTGGTAATGACTTCCATGGATGGAAACAACTGCTTTCCTGATACAGTGCGGTTGAGAGATGCAAATATGTCTTGACGCTGCGCCTTGGAGAAATACAAATTCTCATATAATTTTTTTTATCATGGACTGCACGATTTTGTGGACGAAGTCCCCGGAAATCATGCGGCTCCTGACGGGAAGAGGGTCTATGTGAACTCAGGAGGGCTGCTAATTTTTCTTTGCCTCGATTTTGGAGAAGTCGGTCCTGATCTTCACGTGTGATGAAATTGGATTACTGATTCCTTTCTACTGGGCGTTCAGGAGAAACGCGAGCCTCTTTATCTATAAAGGTGAGTCCTACTTAAGTGCTTGCGCCGGATGTTAAAAGTATTCCTTGTCAGCCACATCTGGGGTTGACGTGACTCTTGTGATAGCCGCTCTGTTGGTGTCTTGAGGAAAATAGGCATGTATTTCTGAGTTGTGGCCTTGTCTGTCTGAGACTTACAAGAACCTTTTATCTTTTCATCAAATCAAAAGTGGTAAGAGGAGGCCGGATTCCTCTGGCTCCTCCAGTATCTCGTCCCGGCGGTAGAGTGGCGGCGACTCTGGTGACAACTGGGGGTGTCATGCTTGAAGAAATATTAGGGGTGGAGATAGCGACTCTGGCTCTAGTAATCGGAGGTGTAACGCCTGAGGGAACGTTTCCTGCGCCGCTGGTGTTGATCATGATGACAGGTGGTACATTGATGTCACTGGAAGAAACATTGATATCATGGTTTGTTGCTAACCCGGACCTTAGCTCTACCATCTTGAAATTGGAATTGGAAAAATGAAATTGAGAATTAAAAACTGATATTGCAACCGAGAGATTAATCTCCCACTGTGGTCGCCAATTGTTTATGTGTGAAAACTGTTTCTGCTGATTTTGGTAATTTTGGGTGTGTGGGTGAGAAACGAGTCTAGACAGTAGACCCTAAACAATGAAGTGGACGGGAGTACTTTTGATTCGAGAGATCAATCTGTACAATCCCGGCCTAAACCAAGAAATGGCCATTCCTGGGTTGCTTCGGTCACAAAGTGAAGGAGAAGAGTTGGTCTTAGGGAGGGAAGCGAAGAGCTTGTTGAGACCAGAATTATTGATTCTGAAGGTGTTGTTGTTTACAACTTGTATCAGTAAGTAGAATTGGCTAGCAGAATGGAAAGCTACCAGGTGATTTCTGGATACTGTATTATTTCCGACCAAAAATTTTAGTTCGGTGAAAATAGGTGTAACCGTTAGACGTTATGCTTCCATGATGAGGGAAGTGAATTCATGTAACCGTCAGTCATTACGCTTCCATGATGAAGGTAATGAATTGTTTACATCGTTACTTTTCACCACCATTAATTGTCCTACTTCATGACACTTTCTTATAATGGGCGCATTGCACGATGCACGTTGTAAACCGTATCCCTCAGTTTGTGACATGTTTGATGTCTCGAGTGTTTTCATGGAAAACGTGTAGCAAGTTGCTATGCGTGGCAAGTCAAAGTCAAGAGACTTCGTCATAGGAAAGTGGCACCATTAGCATAGTGGCCCCTGGTGTAGCCGTGGCGTAGCGTGTTGCCTGGGGCTTACCTTAAGTCCGTCAGTCAGAGGCGAACTTGGATGGCTGAGATTGCATCTCATGAAGGAGGGTAGCCATTGATTATGGTTACCTTGTGTTTGCGCTTGATAATCACGCTGAGGTGTTTTGGTGTACGCCAGTGGCAATATAGTATGGCTGGCCACTAAATTTAGGCAGATGGTCTCCTAAAACTTGCCAGAAGAACTTGGATGGTTGAGATTGCATCTCATGAAGAAGGGTGGCCATTTATTATGGCTATATCTCATTGTATAGCAAAGTGGTGGCCATTGGCATAGCGGCATGCCAGTGGCGTAGCCGTGGCGTGGCCCTGTGGCCTTGTGGCATGGCCAGAACTTAGGATTTGGCTCTGTGGCCAACGTTAGGGCTTTGCGGCGTGGCCTAGGCTAGGTTTTGGCGCCATGGTAAAGTTAGGGCTTGGCGGCGCGGCCAAGTCTAGGATTTTGCGTCGTGGTAAGAATTATGGCTTGGCGGCGTGGACAAGGCTAGGATTTGGCGCCGTGGTAAAATTAGGGCTTGGCGGGGTGTCCAAGGCTAGGATTTGACGTCGTGGTAAGAATTAGCGCTTGGTAGTGTGGCCAAGGCTAGGATTTGGCGCCGTGGTAAAATTAGGGCTTGACGGCGTGGCCAAGGCTAGCATTTGGTGCCGTGGTAAGAATTAGGGCTTGGCGGCGTGGCCAAGGCCAAAGTTGCATGCTACGCGACAAAGTGGCATGTTGGCACGTCGATCAATATGTTTTTGTGGTAAGGCGCGTTTGTATTTTAATGTATGGTGGCAAGTTTAGAGTGACTTGATTGGCCAAGGAAAGGGGCCGGACAAACATAAGGCGTGGCTACATTTCTGGTGAGAGTGTGGCGACCTTAGAGCGACCCGATTGGTCAATTAAAATAGGGTCGGCCAAGCATGGGAGTGGCTACACTTCTGGTGAGAGCGTGGCAGCTTTAGAGCGACCTGATTGGTCGATGGGAAGTGGGGCCGGCAAGTATGGTCCCAACCACAACTTATGTGCGTGTGGATAATTTAAGGCAACACGATTGGTTGACATAAAGGGGGCTGGCAAGCAACATGGGTCCCGCCTCATTCTAAATACGTGTGGCGCATTTAGAGCGACCTGATTGGTCGATGGAAAGGGGGCCGCCAAGCAAGGGTGTGGCCACACTTCCAGTGCGTCGTGGAAGATTTAAAGTGACCTGATTGGTCGATGGGAGATAGGGGTCGGTCGGGCAATATGGGGTGTGGCCATTTGCAAGTGGCGTCGGCTGGCCTATGGCATGGCCACACCTTTCTTCGTTACTGCTCCTATTCCGCGGCTCTGTTTATTCTTTGCTTTCTGACTGAGTATTTTGTGCAAGGGTCTTAACCTTGTGTTTGTGGGAGAAAACTACTTCTGTAGGTTTAGGTAATTTTGGGTATGTGTGGATGAGAAGTGAATTTAAACCTTCAACAAATGTGTTGCACGATGATCACTTTTGATTCGAGAGATAATCTGTACAATTCTGGACTAAACCGAAGACACGGCCGTTCCAGATTTGTTTCGGTCACAGGTGAAGGATGTGAGGTTGATCTTAGGGAGGGAAGCGAAGAAGGTGTTGAGAGTATGAAGGTGAAGGCTATTTGATGACTTGTTAACAGAAGGTTGAGCATGCTAGCAAATGTTGCAGGCAGGCTCTGGGTGTTGAATACGATGGTATTAACACTTGGATTTTTTCTGTGTTGTTGGAAATAGGGAGGAGAACCTATTTATACAAGTCGATAAGCCTTCATCACGTCTCTCGTGGGAAAGTGAAGGAAGTGGAGTGATGGAGGAAGTGGAGTTGTGTAATAGTGGCACACGGTTGCTTGCCCACTTCTCCTATTATCGTTAACCGCCCATGTTTCCATGACACGATCTTGTGATGGAGTATTGCACGCTGCACACTGTAAACCGCCAGACCAATACCCCAATTTGTATCCCCCAGTTGTGACGTGATTAACGTCTCGAGTGAGTCGTAGGACCCACATAAGGTAGCAAACGGTGCTAGGTAAAATAATCAAGTTGTTTGTAGGCGCATATTGTATGCATGCGGTGCATTAAATATGCTTAACATGCTTGAAGCCTACACAACCTTGATGAAAAGATTGCAAGTTTAAGTGACTCAACTAGCTATGTTCAGGCGTTGTTCGGAGGTCGCATGAGCGGGACCCACCTTGGCCGGTTATTCCATGGGGAAGTGTGGAGGACGGTGATACCTTGTTTTCCACCTAACTCCATTCCTAGGCTATTCATCCAAGCATGCGAACTTGGACGGACGATATTGATGGAGGAATAACCGTTGGATTAGGGTTTGGAAGGCTTGCAAGCCTCCCTTTTCACCCTAATAGTTTTCAGCCTTGGGAAGCATGCATGGAGTGGCCGATCGGTCCAGCAGGTAGGCGGGGCACCACTCTACATTCCCATGCTTGTTTGAAGTCAATCAGAGCAATCTAAGTCGCTCGTTTCAGCCTGCAATGATGGACAGCGAGATTAGAAGGGGGCGTGCATGCTTCCTTTGGGCGCGCAAATCGGGACGGCTAGATGCAACCGTTCGCGGACGATTAGCTAGCCGTGTATCCGGTCCCATGGTGAGTACACATGTGTCGTCGGTCAGCAGTTGTGCTTCGAAATCGTTAGTGCACGCATGCCCAAAGTTGCTTGGTCGCAATCTGTAAGCAAACCCTAATTTTTGGGTTTGTGAGCCGCAGCTTCATGCTAGCGCATCTCGACGCCCATGGCTCCTATGGTGAAGCCGTTTTCACCATTAGGAAGGTAGATCGACGGTGAGCATGTGCGTGCGCGCTACTTGGTCCCGCGCGTGATCTAGGCTGTCCAACCATGCCTGTGAAGTTGTACGGATGAGATCTATTTTTGAGTTTGTTTTTAGCAGGTGAGACTAACATGGGTAGTCTTGCATGCGTTCAACGAGGCTAATATAACCCATCGTCAGGTATCCTACGGGTGTTTGCATGTCGAACACAAGGCTTTGAGTAGGGCATTAATTGTAATGCTGCAAACCTACAGAAAATCGGGATGGTTGCTACATGCTCCGCTCTGGGTAGGTTTTAAGGGATGGTTGCACATGCTCCAATGAATTAATATAGTGATAATATTCACCGCATGAAGGCTTTATCCCTTGCAGGACGTCATCTTAGAATTTGTCTTTTAAAATTTTAGCCCTGAATAGAATTCCACCATCAACACCTTGGTACTTGGAGATCCATGCTACTCTACTGCGAGTGAACAAATATCTGTCATGCCATACCAATATTAAGGGTTATACTGGGGAACATAAGAACTTTGGTACTTGGAGGACCGTGCTACTCTGGTGCGATTGAACACAAATCCGTCATGCCATACCAATATTAAGGGTTCTGCCGGGGAACATTAGCACAAGAAAAGTACCCAGCAGGCTCCGGCATCTGTGAGTAATGCAGCTAGGAGCTTATACACTTATTAGGCTCTATACTAGTGGACAATTCATCTAGGAGCTTGCGTTTCAATATAGTATGAAGAGAGACATAGGCACTCATCAGATTTTAATATATTCTCCAAATTCCCTGCGGAATATAGACATATCAATGTCTACTATATCTGATGCCGGGTCAGGTAGATAGACTTTTATGAATTTATCCATGAACTAAAAACCACCATCAACATTAAGTCCCATGCTTAGCTCGTAACAGTTGTATTGTTGCAGGGTAAGCATAAGATGGTGACAGACGAGGATAAAAATCAAAAGGGCAAGTCATGAAGAGATTTCCAAGAAGAATTTGGCTAACCTTTGGCGGGAGGCATGAAGAATCTGTGATCCTTGCATTGGTGGATTTGTATAATTCTGGCTTGGCCATATACTGTTGGCGTTGGCACTGCCACTTTGGTTACATGGTGCTAATATTGGCGCTGTAGGTTAGGCTACAGAATGCTAATGATGGCGCTGCAAACTTAGCTACGGAATGGTGATGATGACTGGATTTACCACGGAAAGGCGGAGATGGTGCTGACAGCTTTGGCCGTGGAAAGGTGGAGATGGCACCATATAGGTCCATAGAGCGTGCATATATGGCGCTTGGCTTGGATTGGTGGAAACTGGCTTCAGTCCGTAGGATGATGGAAACTGGCTTCAGTCCGTGGAATGATGGAAACGACTTCGTTTTCTTAACCACGGGACGGGTAGAGATGACGTTGAAACTTTGGATCGACCGTGAAACTAGAGGATGGAGATGGTGTTGATGGCTCCTGGTTCATGGAATGGTAGAAATGGCACTTGGGTTCAGCCTGTGGGATGGTGAAAACGACACTTGGCTTCAGTCTGTGGAACGGTGGATGGTGCTCCTACTTCGGCCACTGAGCGGTGATGATGGTGCTGCAACTTCGACCACGGAGTGCTAATGGTGTTGCAACTTCGACCAAGAACTGTTGATATTAGCGCTATCTTGACCACAGAGTGGTGGTGTCATGAAACGTTGGTACTGGCCTAACCACTGAGTGTTGCAGGTTGAGAGGATGGTGTTCCTCATGCTGGCGCGTTGTTGGTTCGGCCATGGAGTGGAGATATTGGCACACGGATTTTTAAGCTATGGATCATGAGTATGATATGCCCAGTCATCTATTCCCGTTCATGGAGCAAGGAGGAATCCTGCTTCTGTTCAAACTCTAAAAACTCTGTTCGTATGAAAAGGGGTATCGACCCTCTTCTGTTTTTGTTGCTCATCCGGCTCTGTGCTCTTGTCTGCAGCGTCCGGCTCCTCTTCATAATTTTTTAGCGGTGGTAGTGCGAGCATTAACAGCAACAAAGCAATCTACGGCAGTTGTAATCGGTATCAAGGAGAGCCAGGAGGACTCAAGGTAGGTGCTCTTTTCCATTTTGCGCATGTAGCCACTTAAGAGTACCATCGATCTTTTCCAGAATGTGTAATAATGTTCTTACTCCAGAAGAATGAGTATCTGACCTCTTTAATAGATTTCAAAATTTACCAAACTCCATTGCACTCTTGGGATGGATGGATGAAATATATGCTCGGTAATGATCATGTCAGGGTTAATCTTGGAGATTGTGGTTGCATTGTTAGTCCATCCTTGACTTTAGGTTATCTGATGCCTGAAATTTCTGATTACGACGATGATATGCTATGGATGCTTGCATGGTCGAAATCTTCTGGAGACATTGGGTGAAGTATACGAGCTGAGAGAGTTCTGTTGCCGATGTGCTGCTATCAGGTCTTCGTTCCAAGCGATATCCTTTGAACCATCTTCTGAATCTTGAACTGTTGTATGGAATGGGATGCGGTGAGCAGTCCCAAGTTATACTTATGTTAGACCCAATGGCGTGGCCAGATATGTGAATGTATCTCTATGACGTGCTTTTAGAGTCTTTGATGCACGTGTACGACTTCATGTTGATGAATTCCTGCGACTCGTAAAATTTCGACAATGATGATGTTGAAATCAGAAATAACCTGGTTGAGGGGAGTAAAAAGCATCCCATGTTGGTAGTCCCCATGTGTAATTATCCAGAGCCTATTTTCTCATGGAAAATATGCTTCTACTGCATTCACTGGTAAGGTGGTGACTGCGTTCAATCCTCTAAACCTGAAGGATGCTTCAGTCCCCAATTGTAGTCTACTTTAATTGCATCACCTTGAATCCACGCTTATGGGATTTGATACAAGCTTATTGTACTCTTCTGGACGTGATTCTGGGATTCTTGAAATCATCTCATGGACGAAAAGTTCTGGATAACGAAGAGGTAGCAGTGAGGGAGTTATGTCGTTAATCGTGGATCCCTCTGTTTCTTCAAGAAAAATGTTTCAGCCGCGTTTCTGGAGTTATCTCATGAATATTTGATTATTGTCGGGGATGGACCGCGATGAGCAGTCCCTAGTCGCACTTCTTTGGTTATTGAAGTTGTTTCCTCTGAGTAGGCTTGGGATCCGTCGTGGGCCTCGTAAAGTATTGCACACGCCTTCTGGGCAGAGAGGTGATGATATCCTTACGCTATACCTTTGAAAAATAGATGACGTCATCGTGGATATGACTTTTGGGTTGACCGTGTATCTTGAGCTTTGACAATGAAGGGATTCTATGTAGAGCCTCAATCCCCAAGTTTGGTTTACATATTTCTATCTTATATGGTCGGTGAGATTTGTAGTGGTTGTTGTTATGGTAAAGCTCTGGCTGGTATCAAAAAATGAACAATAACAGTTCTTGGCAGCAGATGTGATCAGAAGAGACTACATTGTCGTGGGAACCAAAATAGGTTGGCTGGAATTTCATGGGAGTCCATGGAAGCAAAGGGATTGACTGGATGTATAAGCGAGTAAAACTTGGAAGGAAGGAGTGTGGTGGATACGGCATGATCCTTAGCAGGAAGGAGGCTTAGAAGCGGCTTCGGATCCTGGAGAGGGCGTTGAATCTTATGGAGCAGGACGCTGAAGCTTCGGCTTCGGATCTAGGAGAGCAGCTTCGACTTCGGATCCTGGAGCAGCTTATGAAGAGAACGCTGAAGCGGAACGGCTACTGGAGTGAACGTTGAAGCGGAGAGACTTCTGGAGAGAATGTTGAAGCGTCTCATGGAGAGAATCGTCGAAGCAGCTCCTGTAGAGAACTCCAGTGAGGGCGTCATTAACCCTTGACTTCGAAAAATGACTTGATACGATATGGCATATGGGAATATGGCACACAAATAGTGCTGGTCGGCAAGTCGTGTTTTTCTCCTCATGGGAAAGAATATGCTTCTTCTGTTTGATTTTCCCTTGCAACTCTCGGAGTTTTGACGGTTACAATATTGTAGTCGGAGGCCGCGTCAATCGGCGTGCTGTCAAACTCGACATCCTTCAAGTGAACGGTGGTTAGGAGTCCCCAGTTTCATTTATCAATCGTGCTTTCCAGGAGAGGTTTGGGTTTGGGAACGGCTTCCCTGGATGGAAACAACTGCTTTCCCGATACAGTACGGTTGAGGGATGAAAATATGTCTTGACGTTGCGCCTTGGAGAAATACAAAATCTCACATAAATGTTTCATCATAGACTGCAAGATTTTGTGGATGGAGTCCCCGGAAATCATGTGGCTCCTGACGGGAAGAGGGTCTCTGTGAACTCAGGAGGGCTGATGATTTTTCTATGCCTCGATTTTGGAGAAATCGTTCCTGATCTTCACGTGTGATGAAATTGAATTGTTGATTCCTTTCTACTGGGAGTTCAGGAGAAACGCGAGTCTCTTCATATATAATGGCGAGTCATGCTGAAGTGCTTGTGCCGGATGTTAAAAGTATTCCTTGTCAGCTTCATCTGGGGTTGACATGACTCTTGTGGTAGCCGTTATGTTGGTGTCTTGATGAAAATAGGCATGTCTTTCTGAGTTGTAGTCTTGTTTGTCTAAGTCTTACAAGAACTTTTTGTCTTTTCATCAAATCAACAGTGGTAAGAGGAGGTCGGATTCCTATGGCCCCTTCAGTCTCTCATCCCGGCGGTAGAGTGGCGGCGGCTCTGGTGACAACTGGGGGTGTCACGCTTGAAGAAATATTGGGGGTGGAGGCAGCGGATCTGGCTATGGTGATCAGATGTGTAACGCCTGAGGGAACGTTTCCTGCGTCGTTGGTGTTAATCATGTTGACAGGTGGTACATTGATGTCACTGGAAGAAACGTTGATATCATTGTTTGTTACTAAACCAGACCTTAGCTCTACCATCTTAAAATTGGAATTGGAAAAATGAAATTGAGAATTGAAAACTGATGTTGCAACCGAGAGATTAATCTCCCACTGTGGTCGCCAATTGTTTATGGGTGCAAACCGTTTCTGCTGATTTTGGTAATTTTGGGTGTGTAGGTGAGAAACGAGTATAGACCCTAAACAATGCATTGCATGAGAGTACTTTTTATTCGAGAGATCAATTTGTACAATCATGTCCTAAACCAAGAAATGACCATTCCAGGCTTTCTTCGGTCACAAAGTGAAGGAGAAGTGTTGGACTTAGGGAGGGAAGCGAAGAGAGTGTTGAGACCAGAATTGTAGATTCTGAAGGTGTTGTTGTTTACGACTTGTATCAGAAATTAGAACTGGCTAACAGAATGGAAAGCTACCAGGTGATTTATGGATACTGTATTGTTGCCGACTAAAATGTGTTGTTTGATGAAAATATGTGAAGCCTATTTATACAAGTCATATTGAAACGTACCCTGGTCTCATAGGAAGTGGAAACGATTGAGTGGTAGATGAATAGGGTAACGTGTAACCGTTAGACGTTATGCTTCCATGATGAGGGAAGTGAATTCATGTAACTGTCAGTCATTACGCTTCCATGATGATACACCGTTACATTTCACTCCACTAAATGTCATACTTCATGACACTTTCTTGTAACGGGCGCATTACACGCCGCACGATGTAAACCGCCATACCAATACCCTGATGAGTATCCCCCAGTTTGTGACATGTTTCATGTCTCGAGTGTTTTCATGTAAAACGTGTAACAGGTTGCTATGTGTGTGTTAGAGCACTGCTCGGTCGAGCTCGCATGCGTTGCTACCTCAAGCATGTTTATCAATGTTAGTGATCAAAACTATAAAGTCTTGATTTTTAGTCTACTATAGCTAAGGTCTAGGACTACGATAGAAAGTGTAGTTGAGCTCAAAAACTCCATGGCGATCATCATACAAGACGAAGTACTACTCAAGGAACCAATGGATCTTCATCGACTAAAAGGTATGCAGAGACTTGAACTTATCTATCACTCAAAAGTCTATCTACTCTTTCTCCTATCTTGAGACAAAAGTCGTATTACTATATAGGCTAAGATTATACACATGGTATTTCGAGATGAGTATATCTCGCTTATCTATTTCTCGAAATATATGTTGGTAAAGCTTTCGTTTTAACCAAGTTCATCTTTGCCTAGTAACGAAAGTCATGTTATGTTTCAATCACTTTGGAAATTGCTCTGACGAAAAATAGTTTGTGAATAACAACTATATAACTCCCTTTGAGAATGTTTCAATGATTAAAATGAGAGTTTAGACAATATAACCATTGGAGGATATAAGCATTGTTGTGGAAACACATATATGTATAAGTCCTTATTGCTTGAACCAAAGTTTGCGAACTTTGTTGATCAAGTGAAACCGGAGAAATACGTGAGCTTCAGTCCGCGAACTGGCGGAAGTTCTCGACCGAGAATTTCTGCTGGAGTTTGTGAACTCCATCCGGGAACTTAAGTCCGCAAACCCAGTCCTCGAACTTGAGTAGGTTATGTCTAAAAACGATGTTTGTGAACTTATCTTAATAAAGTAAGGAATGCTATTGCAAACCGTGGCTTTATAGTTTATGAATCGATTCGAGTGAATCACATCATTTTTGCTTCGGTTGTGTCTTGTGTAATACATAAAGATCTAAGCAATTGAACAACTCTCTAACTAGTTCATTTGAGTCATTTGGACTAGTTATGGTGAAGCAGAATATGGTTGATATGAAAGTTATCATATGGCTAACATTTTGGTTAAATATTGTTGAACCAACTAATATACAAGTTTGGGTATAGTTTTCACAAGCCTACAAACGTGCATTTCATGTGTGTGTAGCAAGATATGTTTTCGATCTAACGGTTGATAAATATTAGCTTGAATCTAATCATGTTTTCATCTAACGGTGAATATTGAATGCTTTGTTACTAAGCTAACATTGATTGCAAACCCTGGTTTGAGAGACTATATAAGGGAGAACTCTAGCAACTGGGATACCTAATCCCCACACATTTTATGTGATACTAGTTGTGTTAAGATAGAGTCGATTCTCTTTTAACCTTTGGTTTTCTTCTTCTAAAACCAGGTTACGACTTAAAGACTTCATTGGGATTGTGAAGCCAGGCCAATACTACTTTTCTTGTAGTTTTGTGATCTGATCTTGTTGTTTCTATCGTACGAGTACAATTGTAATAATTGGCTTGAGATTTTTATCTCCGATATGCAAGATATAAAAGTAATCACAAACACTTCGTCTCATCGTTTGTGATTCCATAATATCTTTTTTCGCTGCGTCAATTAAGACTATTGTGAGGTGATTGATAAAGATGAGCTATTCTTCGGGAATATAAGTCTAGTTTTATCAATATGTTCATGTTCACCTTGATTTATCAAAATACGGAACAATAACTTGTACGTATATTCGTGGGAGACGGATTTATCTATTACTGCAGACTTTTCTATGTGATACAAATTTTTTTATTAAAGTCTTCGACTTTGGGTCGTAGAAACTCTTGGTTGTGCGTGAAATCAGCTAAGGTAATCAAGTGCACAGTATCCTGCTGGGATCTGAGGCGTAGGAGCATAATTTTACCTTGGATCAGTGTGAGATTGATTGGGGTTCAACTACAGTCCAGACCGAAGTTAGCTTGGAGTAGGCTAGTGTCTGTAGCGGCTTAATACAGTGTATGTTTAATCTGGACTAGGTCCCGGGGTTTTTCTGCATTTGTGGTTTCCTCGTTAAATTTTTTTTGGTGTCTGTGTTATTTCTTTTCCGCATTATATTTTGTTATATTATTAAAATAATACAGGTTGTGCGTTGTTCAATCAATTAGAATATCCGACGTTTTGGTTGTTGATATAAATTGACTGACACTTGGATATTGGTCTTTGGTACCATCCAAGTTATCTCTCTTTCATAAAGACTCGCAGATTTATATTTGCTTGAGTAAAGATCAAATTGAGAGATTGAGATAATAACTCCTTGAGATATTCTTATCTAGATTGAGTCTGACTATCTAGTTGATTCTTTAGAAAGTAACTCGGAGTTTGTCCATACAGATTTCTAATCGAAATATTGGGTGTGGTTGTTAGACCCCCACTTTTCAATTGGTATCAGAGCAGGCAAACATGTTCAAGACCTTACAAGCCTGTGTTTGTAGCGATCTGACTGTATGGACAAGAGTAGTATCTCTGATAAACGCGTCACCAAAAATAAAAACTCTATCTCATCTATTTCTATTAAAGATAAAGATTCTTCAATCTCGAACATAGATGAACCTTGTTTTCAAACTATACAGACAGGTTGTGACATGTGTTGTCCCGATTATCCTTAAAAGGAGTCTATTTCTCGAAATAAATTGGAAACAACTGAAGAGAGTGATTTGATTCTAAATCTTGTTAGAATCCAAGCTAATAGATGCAATCGGTTGAAACAACATGTCAATATTCTCCCTGGTGTAATAAGAGACTGCAAATTCAAAGAAAATACTGAAGATCATTCTTCATGTATGACTCTTAAGGCAATCCTTAAAAAGGATGCGTTGGAAATAGAACATCACTTGAGTAAGCTCTCTATTTAAGGATGCTCTGAGCAGTCCAATATACCAACCACTTCTGCGACAGCTAAAAATGCTCCAGCACCAGAAGTAAAAACAGAGTCCCTTTTAATTAAGAAAAATGTGTTAGTCTTCTCTGATCAAGGAAATTTCACATCACATGGAAGGAAGAAATCTTCTGACGAGAATGTTAAGACTACACTGGCTAATCACCCATGTGATCAGAAAGTATGTCTCTTTTGCGAAGCAAAAGGTTCTATACAAAAGGGAAACTCTAAGTTGAATAAAAATTCTCTTGTTCAATTTCAACACACCTTAGACTTAATCCTCAAAGGTGTAACTGACATTCGTATGTCGATACCCATTGGTTTTCATACGTACCCTGTGTATGTTACCAGGAAGGTCAGTTCAATGAGTTTCTCAAATGCTCGAAAGCAGAACAGAAGTCTTAATAAGAATCTTCTGAGGAAAAATCAAGTCGTTTTCTCTAAAAATGTTTCCCTTGATTTAAAAGAAATTCCAGGAGAAAGAAGAAAAATTGATGATGTGAGAAATAACCTGATAAAGATAATTCATGGGTACAAAGAAATTGTCAACATGTTTTCATCCTCCTCAATTCAAGACTCTTCTAGTAAGAACTCAAACTATGTCTCTTATTTTGATGACAGTAAGTTTTATGATAATTTCTCAAATCAAAAGGGACCCCTCTCAAAATTCAGGGGAAAAAAGAGACTTGATCATGAACACAATTCCTTTAATGAGCTCAAAGCTCATACTTGTGCTAATTAATCACAAGGGTTACGAACTTGCTCATCAAAATACTGTTGAGCAAGATGAGTAAAAGTCTGGTATACTTTGGCAATTTGCGTTATGCCTGGATGAGCTATTCACTTATCGTTTATAGCCAAACTAGTGCTAGCAGACAATATTGCCTAAAAGTATTTGCAGTGTCTTTTTCTATTTAAATTGTGTTTGTGTCTGCTACATTTGAGCTCTGAATTAGTTCATTGTGATTTTTTTTAGCATCTTATGATTATGTAGCAAAAGTTCTTGTGTGTTGTTTTATTCCTTGTGGGACATGCTGTGTTCGAATGTGTACACGGGTTACCATCTCGAGTTTACATCTTGGAAACCCTAAAAATCTTCCTTTCTAAGCAAAACCTTTAAATAGCCGACCTATTGAGTTACATAAGTCACGAATGCATACTCTAGGTTATTCTGGGTTATCAAGAATGTCCTCTTCTTCATCACTCCATGGTGATTTTGCAAAGGGATTTCTTGAGAAAGGTTTTGGTTTTGAATTAAAAGGAAGAAAGAAAAGAACTCTTATAGAAGATGGAGCACCTAATGCTTCATGCTACTATGCCTACTCACATCAATATATTGAGAATGAGGATATGGTGTCTGCTGAAGTGGTTCATGACTTTCTTAAATACTTTGAGAAAGCAAAATTGTAACTTGTTGATTCGATGAAGGATCTTGATGTGGTTAGAAGTGAGTTGAAAAAGGTTACTGCTGACCTTGGTCTCATGAAGTCACATGTTAAAAAACTTCTCAATAAGGATATCTTCTCCGAAGACGCAGTTGATAATATGAATCACAAGCTCAAAAGTCTTGAAACCCGTGAAGTTATTGAACGTGAACTTTAGCTCATGATCGAGTTTTGGTAGACATGTTTGAGTTTATTTTTCTAGTAAATCTTCTATTTTTCTTGTTTTGTTTAGAAGAATAACTAGTTGTTTGGAATATCCATTATTGTGATTACACATAGCTATGTCCAACGTTTTCATCTTCTTGTTTTTAGATTTATTGATTTAAATTCTAAACTTGTTTGGAAGATAATTTTTGCAGTATTAATCTTTATGGTTTTATATATTGCAATATTGTTGTGGGATATGTGTGTTTACGTCCGTGAACTTGATTGTCCCATACTTTTTCAAAAGTAAAGTCATTCGTAAATTGATATGCAAGTATTGATAAAAGAATGAATAGACTTTTGACAAACACAAAAGTTAAGCCTATATTGTCAATTATTGATGTAAGATAGGTTGAAATTTTTTGTGATTCAAGAATTATGTCTATTGTATGTCATTGTGCAAATGGTGATGGGAAATAGAATGAATCCTTGATTTTTCCATGGTATAAGGTCGATCTCCAATCCACATTTTTTGTGTAAATATTGTGTTGTTCCATAAAATGTCTAATGTTGAGCACGTAAATAATCAAAGTTGATTATTTTATGATTAGCTTAGTTGTTGTTCCGTAAGGTACTTTGTGTTGAGCATGGCCAATTAAATTGATTAATTTTGTGATTAGTTTAGTTGTGTACTTCGATTAGATTAATTGTGGGTTCTCTTGTGATTAATCTAATTAATTTCTTAAGTCTCCATAAGTTTACTTGTGTTGAGCATATTTGGTTAAATTAATCTTAGGTTCGCTTATGGTTAATTTGATTGAATATTCTTTTTGGATTCCAAATTCATTCTTGTATGTGATTTGTTGAGTCCAAAGAATTTTTTCTTTTCTTTTGAAATTAAGGTCGCTCTTGTTGTTCTCTTGGGAATGACATTTTATGGGGGAGAGTTCTTTTGAACTTGTGCTTAATTGCCAAATCTTTGTGGGGAGTGCGGCTGTGGAATATTATATGGGTTATCTTATATCTTTATAAACTCCTTGATGAATGCATTTAGATTCGGATTTATGATTACATCTAAACAAGATGATATACATTTACCTGTGGTCATAAACCGTCTCTTACGGAAATTTCATTAGGATCCCGTTCTTATACCTTTGCCAATTTTATTGACAAAAAGGGGGAGAACTAATATGTATTTCACACTACAAATACAAATGGTTTTTAGATCATTATGTAAGGGGGAGGGGTTTCCATGTGAGTTGGAGTATTGACTAAGGGGGAGTGACGTATCACCATAGTATTGTTGTTAAAGTTGTGATGCAATTGGACTTTGACGCTGTGTAATAATACTATGACACTGTATAACAATGATTGAGAACTCTTGTTTTCTCATTGTTATAGCTATGGATTTTCAACAACGATGATGCTAAACTTACAACCTTTGGGATCATTGGAGTACTTGGAAGTGACGAAGATTTCGAGTAATGTTGAAGACTAGACGACATGTGGATAGGAGCTACAAAGTTTATTTATATATTTCTTGTATTCCATTTGTATTAATAGTTTTGCCACTAATATTTCCAAAGGGAGATTGTTAGCACTGCTCGGTCGAACTCCATGGCGATCATCATACAAGACGAAGGATTACTCAAGGAACCAGTGGATCTTCATCGACTAAAATGTATGTGGAGACTCGAACTTATCTATCACTCAAAAGTATATCTAATTTATCTCCTATCTTGAGACAAAAGTCATATTACTATATAGACTAAGATTATACACATGTGGTATTTCGAGCTGAGTATATCTCGCTTATCCGTTTCTCGAAATATGTGTTGGTAAAGTTTTTGCTTTAGCCAAGTTCATCTTTTCCTAGTGACGAAAGTCATGTTATGTTTCAATCACTTTGGAAATTGCTCTGACGAAAAATAGTTTGTGAATAACAACTATATAACTCCCTCTGAGAATGCTTCAATGATTAAAATGAGAGTTTAGACAATATAACCATTGAATGATATAAGCATTGTTGTGGAAACACATATATGTATAAGTCCTTATTGCTTTAAACCAAAGTTTGCGAACTTTGTTGATCAAGTGAAACCGGAGAAGTACGTGAGCTTCAGTCCGAGAACTCAGTACGCGAACCCATTCCGCGAACTGGTGGAAGTTCTCGACCCGAGAATTTCTGCTGGAGTTTGTGAACTCCATCGGGGAACTTAAGTCCGCGAACCCATTCCGTGAACTTGAGTAGATTATGTCTAAAAACGATATATGTTAACTTATCTTAATAAACTAAGGAATTTCATTGTAAACCGTGGATTTATAGTTCATGAATCGATTCGAGTGAATCACATCATTTTTGCTTCGATTGTGTCTTGTATAGTACATAAAGACCTAAGCAATTGAAAAACTCTCTAACTAGTTCATTTGAGTCATTTGGACTAGTTATGGTGAAGAAGAATATGGTTGATATGAAAGTTATCATATGGCTAACCTTTTGGTTAACTATTGTTGAACCAACTAATATACAAGTTTGGGTGCGGTTTTCACAAGCCTACAAACGTGCATTTCATGTGTATGTAACAAGCTATGTTTTTGATCTAACGGTTGATAAATATTAGCTTAAATCTAATTAGGTTTTCATCTAACAGTGAATATTGAATGCTTTGTTATTAAGCTAACATTGATTGCAAACCCTGATTTGAGAGACTATATAAGGGAGAACTTTAGAAACTGGGAAACCTAATCCCCACACATTCTGTGTGATACTAGTTGTGTTAAGCTAGAGTTGATTCTCCTTTAACCTTTGGTTTTCTTCTTCTAAAACAAGGTTAACGACTTAAAGACTTCATTGGGATTGTGAAGCCAGATCGATACTACTTTTCGTATAGTTGTGTGATCTGATCTTGTTGTTTCTATCGTACGAGTACAAATGTAATAATTGGCTTGAGATTTCTATCTCCGATAGGCAAGATATAAAAGTAATCACCACTTTGTCTCATCGTTTGTGATTCCACGATATCTTTTTTCATTGCGTCTATTAAAACTATTGTGAGGTGATTGATAAAGCTGAGTTGTTCTTCGAGAATATAAGTCTGGTTTTATCAATTGGTTCATGTTCACCTTGATTTATCAAAATACGGAACAAAAACTCGTAGTTATATTCGTGGGAGACGGATTTATCTATTACTGTATACTTTTCCGTGTGATACAGATTTGTTTATTAAAGTCTTCAACTTTGGGTCGTAGAAACTCTTGGTTGTGGGTGAAATCAGCTAAGGGAATCAAGCGCGCAGTATCATGCTAGGATCAGAGGCGTAGGAGCATAATTGTACCTTGGATCAGTGTGAGATTGATTGGGGTTCAACTACAGTCCAGGCCGAAGTTAGCTTGGAATATGCTAGTGTCTGTAGCGGCTTAATACAATGTATGTTTAATCTGGACTAGGTCCCGGGGTTTTTATGCATTTGCGGTTTCCTCGTCAACAAAATTCTGGTGTCTGTGTTATTTTTTTTTCATATTATATTTTGTTATATAATTGAAATAATACAGGTTGTGCGTTGTTCAATCAATTAAAATATTCAACCTTTTGGTTGTTGATTTAAATTGATTGACATTTAGATATTGGTCTTTGGTACCATCTAAGTTATCTCTCTTTGATAAAGACTCGCAGATTTCTTTTTGCTTGAGTAAAGATCAAATTGAGAGATTGAGATAATAACTCCTTGAGATATTCTTATCTAGATTGAGTCTGACTGTCTAGTTGATTCTTTATAAAGTAACTCGGAGTTTGTCCATACAAATTTCTAATTAAAATATTGGGTGTGGTTGTTAGACCACCGCTTTTTCAGTGTGGAAAGTCAAAGTCAATAGACTTTGCCATAAGAAAATAACATGTGATGCTATTAGGCTTGCCTTGGTCGGCCGCCTAAAACTTGCCACAGGTCCATCAGTTTGGTGGCGAACATGAATGGCTGAGAATACATCCCATGAGGAAAGGTAGTCATTGATTATGGCCACATCTTTGTTGTGTAGCAAAGTGGCACCATTAGCATAGTGGCGCCTGGCGTAGAGGGTTGCCCGGGGCTTGCCGCAAGTCCGTCAGTTCAGTAGCGAACTTGGATGGCTGAGATTGCATCTCATGAGGGATAATAGCCGTTGATTATGGCTACCTTGTGTTGGCGCCTGATAATGGCGCAGGGGCGTTTTGGTGTACGCCATTGGTAATGTAGTATGGCTGGCATGGCTTGTGCATGTTAGTGGCTCGGTGGTGCAAGTGGCGCCTGGCGTAGCCATGACCACTATATTTAGGCAGTTGGTCGCCTAAAACTTGCCACAAATCTGTCAGTTCGGTGGCGAACTTGGATGGTTGAGATTGCATCTCATGAGGAAGGATGGCCATTGATTATGGCCATATCTCGTTGTATAGCAAAGTGGTGCCATTGGTATAGTGACGCCTGGCATGGCCATGGCATAACGGCATGCCAGTGGCGTTGTGGCGTGGCCCTGTGGCGTTGTAGCATGGCCAGAACTTAGGATTTAGATCTGTGGCCAAAGTTAGGGTTTGGAGGCGTGGCCAAGGCTAGGTTTTGGCGTCGTGGTAAAGTTAGGGCTTCGCGGCGAGGCCAAGGATAGGATTTGGCGTCGTGGTAAGAATTAAGGCTTAGCAGCGTGGCCAAGGCTAGGATTTGGTGTCGTGGTAAAATTAGGGCCTGGCGGCATGGCCAAGGCTAGGATCGTGGTAAGAATTAGGGCTTGAGGGCGTGGCCAAGGCTAGGATTTGGCGCCCTGGTAAAATTAGGGCTTGGTGGCGTGACCAAGGCTAGGATTTGGCACCGTGGTAAGAATTAGGGCTTGGTGGCATGGCCAAGGCCAAAGTGGCATGCTACGCGGCAGAGTGGCATGTTGGCATGTCGATCAATATGTTGTTGTGATAAGGCGCATTTGGATTTTAATGTATGGTGTAAAGTTTAGAGTGACTTGATTGGCCAAGGAAAGGGGTCGGCCAAACATAAGGCGTGGCTACACTTCTGGTGAGAGCGTGGCGACTTTAGAGTGACCTGATTGGTCGATTAAAAGAGGCCCAGCCAAGCATGGGCGTGGCTACACTTCTGGTGAGAGTGTGGCGGCTTTAGAGCGACCTGATTGGTTGATGGGAAGTGCGGCCGGCAAGTATGCGACCAGACACAACTTATGTGTGTGTGGCTAATTTGAGGCGACACGATTGGTCGAGAGAAAGGGGTCCGGAAGCTAACATTGGGCTGGCCTCATTTTAAATGTGTGTGGAGCATTTAGAGCGACCTGATTGGTCGATGGAAATGGGGGCCGAAAGCAAGGGCGTGGACACACTTCCAGTGCGCCGTGGCAGATTTAAAGCGACCTGATTGGTCGATGGGAGATAGGGGCCGGTCGGTCAATATGGGGTGTGTCCATTTGTAAGTGGCTCCGACTGGCCTATGGCATGGCCACACCTTTCTTCTTTACTGCTCCTATTCCGCGGCTCTGTTTATTCTTTGCTTTTTGAACGTGTATTTTGTGCAAGGGTCTTAACCTTGGTACTTGGAGGTCCATGTTACTCTGCTGCGAGTGAACACAAGTCCGTCATGCCATACCAATATTAAGGGTTCTACCGAGGAACATAAACACCTTGGTACTTGGAGGTCCGTGCTACTCTGCTGCGAATGAACACAAATCCTCATGCCATACCAATATTAAGGGTTCTGTCGGGGAACATAAGAACAAGAAAAGTACTCAGCAGGCTTTGGCATATGTGAGTAATGCATCTAGGAGATTATACACTTATTAGGCTCTATATTAATGGACAATTCATCTAGGAGCTTGAGTTTCAATATAGTATGAAGAGAGATATAGGCACTCATTAGATTTTGATATATTCTCCAAATTCCCTACGGAATATAGACATATCAATGTCTAATACATCTGATGTCGGGTCAGGTAGATAGACTTTTATGAACTTAGCCCTGAACTAAAAACCACCATCAACATCTGTGCCATATCTCCCTCCCAATCAGAGCAAAAGCAGAAATCATATAGGCTTTGGTATAAGTGACCAAATTCAAGGTATGATTCTCTATTTCAATTAAAGGTTATCTTTTTTTTTTTTTGGTTTGGCTCCTGCTTTGTAAATCCACAAATACATCAGTGATTAATCTATTCATTTTTGATTGGTGTGTGGAGATTAGCCTTCATGATTTTATTTATGGAATCACCAATTTACATAGATAGGATTGGGAGAACCAATCAAAGATATTGGGACCCAAGTCTGAGAATTAAAGATAGCTAGCTAGAGGCTCATTGACTGAAGATTCTTAGATTTTCTTCACTTAAATTTAGTTTAAGATAAGGGTTTTTGCTAAATTTTTGAGTTTATAATTTTGCAGGAAAGGAACAAAAAGGATTTTAGTACTGCATTTTGTTCGAAAAAAACGGTAACCAACAGTAATGTGCTCCAATACATTATAATCCCTCTCTTTATTTCTTAGAATTTTTTAGAATTACAGTGAAAAGTGTATTTTCCTTAAGGTTAGAAGAAGAATACATTGCTTCAGAAAAGTGTATTTTCGTTAAGGTTAGAGAAGAATACATTGCTTCAGAAAAAAAAGAGAAGAATACATTGCTACAGAAAAAGAGAGAGAAGAATACAGTATTGAGTTTAGATTCCTTACATATCATTACTTAATTTTTCTTAGGTTTTAGTCAGAAAAACAAGACAATGCTTTCTTTTGATTAATCCTACTTAGTTAATATGTTATGTTGATTTTTTGTTTTCTTATCTTGCGAGTTAGGTTTTTCATTCCATATGATTTATATATTTGATTCTGGGATGGAAATTTCTGATAACACTTTCCCTATCAGATTTTTTTTCACTTATTTTGATCCACTGACACTATTCTAAGAAGAAATTGAGGTAATGCATGAGTCAGCTGTGACAAAATTGGAAATTCGGTGATTCAAATTTTTTACCCGAGACGAATTCATATCAGCCTTTGAATTCTCTAGATATTATTGATCTTTAGAATATGATAAATTGGATATCAGTGTTAACTTTATGGTTGAATAAGGGGCTGGGTAGGATTTGTGAGGTATAGGGAATAGTTAATTTTTAGATAAATTGGGTGGAAAAATGGTGCAGCATCTCGATACAAGCTAAAACAGATAGGGTCAGTGCATTTAAAGGGTATTAATTGTTGTTTTGTGTGGTTCTTTGTATTGGCAGTGGCTATATCAAGATTACATAAAAGTTTTATGCTTCTTATTAGTCTGCACATTACTTTCTTTCTTTTCCCATCTGGTGCAGTGTTAGCTTGGAGCAGGATTAATGTGCGACCGTTCTTTGTATTTTAAGACTAATTAATGTGTGCCCGTTCTTCGTCTCATATAAAAAGTTTCTGGGTTTTTTAGTTTAAAAAAAATGGTACGTGGGTTGGTTTTTAACTATGCAATTTCGTATGTGAAACTCATGCATTGGACTATTATACAACAGTTGTTCGACTAATACAATTTGGTATGGGGACGTATATAGATTACAATAGAACACTAGCTTCGGTCTACTTATGTTGTAGAATAACACTTTCATTGAGGATAGCTTTTATAACTATCAATGGCATGGTCAGCATGAGGCCTTTGGGTTAACTAATCAGCGCTGATTTATAGGCATATTTATTATGAATGGATGATGTCCGGAAGTATCAATCATTATGTGATTAAATTATGTGTGTTGTGTTGTCAAAATTCCTAATTTCTTACTGCAATTTTGGATTGGGATAAGAACCAAAATCAGTCTAATACCTCTACTGAAAAAATTCTGGGTCAAATTCAAGGACGAACTATAGCCCCTTCATAGGCCCATCTGCATTGAAGGTAATTTTCATGTTGCCTGCTACTTCATACATATTTTACTTAGTCACAAAGCTTGGTTATACTACCTAAATTCTATGTCACGTGGTTGGATGTATTATTAAATAATTGTTATGAAGAATAACTCTGATGGTGCTGAGAGTTCCTTATTTATACTACAACTTTTGACTCACGACTCTTACTCATACAAGGATCGAGATGAGGCAACGGCGACGAGTGTCAGACCACTAACTTCCGTGGAAGGTAATTTTCCAACTGCATGCTACTTGTCATACATGTCATACATATTGTACTTAGTCACAAAGCTTGGTTCCTAAATTCTATGTCACATGGTTGGCTACATTAGTAAATTATTATTATGAAAAACAAATCTGATGGTGCTGAGATTGGATCTGTAATGCATCTGTTGAAACACACACTTACTGCTCACGGCTTGAGTTAGACATTGGGTGTAAGGGTGGTGGGCCAAAATACTGACTTTTGTCTTTCCTTAAATTTTCATTGGTTCTTATGAAAGTGTCTCAGCTATACATGTAAAATAACACTCCTCATCGCCCGATCGAAACTGAAGTAACCCTTCATAGAGCATTCTCTGTGTTCCTTCTAAATTCGTTGTACTATTTTATTTACAGGTAGTGTAGGTATATGCCCTTGGTGTTCCTCTAATTATAGACATTGACCATACAACTAATTGGGTGATATTGGATTGTGTTTAACACAAAATGAAGATAACGAATACAGATCGGTACACAGTTAAAACGGTGATATCAATCTCAGGTTCTATGGTGAAGACTTAAGGTTAACATGTTTTGACTTTTATGTTTATTGGTGCGATACAACTTATCTTTGAGCAATTATTTTGGGTTTCATTGGTTTTATTTGTTATTTTGCTTTACAAATAAAACCCCTGATTGGTTTGTGTTTTTATATATTTTTATTATGGTCAAGTAGTTTTTTTTGCCTAAAAAAGCGTATGTTATAAATAATTTATAATTTATTTGGCGTTCAATCCCAGGACATAGAGAGGTTTATTTAGCTTTTATATGGAACCATTAATTATCAGCGACTGTAAAACCTCATATGGTTTTGCTGTTTGGGGGTTTTAGTTGTTTTAGAATATCATGTCATAACCTCATCAGTGTTGTTGTTTTGAAAGAAAAACCAACTTACTGGAATAGGAGTTTATCATTTTGTTTAAGTTAATTTTGTGGTGTTGTGTGGAGTAATATTGTTGATGGTGCACCCAGACCGATTACAATTGGTGAAGTTTTAAATATATTTTGTAAGATACATAAGGTTCAATTTTCTTCACAGTATGATTGATTTTTTTTCTATAACGCACTTGATGTCTTCCAGAGTACGACCAAGCCATATAAGAGGAGAAAATAACCCTAGGTTTTTCCCCATGAACTATCTAATTCTATCAATACTTATAAACATAAATTATGTTGTGTATATGTTTACAGATGGATGAGCAGTCGCTAGACGACTAAAAACTCGCAACAAAGCTCTTTCCATTAAGAAGGGATTTGCAAGAAAGCTGTTGCGAGTTTTGAAATATGTACTTTACTTTTTATATATGTGTAAGTTATAATACAACTTTGGCGAGTTTTAATACAGGTTTGAGATTTTAACTTTATATATACATATAAGTTTTTGTGTCTGAGCTATGTAGTACCATGGTAAACAGGCCAGACAACTTACAGTATCTTAAGATATCGAAATTTTATTTCTAATTCAGAGACAATACATCTTTCTTCAAGTTTCCCGATGAAGGGAAAGATATGATTTGGTTAAGAAAATCCTCCAATGGTTGTGATTTTTTGTCCATCGCTGCCTCCTCTGCGTTTTAAGGTTACTAATTCACAATGAACAAAATTTACTCTGTTGTTCAGTGAAATCATCGACAACATTGGAGTTGAAAATGAGGTAACTATTTTTCTATTGTTATTTGATTTTGTGCTTTTTAGTTATATGGTCATTTGTTTACTATGGTTTAGTGTTTGTAATGGAAGGGTTTGTTTGATATACTTGATAGATTTGAGATTCTAAGTTGTGTTGTTGACTTAATTGATGAAATGACTTGATTTTGTAATGGGTTCTTTTATCACAACCTTATCTATTTGGAGGATTTATTAAAGCATCTCCGCAGAGTTAAAAATTTCATCAACTAAAGTTCGACCAATTTGTTCAACTTTTCCAAATGAATCTACCAAGCGCAAAGGTACTATTGAAGACTAATTTAGCTCAATTTAGGTTTATCGTATTTAGGGATGTTATTTTTATCAACTAACTTTCCTTTTTCTGTTTTTCTTCGAAGAACTTCACATGTTTACTTCGGTTTTGGACTATGCATAAATTGTCATTCCATTTTGTTTAGATGTGGATATATAATTTTGTCAATATTTGTTCTAGCAGATCATAGCGACTAACTAGCTTCTTTGACAAGGGACTTGGAGATGGATTTTTACTTGAAGTACCGGGGCAGGATTTCAGTTTTTACAGGAATACATCTTTCAACTTACTATGTAGTTGCAGGAATTCCTACACTACACCCTTGATAAGAATCTATAGAAATCAAGTCGTACTTGAAGATGAATAACAACACTTTTATTATTTCACTTTTCAGAAATGCTTTACAAGAAATATTAGAACTCATAAATACAACTTTCTTTCTAAAGTTTTTCTCTCTTCAAAACTCTCTCAACTCTCAAAAGTACATCATCCTTTTATGGATCCATTTGAACCCTTTATATAGGAAATTACATAGTGGATGACATCTAAGTTTTCCCCTTATTTCGGATCTACTCTGCGATCTCATCGCCATAACTTTAATATTCATTATCGCCATCTTTGTAACCATCGTGAGACACACATGTTCTTCTCATATTTCTTCAATCATCAACTACTTTAATATTCTTTTGTGTCACTCGCCAACTGATATTTAAAGAACCCGCGATGTTCTCGCAGATGTGTCGTTAATATTGTAGGAATATTTGGGTTACTCGCAGAAGTGTCGTTTCCATCGCAAGAATATCGTTGTGGCGATATTCTGGTCCGACATACTGCTAGGTTTGCAGAATACAGAGCACCAAAACTATAAAAAGATTTTTTAATATATGAATTTTTATTAGTCAGTGATGTAAAGTATGTATAAGTTAATCACAATGTTGTAACGATATAATTTAAACAATTAAAAAATACTTCGGGCTTTGCTTTTTTATGAGTTCATAATAAATAATATAGCAAATTGTTGTACTACATTAACCATTTGTTACCTGTTCTACATTACTTCGGTTCCTGAATTAGTTTACACTTAAATTATGAATGGTATATCTCTAAGATTCTAATATTTTATCACATTACACAATCCTTTTCCTAATAACTCCGATGACTATTGCTTCTCGAATAGAAACCTGGAACTTTAGTTTTAGGTATCTTATGGTGGTACCAGACTCTAACTTCAAATGTATTTTCAGAGATAGAATCACTCTAACTGGAAATTTAAGGGATCTCTTCAGTGCTTTGTATGTACTCACATAAAAACTTAATTTTTAACTTTGTTATTTTGATTGTGTTTAGTCATTTAAGTTCCGTTGCATTACACAGTCCTGAAAGGAAAAGACTTGAAGGTAGCTGAATTGCATCAATTGTTAACTTCCCCTTCGTAGAAAGGTAATCAATAAATATTTCATTTTGCAATTAATGGTTGAACTTTCCCATAATAGTTATTTGATGTAAGATATTGGAAATGTTCCAGTTCTACTTTATAAGCATGCCAAGCCACGCTTGCTAAATGGTAATAAGTATATGATTCATAATGGTTTTGATGGTTTTAACATAGTGTTACTTGCTATTTACGACCATGTAGTTGTGGGTTCGATTCCCTCAAATGGCACATAATTTATGTGATTAGACTTCTATATATCCTCATAGTAGCGACGAAGTTATGAATCGTTAGGATTATTTTATGCAGTGTTGATATCAAACGTCGTCTATCATTTAATTTATTAGTGCTACAAAAACTTATGTAACGAAATTGTTTTGGGCATTTGCTGAAACAGATTTTGAAATTTTTCTTTAGGTTTTCAAAACCCACACGCCTAACTGTAATGAAAATAGACATAATCAGTCAAAACCATTTTATCTCAGAAAATGACGTAAGAGATAGTAGGCAGTACACATCAAGCTAAATACTATGAAGTTTTGGTTTGCATCTCGGATTTGATGTCGTTGCATAGTGAAAAGAAAACATTGGACGATTGGGATTTCTGTTTTATTCTTTTCCCCTAAACTATATAACTTGGCTTCCCGTGTAAAATGTCTCATCTGGCTATGACATATATTCTTGGGTTTGTTCTCTCTTATCTTCTTATGTTCTCATTTTGATGTTCTTAATTTTTTTTTCTTCTTCTTACTAAGATCCAATTATGCTTGATCAAGTCTTCCTTTGATTGAAATATTTGATCGGTGAATGTTGTCTTATGTTTCTTAATTATAGATAGTTAGATATAGCAACACGGAAGTATTCAGACCAAATCTCTGTGAACCTTGCATATGTTTGACGTATTTATAGTTCTTTTTGTCTTCCCTCCTTTATCTCTTCTTCTTCTTTTCTTCACGTTCTATGTGATTTAGTTTTTGTTTCTATGCATCAGTCGATATTTTTCTCAATCACTAAGCAGAAAGTTGTCTTTCTTTCTTCTTAGACAAAAAAATGGGAGAAACAACATTGCGGTTACAAATTGGGATTGTTAATGGTGATAAGGATGTTGACCTTTTTCTCTACCAAACATATCTAGTTATAGAATAATACAGAACAAAAATGCTCAAATTTGGGCTTCAATGCTTCCCAACAATATAATTGGTACTATCTATGTGTTAATTTGTTGACGTGTACACGTCCGTTGCCAACGAAAATTTCTCATCAGAAGATTCTGTTGATTTTTATGGGATTTTAGATGATGAAGAGACGTTGCTACACAGAGCATTGTAAATTAGAAAGATGATCTACACTTATGTGTTCGTCATTATTTTGGTAAAATGGATATTGAATGTCCAGTGTGTCAACCACTGCATTGGATCGAAGAGAGGACGTCTAACTCATCCAAGAAAAATCCATCCTTCAAAAAATGTTGTCGCAAAGGAAAAGTAACAATACCTGCGCTGCAAGAGCCTCAAGAACTGATGGATTTACTTGACGGAGACGAAGCCAAGTTAAGGTTTTTTAGAGATCACATCCGAGAGTATAATATTTCAAATGATTTTAAAAATCTTGATTGTAAACTGGATAAGACATTTTTAAAGGGTAACATGCCGAAATCCTTTGAAATTCACGGGAATTTCGGAAAACACTGGAACATTACCACTTGATAAGGGAAAAGATCTAATCAACAGTTGTATGTCTATGATCCTTATCAAGCCCTGGATGTTCGTGAAAAATGGAATCCATGGGAATATCTCACAATATAATGTGGTTTGCACTAAATATTCCCAGGCAAAATAAATTTTGAGCAATGTTAATCCAACAGACCAAAATGTTAAATTCATCATCCACTATAAATAAACTACAGATGAAAGGAGATATAACCTGTCAACGGCTGACGAAGTTTCGGTTATACTACCTGGAGATGGTTTTCAAAAGCCTAATTTCCAGGGAAAATAAATTCAAACGTATTTCAGAGTGTCACCCTATATACTGCCCCACATTATGTTTTACTCTTTCCAACCAGGAAATGAGTTGGCATCCTGATATGAAACAACTGGATCCGTCCACAAGAAAACATACCATGAATTGGTAAAATCAAAAAAAAAAATCACATTTTCTGTGTTGGTAAGAGTCCATGAGAGTATTATATCATCCTAAGAGCTAAAAGAAACTTTTTCACGAGTACTTAGTAGATGCTTGGGAATCATATACAAAGGCGATGATCGTGCAACACTAATTGTTGGTGAAATGCAATGAGGTATAATCGTACATTGATGTAACGTGTATTGGGCCACCTGAGTCTGTGTGGAGTTTAAACTGTCACTCAATGCACACCAGGAATAGCCTAATGTAGTTCGAATAGTTATTCATCTTCCAGAAAAACAAAGAATCGCATATGATGCAACTAACTCAATGAATAAGGTTAACACTGGTGCAGAAAACTATAAAGTCAACGTTGCCACTGCCAAAGCATATACTTATAAAGATCTTCCACAACATTTTTTATGAGAAAATAAAGAACGGAAAGTAAGGAAGAAGGGTTTTTCAATTGCGAGGATGTACTTTGTCAGCCCCAATGCTGGTGAATTGTATTACATGTGTTTATTACTAACAATTATAGACGGTGCAAATTCATTCAACCTGAAAACAGTCAGGGATGGTGATGCTAGGAAACTACATCGTATGTTTGAATGAGCGTGCATTGCACTTGGAATTTTAGGAGATGACAATGAAAATTGGAGTTCAGCTAAGAAAAATTTTCAAGATTATTTTATGTAAACATAGATTTTGCGTTGAAGCAGTTGATTGAATGCTAGAGACCACTTGGTGGAATTACCATTGTTCTAGGAGGAGACTTTAAATAGACGCTCCCTGTTATACCCAGTGGATGTCCTGAAGAAGTTTTTGGAGCATGTTTGAGGAGATCATTGCTTTGGAATTATGTCATTGTCTTGGCGCTCCATCAAAATATGCAGCTGGAGGCACTTGAACCGTAAAATATATATTTTGCAAAGATCTTAGTGGAGGTATCATACCCTAATGTTGTTTGCATCCCTTTGTTGCGTTTGTACATTTACATGTCTCTGATATATTAAAAGTTGTCTTTTGTAATTTATTGTTCGAAAAAGTAAAGTTTGTGCACTCAAAATTAAAGAGAGAGGTTGAGTCGGGGCCGTAAGGCCCCGGGGATACCTAATGTGTATAAAATATAATGTTTAAGCCTCTATTTATATAGATAAAAGACTTGGTGTCCAAAATATGTAAACCCTAAACTTAGACATGAAGAGCATCTTAGTAATAAACTTGGTATATAACAGAAAATGTGTTTTTTTACTATAAAAATATACCACTTTGGCGCCCTGACCACCGGCATATTTGCATGATAATTGTTAAGGGGAAAGCCACTTTTTATAAAGGGAAAGCTGATTTTGGGTGGTTTTAAAAAAAATTATATCACTATTTCGGCGGATGTAGTGTTCTAGTCGAGACTACTTGTAATTGGTGATCTAGCTCAAGAAAACGGTCATTATCATTATGATGAAGTCAATTTTTAGCAGTTCATTTGCATCATTGATTTTCATGTTTATTTATACGTGGTAACCAATGACACTAAAACGCATGACCTCGTATTACTTCTCTAGCACTTGTATGGAGAAGTTATTGGCTTATTGCCATTGATAATGACTTGAAATAGATTACATATATCCATAAGATCCATAAGATATTCCAGTGAACCAATTCATGATAGAAGAGTGGAAAGGTCAACAATAGCATCCAAAAGGGTACATGCTTTAATATAGATGTATGCTTCTTTGCTGATTTTTATAAATACTTCATTCATGGTTTGTTAATTCGCAGTTTAGTACGCTTTGTTATTATTAGAAACAAATTTTATGTTTTTCCTAGAATTTGGTGAATTGTTTTCGAAGTCATTCTGAATGTTGAACCTGTTGGAGAGTGTTTCTAAGGACAGATTAAGATTCATTTCCTTCCAATATTACTTAGGAAAATCAAAAATGGTTATTAATAGGGGAAAAGTTTTTTTAAATCCACCCCTATACCAGCTTTCCCTCTAGTATAAGTGGCTTTCCCCCTAACAATTATCATTTGCATGGGCATCAACAGGGCTCCCCTATTAAAAGTGGTATGTTATTTTCAACTGCACGATGCACAGTTGAAAATAAGGTCATTTTGGCGCCTTTGACAACGTAGATGCGGTGCCTTCGAGAATGTAGATTGATATTGCACATCATGGCATCCAGATTTTTACCAATGCTCCAACAAAAGGCTTACAAAAAAAGAAGAATCAGGTAAACTCACCGATCCATATTCTATACAACAGAATGGTTTAAGGTCAATGTCAACAGAAGACACCCTCTGATCGGAATACAAATTCTGACAGTTATATTGGATCTCACAAAAGTAATTTCATGCCGATACTGAAAGGATTTATACTGCCTCCTGGTGTCCCATTAACACTTGCTTCTTTTGAGCTTCAAGGTACAAAGAAATTTGAGAACGTCTACTTTTTGCTTCTAGCAATTTTCCTTCCAAGTCTTCAACCTAATGAGTAAAAGTAAAAACACACAGTTCATGTAATGGTTCATAACTCCATAAATGAAAGTTGTCAAAAAAAAAAAAGATAACATTTTCATTTACCGTGTTTTTCAAGGCAATCTCGTTCTGTCTATGCTCATCACACCTGATGAAACGGTACGAAAATATAAATTAACTCCCAAATTCTCACATAAACGCTGACATTTAAGTATATGTATTGTGCATTACATAGTCAGCAAATAAGTGTACAACATAACAGCGGATGACTGGATTCTTTGGAGATATTATAGGGCATATGAGCATACGAGTGCTAGATAGATAGGAAACTTTCACCTCATGAACAGTTTCAAGTTCTCTTCACATAATTGATCAATCAGTCGAGGACTTGAACCATCTAAAGAATCCCCATTTGTACAAGTACTACCCTGCAGAGTGATAATTTACGAATGTCAAGAATAATAAGCTACATATGTAAGTGCTAATTTTACCTAAGAAAGCTCTCAACCCCTCAAGAGATAATGCATACGACATCACAAAGACACATTTAAAACCGACAAATTCCTTAATTATAAGAAAGGGAAGCAAGGGCAGCATTATTTCCTTAATTATAAGAAAGGGAAGCAAGGAATCAGCATTCTTTTAGAAAGTAGGATTGATATATGACCACTTACAGTAGCTGCCAACCAATTGATGGATAGTTCAGTAGATGAATCTGCCACAAGGCCAACTGCAGGTGATGGATTGACATGAAAATGCCCAGCAACGGCAACTATGGATGGTGCATTGCTAAACTCGTGTCGAGCATTAGCGGTTGCTGCAAGTCCAATTACAGCAGGCTGAGCTAAATATATCTCTTCAGAATAATTTGACAAGTCAATGTCATGTTGATAGGAAGGCCACTCCTGCCTACTAGGTTGTAGTGCAGTAGGTGATTCCTCATGAGAATTCATAGCAACGCAAGCTATGTGTTCTGCCTCGCCACCCGCATGCCGAATGTTAGCTATCGCAGCAAGTCCAACGACAGCAGGCTGATCCAAATATATTTCTTCTACAGAATAATCTGACACATCAATGTCATGTTGATGGGAAGGCCACTCCTTCCTCAAACCAGCTTTTTTATTTCTATAAATTGGTTGTTTTCCGCTGAGCTCCTTCTGCCTATTACGAGTCTCTGGGATTGGAGACCAAAATCCTGCCAAATGGCATTTATTTGCCCTGCATTATCCAGTACGGGTCACACTTGAGAGTCTACAAGTAACATCAGAAATGTAAAATAAAATCTACATATAGTAGACAGTACAACAGACCAGTATTTGACGATTAGTTGTCTAAGCCAGGTTTCTAGCCTGAGAAACCGAGCCGATCTTTCAAAATCCTGTTTGTCATGTGCTGGTTCAATAAAATTTGCTTCCAAAACACCTATAACGAATTTCAATGAAGAAAAAGATAAATATTTGGAATTCTCCGAAGAGATTGTCGGTAATATATTTAAGGCTGAAGTAATATTCCTACCCACAGCACACCTCCCTTGGCTGGAATGATCAGCAGTAACTTTCCAGAAAGGCTGAAGAGGTAAGGGAAAAAAAAAGGGCACGTTAATTACAATTTTCATAGGCTTTGTGAATAAGTAAGCTAGTTATTGAAAGTACGTAATAATTGTTCAATTACACATACTCTAATAAGGCGATTCTTATGATAGACATTGAATCCAGTTACTCCAAGTAAAGGGGACTCTTTCACAAATCCCATAGTTGTTTCCACTGACACCTACAAACATGGACAAAGTTATAGGTTCCCACCCATGAAAAAAGTGTACAACTCAAAATTGATAAAGCCTCATAGGAACTCGGCAACAAGGAGAAATCAGGAGCAGGTAAAATAAGTTAGATTACATGCATGATTGCATCTTCACTCAAACAATCCAGTGATAAAAAGTAGAAAAAAAGCTGAAAAATAAAACACTATTTCTTGACTTACCTCTGCTGCTGAGCAAGTAGAATAATAGCTGCATCGAATAAGTGAAACAAGAACAAGGATACCTAAGAAAAACGCTTCCTAATTTCTGCAATAATTTACTTTGTATCCTCTGGTCAAACAATTGAGATATCTGACCTCTTTTCCGGCGATCCCAAGTTTTGGTCTGTACTTAAACATTTCTGTAACGTTGAGGTTCTCTGCAATGATATACTGCTGAACAGGTTTTCCCCTAATTATAATGTTGAAATCTGTAAATTTCCTGAGATACAAAATTGAAGCATATGCCTGCAGAAAATTTTCTTGATCATATCATTTTTTTTTTGTAAAAACAAATTAACATAAATATGGACAGCCATCAGATAAACGAGAAATGATATATAGTCATACCCTCAATGAAAAACGAAATTGGTAAGATATATGTTTCAATTCATTGTGCACGTATGATTGTCCTCTAGGCACCTTTTCAGATGGAAATTCATCTCTTAAACAAATATCCTGCAAGTCAAATACCATTATATGGAATTTTAAATCATACATTGTCTGAATGACAATATCACACTCTGAATTACCTCCTTGTCATTGTTGAAATCTAGTTCCATAAATCCATCATCATCAAGCCATAAGTTGTATATGATAATCTTTGTTCCACGAACTCCAATATCATCAAACTGAAAAGGTGAAAAGAACAGAGAATGCATTTTTCTTCGTCAGTATTCCAAAAATATTTTCAACAACCGTACTACAAAGTTAGTCATATTATAAACGGAAATTTTCTGTAGCACGATAGAAAGGTGGAATGCTTATGGAATTTCATCAATAAGCTTGTACTTAAGTATAGCCTTTATGAAAAAAATAGATCTATCCAATGCATGACACTAAAATTACTTAGGAAAACCACTACAAAACCATGAAGATTCTTCGAGAACTCGGGGGTTTCTACGTGGGATCTGAACTTAATCAAAAACACCATCTTTTTTATGCAAACTATATCAATGGGTATAGTGACATTATGACGAAGCTTCAAATATTTGAAGAACCTGTTGCATAAGTTCATTTTGCGAAGCGAATGGAGACCACTCAAGGATAAGATTCAAGTTGCTAGACCAATCCTCTTCTGAACCGTATACTATTGAATGGGCCTGACTTCCACTGATTTTGAAATCCACCTGCATTGCTAACACATAAGAGTTATAAAGTAGGGCGAATAACAACAACAACTAATATTAAGAAAGATGACCACTGAAATAACTGACCATTGGAACAATCACATCATCCTGCCCAGTTTTCCGCAGAAAAGTGTATGAAAGAAGACCTATGCTTTGAGTTACGTGGCTAGAAAAACAAGAAACAAAACATGTTAACGGTGTTAATAAATCTATGGAAGATAAGTACTAGAATATGATATTATACAAAGGTAGATATTCCATACAAGCGAAACCATTATCAGAAATTATTATCTTACTACCTTCCACGAACCGCGCGGCTGAAAACAATCACATCAGAACCCAATCGCATGGTACTTGTCTTAAATCCATTACCATCTGCAGAATGTTTACCCTTATTCTGAGTAGAGAACACATAATAACAAGAATAAGACGACATTCTAGATGTTGACATTTGAAGATGAAACCACTAACAAGCTTTTGAACACAAGAAACAATTAGCAGACATGTCTACGTAGTACAAATCTGACTAGAAATCCTTCTGTGAAGTTCAAAGGATAATATAGTACCTAACTTCTGCTACAATAATCTCTCACTCTCACAATCTATAACGTATCAGAAAATGACTATTTACCTTTCTACTACATATTGTAGGACTGGGCCTTGTATATTTTAGCTAAATAGATTGGGAAATGGTTCTTCCAAATGTCAGCTCAAAGATAGTCTTAAGGGATGCCACAAAACTTACACTGTCCAATAGTTGTGTTTGCCTTCTTTGAGGAGTACCCCAAGCTCATGCATTGTCGCATAGACTCCGGGTCCATTCCTCCTCCGTTATCTTCACAAGAACATCCGCAATCTTAGGATTTCATAAACTCAAGTTTACAACAGAATGGAAAGAAGAAAATGGTACCTAAGAAAAGCAGGGCCGGGGAATTGTCCCTCTCATTCCAGATTTCATCAACCTTCACAAACGTAGCACCACTGCTGATCTGTTTGCAAGAATACGGTTGGCGACTAGTTACATACTGTATGCAATAAGATGTCAATGAAAAAGAATTATATTTCAATTTTGAGGCTTTCATATAGAAATCATCCTATGTGAATCTACTGTTCACAGGAAACGGCATTGGTCGTGATGTGTGCCCCATGACAGCATATTTAGGATCTCAATCAAATAGCTCTCATAGGTTTCCCCAATTTGATTACCTCGTCCACAGCATTATCCAATAGCTCTGCTATAGCTGCATCAAAGAAACCACAATTTAACATTAATGTTTTATCATGTCAAACAAAATCTGTATAAAGAGGAATAAAAGAAAACATAAAAACAACCTCCGAAAGCCCATTTGTGAGAAGTTGCATTCGAGTGAAGAAACTTTGGATGAACACGAGCATGCTCTAATTGACCTGCATACCAAAATAAAATCATAAATTCAGCTCCGATTCAAACTAAAAACAAATTGGGATTTAAGAACAATCTACCGAGGGAGGTGAAGAGATAAAAAAACCTTGAGGAGGAGCAGATTTGGTCTGTTGAACTTGATAATCCCCTGCTTTCCAAAAACTACGACATACCCATGTTTGATTTGGTGATTCATGATCAGAAACCTCTACTGAAACAATAGACTGCAGTGGCTGCTCTTCTTGTTGTTGGTGTTCATTTTTACTTCTTCTTCTTCTTCTCCTTCCTCCATTTCCATCATCATCATCACTACTACTCATAAGTTCTACTACATCAACAGGATTGTGGACTATCTTTTGCGCCATCACTTATTAGGGTTTCTCCGGAAAGTTTTTGATTTTTTAGATGGCGCAAAAAGGTTTAACTTTCGGATCACATTTGGCAGAGGAGGTATACGAGTTGAGGCATATAGCATTTGAAAAAGCAATTTTTGCCATTTTTGGCCTAGAAACTAGACAGTCATTAACTTTGAATACCAACAGTTATTACCCCTTTTTGCTTCGTGCACCGACTTATATTGTGGTGTACAAACACCTCAACATCTGAATCGATCCAAGACAGTGCTTGAACTTTAATGGGGTTTGTATACCTACCTCTAGGATTGGGTGCACAATTACTTTTTAACCATGGTTAGCTAACCAGTTGTGGAGGAGGAAAAACCGAAAAAGTGCTTGCACACAAATAGCGTGTCTTGAAGGAAGCACGCTATGCTTTGGTACACAGCGAGAGTAAATCGGGCGAAAAAATGAGTTAACTCGGACCCATATTTTCCTCTCAATCTCTTCTCAAATGTCTTAAATTTCTTATAATCGCTTTCCATCATCCAGATCTTGATCCTTAATTTCTCATTTGAGTGTTTCTTTTACTTTGATTATGATTTAATTGTATTTGCAAAATCAGTAAAAACTTTTCGTTTCTCTTTATCGTAAGATTAGATCTTTCCCTTTTCCTTCTTTTTGATTTTCTCTTTCGTATATGATGGATTTCTAATCCTCCCTGTTTGCAGGTCTCTTGTTCTCTCCAATATGGAAGCATTCCAGTATTGGAACCTCACATCTATAGTTCTTCTTCTAATTACAGTATTGACTCAATCCAAGACTTCATTGTCGTCATCTTTACCGGCAGTTTTGCATGCCATCAACATCAAGATGGATTCTCCAAGTATGTTCCAGTATTATTCTTTATATCAAGTATTTGATGCTACTGATGTTAACCCAGTTCAACAGTTCGAATCGGAGTTCTTCAAACGATTCGGTAATCAGAATTTTTTCAAAATTCTAAATTTGAATTTCTCCAAAAATTATTCTCGTAATTTTAGGAGTTGCGAGATTAAGTTTTTAAAGAAGACTACATCACATACAACATCGCTTAAAGTAGTTTCAGAAATGGTGTCATCTTCATGTAACCATATTGCTTCAATAACAAACCAAATGGAACTTGTTTCCATAAGAGATATTTGTGCTAGAAAAATGAAAAACTCTTTGAGTACTAGAAAAGATGTGTCAGATGGTACTGAAGATTGGTATAAGAATACTTTCATACTGAAGATTGGTATAATAGCTTGATTGGAAGATTTTTCTCAAAGGATATAATTGAAACAGAAGACGTCGAAAAGGAAATACAAATCCTTTGGACTAAAGGGAGAACAAAGGAGATGCGCTGGAGGGACAAGAATACTTTCATACTCAAGTTTCATTCAACTGAATTGGCTAACACTATCCTGAAAAACTCTCAATGTAATATGAAAAAATGTAATTTGAATCTCCAACATTACAACTCTTCGATTACAGTAAAGAATGGGATGTTTAATCATCAGAAATTGAATGATACATCTCAACATTTCATATTAGAGCATCAATCAATAACTATGGTGCATGAAGCTATAGAAGAATTGGGTGAGAAGATTACTGTGAATCCTGAAAATTGCATGCAAAGACTGGGAAATTTAGTTACTGCAAGGATTAAATTTCAGTGGCATAAGAGTGATTGGTCGAACACTGCATCTGTTGGTTCACTTTGGATTCGTTATCACGGGGAGAAAAAAACAAATACTGTAGAAGAAGAAGATGGGGTTAACATTAGGGAGAATAATACTGGAAACATTTCAGTGGCTTTTGATGGTATGAAGTATGATCGGATTGAGGAAGGAGACATTGATGCTGCGAAGATCTTCCATGGAAGGCAAGATACCCCTGCAAATTTGGTAAAAAATATATACCGTCAATTTTTTAAATTCAATATTACTTCCTCTGGTTTTAATCCTTTTAAGTTATGTTTTCGTAATCACTATAATGAAACCACGAACGGCTACTAAGGAGGCACAGCTCAGGTTTATAATCACACGTGCCTAACTCTTTACACTCACACTTTCTCTTTCAAAGTTGTTTTCCATGTTGTTCTCAATCTTAGTTTAGATTGTCGGCATCCCATTTCTTATAAAAGTCTTCATAGTGCATACAAATTAGGTCTAGTAGTCATGAAAATCTTAAGCTGGAACTGCAATGGTTTTGCTTCTAAAGAAACTAGGAACTATTTGTCTGATCTCAACAAATATGCTTCTTCCTGACATAGTTTTTTCGCAAGAAACGAAAAATAATTCAGACAAAATCCTTAGATTCATTAGACCCCTTGAGTTTCCAAACTATTTTTTTGTTCCGTCAATTGGTAGAGCTAGAGGAACATGCCTCTTGTGGAAATATGGCTTTGAGTTAGACATTATTTATCATGACACAAATATGATACATTGTTTAATTTGTAGTAACCCAGCTAAACCACAATGGTTTTTATCTTGTGTGTATGGTTCTCCATATCCACGGGAAAAAAAATCTCAATGGAATTTTATTAAGGACATTTGTAATCTCTATGATATTCATGTTCCCTGGATTCTCATTGGAGATCTGAATATTACTCTCCATGTGGATGAGAGAGTTAATATTTCAGGTTCTACCTCATATTCTTCTGTTATTAGTCAAACAATCCATGAAGCTGGTCTTAGTGATTTGGGTTATCATGGCAATCCATTCACCTGGACAAGTAATAAACATGGAACATGGAAAATTCGATCTAGACTTGATAGAGCTATTATGAACTCAGATTGGCTTATTCAATTCTCAGATTCTTGTATTAAGCATCTACCATTCCTAGCTTCTGATCATTGTCCAATTTTATTAGATTTATCTCCTAATGATATTCAAAGTACTAATAATTGGAAGAAAAAAAATGAGTGTTGGTTACGGGATAATTCTTGTAAGGCTAAGTCATATGGGAGAGATTGGAGTGCTAGATTGGCCAAAGAGTGTTGCAAATCATGAAAAAAGTGTTGGAAAAAAGTTAACACTCAATCTGGCTACTTTTCTCTCCTAGCATTTACTCGCAGTCCAACTATCAGCGAGATTGAAACGCCGAACAGAGCGGCGCTCAAAAAGTAGCACAAACGTTGGATTATTCGGCGTTATGCGAATATTCCAGAAAATAACGCCGAATTGTTAGGCGCTGGTTTAAACGTTGTTTCATTCGACGTTTGAATTTTTGGAAAAAGAGAGAGGGAGAGAGAGACGTGTGATAGAGAGAGGGAGAGAGAGACGTGTGATAGAGAGAGGGGGGAGAGAGAGAGAGAGGGACGTGTGAGAGAGAGGGAGAGGAAAAAGAGAGGGAGAGAGAGATGGACGTGTGAAAAAAGTAAAAGCAGGAGAGAGAAATGCTGAATGGTTAGGCGTTTAACGCTGAATGATTAGGCGTTTCGCTGCTAGATTGGCCATCACATAGGGCTTAGGAGGTTGCTTAATCTGACGTGGATGATCAATCTAGCAGCTAAATATCTCTCCCATAGGACTAAGCCTAAGGATCAAATCAATTCAGCTTGGTCTAAAGATTTTAATGGCTCCGCTGGGTACATTCTCGACAAGAAACTGATTGAAACAAGAAGGAGATTGTCTATATGGAATAGAGAATCGTTTGGAAATATACAACATCAGCTCAAAAAATTGCAGCAACAACTTGTGGATCTACAACAGCCTGTCATCGGTAGCCAAGACAATACGGAAGGAGTGAAAGAGGTAGATAAGAAAATTGAAGAATGGCATCAACGTGAAGAAGAATTTTATCGGCAAAAATCGAGAGAAGTTTTGTTACATGCATCTGACAGAAATACTAAACATTTTCATCTACAAGCAAACAAGAGAAGAGCAAGGAACATGATTGAATCGCTAAGGAATAGAGATGGAACCTGGTGCACGAGAAGAAATAATTTGGAAAAGCTTCTAAATGATCACTTTAAAGATATTATGTCTACTACCAATCCTTCTGATGAAGAAGAACTTCTAAGCTTATTGCCAGCATGCATATCTGAAGATGACAATATGGCTCTCACATGTATCCCAGATGAAACTGAAATTCTTAACATCTTAAAGTTGATGCAGCCATGGAAATCACCTGGTCCAGATGGATTTCCACCAGGTTTTTTTCAAGCAAATTGGAGTACAGTTAAGGATGATATTATTAACATGGTTCGAAATTTCTTCATTTCTGGCAGAATGCTCAAAAAATGAACAAAACAAATCTGTGCTTAATTCCAAAATGCAAGCTTCCCCAATCTCCGGGTGATTACAGACCAATTGCACTATGTAATACTACATACAAGCTCATATCGAAGATTCTAGCAACCAGATTAAAAGTGCAGCTCGACAAAATAATCTCTCCATGCAAGCGGCATACGTCCCAGGTCGGAAAATAAGTGATAACATTACGTTAGCTCATGAATTAATTCAGTGTATGAGAAGGAAAAAAACAAAGAAGGGTTTCATGGCTCTTAAATTGGACATGTCCAAAGCTTTTGATCGTGTGGAGTGGGTCTTTCTGGAGAAGGTTATGAAGCATTTGGGTTTCTGCAGCAAATGGTGTAATCAGATTCAAGAATGAGTTAGTACTATTGAAATACAAGTTCTTCTAAATGGTACCCCATGCAAGGCATTTAAACCAACAAGAGGAATACGGCAAGGAGATCCTATCTCTCCTTATTTATTTCTACTCACAATGGAAGTTTTTACTCGAGCATTAGCTCAGGCTGAACAACAAGGAAATATTCAGGGTATTAAAATTGCACGAAAATCTCCACAAGTAACTCATCTGATCTTCGCGGATGATTGTCTTCTATTTGCAAAAGCTGACATGCATAATGTTAATAATCTGCTTCAAGTGATTAATTCTTTTAGTAAGATATCTGGGCAACGGATTAACTTCAAGAAGTCAGCGGCGTCCTTCTCTAAACAGGTGCATCATACGCACTGCAGAATGCTCTTGAGAATCCTGAAAATGAAGAAAATGGAACTGGTTGAAAATTATCTTGGAATTCCACTATTCCTAAACCGAAAGAAAATAATTACTTTTGGATATCTGGTGACTAAGATGAAGACAAGGATTACAAGGTGGAAAGGGAAATTTGTTAATCAAGTGGGTAGATCTGTGCTTATATCATCAGTGTTAAATGCTATGCCGTCACATCATATGGGGATCTTTAAGATACCAGATGCTACAATTAAAGAAATGAATAGTGTGCAACTGCAGTTTTGGTGGAATAAATATGATGGCAAGGGCTTAAAACTAATTGGATGGCCTAATGTATGCAAACATAAACATGAAGGTGGTATGGGATTTAAAGATTAAAGTGTTTCAACCAAGCATTATTGGCAAAGGAAGTCTGGAGATTAATCCAGCATGAGAAACAACTATGGCAAAAGCTATGAAGGAGAGATATTTTCCTAATACTTCAGATTTATATGCTAAGAAAAAGAAAAACAGTACGTGGGCTTTTCAGAGTATTCACAGCAGCATGGTTTTTTTGAGACAATTCAGCTTCTGGGTTGTTGGAGATGGCAGTAAAGTATGCACTTGGTTGGATAATTGGATACCCCGAAGATAATCACCACCAATACCATCAGCAGACATTCAAATTGTGGAGCAGTATAACCACGTCAGTGAACTGATCGATCTGGACACTAAAACTTAGAAGGCAGAGATTGTTCATAATCTCTTCAGAGAAGAGGATGCAACAAAAATATTGCAAATTAATATACATCATAACTCGGAAGATAGATTAATGTGGATGTTGACACGCAATGGGATGTTTACAGTGAAATCGGCTTATAGAAAACTGGTTGAATTGAAGAATGTAAATAATACCTTCGATGAGGAAGCAGCTAAGCTATGGAAAAAGCTTTGGGATATTCCTACTCTGCCAAAAGTCAAGCATTTCTTATGGAAGTGTATGATAGATATTGTACCATCAAATGAGAGAATGTCCAGAGTAAAGGGATACACAGGAGATCAGTGCAAGATGTGTCAGAATGGTACTGAAACAACGAAACATATTCTTTGAGAATGTTCGTTCTCTAGAGCAGTTTGGACTACACGTCCTGGGGCGAGAAGAAGCATGACAAATCCAGATACCAGTGTACAAGAATGGATCAAAAGCTGTTTCAACAGTGAGTTTTCTCAGATTGAAGATGACTGGATTATTAAGATGGCAAATACAGCATGGGAGATATGGAAAGAACGCTGCAAATGCGTTTTTGATAATGCCAGACCAAATCCGGTGGGAGTAATTAAATCAATTGAGATACTAAATGCTACAACAGGACAAAAAATGGTGAACAAACAACAAACTGAAGTCTCTGTCAACGAAAATGGAACACATATTACCAAATGGATGCCTCCTGACTCACCTTATTACTCTATATGTTGTGATGCCTCTTTTAAATGTGCTAATAATATTGAAAATTCTAGTTGGGGACTGATCTGTCGTGATTTTTCAGGACAATTCATCCGAGCTGAATGCACCTATGCTAATGGAATCGTGAGCGCAGAGGAAGCCGAGTGCAAGGGATTGATTAAGGCAATGCAAATTGCTGAAAATCTAGAGCTACAGAAGGTGTGCTTTGAGTTAGATGCGCAGCTGGTCATCAAGGATGTAAATGGAGACATACATGCAGTTGCATGGCAGAACCAAGTCCTAATTTTAGAGATAAGATCTCTTTTAGGAAAAAATCCTTTATGGGTTTGCAAATTTCTAAGTAGAAAGTTTAATAAGCCATCTGATATATTGGCTAGGCATGCGAGAAATCTGAGAGTGTCTAATATTTGGCATGCTTATCCTCCAAACTTCATTGCATCTGTAATCTTGGAGGAGGCAGAAAACCATGTTCACAATCGTTCTTAACTTTTAAAATTTACTTTTTGAATCAAAAAAAAAAAAAAAAGAGTGATGCTACGTTCACGCCCATTTTCACCTTGGAAAATCCCGTGAGGGGAAGTGGACGGTCAAATTAATGACTCTCAACATTTGGATAGGGAATGGGTAAAGTGGGTCCCATTCCCTTTCTCCCACACGGTGACTCTCCCGGGATTTTTACCGGGATACAAATCATTTTCGGTATAGAGCTGCCCATTTGAAGTGACACCCGACTTGGATTTCACAGGTTGTTTCTCCGATATTTTATTTTATTTTTTTCTCAATAGGAGACTTCATGTAAGTGTGCAGTGTGCCAATAGTCTGTGTAACAAGTCAACATTGACTAATGTTGCCTTGACCAAATATATTGTATGTGTGTGTTTCACTTGTGAGCTGTAGTGTTATTACAACACAATTATAAGCCTTAAATAGGCGTGTAAGAATACTTAGCCTGATAACGTTTAATAATACATCAATATCAGTTTCTTAGTTTCTCATGGTATGATTCGGTACGATCTAGGGTTTTTCATATTTTTTCTCTGCAATAATCTTTCATAACAACATTTCATGCAAATTATTGAATCCAAAACATCTTTTTGCAATAACATTTCGATTTATATTTTTCTCTTAATACCTTACTTGACTGTTTTTAGGTCACAAGGAATCCGATTGGGATTTATTGATTTCATATTATCAATCTTTCTCAAAATTTGTTAATGTTATTGATTGTGTATTGAAGACGAAAGAGATATGGCTGATTCTTCCGCTGCTTCTGATAATAATGATCTAAATATCTTTTTCAAATATTGGAAATTTTGTATCCAAAAAGTTAGATTCAACAAATTTCCTGTTATGGCGTGATCAATTTAAATCTATTCTAAATTCTACATCTTTGCACGTGTATGTTAATGGAGAAGAAGTAAAACCAGAAAAGCAGATTTTGATTGATGGGTTTCTCTCTCTCAATCTAAGTGGGTTTATTAGAAGAAGGTGGATTCATTTGTTATGACTTGTTTGAAAGCTACTTTCACACCCCTCTGTTTCTGGAGATGTGTTGGGTCTGTCGACTGCAAGGAAAATTTGGTCATATCTTGAAGTTTATTTCAAGAATCAATTCATGTCATGCAAGAGTATGTTAACAAATCAATTGTATGTCTTCACGAAAGGTAATTCGACTGTTTTTGTGTATCTTCGTAATTTAAAAACTATTGATGATAATTTAGCTGCAATAAGAGAGAAAGTTTTTGAGTCAGACTTGGTAATGCATGTATTGAATGGACTAGGAAGGCAATACGATAATTTTGTTATTTCAGCACAGAATAGAGAGGTACCTTTCACATTTGCAGAGATGAAACATGGGTTACTTAACCATGAACAGTGGCTTCTTGACCAACAACAAGATGCTAGCATGATTGTTGATGCACAACATCTTTCTGGATTATATTTAATAAATGTTACTGGTAATAATGGCAATGGATATGGTAGAGGGAAAAGCAAGAATACAGGAAATGGTAACTCAAATAACAACATGAACATTCAGAATAATGGGTCTTATGATGCTTCTTCTGGTAATGCAAATGGGAGAAGAGATTATTCACAAGTTGAATGTCAAATATGTACAAAGAAAGGAAATTATGCTAGTAGGAGTCATTTTAGGTATTATCCTCCACCATCTACTTTAACACCTGCATCACGAAATATGGCTCAACAACAACATGCTTTTACTACTGTGAGTGATGATATTGGTTTTTCTGCTCCATCTACTTATGAGACTCCACAACGGCTTGCAGATTCTGGTGCCACTGCACATATGAATGGAGATGAGGGTCTTCTGGATAATATTTATACCTACATGGGAAAGGATAAAGTTCAAGTAGGCAATGGTAAGTCTCTGCAAATTACTTCTACTAGAACTTTTATTATTCAACCACCTAAAACTAGTTTTAGGCTCAACATCGTCCTTTTAGTTCCAAATATGAAGCATAATTTACTCTCAGTTGCTAAATTTATAAGAGGTAATTCTTATTTATTTTAAGTTTTATCCTTATGGTTATGAGATTATAGATTTATTAACAGATACACTGCTTGCTCATGGAACTGTAGTTAATAATTTGTATCACATTCATAAATCTGCCATGTTCTCTAAGTCTTATACTTCATTATCTGTTGTTTTATCTAATCCTTCTCAAGTTTGGCATGATAGACTAGGTCATCCATCTAGTCATATTATTTAGAAATTACATTCTGCAAAGCAAAATGTTTAAACTTCTCCTCATTCCTCTAGCTTATGTCATCCATGCCAGCTTGCAAAAAGTAAGAAATTTCCTTTTTAATTGTCTGATTGTCATGAACAAAAACCATTGTTACTGATTCATTATGATGTTTGGGGTCCCACTATTCCTTCTCTAAATGGGTATAAATATTATATTGTTTTTATAGATGATTTTAGCAGATTCATTTGGACTTATCCAATGGAGCTTAAAATGAATGTTGCTCAATGTTTTACACATTTTAAAGCACATACTTAGAATTAGTTTTCCGCTAAAACAATTGCTTTTCAAGTTGTTGGTCCAGCAGAACTTGTTAAGAGAGTTTTTAAAACTATTCTTGAGGAAAGTAGTATAACTATTAGAATTTCATGTCCTAAAAGACCATAACAAAATGGACTTGCTGAGAGGAAGCATAAACACATTACTGAAATGGGAAACACTCTTTTATTCAATGTTTTTTGTCCCAAGGAAATGTGGCATGATGCTTATCTTACTGCCACTTATCTTATAAATAGGACACCAACTAGTGAAAAGACGAGGGTACCCAAATACACCACAATCTTTAAATTATCCATCTATAAGTCCTCTTACCGAAAGTGATCTTCTATGGACAAATTCGAGACAATACTACAAATCGGTATTCACACTTTGTGTGATTGTCTATGGATACGAGATCGAGAAAATACGACTACCAAAGTGTGATTACTTGATAATAGGCTAGGACTTAACCAAACTCTATAGGATCAGTATCAAGTAAACCGGAGTTAACCTTTGTGTATTTTACTTCTAATTATAATAAAAAATTATAATTGCGGAAATAGAAAAGTAAAAGATACATCAAGATTTTGCTAACGAGGAAACCGCAAATGTTGGAAAAACACCGCGACCTAGAAGGACATTAGATAAATTAAAAATTTGATGGGGTGTAGATTTGAATGAAAAACCAGTTTTGGTGATTCTCATACCTTCACCATTAGCAGTATGAATCTCTTCAGTACCATCATAAGCATGTGCAAATTGGAGTTCAGATCCATCAGCAGTGATGTGGTTGTTGGCACTAGTGTCAGCATACCATGTATTTTCACCTAGAATGTTTGATGTGGTTAACATGGCACTCATATTGTGTGGTGTGTTGACATTTTGATACACAAAGTTAATCATGTGTCTACAACCTAGGGAAGTATGACCTCCCTTGTTACATATCTGACAGATAACACTATCCATGGTTGACAAGAAAGGTGCAACAGATGATGTAGGATGTGTTGGTGGTGGTGATGATTGAGGTAGAAATAGATTGGAAATTGATGCTTTAACAGGTAAATGAAAATTACTTCTGAGATAAGGATATAGACATTATTACCTCTAACACGACCTCTGTAAGATGAATTATAAGAAGCTAATCTTTTATGAGCAAGGAATGCTTGTTGAGACTGAAATGCATCAAAGGCTTTACTATTTGCTTCAGATAGTATGCTTTTGGATCTTTCATTTACCACAAGTTTTTCACTAAGTAGCAAATTGTGAAGTTCATTAAAGGAAACGGGTGGATGACGAATACGAATGTAAGTACTGAAAGCATTATATTCATGACCAATTCTATTCAAAACAAGAACCACAAGTTCATCATCACTAACAACAGAACCAGCAGCAGAAAGTTGATCTGTTAATTTCTTTATATCTCCTAAAAAATTGAGTAATAGTGTCATATCCAAGTTTTAACGATTGCAACTTAGAACGTAATTGAATAGAATGTGTGGTTGAAGTTCTTGAAAATCGCGAATCAATACTTTTCCATAACTCTCTAGATGATTCAACACCAACAACATAAGGAATAATTGAATCCGAAATAGTGGATTGAATCCACCGTATCAAAGTATTATCATTATCAACCCAAGCATTATAGTTATGGTTAATAATACCTTGATTGAGATCTACTTGATTGAGAAACTTTGGAGGAAATAGGATTGAACCATCAAGAATACCTAAAACCTTGTATCTCTTCAACGATGGTAGAAGTAGATTCTTCCAGGTAATGAAATTATCATCTTTGAGTTTGAAATTGGTTATACTAGTTATTTGATTCAATGGAATTGTTGAAATTCGAGTTTCGTACCGATTTAATGCCATTGAAGATGATGAAAAATAAAAGAATCGGAGGAGAAAAAAGCAATATTTGGTTGAAAGTAAAAGAAAGATCAGAGAAGTTGAGCGAAAGTGAGGATATTTGGCCTCATGATACCATGGTTGTATTTTAACAAAACACTGAAAATCAAAGTTCTTCAAGAACAGTTTTAATGGTGGTTTTGCAATTACCCAAAGTAATTGTCTTGCTTACAATCAAGAAAGCAAAGAAGGCTATTTAATATAGTTCACAGGAAATAATCAGAAAGGAGGCGTGCACACATGAACCAATCAGATAGTGATAGCATGGACTGATGACATCTAGCAACAATTGACTATAACATGCTGGCAAGAACAGATACGTAGGAAGGGTAACAGAGGTGTTAGTGAGACATAGTGTTATTATATATGAGACTAGGGAATGACCCGTGCCGTAACGGCACGGGATCTTTCTCGTTGTCTTAAGTTGGGGCATTAAACAATCTCTAAGAGTAATCAACTGAAGTTGTAATGGTTTTTTGTGTCTCTGTGAAATGAATATCCGATGTTAACTCTTAATCAAGTTTGTATGCAAAGATGAAATAAATGTTTAATTTAATTTAATTTATTTTTTGATCAAAAAGGAAGATTAGTAAATGTTTAATTAATGGTGGATCTACTTAACCGGACGTTTGTGTCATACCATTACCATCCGTGCAACTTCATTTCCATAGTTTAGGAAGTATACTTAGAGCTTCTCCAATGGGTTGTGTATGAGATAAAAAGTCTTCCTACACGTAGGATGCACATCCAAAATTCCTAAAATCTTTCTCCAACCATAACCTCTATGATCAATGTGTAGATGACATGGCATAGTTATGGGAAGACATCTTCTTGCTCGACCTCTTGTTCTAGAGGTTCACATAGAGGATCTCTACCCATCCTAGTCATCTATTTTTTAAATAAATAACAATTTAAATTTAAATTAGAACTACAATCATTTTTGTTTTTTCCTTTCTTTTTGTCTTCACCATTCCACGAGCCACTGAGAGTTAGGAAATCGAAATCATACAACATCCAATTAATTTGGATCAATCATATTTGATCTGTATTTTATTTTTCGGGACTAATTTTAGTCACGTATTTGGCTGTTCAATCCCATACTAACATTTTTATTGATGATCTTTCATTACAGTACAAAAGAGATTAATGGAGGTTTAGAAATTTTTGTATTGCATCAAGAGTAAGCTAGGGAAATATGTATCTCCATGATAATACCTAGAATTACAACCTAGAAATAGAACTGCAGAAACATATTTCCAGTATAAATTGAAATCCTATTTAGTTTAATTCAAAAATTCTTGAACAATTGTAGTTTCTAGGTAGATTCAGAATTATACATGACAAGACTTACGAAAGGAATCAGATCGTAATCATAGCTATAATCGTGAGAAACTTAATGAATAACATAAAGTCCAACTAACTACAAAGCTTGAGTATCGTCATCTGTTCACGCTCTTCAATCAATTGATCGTGATACAATAGTTTTTTTTTCTTTTTTGCTCGGTTAAAAGCAATAGTTCTGCAACTCCAACGCTTTTCAATTATTTACTTTTATTTCTATCGTTTTCTTTTTACGCTCTTTCAATAAATTTAAGTTTTACGTATGAAATCTAAGTTTATATCAGCGAGAAAAACCTAGGATTATCAGAGAGAAAAACCTAATAAAATCTTATTATTATTAAGTTAAACTAGTATGTAACCCGTGCTACGCACCGGGCTCAGTGGGAATTGTCGATTGGTGTGGCGGGGCTTCGCCCCGCGCCCGTATCCCAATTGCAATAGATTATCTTCAAGAAATTCTTGATTAGTATGATAATGTTTAATGGATAGGAAAAAAAGATTTCACATTCATTTGTTCAATATGTTGGATAAAAACGGGTACAACCACATTCATTATGCTAAACTTATTTAAGACCGAAAATTTGTCAACAATGCAAACGTAACATAAGAAATTTGGGCGTATACTACATCAACGTTTTTGACCATTTAGCACCATCAGCCTGGAATATTTTCACGGCAAATGAGTAAATTATGATACCCTTCAGAAGGTATCCAATGAGTCAGAAATACGCTATGCGGAAGTCAGAAATATCTAAAGACCAAAAATAATTCAAATATTTTTCACACGGAATATCGCGAGGCAAGCTAAAAACATAATCAGAGAAATCTTGATTTCCCTTCTATGGATCTTTCATAGCTCCAAAACTGGTACAACACGGCCATGTCGAATCAGTGGGTAGGATAGTTGATGTTTATTAGGAAATTGATTTTACACTGTAAAACTATGGATCAGATGAGTGTGGTTTTTAAGCATCCCAGTAATAATAAACGGACCTAATAACAACGTTCTATCATATAATTTTTTACAAAAATTCTCCTTTTATTCTAAGAAAATATCATGACTCCATTCTAATACAGTCACTTGAGCAGACTTTCATGGACTATATGAAGAAATACAAAAAGAACCAACCTATGTTATGTAACCCAAATTATCAACTCTCTATATTGACTTGCTAATTTGCAGCTAAAATTTCTCGTGGGAACTGTCGGTTGGTGTGGCGGAGTTTCGTCGTGCACCCGTTTCCCAAATGCATTTAAACATCTTCAAAAAATTCTTGATTAATATGATTATTTTTAATGGATAGAAAGTATGATACCCTTTAAACTATTCTTTTTGTAATTTAACTTTGTTATATTTATAAATGATTTGCACGTGCGAAAGTATGAATAATTTAAAGCTAGCTACCAAAGAATTTTGTGTTACCATAATGGAATATCAATTCTAGATATGTCTATTCTCTATACCTTTGACACTTGAAATAGTAACTAAAAACACCAATGAGATATTTGTATATTTCTATAGATATATGTTTTGCATATAGGCTTTAAACTAAAAGAAAGAAAAAGAAACTCATACCAATGTACCAAACAACTTCATTATTATTGTTTGAATTGTAGCCAAACTGGAAAGGATTTTCAAATGTTTTTGGTGATCAATTACCAACCTATTCACCACCATTTATCCCGAACCATCGACACATGAGAATTAAAAAGGACTTAATTATTTTAAATTGTTTAGGTATGGTCTAAATGAACATGAGACACAAAAAATAAGCATAAACTATAAACTATACACATTTTAATTGAGGCATAATTGCAATTTAAAATTATCACGACTTCAACGTAAATTTGATTATCGTTCTTATTGCAGTGAAATCCATTTAATTCAGAATTTTCATGACTTGAACTTAAGTTTCATGTCGGAAAAGGATTAAAAAATACCAAGATACAAAGTAACGTTATCGAATTTTGCTACGCTTAATAAAAAGATTGGGAAAATCTAATAGGTAACATCAAACAATACATTGGGAATACTATTTTTGTGACAATAGCATAGCCGTATATATATGGGTACATACAAATGTTTAAATTGTAAGAAACTTTGTTGGTAATCGTTAATTAAGTATACATATTCTTGTTTTACACCATGCAATGAACACAAATATTAAAGGATATAAGCATAAGTTATTGAACACCACTTCTTTTCAAATTTACAGCATGTGCACATAGTGCCAAGGGCAGCAACATAACCTTAAGCATCAACCATTCACCTGGCTAGTACCTCAGGAATTTCCCAATAAACATAAGTGAATGTATTCGTCGACAACAATTTTTATTAAGAATATTGATTGTTTATGCGGCTTAATGAACGAAATCAATTGCACTTGAGTAATAAATTACAATGAGTCACTGTGTTTAGACTATATGAATTCGAATGAACCAAATTCATATTTATTATTTTAATGTCTTCCAAGGATCAGACTAAAATTATTCGAAAAATACATATATACAGTTCCATTACTATGCAACACTATGCTTGTAGCCCCTAATTTGATACCCAATCATCTTCAAAAAAGATGAATGGACAATATAGTCTCCTGGATAAGGAAAAATATGAGTGTTTACTACGACAACAAAAGAATACTGTTTTCCCACAAATGGGAAGTATGTGGAGTCCAAAAAAAAAATCATCAAAAAAAAAAAAAAAATCACAAAAAAAAAACTACTCAGAGAAGTAATAACTTGTTACTAATAGTTTTTATATCTTAGCCTTGCCAAATTTGATCTGCAATTTTACCTAGCTATAATATTCCCAAATAAGAAACAATGTGTGGAAGCAGATTCCGAACTTCACTGTCCACGTGTGGTGCATCAATAGTCAAATAACAAATATTTATATCCCACGTCATTACCTATTCACTACTAATTCAACCTTGGTTTCATGTGTGGTGCATCAATAGTCGCCTTGATCATCCACAATTTTTCTGCTACCTCTTGGGTGTTCCAAATAATACCATGCAAGATAACAAAGTACCTTATAGGTGTATCCTTGCACACAATGGTTTTCCAATTCTGAAATCACGAATTTGAAAAACTCACTGATTTTATTGCATTACAAAGAACTCTAAGCTGCCAGAAATTATATCACCTGAAATTAGAACTCAAATCACCCTTTTCTCCCTACAGATTCTAGCATTTATCTAGATTGTTGACAAAGTAGCAAATAAGAAAATTGGTACCACATCGAGAAAATGAAAACACAAAAATGTAAAGCGACGACAACCAAAAATTAGAAAATTGTCCTCGTAACATTGATAGAGGAGAAGATGTTAAAGATCTAAATGGACACATCAACATAGCATATAAGAAACAAAGCAAACCTTTAAGTTAAGCATTCTATATTAATGAAAAGATTTAACCGCGCCAAGCCCAGTGCCTAGCTCCTTTATTTGAAAAAAACATAATTAGGTATAATTTGGCGCCTAGGCGCCTTTTTTTGCCAGGCGCCAGCCTTGCGCCTAGTGCGCCTTTGGTTCTTAAGCGCCACAGGCGCTCGCCTTTTACAAAATAGTTAGGAACTGCCCGGTGCTTAGATGGGCCCTGCAGTCCTGGTGTTTTGTTTGTCTGGTTAAATTAGCCGGGGTCTACGGCCCTAGCCGTGAATTAGAATATCTAACATCCAATCCAACATGTTTTCCATATTTAATATCTAGATAGTTAGTATATAAGTTTCCCGGAGCCTGTGATCCCTGTTTTTTTGGTGGTCGGATCAAATTACCCGAGCCTACAGCCGTGGCCCTTTAAATTATTTTGTAAATTAATATTTGGCATTAAGGTAATCATTTTTGAATTAAAATTATATTAGGAAACTTAGTTACGACAAATCTAAGGTTAGCTGTGTTTCGTAGCTTTATCCATAACCAAGGCATAATCCCAGCCGTTATAATATAGATGAGTAACTTATCTATTTTAGCATACGTAAAGGTGAACAAATCCTCAATGTCGTTGAAATAATTCACATTTTTTAGTCAAAGAAAACTATCAGAATGATTCGCATTTTTTAGTTCAAAATATTTTGCTTAGCGAAACTCTAAATTCTGAGACCTACCAATGTGGAGGTAAGGGTTCACATCAATTCCTATTTGAAGGAGTTTGGATGTAGAGTCAAGGGACCACTATTCTACCTATCAGGTAATATAGTCTTGGTGTACAGATTTTTATATCCACTTACTTCCCAGCAAATATTAATTCATTAAAGCAAAGAATCCTAGCAAATATCAATTCATTAAAGCAAAAACACTATAGGCATCCCATCAAAAACATCAAAGGTATGAGTAATAAAAAATATGTGGACAACTTTGTTACAAATATCCTCAATTGGATATTGTATATGATTACTATCACCTCTTTAGTTGATATAAAAAAAACCAAAAAATAAAGAAATAAAGATCACCACTTTCTTTTTCAATATCTATGACATAATTGAGGACGCCAAGTAGAATCATGAACATTACTCTCTTATCGAGCAAGTGTAGTTGGAAAATGAGTGCACCGTGCTCAGTTTTCCAAGCTGGATATATGACTCCATATACTATTAATTTCCTAACCCGTAGTTTTATCCCTCAATTCCTAAGAAACATATTCATTTTGGTGGAAAGACCTTAAAGCCATCTGTCTTGTTGCCAATTAGGATTTCTTTTAGATTGTAAGTACCTTAAAATAGTATGGCACAACTTGGGTGAATATTTTTTTACCTCATGGGTTAACTACAAACTACAGTGAACAAAAAACACAACAGCTCTCTCCTATTACTCCTTAGTTTTGCATACGCGTAATGACCACTGAATTGTCTTTCCCCAAAACTTATGCTAACCCCGATAACTAAGAAGTTGGAGAGAACATGGTTAGCAGTAGTAGACAGGATAAGGCAACTCAGCTAAAAATATATATACCAAGACCTGACCTCATCTCAAACCATACAAAACAACGCTAAATTAAAAAATGTCGCCATTCATAGCCTCGGTTAGCTCTGGATAGTGGATATCTAGATATTATATAACTTTAAAAATATGTTGATTCAATAATGTTTCCATTCAACAAAAACTTAACAAAATTTCAGGCGAGCAATACCGGTGACAATTTAGTATAAACTAATCATATGTGTCTTTCCATTCAAGTCTGTCTATAAAACTTTGAGGTGATAATAGTTTTGAGCAACAAAAGCAGCACTCGGCGAAGGGAAAAACCAACAAAAACTTATTCTACGTAGCAAACAATGTAAATGCAAAAGCTAAAAAATCAGCAAATAGCGAACTACTTCTAATATATTTCATACGTACATCAGTTGAAGCTAAGAAGCAACACCTTAGTCGCAGCAAAAGTCGAAGTGGAAGAAGCAACACCATTAGGACAAAAAACCATGGTTCTACCTACAAAAAAAAATTAGAATTGCGACAGAAAAATAGAGAATTCACTTGCGATCTCTCATTCATTCCAGCCATGGCTAGGAAGGCCATTTGCTTACATGGTTGAACGGCTAAGTACTAAGTGATGATAAGACTCTTCCTCAGTAGCATAATCAAAAACAAAAATGAAGTTATATATAGAATGGTGGTTGTATACTACACTCACATATAAAGGGGGTTTCTGATCTTCTGTATTTTCAACTTTGTCACTATTATACACTAAGAATTTAGATATGAATCCAGGAGGCTATTCTTCCTAAGTGCATCCAAATATTAGTACTGCATCCTAACTCATCGATATTACTCATGCTATTGTAGTCATCGAATTACCATCAGTTCAAGTTCGCTGGGTTTAAAGTATCCTCGTTAAAAGTAACACTCCTTTATTGTGCCGATATTTCTTAGAGGACATGCCTCAATGGTGCTTTCTGCAAGATATCTCATTTAGTTAGATCTAAACAACCAATATAAATTACTACATACATGCAAAGAATAATATCAATATGAAAATAAAATAAAAAATAGTAGTATCAAATAATATGTCTGGTATCGAAGGCTCGACTTTTAGGGTAAGCAGTAGATCAGCCAGTATCTTCTTGTTTTTCGGGGGGAAAAAAGCATGTATATCTTCTCCTACTTGCAGGACCATGAAAATAAAGAACACAATCGAAATATAAAAATAAATAAAGATGGCATCATCGAAAGTAATACCCAAATTGTAATATCACTATACTCAGTTATATTATATCCTAATTTTATGAATTCTCCATCGAAAAATCAACACCATTAAAACAATTAAAAAAAAACACCTTTCTCTTAAGATTATGAGCGTGCAGTGTTTTTAACAAAACAAAACTTGCAGCAAAAACCTAGCTTGAAATAATATAAAAAAACCACCTTTGAAATTCAGATGTTAAGATGAGCATGCAGTGTCTTTAATTAACATTGCACAAATTTAGTATATCATGTGAAAAACCTGGAAGAAAAAAAATCAGCATAAGAGAGAACTAAAAAAAAAAAAAAACTCATAAATTCTAATACGTTTCGATGCATGAATCCATTAAGCGACACATCTTTCTAATTCTAAATCATCATATTATGAGTACTGATGTCCCAAATATAAATCTCGTTTACAAATATTATATTAAATTAGATTTTGTAAGCAAGATAAATTGTTAGGCTTCAAGGGATTTTAAATCCTCACCAAATTGAGATTGCAAGAGATGTCAAACTGTTTCCAGCACCTTCCAAGTTATCCCAAGCTTCTTGCAAATAATTTTCTAAAAACAAACGATTCATGGAGACGGGAATTGATAGACGGTCTTACCTCTGTATTCATGGAGTAAAGGGGAGAAGGATCTGACTTCAAAGTTCCCTGTAATGCATCAGAAACTAATCTGAACGATGAATTTCCAACAACAAAAAAACTGATAACCCAAAAAAATGGCAGAAATTTAAGTACTTATTGAGCATTTGAGTGTCGTATTGAAATAGAGCAAGAGAGGATATATGTAAGTTGGTGGGAAAGCGGCGGTGGTTCCAGATTTCAGGAGACTTGACCACATTCTGTGTGATACATCAACAGGCATGTATACATAGAAGTGATACCATATTTTGCCCATCATCACCAAGACTGACCGATGAGATCAGAACTTCAGCCATCAATCGTCAAAGTAAACATCCTGCAATTGATTAATAGATCAAAAAAACAAACAAAATTGGAAATCGCTTTGATGAAATGTGCATTCAGTTTTCGTTTGTAAACGAAAGTGAAACAATATTAACGCCATATTTGGAGTTAATATTTGTAACTTGGCCACCACGAAGTTTCCTTTGTTTTTTCTATTGAACAACATTCTTTCGCTAAATCTGGCATTAGTTGCCAACGAAAGAATCACTAAATTTTTAAAATGTTGCTAAATCTGGCATTAATTTCCAATGAAAGAATCACTAAATTTTTACGTTTCCGAAAATATAAAAAAAAATTCTTAGCCTTAACATAAATATATAAATATATATAGATGCCACCGAACAACATTCTTTCTCTAAATCTGGAATTAGTTGCCAATGAAAGAATTATTAAATTATTACGGTTCCGAATTTAATTTTTTATTCAGGGAAATAATCAGATTTCCCCAATGATTTCCCATTTTTTTTTAAATTAAATTAAAACAAAAACAGATGAGATAATTACCTTTTTTGCTGGTGAATTTCTTCAAAAAGTCATTTCTGAATCACCTCCTTAAATGGAATGCACTGGAGATGAAGATGACTTTGAAATGAAGTTTGAGGATATCGTTTAATGAATTAGGAGAAAGGGTTTCGTTGACCTCCCAATGGAAGGGGAGGTTGGCACAACTCTCAATGTGGAGTGAGAGGTGGGATACCTTTAAAAATAAATAGAGAACAATCACATTTCAGTTATCTATGATTGCAAATTAAAAAACAATGCAAGATGTTAAAGAAACAGTATATAACAACTCTAATACACTTAAAAATGTTAAAGATAATTTGAACCCCAACACGGAAACTTCAGCACATTAGGGTTATGAGACAAAGCAGATTCTAACCCAATTCCAACTGATATATCACCACCAATGAAACAGATGGATAAATAAGATGAATAAGACAGTAATTAAACTACATTACACACCAATGAGTAACTTCTTCCTAACCCATACCTTCTTACGTGTCCTGACTCCTAAGACCAAAGAAAGCTAAGAAAGAGTTCAAAGTGCATAATGTGCCTGACGTTGATAACATCATCAACTATTACTGTGAGCTAATTAAAAACTCAAAATTGAAGAAAAACAGTTCAACTATTCCTCATATTTACCTGCTGCAACATCACCAGTAAATATAGCCAATTAATGGCTCAAATTGCCCGGTTCCTAAGTTTTAACGCGTAGATATCCACTGCACTCACCGTCCGTTTCATTTCTTCTCATCAGCTGTTACACGCTGCAATTTTCCTTCCATTTTGTTATAATTCGAAGGTAATATATTTTCACAGTGGATAGCTAGTCAATGTGTTAGTCATTACATATATATCAAATGAAACATCCACAAACATGGCTAGTGAGGCTTTCTTTTCAGGAAAAATACCATGTCGATCATTTTGCATCCAGAAAGATCAAGGACTATTATCACATGAAGGGTAAAGAACTTGCAATAAGATACATGATAATGAAAAAACAAAGCTAAAACTTCAAGAAGCCGACAAAATGGAGAAAACACTTTTCTGATGTGCATGTATGCTCTTGAGACCTTATAGTTTAGTAGAAAACTATATGTGAAGTTTGAATTTCTTATTTTCTTATTTGTTAGTTATCGATGTTGTAGAATTTTATCCAAGAGACCTTTTGGGAGTGTCACAACTTTATATACAACTTCCTGTAACGCAACTTTTACCATTGCTGGCCTTTGCAAGGTCCGGACTCCGGAGTATCTACCACCTGCCAAATATCATAAGATATTAAGATGTCTTGGAAGGAAAGAAATTAAACCAAACAACACCATATATTGTCTTGTGTTTTCCTTTTATAAGATAGTTCCTCATATTTCCAGAAGTCAAGCGAATACATGAAAAAATGCCGAAGTAAATTTACTTGTGAAAATTCTAAACTAATGACAGACGCCGCATTGGATCCTGCATTTTCTTTTGCACCAAAAATGATAATTATTCTTGTTATTATCATCTTCATTCGAATTATAAAGATGATTATAATGATAACAATTAATCTATTAACATCAAAAATATTAATAAATTTCATACAAAGCTTTTGGTTGGTAACCTAGCTTTTGATAACAATGTCAATCAAATAAGAAATATGAAATTAGGGCTAGGAACAAATAAGAAAAAATGAAGAAAAAAAAAAGAGATGGTATGGTAGATGATGAATCTACTTACAGGATATTCGAAAGAGTAAAAGCAAAACATCCACATGGAGTATTTTCCAAGGGTTGTAGAAAATTATATAATGTAATAAACCTGAACGTTACGCTTAAGAAATTACATGACATGCATTCAAAATTTTTTGGCTGCACATCCTCGCAAAACAGTTTTATTCGGTTAAGAAATTACATGACATGCATCCTATTTTTTTTTGGATGAACATCCTCGCAAAACAGTTATATTGCGGAGCTTAAATCAACTGCATAAAACGTGTAATTTATATTATTCATGGAATTTGTGTTAATAAGAATCAACACGTATGATTTCCAAGGAATTTAATTAAAAAAATCATATTTATTTTCTGGATTACCTTATGTATGACTAAGAAATAACAAACAAATTCCATTGGAAACGAACACAATTGATTAAAATGTAACGTTGCCAGTGAGTCTACCAAAGAGGTCTGAGGATGGCCTTTAATCTGCGTGATCCTTATGTACTTATTGAGTTCCTAGCGCATATTTGTCCACTTTTTTTCTTTCAAATTTCAACATCTACAATACCAATTCTTTCACAGCCTTTTGAGTTGTGTTGTCCTGCAAAATGTTAATATAGTCTGAATCCTGGTGTACTATATTACAAATTCAATGCAAGACTACAAATTCAATGCAAGACTAACCAACCAGATACAAATTCAACTACAAATCAAAAGGGAATACAATGGGTAGACAAACCCTGGTCATGAATCTCCATTGCTCTATGATTTTTCTTCTCACCCACCAGACGTATGACTGCAAACCTAGTAGACTTGTATTGTTTATATACACCTCCATAGCTTGGCCACTACGAAATTCCTTTTGATCTCTATCTAAAACTGGCTTTATTATGGAATTTAACTACATTATATGGAATTTAGACAAAACGAATCAACCATGTTTCTTAATTTAGACACCTAATTCCCGAGCACAAAAATCTACCATAATTTCTCTCAACTCATCCGTATTGCAGTTAATATGATGAGTATGTATTTTTTATGATGAGTCATATGACATTAGATTTTTTTCATGACTTTTTTTAATCAAGAGTTAAATTTGATTATGGAGGAGAGAGGACAATTGTTCATTACGAAGTTCATTAAGAAACCACTTTGAAAATGTCTTCCATGGACCAAGTACTAAACTTGAACATGCTACAATCTCTACTCAACTTAGCATGTTTAACAAACTTTACCAACTATTACAATGTTCTCCTTCCGGTGAAATGACATGAAAAATCTATAAACCTTTAACAACAATGTTGTTCTCATTAACCATCTTCAATGCTCTCATTCTACTCAGACATTCACATCATTAATACTGTCCAAAACCCCTAAAAATAACTTTTGGGGTATTCCCCAACTATATTGCACAGATAACTGCATTCCCCTACGTGCAAGTGCTTCAGCTTCCTATACCATTTTTATTCTTTGTAGTTTGGTCTTGGCATGAATCCATTGCCTTGTTTTACATGCAAACCTGTATTGTGGTCAAATGAGCGCAAATTAAAAATGTGACTGCAAAAAAATATTGTACTTTTGTGTTTGCATTTGTATTAGTGTTACATTATGTTGAGAACTTGACTATAAAAAAGAACTGTATCGTTTTAATTGCTGACAGTAACTCCAATACAACCTGCCAAGCACGAAGATTGGATATATTCAAGACTTTACGATTTGAGAGCTAAAAATATCTCAAAATTGGAAATTGGACTCAACTAATGTTGACATACCTTACACGTTGCAGCTATCAATTTTTTTTTTTTTTTTTTTTTTTTTTAAATCAGACAGCCGGGAAAATTTGGGAACTTTTTGCCTTTGGAAAACAGTGTGGTTGGCCACCCGTAGTGTAGGGTAGGCTAACCTCTCAAACCCACAACTATCAAGTTGGATGTCACTAAAGGTTTTTGATTATCAAGCTTGGTAATTAGTTGCTCTTTTGCCTCGGCGACAGTCTAAAATCTTTTTTCTTTTGCCATGGCAATAGTCTATAATTCTCGCCGGAAGATATTATATGAATCAAATATCATTTTTTCAAAGGTTTTCCATGAAATTCTTCTTTGGTTTCACCATAAAATGAAATTCTGCTGAGAGTGTAAACATGAAATCTTAAAAAGAAAAGAACATTCTATTTTACCTTTATTTCAGTTCATTTAGGTGTTTATTTTGTGATGATTCGTCACATGAAGAGCAGTTACACATGTCCTTCAACTTGAGCAAATTAATGATTCTACTATAGAGTGATCAACCTGGATAATCCCGCGTTATTGAATAGAAACCACAATGACTTGTAGTAATTCAAAAGTTAAAACATAAGTGTTTTCAATTTAAGATGTGAATTTCAACAAGCTTCTCCTATATCTCAAGCCTAAGTGAACTTAAGCCACTTTTAACCTCACGATAGATGTATAAACTACAGGTGATATTAGTTAACCCTAGGCTAATAGATATGTTAGAAGGGCCTGGATTAGGAAGAAAAAGAAGCAGCATATCACGTTAACCTGATTCCGCCACAACAACTTACTTTAGCATTTTAAGTGGGAACTATTATGGAGTTTCGTCCTCTTTTTTAATCTCTAAACTAAATTTGAATACACCTTTGTAATCAAATAGTTCAAATATTGACAAATGGTGTCTCACTGTTAAGATAATTTTAAAAAGATAGAATTGAAATGCTACATGAAGAGTCACAAAATTTGTAACTTTCCAGTACTCTTATAGTTAATTTATCGCCACGGTGAGCATGAACTATGCTCCCATGAGCTCGTTTACACATGGCATTACCCTCTGTAGACCTGCAACAAAGAAACCTGCAAGAATTTGTATTTCAAAACATATTAATTTTCTTAAACATATTTTCGTCAAACGAACATATTTTTCCCCTAAATTTGACTTAACTTGCCGATGAAGTAATCGCTAAATTTGTACTACGATCGAATTCCCGAGCAAAACAGTATTGAACAAAGATTTGTAAGGACACTGATTGTTTGAGAAACTGATTTATTATATATGGATTTTCCAACAAAATAAGGATTTAATATGAATAATCTAGAAAGACACCCCGAACCCTAGGAATATTGGCAGTTAACTCTAGAAATATTGCTTGAATAATTAATCAAAATAGTCTAACTCCATCTCCCAACAACAACGCTTTGAATTAGCTAGTTGATCTATCTAAACATCGAAAGACATTTCAGGAGTTACGTACTCGAAGTAATACATCTACTTACACAACAATCAGGCTGACATTTCAGGAGCTATGGACTCAAATTAATACACATCTAATATGTTAAAACTCATCAAAAAGTGTTAAAAGACATAAACCTAAAATATCAAAGCAAACATTCGCATCAAAATATCTTTCCACAAAGCCAGAGACCATAATTGAAAATACGAATCAAACATTTCCAAAACACCCGCATCCGCATGGAATAAATGGACCAACACACAACACATATCCCACACGAAACAGTATGATATCAAAAAATTTAAAAAATATATAGAGATGAGAAATGATGATTTTATGCCTGTTTTGGTATTACTTGGGCCATAAACTTCGGTCATTAGTATCGATATTGGTCGCAATATTTTTGTCAGGTCATAGTAGCATCTTTGGTTAGTAAGGCCTACGATCTTGATCATTAGAAATGGTCTCAGTATTTAGTTTGTTGAGCCTTCTGTCTGAGCTCAACTTCATTGTGCTAAGGATGTTGGGAGCAAGTTTCATTGTGCTATTCAGCTTGTTGATAGGCTACCAACCAAAAGTTGTGTCTAATTTACCTTATGCAATTTAATATGATTTATGTTGCATGGGAAATTGTAGTGATAATAAGAGAAAGGGTGAAAATAGGAAAAAACATGAAAATTTATGAAACCCAAACAATTTCTTAATTAAAGAGATTTCACCTTCTCCGCCTATATATTGGGGACGGTGGGAGTAATAAACAACAATTCTTATACTATCATTACTCTATAGAATCCACATAATTAGACTATTTCATTAAGTTAGATCTATTATATTACCATTTATAAAATGTGTTAAAAGAAAAGTGTGTACAATTAACCACCGGAAATTCTTGTGCTTTCATAGCTTTTGTAGATGCAACTTTGCATATGTTTCATCACCAGAAATTCATCATATTGTTGCTGTGTGTCGGACACAATCTTTAACGCCATCTTTTTGCGCTCATATCTTTAGTAGATGTAACTGTGCATATATTTTACGACAACTAATTAACTCCATAAATTCGCATCTTGACATAAAGAAAGAAAACTAAAGTTAAAGACAACAATAAATAAAGAAAAAAAGGCTTCTATACTTCGAAAGGAGGAAATTCAATTCATACAATATTAAATCAAGAGATCGAACACAAAGAGATCATATTAATTCAATATTAGGACACTTCCAAGGGCAACCATCAATGTTAAGCTTGCGGATTCAAGCCTTTTTAGTCGATATGATCTCTATAAGCGGTGGTTATAGGCAGAGTGCGACATTCTCGAAATTCCTGCAGAAGTTCACGTCTAAGAAGAGTGCGACACTCTATTGAAATAATCCACAAAGTATAGGCAGGTATCAGTTATTCCAATTTTTCATTACCTGTGGGTATCGAACTCTTTTAACTTTAGATTCTTCGGTGTAATGAATTTTTTTCATGAAGATTTGTAAGCTGATAACGATGACAAATCCTACATAATTCTTGTTTTTTTTTCCCTAACATCACATTGTTTCAGCCTTCCATGAAAAACGAAACTTATCCCCAACGTTCTATCATGACTCATAGGGTAAAGGTATAGAGCAACAAAAACAACAAAAACTGATAGGAGAAGAAAAATATTAAGTTAGCTTACTGACAAAAAATTTTTGGAGATGAGAAGGTTAAAAGATGCATTTGCCAACACTGTACAATAATGGATTCTCGATGATCAGGAGTTCAAGTAGTCCACTACCGGAAAAATAAACTGCAAAACGAATGAATAATACATTAGAAATACAACCACATAAAGAATACAACCATTAAAATGTTCTATAAAAATAATGTACAAAGACAGATTAAAGTAGGAAACGAAAGCAAAATCTCATGAGCTGGGACTTTTAAATCAAGTTTTTGAAATTAATTATCTAAGGATTTACCTTAAACTTCAACTTTCTTTTCCTGTCCTTTGGTTTTTATATCACCACTGTGTTTCATCCTCCCTTCTTAAAAATTCAGTGGATAGGGGTTTATTAAAATTGAGCACGATCCATTTCACTGCCGGTCGAGGCTTTGCTTGATTGGATATTGACAGCCATATCCTTAAAGAGGCAGAAAACAGAAATACAGTGACTGATTTACACATAAACACAACAATATGAAACCCCAGTATTGAGTAATGCCTACCAGTGTTACCACTAATAAGCATCAAGTTGACTTAGAAGAAGAAATTAGAGAAGATGAAAACTGCATCGACGTTGACGGAACTTCTAATGAATTGCACCAAAACCCTATAACGTTTATCCATGACAGAGGTAAACCATATATATTTCCAAACTCATGATTTTGTAAATATGTTGGTTTTTCACCGCTACCACTTCCCATAAAAAACACCCAAAGATGATCTAGTTAGATTGAAGTTTATTTCAATCAAACTGTACATAACCAAAATCATTAAAAGAATAATATGAATAGTTATTACATACTATCAAAGCTTCCATCCAAAGAAAATCAAACGTAAAAACTAATTAAATTTCCCTGCATACAAACCTTGTTTACGGTTCTCCATTGCTTTCTGTTTTTCCTCCCAAGCCATCTAAATAGATACTTTGCGTGCAGAAAAGTATGTTGAGGGGTTTCACAGCATTCTCTGAAAAAAACTATGCACAACTCTCGAAGCATATTCTAAGCAGGGATATCAATGATTTTTCATATTTGTTCTTCTCAACTAAACTGAAAATCTAACTACAATAACAAATATAGAAAAAGAACATATTAGGGATGTGAGAAATTTGAGAGTATAAGCAGTTTAGGGCTAAAATATTCACCTTTTTCGGTTATTCCTCAACAAAGAACAATTTCGTCAATGCTATTTCAACTCTGGGGAACGTAAAATATATTCACCGTATATATGGTTACTGAAGATCCTATATCAAGAAATAAATCCAAAACTTCCAAATTTAGCTAAACGTATGCAAAAATTTAAGAAAACTCCTTGAAATGGAAAAATACTATATTTTTGTCGCCTAAGATTGGCATATGATCTTAAAAGGAAAATCATCACCATCAATACTTAAAATATGAATCTACAATAAGAATGGCAAGTATCTACAGTAGGTTAGGAATCAGAGATTTGCACCTTAAATTAAATTTATTTTAGAATATATGGTTTGTCTAAACATGCCAAAAATAAATGGACCAAATTCGACTGCTTTAAATTTGGCGCAAGATAAGAAAAATTATTTTTTAGATTAACATGTATTTGGTATAAAAATCAAAGTATGGAAATAAATAAGATTTTTCATTATTAGATATTAATTCATAATGTCGTTTAAAAAACGTTTTCTTTTTTTTTTTTGATCAAGATTTTGTTATAAAATTAAAATTCAAAGATTTTGTTTCCTGAAAATAGATTTTAAAATTTCGAAAATTTTGGATCAGAAAGTTTGCTGCTGCTCAGGTAAACTCACCGTATATACGTTTCTTATTCCAGGAAACAAATATATTAGCGGGAGTTAAAATAGGACTGAAATCTAAGAAATCCCAAATTTCACAAATATGTATCCATCTAATCCAGGTAAAAATATTTAGGCATCTTAGCTTATTTACGGTCGTTATATTTTCATATCATTATTTAAGAAAATATAACCTATACGTATAAGAAGATATTGTAGTCGTTATATATGATATGACTACCAAAAAAAAAAAAAAAAACCTATGTTAAGAAACAAATCTAAGACTTCCTAAATTAGCTAAATACTTGCAATGAAAATATTGTCGAAAAATCTATTTTCAGTAATTGATTTGGAGCGTCAGATCGGGTCATTTTATTAAAAATTAACGGACACGAAATGTAGGGGGTATAAGTTGCTTTTCGACCAATCAGGAGCGAGGGTTTTGTTCATCGGCCAATGGGAAGGGAAGTTACCGCAACTCTCGACGTGGTGTGAGAGATAGCGTGGGGTTTTTAGGTTGTTGATTCTTTTTCTGCAAGTTGACAACTAGGCAATGAAGAGGTCAAAGAATAGTAGGGTTGGAGATCCATTTTTTTTCCCTAACTTTTCGGAGAATTAAATGCAAAATAGGAAGGAAGATGTCTTGTTTATAGTGCCATATAGGAAAGACACACAACCTCCATTGGAGAAGCTCTTAAAGCCGCGACATAATGGAGATTATAACTCGAAATCCGGTGGACTCTCATATTTAAGCGTCCCCCAAAAGTTGTTCAGAGTAATTGTTGAGATCAGGCGTGGCGTTTAAACAAACATGTTTTAGTTGATAAATTTGAATGCCTTACCAAATTTGTTAAATTTGCGACAAAGCACTCCATCAGTCAAGATAGGCTAGCAGATTCCCCAATTACACCTCAAAAACACTTTTCACGCGCCATCCCCGTAATCTAGTCTGATATATGGAATTCATCCAACAATGTAAGATCTAGGTTTAAATTCTGAACGCCTGCTAAGATTCACGTTGGAAGATACAACAACTCAACTAAAGAGTTGGCGTAGGTATCATATTGATCTGAACGGACACAAAATTTGGTAAAGAGAACTAAAGATACATGGATATTATTAATTTCCAGAGAACGCAACTCGGGGTAGTCAAAACACATTAGATCAGTCAAAATAAACTAAAAGGCCAATATAAAGATACAATGGGATGTTAGTAAGTATTTCGAACTGTTTGTTCGCAAACCATGATCAAAATGATCTAGAGTCCAGATATAATACTTTGTGAAATAAAAAACATACACTATGAACGTATAAGCTAAATATCCAAATTTCACGGACTAAATTTTTCAGGTGAGCTCATCCACAATCCACAATCCCTTGGATACAACAGGGTATCTTCCATAAAAAATTCCTTTCAAGTTTGTAGGCAAAATATTCCTTAAGAATCCAAGTGATGCTGCACCTCTGCAACTAATATCTACAATGTAAAAGAGCTTCTTAACATCTACCATTAAAGAGGTGTTTTTCTATTCTAACAACCTTGGGATCTCAATTCCATTTATCTTCTCCAAAAGGGGTTGAATTTGGCCAACTAAAATGAGAAACTCTTCTTTTGAAATCACAAAGAGGATCAAATAAATCATTAGACAAAACGAACAATGAATTTATGACTAAATCCTCTATATGATAAATGAGTTACTTATACAATAACGTTTTCTACTCTAATCCTCTGTATAAGAATATGCTTATATTAGTCACAACAAAATCCCTTATGTTAAACTTCCACATATGAGATATTGTTGTGCAAAACTGGATTGTTCCCCCAAGGTCGAGCGTGTTGGTTAGTGGTAGGATGGAACCAAATCCTAGAAACAAAAGTAGGTGCCAACAACAAAAATTAAGTACACACAAAAATAAAGAGCCACATAACAGAAACAACCATTTTAATGATTTAAAATATGAATGAGAAATGCTAAGTTAGTAATGAGATACTTGGATCAACCACATCCTGAAAATTGTCAACAAAAGATAGAATTGCAGAGGGGGTAGGAAGCATGATGGTGGTAGTTTTGAAGCTATAATTTTTCTTTGCTGAAGGTGTAACATCATGGCACCAAACTCCACCTTTAGCATACTTTGAACTCTCTCGAAACTTCCTATAAAAAAGTGGGTAACATCAATATCACTATGTACTTCTTTCTAAGTATAAGAAATGTATTAATTACTAATCGACTACTTCACGCACCTTTAAGTTCTCTAATCGCCGTCTGGAAAGTACAAACAGTCTTTCCCCGATCCTTAGCTACCTACATATATGCAACCTAAGTGAGATAAACAAAAACAATTGGTTCCAAGAGACAATTGATATGTTCATCCGAATTCTCACCTCATCAAGACCTTTGGAGCAACAAACTAACAAAGCGACTACTCCAGTAACCAATGTCTTCGGGGATGTTATGCCAAATATTGAAGCATAAACAATTTTCCATATACATTTTTCTTCTTCTTGTAACCGAAACACCCTAACAAAAATAACCTCAAATGTGAATCATTTCGAATGAAGTACTTGGTGAAATCCATATTAAAGATACACATAGATTAAACTTAAGTAATATCAATTTACAAAAATCACAGTTGCAATTTACCTCCAAAAAATTATTTTAAATAACGAAATATTCAAGGGAAATGAAGATAAAATTTATCTTGGTCGAATTTGTTCACATTTTGTTGTAACATTGTACAGGATGGGGAATGAGCTATGACGTACAGTTTGGAGTAATACTAAAGTTTTACCAAATTATACGTGGGGGACCTACCCTGGATCATACAAATTATTGGAGCAAAACTGATCAAGTGGATGACCTTTTGCAGTATTATACTAATCATTTAACAATTCAATTACCAATGACCACCAGTTATAGAACTCTGTCTCTAAGTTGTTGTCCATGTATAGAAATATGGATATGCACTCTTAAGTTGATTTTGTTATGTATTCAAAAGCCAAAAAAAATATGATTTTTCTTTATTTTATATTTTTATTGAGGCTTATGTACAACTCCTAAACCCATATAATGTATCTTCATACTAACATATCATGTTCATGACTGATCAAAAATATTACAGTAGTCTCTTGTTTATAAAAACTACTAATCTAACAGGTCAAAAGTGTACCTCATCAGCATCATCGATATCAAGATATCCACAAAATCTGCAGTACTATTAACAACCACCAAAGGGTTCACACAGACCCCAAAAAGTTTATGAAAATTCTAACCATCGGCAACTTCTATGAAACATGATGTATTACTTCTCTAGGTATGCAAAATCTTGTTGAACCTAGAAAACCATTTAGATGAAATCAGAGAAAATTCGCCGAAAACACCATACTTGTCAGTTGTTGAATAAACTACTCGTGAACAATGCCAAAAGTATTTCAGGCCTCTCAGCTATCAAGGGTGCATCTTAGCTAAGAGTTGGACATAAAAGAAAAACCCTTTCATTATTTTGTAGTTGGGTTAACACTCCTGACCCTACTAAGAAATATAATGAACCCAACTTCACCACCAAAATTGATGTCGTTGTTGCTCGTTATTGCTGCCAGATACGATAAAAAAGAAGATAATTATTAGCATTATTTGTTCAGAGTACAATTTCAGATTTTCTATCGCTATGAAAGAGGAAAACTTAGTGTTACTAACATCACCGCGAAATTACCTCTCAATAAAGTTGTAAGCTAGTGATGCTTGTGTAGATATAAGAATTTCATTCATACAAATTCGTCTTAGGACCTGCAAATTAGTTATGGATATATCACTTTCGTGTCTTACAGGGTTATATGAACAAAAATTATGCATCCTCACCATTGATGATAGCGTGGGAAAGAATTAAATTATAGAAAAACAGACATCAAGATAATATGATTTGAGAATACAATTTACCATTCCGTTCCAACTCAAGCAATACAAATCCACATCAAAACCAATCCAATATTTTTCTGAGGCCGTACCAATGTTCCAGAGTACTGACCGTTCTGTGATGAGAATTATCCCGAACTGGCTTCATTCTTTCCAAGACAATAAAAATTCAAAGGAGCATGATTTTCCTAGTGAAGAGTTTGCCATACAAATTATTCCCATAACCTATTGACTCGAACAATAACGGCGCATGTTTGCCTTCTTCGAGGTCACACGATCCCTTGAAGCTTTCTTGTTCGGATGGCTTCCCATACCGGTATGAAGCTATGTTCAATAAACAAAAAACAAACAATCTAAAACAAATTAGAATGAATGGCAGGGATACGATAGGTAAGCAAATCCTTGCATAACATTGTACTATATCATATTTTTGGAGACCAAATTAACTAACAAAAGAATTTAAGTAAAATAAGATACCTATTTTGGCAAACAACGGTACAAAGGCAATGAGACATGTTTCTGAATATCTGATGCACCAAACTTGATCCATAAAAATATATTTTGGATGGAACATTTTGTCTAACATGTAAATTACACATTTTTATTAAAAAAAAAAAAAAACTATGGTGGGTGACCTTTGAGCAGAGACGGAGGGAAGCGGTGCAAGTAGCCCTTGCATTGGAGGTGATATACAATGAATCAGAAGATTCAGAACTGAACCACCATGGATAGATGCATAGAGAGAAAATGCTATATGTCCACCAATGCCTTCCCCCACTCCTTTCCACCGCTTATGTCTCGTGAAGGCATTGGTGGATTTCAATAATAATGGGACCCCATGTTTTTCCATGGTGATCAAAATGGGTAGAATCTAGGGTGTGGATGAAGCCACCTAATGGGGGAAGACAATGGTGAAAACGGTTGGTGGGAGTGTAGCACTTTCGTGCATAGATCTTATAAAGGACAACGATTTTTTGTGGACAAAAGCTAAATTCAGGAAAGAGGAAAAACTTACATGCGAACTGGTAGAACCCCGATGTTGTTTTTGAATGGGATGAGACATTATATTATATGGATAAGCCATTTAAAGCTGCAATTGGGGATTGCATCTAATGTCGAAAAACATTCAACAGGAGGAAGCTGATGAGACAGTTTATTGATGTGATTTTAAATTGTTGTTGTAAAGTGGTAGTAAAGATTCGTTCAAAGACTTGTAGAGATTTGATTTAGACTTAATATATACACAAATTTGTCACAATATCGAGAGGTACTGAGACTCGGGATTCCACCATAAACTCATTCATGCGATTCATATATTTATTCCAAACAATTATATCTCAAATAATATTGACTCTAATTCTTTGCCAAGGTAGATTTTTAAAAGATTGACTGTAAATCACTAGCATGATGCATCAAAAGAACTTAGACCAAGCATATATCATCATACGACATCACAATCAATTAAGAAAAATCATAAAACAATTGATAATAGTGCAAGTAGTCATAAAAGAATTAAATATAATTACCACATGAATGAAATATGGCTTCCTCCGTCGCCTCAGAAATGGGGTTTAGCTCCTCATAGTCAAAACACGCTCAAAATAATAATCCATGTCTCAATAGGTGTTTTATTGAAGAAAATATAATAGACAGAAATTCGCAACGCTGTTTTACTGTCACAGACGTCACTGTTACAGTTCGGATGTTGTTACAAAGAAAAGATGACTGTTTTATTTTTATTGTGATCTACTATTCTTCTTCTTCGTCGCCTAAAACTGCATGAACTGAGTTCTGCAACTTATTTTTCTCCGAACTCAACTCCAGTTGCTTCTCTGCTATCCTCCATTCGGTCCCCACAATTCCCTAGGTCTCGACCACCCTCTGGGACCTTCCAAGAGCTTATATATACTCAACAGTAACAAAGAATTCCTAGAAAATCTCTCTTTTTCTTTTACCCCAAGTCACAGGGTTTTTTTCTTCTCCTATTATTTTCTTACACCTCACTGAGTTGTAACAAACCCTCTCAAATATAGAAACAAATCTCGATCAGAAGATACCCTCCCAAAGTTCACGTAACTTCCAAGTTTAGAATAATAACCCGATATTCTCCTCGGATCTGTTTTCTTCGACAAGATTATATAGCCCAATTTGATTGAACCAAACACACGTACCATACCTATAATGCTCTAACAGGTACAACCCAAACCAAAACAGCGATCAAGTCATGTTAAATCTCTTCTAAATTCGATCCATGGAACACGCAGTAAACACTTCCCTTTTTTTTCCTATGTCTAAGCCAAACTCGATGAACTGGCCTCATTAATTGATTTTTGTTGGACCTAATAACCCTGTTCAATCTTAACATGACCAACCCAAACAAAACCCGTGATTGAATCTCATCCAAACACGTCCAAAACCCAAATCAAAACTACGCCAGTTGCTGCAAAAGATTCCTACCAAAACGTCAGTTTCGAATGTTGAAGATGAGTGCCCCATAACCAACTGTCGGGTGCCTTTAACACATGGGGTATCCTGGGGTGCAAATAACAAGTGGGTGCCCCTTAGTAATTGAGTGCCCCTTATCCAAATAAGGGGGTGCCTTTAGTGATTTTCTCCCACGAGCGCAAATACCACTTTTCGAGCCAATTTTTCCACACATGTTTATTTCTCCAAAAACACCTACAAAGACACAAAAAGCCATAATAAATACAAAATCGAGCACTAACAATATATACAATTGAGATCAAAATAGACACAAAAACGTGTCTATCATTTATTCATCTCAAGTGCTCGATTGGATATACATTCTTCCTTTCTAGAGAGGATTCTAATCGTTCCAAGGGTTTATGCGCGATTACGGAATATAGAAAGGTGATAAGGATTATTGCGAACGATCGGGGACATAAAAGACGGCTAACTATTGGATTAAACCTTATCATTCGCCATTTAAGAAACAGAATTAATAAACCTAGATTGGGACAGGATGGAAATACAGCCATTGGATTAACCAAATCAGTACGTTATTCTAGGAGGGAAGGGAAGATCCTAGCCAGTAGTTAGAAATTCCAATGTATCCTGACCGCTGGGTGACACACCAAACCCTCCTGTTGCATAAGCATTGATGTAAATCAAGGCTTTGGTGGTGTTAATAGCGGAAATCGGAGAAGCAACGGTGGCTAATTTCTATCACATAAACAACATTTGAAATTGGGGATTTCTGGTTTTGAGTTTGGTCTAAAATGATGTTGATTGTGTTCGATAGTTAGAGCAGCCATTGCTAATAATTTGGGGTTCTATGTAGAACAAGGATGAAGGTCTGAAAATGGGTTTAGGTAAAATTTCTCGATTGAGAAATATCACAACAACTGCAACAGAATTTGGGGGTTTTGTATATCGACTGAAATCAAAGATTTGTCTCAACAAATCAAACAGTAGTGAGAAGATGGAGAAGAGTTCTGAGTTCTATGGATTTATTTGGGGGTTTCAAATGAAGACGAATTGGTTGGGGCTTCAACAATATCGGTACCTGATTTAGGTCATCGATTGTTCGAGATGGGCTGATGGTCAGGTATTGAAGGTGATTTTGTTTATTCTTTCACTTTCAGTTGTTTGAGTTCGATCTGTTCCTCCAAATTCAAACAGCAAATCCAGTACTTAAAGATGCTTATGATGTTGGATGCTAGCTAGTTTATAGGATACGGTTTATGGAGAGAGTCCAAATTGTATGGAACTCTCAAAACCGTGTGATATTAGGTCGGTGGGATAATTTTGGGAAACCAAAATTAGTCGGTCACTTGGAGGTTAAGCAAATCGTGAATTAAACCTAGGTATCTAACTAGTATAAATAGGGGTCCTTGGTAGAGTTGTTTAATAATCCAACCTAGAAGAGTGGTAAAATTTTGTGCTTAGGTTTTTGGTCTCTTTGTTGGGAGGGTCGAGTATTACCGTGAAGGTCAATATCAATGTGATATGAAAAACTTGTAGAGAGAGGATTTTGGTGTTCTAGTGTTTAGGGTTTGGGGCTTTGCCCTAAACCAAGTTTATAGACGTTTTCCATGTTTCTCCTCTGTTACTAGCAGTGGTGAAGACGGTGTAAAAGATAAGACATGAGTCTGGTTCGAGGAATGATTATAAAATTGGTTTCTATGGTTTTCTTCGATGGTGCTCTCGGGTATGTCTTGTTAACTCTTTGGTCTTGTTTTGGGTTGTGGAAAGAGCATGTAATGGTCTTTTATTTAATGGAATTTTTTCCGGTGGTGTTGGCCGTGGACGTAGCCTGTAAAGGTGAACCACGTATATCTTGTGTTGTGTGGTTGTGTACTTCTTTATCTTTTGTGTCTCTCTTATTATTTCTCCAATATTTGGTTCAAATCACCAATTGCCCTTTGTGATCCTATGATTCCGCTGCGCTCGGGGTACCAATTTTCCTAATAATTGGTATCAGAGCCAAGGATGGGCTGGGGTGATTGAACCTGGAATTGAACGATGGTTTATTGTTCGGGTGGAGAAATATGTTTTGAAGATAATGTATGAACCTGTGTTTACACAATGATGGATTTGTGATGTGATCTACAAATCAGAGGTTCAACTTGGTAGAAGTTTATGTTCTTTGTTTGGTTTTATGATATAGTATGGGATGCAGAATAAGACCGAATGAGGTGGAATACATATATACTTCTTGAAGAGTGTTAGTAATCATGCACTATAAAGAATGGGTTACAAAGTTTGAAGAAAGGATGAGACTGTGAGGTCTCATGTGGAAGCAAGTCCAGCAACGCTTCAAAGTTATGCACGAGAGGTTATGGATTTATGTTTTTAAGTCTATGTTAAAGTATTCTTGATGGCTTGCACATAATTTCAAGAATGTGCCCGATCTCGGAATCATGTACCACAAAATTACGGGCATTCACACGGTATATATTCTGAGAGAGTATGTTGGGTGTGATGGTGGTAAAAAGTATGTCAGATTGGTGATGGCTTTGAGAATCTCTCAAAGGATTAAGCATGTTAATCACAATGGATATATCTGATGGTTTGTTTCAGATACACAATAATCATGACATGTGTTGGAGTATGATATTGAAGCTAATTCTTCCTTTTTGGATTATAGTTCAATATGTTGTTAGCTTACGGGTTAGGTGGAGCTAGAGGTGATTCTTATGGATGGTTATCTTGGTGATCAATGGTGGAGTCTGTGCAAGGATTCGTTGATGTGATTAAAGATATTCATGGTGTTTGTGAAACGTGGCCAGTTTCATAAGTATTCTTCATGTAGAAGATGGTTTGAAAATTTTATCAACATCATGATGTTTTGGTCGAAGAGATGGTTTCTATGAAGATGGAAGTTCGGGTCTGAGCTTCAAAGTAATTCTATAGGTATATAGAGATGGTGAATAATGCTGGTGGAAGACGAAGGAGATTTCATGTATTCATCATCTCATGCATGAATGCATGATCCGAGATGGAGAATTGTTGGATGCTAGCTAGTTTATAAGACACGATTTATGGGGAGAGTCCAAATTGTATGGAACCCTCAAAACCGTGTGATATTAGGTCGATGGGATAATTTTGGGAAACCAAAATTAGTCGGTCACTTGGAGGTTAAGCAAACCGTGAATTAAACCTAGGTAGCTAACTAGTATGAATAGGGGTCCTTGGTAGAGTTGTTTAATAATCCAACCTAGAAGAGTGGTAAAACTTTCTGCTTAGGTTTTTGGTCTCTTTGTTGGGAGGGTCGAGTGCTACCGTGAAGGTCAATATCGATGTGATACGAAAAACTTGTAGAGAAGGGATTTTGGTGTTCTAGTGTTTAGGGTTTGGGGCTTTTCCCTAAACCAAGTTTCTAGACGTTTTCCATGTTTCTCCTCTGTTACTAGCAGCGGTGAAGATGGTATAAAAGAGAAGACATGAGTCTGGTTAGAGAATTGATTTTTATGGTTTTCTTCGATGGTGCTCTCAGGTATGTCTTGTTAACTCTTTGGTCTTGTTTTGGGTTGCGGAAAGAGCATGTAATGGTCTTTTATTTAATGGAAGTTTTTATGGTGGTGTTGGCCATGGATGTAGCCTGTAAAGGTGAACCACGTATATCTTGTATTGTGTGGTTGTGTGCTTCTTTATCTTCTGTGTCTCTCTTATTATTTCTCCTATATTTGGTTCAAATTACCAATTGCCCTTTGTGATCCTGTGATTCCGCTGCGCTCGGGGTACCAATTTTCCCAACATATGAAGTCAAGAAGCATAAATGGAATTGTAGTAATGGATTTAATCCATTGAGTCTGAAATCTGGAGAGGGAAATTGCTTGAGATAGTGATCAAATTGGTGTTGGTTTCGTGTAGTCTGAGATGGGATTTGTAAGACAACAATGAAATGAATTATTTGGGCTCGATTTGTGGTGGCGTGAATGGGGATACAACAACGTGGAATTGAAGAATGGAATGAGTACTGGCTTAAATGGTTTTGCACAGAACTGGTTGAGTCAGTTTAAGCAAGTCCATTGCAGGAGGCATAGAGGGCGATTGAGGTAGATAGTTGAGTTGGTGTTGCTGGTGATGACTTGAAGTCTGCTAAAATACAAGGGAAGTGGTGTTGTAGCTGGAATTTAGAAGTCAGAGAGTAGAAAGTAATGTTGGGGTATAGATTCCCATTGGTGCTTGTATTGGATTGGGATTTGGCAACACCGGTTAGGTCCTGTTTGAAGTCTTTTCTGTACAAATAAATAGGAGACGAATGAACTCAATGAAGAGAGGCCGGATTCAGGGAAGAAATAGGGTTTGAGCATTTCTACTTGTTTTTCAATTAGATGAGCTTATTTATTTCTTTTATCAATTTATGTGGCATTTTAGAAAGCCATGATTTTCTAAACTATTGTTAGGGTGAAAGGATGAACTTGTAGGTTGATTTGCTTGTGTTTCGAAAAAGTGTTTCTACCAATTGAACTTAATGCTAAAAATTTGTCTCTCTATCAATGTTTTATCTTCTAATTATGATTTTTCATGTTCTATGCCATGTATAGTCCACTGTTAGATTGTTAGAAGAACTCATTGAACCTTGATAATAATTTCCTTATGAGCATTCTCTCACTTTGTATGCCATGTATAGCTAGTGGATAGAAGTTCTACTTTAGGCTGAGAACAAATATATCTTTTTGTGAATTCTTGTCTATGAATCTTAAAAGCCATATCTTCCATGTATGAGTCGCTAGGTTTGCCACTATAATAAGTAAATCTGAGACCTTGGTAAGATAACATAAGTGAACCTAGCATACAACAGATTCTTGAATCCTTAACACCTTCACATCCAGGTTACATCTTTAATTATTTTGCATTTCTAGTTTCATAATATTAGTTTCCAATCCATAAATCTCTGAATATTTGTTTTGATTAGTTTGTTGATTGTATTAGTTAGTGGTAGTATGTTCACACTCCTCGTGGGAACGAGCCGTATTTTCCTTTGTCCACATTATCGACACTGCATTTGTTGTATTACAAGAAGTCGGTTTTCCGACCCATCGTCATATCCCAGGCATCTTGGCAAGGATCCATCTGAGTTTCTGTATTATAACACTTTATGGAGCATGAAGAAGTTTTTTAGGGTTTTGAGACTGACCTTTCCATGGGAAAGCGAGATGTTAATCTCTTCAATAATCAGAGTTCTCCAGTCATCGGTTTCAACGTCCTTGGGTTGTAAAAGCCATGTTGATGCCACAGTTCGTCGTTTCACTGTCAGAGTCTCTTGCAAGCCTTCAAACCGCAATTTGGGTTGTGAAAGCTTGTAGATGGGGAATTTGTTTTTGCCGATTTTTACGAAATCGAAGAGTCGACCGTGTGGATACTCCTTGAACATGTTGAACCTCACACAGATGCGCTACAAGAAGGGATTGCTTTAAGTTCGAGAGATCAATATATAAGACTCCAGCCTAAACCAGGAAAAATGGTAGTTCCAGAGTCAATTCGGTCACAAGAGAGGATGGGTTGATCTGTAGGAGGGAAGTTGATAAATGCGTGAGATCAATGGTGATATGAGATTGTAGGTGTGTTGTGGATTCAGCGTAAGAATGCTCTGAATGATTGAATTTTGCTTAATTGAGAGTGATTTCTCTGAGTTCGTGTAGACGGAAGATTGTTTGTATGAACTTTGATTAGAAATTGCTCATTTTGGAAAATATTGTTCGAGTGTTCGAAAAAACTTGTTCTCAATCAGCATTCAGAGACATTTTATAATCCCGGAGTTGAAAACGCCATGATCCCATGAAGTGTGACAGTTGCTGGAATCATAGAGTGGGGAAGTGGAAAATCGTGTTAAAACCAATTACTCATCGTGCTGAGACTCAGTTAATTTTCCACCCACTACTTTGCTGACTCTTCTAACTGATTTCACGACTTGATCACATTCTCATCATGGGTGAACACATGTGCCGTAGACCGCCAGACCAAAACCCTAGTTAATATCCCCCCATATGACACGATTGAAATCTCATGATTGTGGAGTCAGTTGCTGACTTCATGGGACGATGAGTCCATGTATTTCTGAGTTGAACATAATTTGCAAATGTTCTAAAACTCATGAATTTAACGTGTCTGCTGAGACGAGGTATCATTATAACCTAAAACGAGCAAACTGCGTTGCTGATTTGTTGAATATTGATAGTTGAATCAATATTCTTTGATCTGAGAAAATATTGCTAGTCTGAGCGAATATTGCTAGTTTAATGAATTGTTGGTAGTAGGACCAAATAAAATATTAATTTAAGTTACTGACTGCTAGGTCGAGCAAAATAAATAAGAATGTTGATCATGGAATCAACATAAAATTATCAGAGTGTTTGAACCTGCTCAGAATCATGTTTCTGTAGAGCTCTGGATTCAAAACCCTAATTTTATGATTTATTTCAAATCAACATAGGAACGATTACATGGGATGATGGGTTCACCATATAACGCCCAGATGCTCGAATGAGCAAAAATACCAAAGTCTCTTGAGGACCAATTGGTGAAATAATGATAAAATGCTGGTTTGATCATTTACTGAAATAATGCTCGTGTGAGCAACAAATAATGAAACTTGGTTTATGGAAAAATGGAGAACCGACCAAGAGGTCATGAGACTGGCTCTTGGTGTGCACGGGACCAATATATGGTCATTTGAGCAAATTCCCAACTGTTTGGAAAGAGTTTGAACATAATACGAGCAACTTAGCAAATTAGGTTAAAATCATTAAAACATGCGAGACCAGCTGTTTGCAAGCCTCGGGGTCACCCTTGGTCGGTCAAGGGGATGTGCCCGTGTCACCATGGTGTCCGCGCTTCAGTCCTGAGAATTTTGATATTTTCTGGTGCACGTTTTAGCAACATTTTGAGAAAATATGCAAAATACATGGTTTTTGCTGAAACTGGGAAAAATACATGAGATGAGGGAAAATAAAACAGGGAATTGAAAGGTGTGGGACCGTCCATGGCTAGGGCATGGACGGCCGGATGACAAGCACGGTCCCACATATTTTCCCAGTTTTAATTTTATGTGTTTTCTCTGATTTGAGGGAAATTCCATGAAACTGGAGAATTTGATGAAATTAGGGAACTTCCACGAGATGAGAGATAAAATAATAATATAATAGGGAATGGAAGTGTGGGACAGGCGCCAAGGCATTGACGGCCGGCCATGGGCTAGGGTCCCAAGACACTCTTCCCAATTTTATATAATTTTCATGATTTTAGGGAATTTTTATAAAATCAAAGAGATTTGTTGAAATCAGGGAGTTTTCATGGAATCCATGAAACAAAACACCAAATAATAATAAAATAATGGGCGTGTGGGACCGGCTAGGGCATGGCCGACTGGCTAGATCCCGGTCCCACGGTTGTTCCCAATTCTACCATATTTTTCATAATTTTAGAGAAAATTCATGAAATTGGGTAATTTTCATGGTTTTAGGGAAAATTCATGAAATCAAGGAATTTTCATAATTTGAGAGGAAATAATAAAATAATGGGGATGTGAGGTGTGGGACCGCCACGGCTAGGGCATGGTCGGCCGGTTGATGCTCGGTCCCGCAACACCCTTCCCTAATTTTATTATTTTTGATAAAATCATGAGACTAGAGGATTTCCTTGAAACGAAGGAAATTTGCTCGAACGAGAGAATTTTCATGAAATCAGGGAAAAATAGCAAAATATGATAAAATATAAAATTGAGCGCGGGACTGGTCACGGCATGTCCGGCCGGTTGATGAGCCCAGTCCCCTTGCGCCTTTGATAATATTTTATTATTATTATTATTTTTCCTTCCTATTTTTCATAAATTCATCGTTCGTTCGTATTTTTTGAAATGCTCGTTTGCGCACTCAAAATGCTGGTATGTGCATTATTTGTTAAGTACACTTGCACCATTTTTGCCAGGGCTTATTCGATGTTCAGATGCCTGTTTTCGTTGAATATTTATCACTAACCCATGGAATTCTGCTGGGAAGAACCACGAAATGAAGTGACGAAATATAACGGAGAATCGTAGAATATTGCTGGATATTCAGGCGATTCCTTGATGATTCGTAGAATATTGCTGGATATTCAGACGATTTAAGATAATTAATTGATGGCTCTATACTAGAAGGGCTTCATGTCTAGGAGCATTAATCATCTGAGGGTTGAGTAATATGAACTTGCTGGAGTGTCATATTCCTCATGTATAGTCAGGGAAAACCTGGTTGCATCCCGAAGATATTGTCGCTTTATACTAGCAGGCATGCTTCCTAGGAGCCGCCCAATCTTTCGATTCTATACAGTATAAGATGTGCCGTGGTCTCAGCTGGGAGACTACACATCTGCATCTTCTCTGAGAGACTTTCTCCATCAGAGGTTTATGGCATGAGCTTGTGGTTAATTTAATTGAGTTTTCTGAATACAAATTCACGTTTCATGTAATTTGTTAATGTCCAACAAAATCCTGATTTTCTTGTAAAAGTAAGGTCGCTCTTGTTGTTCTTTCGGGAATGACATTTTACGAAGGAGAGTTCTTGATTGAACTTGTAATTAATTGGCAAATATTTGCGGGGAGTGCGGCCGTGGAATATTGTAGGAGTTATCTTGTATCTTTATAAACTCCTTGATGAATACACTAAGTTTTGACTATGTGAAATCATCGAAACAAAGTTGATATGTTCTCTTTTAGTCATGAAGTATCTTTATGAGAATTTCATTATGATCCCGCTAGTTTTCGTACCTTTGCCAATTTATATTGATAAAAAGGGGAGAATTATTGTGCACTACAAATACATATGGTTTACGGATCATTATGTAAGTAGGAGTGGTTTTCATCGTGAGATGAAGTATTTACTAAGGGGGGGTGATACATATCACCATAGTGTTATTATCAAAGTTGTGATAAAATTGAACTTTGATGTTATATAATAATACTATGACACTGTATAACAATGATTCAGAGTAACTGTTTTCTCATTGTTATGGCTACGGATCTTCAACAACTATGATGTTCACTGGAGTACTTGGAAGTGACGAAGATTTCGAGTGATGTTGAAGAACTAAGGAAATCAAGCATTTGGATGAGAAGCTACAAAGTTTATTTATTTTTTTAATCCATATGTATTGATAGTTTTGTCACTAAAATTAACAAAGGGAGAGATTGTTAGAGCACTGCTTGGTCGAACTCACAAGCGTTGCTATCTCAAGCTTGTTTGGCAAGTTTATTTGTCAAAACTATAAGTCTTGATTTCTAGTCTACTTATAGCTATGTATCGGATTAGGATAAAATGTGTAGTAGAGCTTTAGTCTTCACGTCGTTCATCGATTGCAGACGAAAAAATAATAAGGGGAGCTTGTGGAACTTCATCAACAAAAGGTATGTGGAGACTTGAACTCATCTATCACTCAGAAGTTTATTTGTAATTTATCTCCTATTGAGACAAAAGTGTTATAGCTATATAGACTTTACTTTACACACATTAGATATTTTGAGCTGAGTTAAACTCGCTTACATATTTCTCTAAATATGTGTTGGTAAGCTTTCGCTTTAACCAAGTTCATCTTTTATTCTTGGCGAAAGTCAAAAGATGATCCTGTGAAAATCGCCTGGTAACATCTTATATGATTTGTATGAGATAGTCATTTGATAGACACGAAATGTTTCGTATGAATCATTTGATCACTTGAAAATTACTTTGAAGATAATAGTTTGTGTGAGACATCTATTCTCATCTTCTAAGAATGTTTCAATGATTAAAATAAGAGTTTATAACATTTAACCATTGTCTGGATATAACACAGTATGCGTACTTGTATGCTAACTGTTGCAAGTGTATTCCAAGTCCGGGAACTTAGTATGCATACCCGTATGCGTGTTGGTTTAATAGTTGAAGTCTGGGAACTATAGTTTATGTATTGATTTCAACTGAGTTCGGTCATGAACAATGGTATGCATACCCATTTGCATACTGGCGAACAAGACCAAGTCCGGGAACTTAATTATGGGTACCCGTTTGCATACTTGAGTTGGTTAAGTTCTAAAATCGGTTATGTATGTTTACATACTCATGAACAAATATATTTATATAATAAGGAATGCAATATTTGCAAACCGCGGCTATAATGTTCATGAATTGATTCGAGTGAATCAAAACCTATTTCGCTTCAATTGTGTCATATATGCTTCTATGAGAATATAAACAATTGAACAACTTTATAACTAGTTTCATTTGTACTAGTTGTGATTAAGATGAACAAGGTTGATACGAAAGTGTTCATATGGCCAACTTCGGTTAACTATTGTTGAGACAACTAAGTGTACACCTTTAGGTATGGTTACCCATATAGAAATGAAGGTACATTTCATTTGTGTGCAACAAGCTAAGACAATCTAACAGTTGAAATATATTAGCTTGAATCTAATCAAGTTTTAATCTAATGGTGAATATTGAATGCTTTGTAACCGTACGTAAACATGTACACCTTGTTGGCTCAATAATAGTTAACCGAAGTAAGCCATATGAACACTTTCATATCAACCTTATTCATCTTAACACAACTAGTTCAAATGACTCAAATGAAACTAGTTCTAGAGTTATTCAATTGTTTATATTCTCATATAAGTATACAAAAAACAATTGATGAAAAATCGATTTTGATTCACTTGAATCAATTCACGAACATTATAGCCACAGTTTGCAAAAGATTTCATTCCTTGTTATATAAATATATTAGCTCATGAACAAACGGATTTTAGAACATAACCTAATCAAGTATGCAAACGGGTACGCATACCTTCCCAACTCAGTTAAATCCCGAAACTTTGTGATCACGCCAGTATACGTACGGGTATGCATACTAAGTTCCCTGACTTCCTGTAAACCAACCAGTACACATACGAGTATGCATAATATGGTTCTGGACTTGGAATAACTTGCAACAGTTAGCATACAAGTACGCATACTATGCTCTATCCAATCATGGTTATTTTATTCTAAACTCTCAATTCAATCATTAAAACATTCTTAGCAGATGAGAATAGCTAAATCACACAAACTATTAGCTTCAAAGAAATTTTCAAGTGATCGAATGATCAATACGAAACATTCTGAGTCTACATCAAATGACTGTCTCACATAAATCATGTAATATGTTACGAGGCGATTTTCACATGATCATATTTTGACTTTCGTCAAGAATATAAGATGAACTTGGTTAAAGCGAAAGCTTACCAACACATATTTCGAGAAATATGTAAGCGAGTTAAACTCAGCTCGAAATATCAAATGTGTATAATCGAATTCTATATAGCTATAAGACTTTTGTCTCAAGTAGGAGATAGAGTATATAGACTTTTGAGTGATATATGAGTTCAAGTCTCCACATACCTTTTGTTGACGAAGTTCCACACGCTCCCCTTAGTAGTTATTCGTCTTCAATAGATAAACCTTGTGAAGTCTAATGCTCAATTATACTTTCTATCATAATCCGAGACTTAGTTATAAGTAGACTAGAAATCAAGACTTATAGTTTTGGCAACTAAACTTGAAAAACAAGCTTGATATAGCAACGCTTGCGAGTTTGACCAAGCAGTGCTCTAACAAGAATATTTCTCTCTCTCAACACGTCATCACAAAGGCTCACTCAGCTTCACACAAATGGGGGGATAAAAATTAGGGTTTTGGTCTGGAGATGTACGACATGTGTGAGGAATTCCCGACTTATTTCTCACCGCATAAAAGAGTAAAGGCGGTGGAATAATGAGATAAACTTAACCTAGTTTATCTCTGTTCCTGAAGAGATGGGAGAATTGCTCCGCATGGCACGAAAACCAATCCTTATCTTCACTGACCTGAGATCAGAGAATTCAGTTATAAATAGGTCCTCTATTTATCAAATCTATCACGATCTTTCTCATAACCTCTCAGAGCAATTCTTCTTCAAACCCTAAAATTTTATGATCTCTCTCTTCATCTGCTTCCCTCCCTAATACCAACCCTAAATCTCTTCCATGTGACTGAAGTAGCCTTTGAAATGCCATTATGCGTGGTTTAGGTGAAGACTATTCGTTCTCAACCTCCCGTAACTCACTGTAGAAATCCTAGAATCCCACTTTTAACCTCTCTAAAATTTTAGGTAACTACATTTTGGAGACCATAGTGGGAGGTTGTACACTCAGTTACAAGGTTAGGTGATAAACATGGTCGCTATCAAGATGGGAAGCTTTATCAATTCTAATGGAAAACGATCTATGGAAACTATTTTTGCACAAGACAATGAGAAGCGAGGCCCTACTCCCCGATTTATTGATCAGACCCATAATCCAGAGGAAGACGAGATCCAGGAAGCACCTTCCCACCTGCAAGATGCATGGTATAAGTCCACAATAGATGCTCTTGAGATGGTAAATATTGGAACTGAGGAATCTCCCAAACCTATACCTATCAGTGCATCTCTGTCACCAGAAGAACGTCTACTAATGGTAGATTTACTCAAAGAATACCAGGATATTTTTGCTTGGACTTATGAATAGATGCCAGGTCTAGACGAAAAATTGATTACGCATCATCTTTATATAATTCATGGATCTAAACCAGTGAGGCAACATCCCAGGCACTTCAAAAATGAAGTAGAAGAACAAATAAAAATTAAAGTATAAAAGCTGCTCACAGCCGGGTTTATCAAACCTATCCAACATCCTACTTGGTTACCGAATGTTGTACCAGTCAAGAAGAAAAATAGGCAAATCAAGTGTTGCGTATATTTTCGAGATCTAAATAAGTGTTGCCCGAAAGATGATTTTCTATTACCAAATATCGACATGATGGTGGATTCCACCAGCATTCATGCCATGTTCTCTTTTATGGACGGGTATAGCGGATATAATCAAATAGAAACGTTCGAGGGAGATTCCAAAAAAATTGCGTTTCGTACTTCTATTGGGAATTTTTATTACGCCGTCATGCCTTTTGGAATTAAGAACGCATGAGCTACTTACCAAAGAGAAATGACGGTGATCTTTCATGACATGATGCATAAATAAATTAAAGATTAAGTTGACGATGTGGTTGTCAAATAAAAAACCAGAGCGTCCCACTTTGAAATTCTCCGACAGGTTTTGAAAGATGCCAGAGGTACAATCTTCGGATGAACCCTTTAAAATGTGCTTTCGGGGTTTCCTATAGAAAGTTTTTAGGGTTCCAGGTGATGGAGGAAGGAATTAAAGTGGGTCACAGTAAAACTCAAGCGATAGCCACTATGACCCCGCCGAAAACGGCGAGAGAACTTAAAAGTTTCATGGGGAAGTTTCATACGTTCGGCGATTCATTATAGGCTTGGCACAGTTCATGGATGCCTTTGTTCTTTGCTTAAAAAATATGCTCAATTCATATGGACTTCCTCCCAACAGCGCGCCTTCGAATAGATTCAACGACTGTTACTCTCTCCTAACGTCATGAAAGATCCATCGCAGGGACGACCATTAATTTTATATACATCTTAGAATGATACAACATTTGGTGCCTTGATCGCTCAGGAGGATGATGATGGGACCGAACATCCAGTTTATTACATCATTCGTACATTGAAAGAAGCAGATCTGAGATATCCAAAGGTAAAAAATGCATGTATATCCATTGTGTTCACTATCCAAAAGCTCAGACACTATTTGTTGGCAAACAAAGTCACACTTATTACCAAAACAGATCCCATAAATTTTTTATTGGCGAAACCTGTTCTCTCTGGAAGAACGGCCCTATGGTTATTATAGATGTCTGAATTCTACATAGATTGCATTAGTCTGAAGGAAATAAAAGGGCAAGCCGTGGCAGATATCCTAGCATCTTTTCTAGGACAGGATACTACCTCATTACATGAAGACGTACCCGGAGAATTCCCAGGGATCTCTTTAGTAAAATATGGCGAATGGCTTCTCTACTTTGATGGGTCAGCCACCCCTGACATTGGAACATGGGGAGATGGTATTGTTTTGGTATCCCCAACTGGGGAAATATTTTCTCACTTATTCAAGCTTGACTTTAAATGTACCAACAACTCGGCCGAATATGAAGCATTTATGATAGGGTTGTCATTATCCAAACAAGCTAGAGCTTCACGTCTCGAAGTCATAGGTGATTCTAAATTATTGATAAACCAAATGAATGGGTTGTACTAGTTAAAGGAGATTATTTGACGCCTTGTAGAGCCGAAGTACAAAAACTCCTATCATATTTTTCTGAAATAGTCATAATTCACGTGGGGCGGACAGGCAACAGCCATGCTAACTGCCTTGCTACCCTGGCATCGAAACTCAACTTTGAAGGAGCTGAGAAGACTTTCACTGTCCTGAGGAATACTCTCCCTTCAATGTGTCTTGAGTAAGCTAATGATGAGCATAATGACTGGAGATCCTCAATAATTAAGGAACTTAACAACCCAACACCCGAGAAAAAGATTCATCTCAAAGAACTGAAGAATTTCTTCATGCATTACGGCGTATTGTATCGCAAAAACTGAGATGCGTTGGAGAAACAAAGTCACAACAACGATTACAAATGGTTCACAAGGAGATATGTGGTCATACATTATATATTACCCTATATAGAAGGCTTCAACGCATGGGGTACTACTGGCCTACCATGGAAGTTCAAGCTCGAGCACTGCAGGGAGCCTCTCCTGATTGTCAGGCTCCTCCTCATCAAGCATAATCGTTTGTTATCAATGATGGTGGAGATTTTCAAGAACCCTTTATTCTTTACCTCCATGATAATGTACTACCCTCTGACAAGTGGGCGGACTCTAAAATTTTCATAAGGGCCAAGATATTTCTTTATCATAATGAAACTTTATAACACAAAAGTTTCGGAGGAGATTTATTACTTTGCTTGGGAAAAACTGAAGCGGATACAGTTCTCAAAGAATTCCACGATAAGGAACATCATAGAAAGAGAAGGTTGTTTCTTCAGGTACACGGAAAATATTATTGGCCCACAATGGAAGACGGCGCTGCGTCTTTTGTTCGAAAATGTCACAAGTGCCAGACTCATGCGGATTTAATCCATGCACCAAGCATTCCCATGCATTCCATCAGTAGTCCTTGGCCATTTCAAATGACTCAAACGAACTAATTAGAGAGTTTTTCAATTGCTTAGATCTCATAGTCGTATACAAGACACAATCGAAGCAAAATCAATTTTGATTCACTCGAATCAATTCATGAACATTATAGCCACGGTTTGCAAAGATTGCATTCCTTATTATATAAATGGTTTTAGTTCATGAACAAACCGATTTTAGAAAGTAACCTTCTTAAGTATGAAAATGGGTACACATACTTAAGTGACCGGATTGAGTTTGTTTTTAACTTCCAAACTCCAGCAGAAATTCACGGATGTGAAAACTTCCGCCAGTATGCGTACGGGTACGCGTACTTACCCGGATATCCAACAACCGCCGGTACGCGTACGAATACGCATACTTTAGGTTTCCGGTTTTAGACTTTGATACAAATATGAGAACACACTATGTTTATATCCAAACATGGTTACTTGTTCTAAACTCTCATTTCAATCATTGAAACTTCCTTAGAGGATGTTAAAATAATTGTTATCCACAGACTATTTTCATCAAAGAGATTTTCAAGTTATTGAAATAATCAACATGACTTTTGTCACGAGTAAAGATGAAATTGGCCAAAGCGAAAGCTTACCAACACATATTTTGAGAAATAAATAAGCGAGATAAACTCAGCTCAAAATAGTAAATGTGTATAATCGAAGTCTATATAGCAATACGACTTTTGTCTCAAAATAGGAGATAATATAGACAGACTTTAGAGTGATAGATAAGTTCAACTCTCCACACACCTTTTGTTGATGAAGTTACAAAAGTTCCCTTGAGTAGTTATTCGTCTTCATTCGATGAATGTCGTGGAGTCTAAAGATCAACTACACTTACTATCCCAATCCGAGACTTAGCTATAAGTAGATTAGAAATTAAGACTTATATTTTTGGCAACTAAACTTGACAAACAAGCTTGAGAAAGCAACGCTTGCGACTTCGACTGAGCAATGCTTTAACAATCTCCCCCTTTGTCAATTTTAGTGACAAAACTATCAATACATATGAAATAAAAAATAAATAAACTTTATAGCTTCTCATCCAAATGCTTTATATCCTTGGTTATTCAACATTACACGAAATCTTTATCACTTTCGAGTACTCCAATGATTCCAAATGCGTTCAATTCCGCATCATTGTTGTTGCAGATCCGTAGCTATAACAATGAGAAAAAAATAGCTCTCGGTCATTGTTATACGATAGTGTCATAGTATTATTACCCAACATCAAATTCAATTGTATCACAAATCCGACAACAATACTATGGTGAAATGTATCACTCCCCCTTAGTCAATACTTCATCTCACATGAAAACCACCCCCATTACATTATGATATGAAAACCATATGTATTTGTAGTGTGAACTACACATTAATTCTCCCCCTTTTTGTTAATAAAATTGGCAAAGGTACGAAAATTAGTGGGATCCTAAAGAAATTTCCAAAGAGACACTTCATGACCAAAAGAAAAGCACATATCAACTTTTTTAGATGCAATCATATAGCCGAAACTAAATGCATTCATCAAGGAGTTTATAAAGATACAAGATAACCCCTACGGTGAATATTGAATGCTTTGTTACCAAGGTAACTTGGATTGCAAATCCTGATTTGAAAAACTATATAAAGGATAACTCTAGCAACTGGGAAAACTAAACCCCACACCTCATGTGTGTTACTAGTTGAATAACTAGAGTCAATTCTACTTTAACCTTAGGTTTCTATTGAGACCCTGTAGGTTAAGGACTTCAAAGACTTCATTGGGATTGTGAATCTAGACCCAACTATTTTATTTGTAGTTGCATGTTCTGATCTTTCCCGATTCTATCGTATTGAGTACAATTGAAATAATTGACTCGATATTAATTTCTCCCATAGGCAAGATAAAAGTAATCACAAACATCTTCGTCTCATCGTTTGTGATTCTAAAATATCTTGTTTCGCTAGTCGATTAAGATTACTGTGAGGTGATTGATAATACTAGGTTGTTCTTCGGGAATATAAGATCGATTTATCAATTAGTTCATGTTCATCTTGATTTATCAAAATATTGAACAAAAACTCTTGGGTATTTCTGTGGGAGACAGATTTATTCAATCTATATACTTTTCTGTGTGAGACATATTTTTTTATCAAGTCTTCGACTTTGGGTCGTGGAAGTGCGAGATTGATTAGGGTCCAACTACAGTCCAGTCTTAAGTTCATTGGTAGTAGGCTAGTTTCTGTAGCGGCTTAATACCATGTGGTGTTTAAATATGTACTAGTCCAGGGGTTTTTATGCATTTGCGGTTTCCTCGTTAACAAAACTTCTGGGGTCTCTGTGTTATTTTTTTTCCACATTATATTTTTTTATATTTTTTAAATATCACAGGTTGTGCGTTAAATAATTAATTGGGAAATCCAACCATTGGTTGTTGATTGCAATTAATTGATCCTTGAATATTGATATTTGGTACCGCTCAAGTTAATTCTCTTATATTCAATCGGGATCGAAAATTCCTATCTCCTGATTGCAAATTGAATTGAGAAAGAGAGATACAAAAATCTTTGATATACTTTTCTTTAGATTGAGTCCAACTGTCTAGTAGATTCTCTTGAAAGTATATTGGAGTTTGTCTAATCAGATTGTCAAACTAATTGTTGGTTGTGGTTGTTGTACCCCCCGCTTTTTCAATTGGTATCAGAGCTAGCAAACACATTAAAGACCTTATAAGTCTATGTTTGTAGCGATCATAGTATGGACGATTCTATCTCTAAAAAAGATTCAACAGAAATGGATAAACTCAACTTCGGGCATGTTCTAAAAACCATCTATATGGTTGAGAATCCTAAGTTAAAAAAAAATCATCAATAATCTTTGTCTAGAAAAACATCGTTTGATAAGGAAAATTGATGGACTTTATTGCGGGTTTTATATAAAAAATTCTGAGCTTCGAGAATGCTCTGAAGAGGTTGTTAATCTCCAAAAGAAGTTGGATTAACAAATTCGGATCAACTCTGATCTTGTTGCAGAAATTGAAAAACTTAAAGATTTGAAACATGTTAAGTTATCTTCAATGGATTTTAGTAACTCCTCTAATTCTTCATTGAATAATTGTCGTATGTCAGGTGATAAGAAAGGTTTAGGCTTTGTGAAAACTGAAAGTGCTTAGAATTCTTCGAACAAGAATAAAGATGTTAGTACATGTATGTTTTGTGGTTCTCTTGATCATTATCATCATTTATGTTTATTTTTAAAAAAGAAGAAGTAAATGTTGCATCAATCTTCACAAGAATGTTGTTCAACTTCTATCTGCTCTTAAAAGACAAACAATACTAACAAGAAAACCTAATTGGGTTAGTAGTGCTAGTATGTGAGCTTTTGCTCTAAAATCCATATCACCCTTTCAATGGTTTCTTGATAATGGATGTAGCAGGCATATGACCGGAGATCACAAGCGACTTTGATGGTGGTCCAGTAACATTCGGTAATGGGAGTTGCTGCTACATAAGCAAGAAGGGGACAATCAAATTACCTGGTATTCCTGAAATTCATGATATAGTATACGTTAAAGGTATGACTGCTAATCTCCTTTTTATTATTCAAATTTGTGACAAAGGACATAAAGTTGTCTTTCATGCTAATGGATGTATCATTGTAGACAAATCTGGAAAAGTATTTTTTCAAGGATCGGGTGGCAAAAATAATTGTTATCTGTTGGATACTCAGTTTAGTAATTATTGCAATTTGACTAAGGTGAAGTCTACATATCTTTGGCATGAGCTTTTTGGTCACATCAATTATCTTCTTCTACCTAAGATCATAAACAAAGAACTTGTTAGAGGTGTTCCCAAAATCAATGCTAAGATTGAAGGTATATGTGGTGCCTGCCAAAAGGGTAAACAAATGAAAGTTCCACATAAATCATCTCGAGATATTCTCACTAAATCCCCACTTGATTTAATTTATATGGATCTCTTCGGCCCAATTCAACAACCTATTGTGGATGGAAAGAAGTATGATTTGGTTATGGTAGATGATTACACCAAATTCACTTGGGAAACATTTTTGGCTCACAAGAATGAAACCCTCGGTGAATTCAAGATTATTCTTAATAGAATCCAGAATGAACAGGGTCGCAAACTAAAGAAAATTAGAAGTGATCATGGCACGGAATTCAAAGACACCAAAGTATTTGAATACTGTGACACTATAGGGATTAGTCAATAATACTCTCCACCCATTACTCCACAAGCTAATGGTGTTGCAGAAAGAAAGAATAGAAACATTCAGGAAATGGCAGGAGTAATGCTCCATATCAAAAACTTACCATTGAAGTTTTGGGTAGAGGCGATTTTTACAGCTTGTTACTTGATCAATCATGTTTACTTAAGGTCAAAGACCTTAAACACCACCTATGAGTTATGGTACGGTAAGAAACCCAACTTACACTATCTCAGAGTGTTCGACAGTAAGTCCTACATTCTAAAGGACCGTGAACAGAAAGGAAATTTTGACTCGAAAAGCGATGAAGGTATTTTTCTTGGATATGCTTCTGATAGTCGTGGTTTCCGAGTCTTTAATATCAGAACCCAAGTCATGATGGAATCAAAAAATGTAGTTATTGATGATCTAAGCAATTTTTGTCATGATGATTTTCCTACTGAATTGCCTGCAACCGAGACAATTGAGAAAATTAAAGAAATCCCAGAATCAGTAGAAGTTATTCCAACAGTTGTTGATCCTGATATTTCTAGTGATGAGGAGAAGATCCCTAGTCAGATTTTTCCTGTTGAATAAGAACATGCCCCTCCATGGAATTTCTGGGTTCAAAGAATCATGATACTAACAGTTTTATTGGTGGGAGGGATTATATAGCTAAGACGAGAGGACAACTTTAAAATATTTGTAATTTTGGATGTTATCTATCGCAAGTAGAACCTAGAAATATTGATGAAGCTCTAAGCGATCCTTTTTGGGTGAATGCAATGCATGATGAGTTAAATTAGTTCTAGAGAAAAGATGTATGGTAGGTCGTACCTTGTCCCCCCAATATCAATATTGTTGGTATTAAATGGATATTCAAGAACAAGTCCGATGAATTTGGCATCATTGTCAGAAACAAAGATATACTTGTCACTCAAGGATATTCACAGATTAAAGGAACTAACTTTGATGAAACCTTTGCTCATGTGGCATGCCTTGAGTTCATTCGGCTATTATTATCTCATGCTTGTTTTTTTAAGGTTAAGTTGTTTCAAATGGACATTAAATCCTCTTTCCTGAATGGAAATTTAAAGGAAGAAGTTTATGTCTCTCAACCTAAGGGATTTGAAAACCCTGATTTCCCAGATCATGTCCTTAAACTTAATAATACATTATATGGGTTAAAACAAGCACCCCGTGCCTGGTTCGAAAAACTGACTACTTCCCTTCTTAGGAAAGGTTTTTTCGAGAGGTGGAGCTGATAAAACATTTTTTACTAAATGGAGTGGGAAAGATGTTGTTATTTCTCAAGTCTATATAGATAATATCATCTATGGATCAACATCCGAGGAACTTGCAAAAGATTTTAAAGTCTCTCTTGGCAAGGAGTTTTAAATGAGCAATGTTGGCGAATTAAAATTATTTTGGGTTTATAAATTCAACAACACAAGGATGGAATTTACTTATCTCAAGAAAAATATGCAATAGATCTTGTCACAAGATTCGGTCTTGATAAGTCAACTCCAAAACTGACTCATATGCCTATCACGGGTAAACTACATCGAGATGAGAAAGACGTAAATGTGGATCAAAAAATCTATCGATATATCATTGGAAGTCTTTTATATTTTACAACTATTAGACCTGATATTTCTTTTAGTGTTGGTTGTTGTGCTAGGTTTCAGGTGAATCCAAAGGAATCTCATCTTGCAAATGCAAAAAGGATCATATGATACGCCAATCACACTGTAGGGTATGGTTTCTAATATGTAAGATTGAGTCTTGTGGCTTGGCATAACAAGAAACAAAATTCACAATCTATGTACCAGTGTATTTCTCCTATTTATACACTCATTGGCAAAATGACTAAAACCTTTACACTTTAAGCACTGAGGCATATCCTCATCATCAGTTTCATCAATATCCATGTTTTTAGGAGAAACACAATTATGAGGTTTCACTGATTCCTTAGGCTTATCTCTGGAGAACCGTTTACTTCTCTTAAATATAATATCCCTAAACTGTCTGGTGATCATCGGGACCGATTTGTCAAGATCTTCATCTGATGAATCTGTCTCAGAGTGATCATCTTCATAGATATACACTTTTTTACTTTCATAAAGTAATTTAGTATCCTTCAGTGCTTTGAACGCAACATCCTTAGATTTGGACGAGTGTTCATGATCAAAGATCTTAAGCTTTCCAACCAGCATATTTATGGAGAGAGTATCTAGGTTATTTCCATCAACGATGGCATGCTTCTTAGAATCGTATCTAGATGGCATCGATCTGAGAATTTTCATCACAATGTCCTTTTCAGGAATAATCTTACCCAATGCAAAAGATGCATTCACAATTTCAGACACTTTGTGATTAAACTTATCAAATGTTTCTTCTTCTGCCATATGAAGGTTTTCCCAATCGGAATTAAGGTTTTGAAGCCTAGCTTCCTTTTCACTGGTATTACCTTCAAATACGGTTGCTAAGATATCCCAAGATTCTTGCGAATTAGTGCAATTAGACACATGATGCTAAAGATTTGGGTTAATGGCATGTATGATGGCATTCAAACCGTCAGAGTTTTGCTTTACATCAAGAATCTCAGCAGGAGTATATTCACCAATATACTTAGGAATGTTTACACCTCCAACTGCTTTAACGGGAGCATCATAGCTATTAACAACATATACTCATGATTGGAAATCACGTGCTTGAAGAAAAGCCCGCATAGCAATTTTCCACCATAAGTAATTAGAGCCATCGAAGACTGGTGGTACATTTATTGAGATATCACCTCTGTCCCTATTAGCTCGCTCCACCGCATCTTTATCCCGTAATATCCGCCGGCGATCCTCGTGAAGGTCTCGATTCTGCAACTGTAGGGCGTCTACCCGCTGCTCTAAACTCGTGGATAGATCATATTTCTCTCCGTAAAGACGTTGAAAAGAGCCCAAATGAGCCCGTAAATTATCTATCTCTGCAGGGTCATACTCAAACTGACGATACCGTTCTAGCTCGCCCTCAAGTCTGGCGATGTCCTCGGTTTGACGGTTTATTTTTTCGTCTTTGTTTTCCATTTGCCGACGGAGATTCTTTGCTAAATCCTTTTCAATATCCCATTTTCTCTTCATGATCCTAAACTCCGAAGCAGCGTCTATACCTATACTAGATACCTCGGCTAGAAGAAGGATACCCGACTCAGGATACTGGAACGATAAACTCAATCAACACAAGTTAAGGTTCCAGAACCATAGTATACCTTGAGCATCGGCGAGTTTGATCTCCAACTCACTCGCGCGACTCCTATCGTTCTGCAATTGAAGTTGGAGAGATTCCAACAGCTGCCTGTCTCTGTGACGATTTGCGGCATCTAAGCGTACCCGGTTCAGGATCTAACACAAGTAAACGAAAATAAATTGTAGGCGATAATAAGAACAGAAATCAGAAGTGGGGCATCACCATGCTAATACAAGTCGCTCACCACCGTGTCAAGAGTCTGGGCGATATCACTGTAGAGGGGCACCACACTCAACATCTCTGCATCAGTGTACGCTCCAAAACCGGGTGAAGTAAGCGCACCCAAAGAATTCATGATAGGTCCAGAAACAGTGAAGAAAGTTTCAGCGCTAGACGACGACCCATCAGTGATCAGGGGCACATGGGGAAGCAGTACTGGTCCCGTAGTGACAATCTTCTCTACGTCGGGCGTCTCCTGGGGCTCTTGCTCATCACCCATCCCTTGCTCATCGCCTTTGTCACCCGAGACATTATCACCAAATAGCTCATCTTCATCGGAAAGTTCGATGACTGGGGCCCTCTTCGGCGGTGGCTTAACAACTTGCTTCCCTCTGGGGGATTACACCTAAAAGGTTGTGGGTCAGCCTCATCAACTTCATCATCATCATACTGAGGTTTCTGCACTAGGTGTTTCGTCAGAACATGTGAAGGCAAAAAACAGGGGCAAGTACATGTACTTATAAGGAATCGGTGTGTTTGTTACCTTCCCCTGGTCTTCCTCAACCCTCGTGCCAGCACCTCTTTTCCTAGACGATCCGGTAACCTTGGTGGAATCGCCCTAAGATTTTAAATAACAAATGACCAGTTGACATCGAAGCTAGCAAGATACAAATCGAGGAAAGTAGGAGGAAACACATACCTTATCAGCCCTGTCATCATTAACTACCCAGACAGAATAGGGCTCGGCAGGAAAAGAAGGAGACGGGAAGCTACCATGTAGAATAGGACCTCGGACGAGTAGTGGAACTCGGGGATAAATCGGGTCATTAGAATGGCGGGGTCGCCTGTTAGAACTCTGGACGAGAGGATCGGCATCCAACATCATCCTCTCAACACCCTCGGGCATAGTTCTGTGACGATGAGGACTAGCAGCAAAACCGGCAAGGTCACCCAAGTTTGAAGTACCATCTTGATAGTTGGCAAGGAAGTTAGCAACGGTATATGCAGGAGCGTCCTTGGGTTTGTAGGTCGACCACTCGGCGGTAGAACCGTGTCCATCTCGTCGGGCCCTCCACTCGTTCATAATTCAGAAAGTATTGCCATTCCATTGAGCCAAGGCGCGAGAGGGCTTGATTTGGGAAAGAATCTCGTAATAAAAAGGGCTATCAGGGTTGTACAAGGGAAGACGAAGGCCTAGCTCCAGTTGACCCTGAGTAATGACCACACAATCAGCCGATTGCTCGTGCTTCTTCATATCAGACTTCTTCAAACGACTGTTTTGGCCCGAGATCAGGGTAACTTCGTAATTTCCAAGGTCGTACTTTTCCTTCAGTTGCTCAATGAACTCCTCATCGGAAATATCTCGGACCTGCACGAAATAGAAGGAGAATCATCAGGAAAAATAGATTTCATCGCGCGATCATCATACTTAGAAGGGCTCTCAAGTGAAAACAGAGAAGCAAGGGGAAAAGCATCAAACTCGGAAAAAACGTCATCAACAGACCTTTTCTCAATTATAGAGGGAGAAGAAGCCATCAACAGACATAGTGCAGAACTTGGTTTTCGGCGAAGAGAGTTAGGGCGACGAGTCTGTAACAACAACTACTGTAGCAAACGGTGAGGAAGAGAGGAATGAAGAAAATCAAGAAAACAAGGGTTTCTAGAAGCAAAGAGTGATGAAGAAATCTGGGAGAAAATATTGCAGCGGCGGGGAACAGAAAGAGAAATGGTAAAGAAGAAGAAAGGGAAAAAGAAGCGGGCTATTTAAAGGGAAGGAGTTGTAACCGACGCCGACGGTTACATGTAATAAAGTGCAGTTAGTGGGGTATCGCATGGAGGGATTTGCGGCATGGACAAAGACGTGGGCAGTTGGGACGACGTTCTTCCACTCGTGTCTCCTACACGAGCGAAAGAAGGGGCATAAATGTAGGTGTAAATTACCCACAGATCCAGGTGGAAACATCTTAAGCCTTGATACACCTAAAAACAAAGAGACGCGAAGCATAGAATGAAGATTAGCATGCGTGAGATTTAAGGAGCCACGTGGATCGGGCGTGATCATTCTGCAGATGTCGGATAAGACTTGACCCCAGGATACTGACAAAGCTGACAAGACCGGACGTGGTGGGTCAAACTAGGTGCTATGGTCAATGGATAAGGAATTACGTGTCACCTCGGCCAAATTATAAAGGCGACAGGAAAGACAGGCGACAGACAAGACAGGCTACATCGTGTCAAGAGAACACCCGAAGAGGTCGGCTCGGACGAGAGACAGGCGAGGGAATCAAGACGCATCGGCCATATGCATAGAAGAAGGGACGACATGAGTGGGCCCGATCACAGAACTGCAGAATAGATGTAGCATGACCAACACCCTAACTTGGTTGTATGAAACTTTTCCTATAAATAGAGCGACTTGTATTCAAGAGAGGGAGGTTGAAATCTGAAGAGAGGGAGAGAGAAACTCGAGTTGACACTAGGAAGAAGAGAGTGAGAAGTAAGTTCGTTGTGTAAGGAAATCCGACTAAGAGCAACACATTTGTAACACTTTGAAGTAATAAGATTCACCCTTTCACCCCCGTGGACGTATGTAATCATACCGAACCACGTATATCTTGTGTTCATTTTTGAATGTTTACTTTCATTGTACCAAAGTAGAAGGTTTCTATCCTTTGGATGTAGTTTGTAGTAAAATGCATCTACACTAACAATACAAAAAAAATTAAATGAAAGTAGACACATAAATGAGTCTATCAAATACCCCCAAACTTATTATTTGCTAGTCCCGAGCAAATAAAATCCCAACTCACTGTCGCAGGCATCGCGATTGCACTTAGCGTGTTCAACAAGCTATTAAACCCCTTGATGGCCCTAGTGGCCGAATTATAGTCTCGGGAGGGTTTACAAGAGATATACAGTAGAAACTCTACAAACTAATGATGTCGGGACCATCAAAATTTATTAATTAAACGAGATATTAATTAACCGATAAATTAATAATTATTAATGTATATATTAGTTAATATTTTATTAACTTATAGATAAATTTCATATCACAAGTTTAGACAAAACTGATGCTTACGTCATTGTAAACTTCGATCAACAGATAACACAAGTTTAGACAATTTGGATGAATATACATACAATGAAATCACTCAAGACTTGCAAAATTTGATCGAGAAGTTGGTCTATCACTATTCAATGAATGTCGAAGATGTCCTAAATTATCCGAAAGAAAATAAAGTTACACAGTTGTTGACTGATGAAGAAATAATCGAGAGCGTTACGGGAACTGATAAAGATGTGGAAGAAGATGATGAAAGTTCTACAATAAATCCCCTTCACAAATTAAATGAGGTTATTAAAGCGGCAATCACATTGAATAATTTCTTGCCATGCTATGCGAAAACAACACCAAAAATTCTTATAGTGATAAGAAAAATTAGAGATGAAATTCATTGTGATATTGATATAGAAAAAATCAGAAGACAATTAAACCATTTTGCAAAAAAAAGTCTTCGTAAATCATTAATGTATTGAATATATATATATGCATTATTAATTTATATTTCATATGGGTTCTACATAGGTAATCAAAAATGTATTATCTTATAATTTTAGCGAATTATTAATTTGGCACGTTGTCCCCGACTCGGTACCGGCCAAAAATATTATTTAAGAAAATTTAATAAATAATCGAGTATTAATTAAAAGAGTTTCTACTGTACCCACAAAACCTTTAGAAAGCCGTGCAACGATTCATATTTTATGAAGCCATGATGAATGTGTCTTTCAAAAAGCCTCTACTAGTTGAGCGTTCGATCCCTGGCATTTCATTGTGCCCTCTATGTAGAATAACATAATTGGGCAGTTCTCCGTAGATTGAGAGCTTAACTCCTTCAGGACATCGGTGACACTCACTGTTCCCTGACTGCAGGAGAGCGACTCCCTCTCCACATAGAAAAATAGTTGGGCGGCGGACGCATTCAGGACGTCGGTGACACTCACCGTTCCCTGACTATGTGGAGAGACCGTGCATAGATTCAGGCGGTTCTCTGCAGATTGAGAGCGGTAACGCCTTCAGGTCATAAACAACACCTGTGACTCCCTGACTATGCACCATTCAGAATGGATGTAACGCTTTAACTCACTAATATCTTTTCTGTATTGGATAATTCTGCCGTGACATTCTCCACTGAATTCCCAGAATGATCTACAATTTCTCATATTCCATGATCGAATCCACTGCCTGATCCCATGGAATGGCAATAACAATTGTTCCGATTCCATGATCGAAACTACGACTTGATCTCACGGAATGACAATAAACTACTATATTATCTCATTATTCCAGTTTCATGATCGAATTCACTGCTAATCTCATGGAATAGTAATAGATAATTTTATTACTCCGATTCTATGGTCGAATCCACGATCCCATAGAATGGTAATGCCTGTTTTATTATTCCGAGTTCATGGTCGAATCCACAAATGATCCTATGAATTGATAATAAATAACTACTCATTTTATTGTTCAGTTTCGTGAATTATTCTACACTGAATTTCATGAATTAGCAATAAATACTCAACCATCGGGCATCTGGATCATCACTGAGTAAGCCCCACAAAAATGGTGTAAGTGTACTCGACAATGATGCACGACTGAGAACCTGGATGAACAAACGAGCATCCAAAAATATGGACAGATGAGTAATCCTGCGCAAAATAGGAGAAAGCAACAAATAATAAGAAACGCCCAGGGGCCGGGCCCACCGTCCGGCCGGTCATGCCCTAGTCGTGGCCGGTCCCCATGCTTCTTCCATTATTTTTCCCTATTTTTTTTATTTTCATGAACTCATGAAAAACTCCTTCAATTTAGCAACTTTCCTTGTTTGTACAAAACTCATGAATTCCCCATAACTTCATGTATTCATGAAAAATAATATTATAAAATAGGGAAGGTGTGCGGGACCGGAAAACCTAGCCGTCCGGCCATGCCCAAGCCGTGGCCGGTCCCACACCTTACAATCCTTAGCCTTATATAATTCCTCAATTTCATGAAACTCCACTGTTTCAAAAAAAACTCATGGGTTCTCCATAACGTCATGGTTTCATAAAAATATCCTTATTTTAATATTTACAAAATATTGATCAATTGAGCATACATGCTCTTTCCAACAAAAATCAAGAATTTCAGTCAAGATGAAACTTTTCTGAAAATTCACAATATCGCTCGAACGCACATCAGAAAATACTAAAACTCTCAGTACGGAGACACGGACACCACGGCCACACGTGCATGCCTTCATGACCGACCATAGTCATCCCTAGGGCTTGCACAAAGCCGGTCCCACATGTTTTCATAATTTTGACCTAATTTGTTCAATTGCTCATACTGGGCCCAACCTTTCCCCAACCAACCTGGGGATTGCTCAAACGGACAATAGCTGGTTTTATGACCACCAAGAGCTGGTCCCATGCTCTCTTGGTCAGTCCTATCTTTCATACCTAGGTTTTATCACCTAATGTGGAACCCAACAATATTTCAGTAAATTATGAAATCAACATTTAATCATCATTATTTCACCAACTGGCCAACTCAGGACTTTGGTGCACACTCGCTCGAGCAACTGGACATCACATGGACGTCCATAGTCTCATGTGGTCGGTCCCTCCTTGCTCATGACCTATTTTCAGCAATTCGTCGACTAATGAGCAATTGATCAAAAATTAGGGTTTTCGAACAAACGCTCAACAAATCATTATTCTGAGCAAGTTCAAACACTAAATAAATTTATATTGATTCAGCAACCAGCATCTGAATTAATCATATAATATTTGGTAATCTACCAATATTTTAATATTTTATTGGATCACGTCACCAATAAATATTTTGTCGAATTGAGAAATACTTGCTCAGTTGCTCAAATATTGATCCAGTTATCAATATTTAGAAATTTATCAGTGATTTGTCGAATTGAGCAATGTTTGCTCAATTGCACGTCAAATTCTCATTATTCAGTAATTCGTCGAATTGAGCAATACTTGCTCGGTTGCTCGAATATTGATCCACTATCAATATTCAGTAATTCTTTGAACTGAGAAATACTTGCTCAGTTGCTCGAATATTGATCCACTATCAAATATTAATATTTAGTAATTTATCGGTAATTCGTCGAATTGAGCAATACTTGCTTAATTGCTCATCCAACTATTAGTAATTCGTCGAGTCGACCAAAACTTGCTCATACGCCCGAATTTACAATAACTATACACGAGTAATATCAACACAAGGACTAACACGTCCAAGTCCATGAATCACTGAGAATTCGCCGATAATGCTCAATTCAGCAAAACCTAGGATCATTGTCTAATCAGTCAACTGACAAACTAAATAAACGTCTGTCATGCAGACTCCACGATTCATGAGATATCGATCACGTCAAATTGGTGGATAAAAACTAGGGTTTTGGTCTGGCGGCCTACAACACGTGGATTCATCCACGACGAGAAATGTGCGTAAGTTTTGTAAATGGTTTCAAGGAGTTAGCAAAGTAGTGGGTGCACGATCCGTCAAGTCTCCACATGATATGGAACTGACTTTACCACGATCTTCCACTTGCCCGCTCTTCCACTCATGAAACCGTCATACTTATATGGATCAAGGTGTTCACAACTCTGATAATATAAATAAGTCTCTGAATCCATGATTGAGGACAACGAATGATCACTATCTATCAGCAATCGTCCACACAGAATTTCTCGAATTCATCAATCCATCAGAACTTATTCGAACTCCACAGTTCACCAATTATTGCAGAAACCTTCAACACATCCACAATCCTTGATCATCATTGATCCCACACAATTCTCAGCTTTCCTCCTACAGATCAACCCATCTCCCTCTTTGTGGCCGAATTGACTCTGGAACGTCCATTGACTTGGTTTAGGCCGGAGTCCTACAGATTGATCTCTCGAATTTAAGCACTCCCTTTGTAGTGCATCTGTGTGAGGTTAAGCAGTTTTCTCGGTCGAGGAGTCTCGACAACACGCTCAACTCTTCGCTCTCCTAAAAAACCAGTGACTCGTTTTTACCCATCTACAGATTGGCGACCACAGTGGGAGATTAATCTCTCGGTTGCAATCTCAAATTCTCACAAAATGGTTTATCTTAGATCAAGTTCAATCACAAATCCTAACCCAAACAACGCTAGCACTAGCTGAAAAAACGGGGGTCTAACAACCTCACCCAATATTTCGATTAGCAATCTGTATGGACAACTCCGAGTTGTTTTCTAGAGAATCAACTAGACTCAATCAATAGAAAATATCTCAAGGAGTTATTATCTCAATCTCTCAATTTGATTTACTCAAGCAAATAAGATTCGCGAGTCTAATCAAAGAGAGATAACTTGGATGGTACCAAAGACCAATATCCAAGTGTCAATCGATTTAAATTAACAACCAATAAGGTCGGATATTCTAATCGATTGAACAACGCACAACTTGTATTATTTAAATTAAATAAAAATATAATGCAGAAAAAAAATAACACATACACCAGAATTTTATTAACGAGGAAACCGCAAATGCAGAAAAACCCTAGGACCTAGTCCAGATTGAATATACATTGTATTAAGCCGCTACAGACACTAGCCTACTCCAAACTAACTTCGGTCTGGACTGTAGTTGAACCCCAACCAATCTCACACTGATCCAAGGTATAGTTATGCTCCTACGTCTCTGATCTCATAAGGATATTGCGCACTTGATTCCCTTAGTTGATCTCACCCACAACCACGAGTTGCTACGACCCAAAGTCGAAGACTTTAATAAACAAATCTGTCTCACACAGAAAAGCCTACAGGTAATAGATAAATTCGTCTCCCACGAATAAACCTACGAGTTTTGTTCCGTCTTTTGATAAATCAAGGTGAACAGGAACCAATCGATAAAACTAGACTTATATTTCCGAAGAACAACTCAGTTTCATCAATCACCTCACAATAAACTTAATCGACGCAGCGAAGAAGATTATTGAGGAATCACAAACAATGAGACGAAGATGTTTGTGACTACTTTTATCTTGCCTATCGGAGATAGAAATCTCAAGCCAATTATTACAATTGTACTCGTACAATAGAAACAGCAAGATCGGATCATACAACTACAAGAAAAGTAATATCGATCTGGCTTCACAATCCCAATGAAGTCTTTAAGTCGTTAACCTGGTTTTAGAAGAAGAAAACCAAAGGTTAAAGGAGAATCGACTCTAGCTTTAGCAAACTAGTATCACACAGAATGTGTGGGGATTAGGTTTCCCAGTTGCTAGAGTTCTCCCTTATATAGTCTTTCAAATCAGGGTTTACAATCAATGTTAGCTTACTAACAAAGCATTCATTATTCACCGTTAGATGAAAACCTGATTAGATACAAGCTAATATCTCTCAACCGTTAGATCGAAAACTTAGCTTGCCATACACACATGTACTTGACATTTTGGGTTTGTGTAACCGTACCCAAACGTGTACAATGGTTAGTTCAATATTAGTCAACCAAATGGTTAGCCAAATAATAACTTTCATATCAACCATATTATTCTTTACCATAACTAGTCCAAATGACTCAAATGAACAAATTAGAGAGTTATTGTTCAATTGCTATGAGATCTCATGTAATACACAATACACAATTGAATCCAAAACGATGTGATTCACTCGAATCATTTCATGAACTATAAAGCCACAGTTTGCAAAAGCATTCCTTAGTAATTTAGATAAGTTCACGAACAACGTTTTCAGACATAATCAAATGAAGAAATTTCTGATCCAGAAGATCTTACGGACGTTCCATCATTAGAGCACTTGGAATAATTTCGAACTTTGATGAGATTGAAGCAAGAACCTGAAAAAGATGCATAAACATTCATCAAGAGGTTCTGCACTCAGGCAAGTCTCATTCATTTCATGTCTGTGTCATTTATTTCCTCACATGTTATCCTAGCATGGGGACTTAATTCTGATAGCAACTCCGCAAGACGTTATGAATGGTAGCTTCACCGCATTAGTATTTTACCAAGTTTTTGAATTTGAAATTTCTCTAAATCGAGCATTGAGACATTCATTACTGATATAATGTCCAAGCATGGCAAGGAACACTTTGGGCATTTCTCCGTAGCCTTACAAGAGTGTCCATGTATGCCAAAAAATCATAAAGCTCTATGTCTGCACAAGTGTTAAGGAAAGGAATGCTTAATCAACAGAAGATACTCGGGGTCGATACGATCAAGCCTAAGACATTCGAAGCTTAAATGATACGACGCGTCAACGCTCAAGCATCTAAGAAGTCTTCAAATTGTACTCTCAATTAAAGAGTACACCTTCGATAATGGTGCCTCTGACTTCAGCACAAACATATCGACGATGACACACTGAAAGTGAAACTGAACTAGAATCGTTGAGTCTTCACTGTCTCCATGACAATACTCCTGAAGCAGATGCAACATCATTCATCCATCAATGGCACAAATTCCTTCAACATGCACTGGGGGTTTGATCTTACTAGACAAGACTCAATACATAGCAAGTCATTGCAACCTGATGTGATGAAAACTTTATCAACGAAATCTCTCTACATCACGAAACTTGCACGAATAAGGAACATCTCTCTTCACTGATCACACCCGGAATGGAGACCGCTGCTGCTATCTGCCGCAATAATGTTGACTCAATGACGAAGCCAGTTCACAATAAATTCATACTGATTAGGAGAATTCGTGTTGTACTCTTAGTACACCTACATCTTAGCAACTTCGACCATAGTATTGGCATCAACAAGGATATGTGGAGGAACTCCATTCATGGTCTCAGCATCAACAAGAATTTCTGGAGAGAATTCAATCATGATCTCAACATTAGAAACAGTCTTAGACATGAAAATATGTTCACATGAAAGTCTTCCCAAAGATTGCATGACTGGTGGGCACAAGCCAAAGACTTCTACAAGATATTCTCATCACCTCTGCAAATGAGATACATCACACTTTAGGCCATGGGTTTATAAAAACGTACTAATGGGTGAGGAATGCGACAATGCTTCCTCAATGAAATATGTTTGTCTATGTCTCTGATACAATATACCCAAATGGCACATCAATCATACATACGATCTGAAAGATATGGCCTTTACCGTCAGGTCTACGAAATCTGAAAATTTTGTACATGATTAAAAATTACAAATGTGCACGCTTTGTTGGCTGACCTCTACAACTCCGAATTGAGTGATTGTTCTCTCATGTGATAACTCAGTTTCTTAGCTTCAAAAGTTGGGGTCAAGCATCGAATTCCGACGTTGTATGAGGTTCATACAACTTCTAGAGCGTACAACATGCAAGCAGCAATCCTTAGACGGGATTCATAACTTCCACAGTCGATCAGTATCCACCAAGTATTCCACTAAGTACTTCATCAAGGTACCTCCAACTTTGACCACCTAGGTCTTTACATCAATTTTTCTACCTGGGTCTTCTATCCAAGTCTTGCCAGAAGAAAATAAAATGAAAGGGGAGATTTAACAAAATACTGGGGACTGACAGTCCACTGATCATGACGATCAGTTTCACAGCTCAAGACCCATGGCACCAAACTCTCATGTGATCATCATTCATCATAAAAGGAATGATACCACCGGGACATGAAACCATGGTCATTACACCACCTCCTCTTGAGAGCAACCTCAGTTATGGTCCCGTGACCAGGGTTTCAGAAGTGATGATTCTACTACTGACAGAAGATGGCACTGCAAGCACCACCATGCTCATGTATCAATCAATGGGTCCTGATCTCAAATGAATCAATGACATTGAAATTATTCACCAATCATTCAAGACACAAGCGAATGGTCTAAAGACACAACAAGAGTGTTTTACAACAAGTTCGTCTGAGATGATTTTACACTGTCCAAAACAAAGAAGCAATACTAGAGGAATTAGTGAAGAATATAGGGATGGGTCATATACCATTATCTTTGTACGGATTTCCTCTACAACATATCCAAAATTCACAACAATTGGAGAAACGAGTGAAGAGTTGTGGCCAAAACATTGGACCACATGCCGGCTGAACATTTTCTGAGGGTCTCCTGGAAGTTTACTGTTTCATCGATTTAGACCCCTAAACGTGCTCCAAACTTAAAAATCTTCTTTGAAAAAGCTTGAAAATTTCCTGGGCATAAGGATACATGGGAAGATCGCAAAAATACGACATCAAATGAAGATTCTACGGCGTTTTTGCTAAAAGGCTGAGTTCTGAATTTTCTGGTGTCGTATTTCGGTAAAATTTTTCACTTATTCATGAGAATCTTCATTCACTCATAAACAAATCATCAATTTCATACTTCTATGAAGAAAATATACGATGGGTACTTACTGGAGTAGTCCCTAAAGTGCTCAAAGGACCGGAATTGCCAACATCACCATTGGAAACATCATTGCTTTCACTCGGTTTCGAAATCCGGGGTTTTCTTCTTCACCATCCTCTGAAGATGAATGGGAATCATTAGTACTCCCACATTCCATGGAAATCTCCTCCTGAATACATCAACAACAGTTAGTGGTATTTCATTCAAGGAGTGCTATGAACGATTATACGAAGAAGTACTTACATCGAATTCTTCTTCAATACTCGATTCAGAGATTGTTTGTTCACCCGCAGAGAATTGAAGACCGTCAAGGATCGATGAAGAAAAATTCTGAAAGGAAATAACAAACCTTGTGAAAAAGCGGGGTCTAATAACCTCATCCAATATTTCGATTAGCAATCTGTATGGACAACTCCGAGTTGCTTTCTAGAGAATCAACTAGACTCAATCAATAGAAAATATCTCAAGGAGTTATTATCTCAATCTCTCGATTTGATTTACTCAAGCAAATATGATTCGTGAGTCTAATCAAAGAGAGATAACTTGGATGGTACCAAATACCAATATTCAAGTGTCAATCGATTTAAATCAACAACCAATAGGTCGGATATTCTAATTGATTGAACAACGCACAACCTGTATTATTTAAATTATATAAAAATATAATGCGGAAAAGAAATAACACATATACCAGAATTTTGTTAAAGAGGAAACCGCAAATGCAGTAAAACCCCGGGACCTAGTCCAAATTAAACATACATTGTATTAAGCCGCTACATACACTAACCTACTCCAAATTAACTTCGGTCTGGATTGTAGTTGAACCCCAACCAATCTCACACTGATCCAAGGTACAGTTATGCTCCTACGCCTCTGATCCCAGCATGATATTGTGCACTTGATTCCCTTAGCTGATCTCACCCACAACCAAGAGTTGCTACGACCCAAAGTCGAAGACTTTAATAAACAAATCTATCTCACATAGAAAAGTCTACATGTAATAGATAAATTCATCTCCCACGAATAAACCTACGAGTTTTGTTCCATATTTTGATAAATCAAGGTGCACATGAACCAATCGATAAAACCATACTTATATTCCCGAAGAACAACTCAGTTTCATCAATCACCTCACAATAAACTTAATCGACGCAGCCAAGAAGATTATTGAGTAATCAAAAACAATGAGACGAAGATGTTTGTGATTACTTTTATCCTGCCTATCAGAGATAGAAATCTCAAGTCAATTATTACAATTGTACTTGTATGATAGAAACAGCAAGATCAGATCACACAACTACAAGAAAAGTAGTATCGGTCTGGCTTCACAATCCCAATGAAGTCTTTAAGTCGTTAACCTGGTTTTAGAAGAAGAAAACCAAAGGTTAAAGGATAACCGACTCTAGCTTTAGCAAACTAGTATCACACAAAATGTGTGGATTAGGTTTCCCAATTGCTAGAGTTCTCCCTTATATAGTCTTTCAAATCAGGGTTTGCAATCAATGTTAGCTTTCTAAGAAAGCATTCAATATTTACCGTTAGATGAAAACCTGATTAGATACAAGCTAATATATCTCAACCGTTAGATCGAAAACTTAGCTTGCCATACACACATGTACTTGACGTTTTGGGTTTGTATAACCGTACCCAAACGTGTACAATGGCTGGTTCAATATTAATCAACCAAATGGTTAGCCAAATGATAACTTTCCTATCAACCATATTCTTCTTTACCATAACTAGTCCAAATGACTCAAATGAACTAGTTAGAGAGTTGTTCAATTGCTATGAGTTCTCAAACAAGACACAATTAAATCAAAAACGATGTGATTCACTCGAATCATTTCATGAACTATAAAGCCACGGTTTTCAAAAGCATTCCTTAGTAATTTAGATATGTTCACGAATAACGTTTTCAGACATAACCTCTTGAGTTCACGGACTGAGTTCGCGAACTCAAGCTAACCGGTTGAAGTTAATAAACTCCAGCATAAATTCTCGGTTCGAGAACTTCCATCAGTTCGCGGAATGCACCTGAGATTCAACTCCAGAAGATATTCTCGGGTTCGAGAACTTAGTTATTTAACTAGCATTACATGCTACCTTATGTGGGTCCCACGATATACACACTCGAGACATCAATCATGTCACAAACTGGGGGATACATACTGGGGTATTGGTCTGGCGGTTTACAGCGTGCAATGCGCCATCACAAGAACGTGTCAGGAAGACATGGACGATTAGTGATGATGGCAGAAGTGGTCAAGATTGATCGTGTGACACTAACACACCACTCCACTACTCTATCACTCCACTTCCTACGAGAGACGTGAATAAGGCTCAAATGACTTGTATAAATAGGTTCTACTCCCTATTTCCAAACACATAAGAACACAACACAGAAACCAAGTGTTAATACAACACGTATTCAAACACCCAGAGCCTGCTTGCATTAATCGTAAGCCTTCTCATATTTTCTGTTACAAGTCATAAAAGCCTACACCTTCACAATCTCAACACCTTCTTCGCTTCCCTTCCTAAGATCAACCCCATGTCCTTCACTTTGTGACCGAAACAAGTTTGGAACGACCATTTCTTGGTTTATGATGGAATTGTATAGATTGATCTCTCGAATCAAAAGCACTCACCGCGCAGTGCATTTGTTTAGGGTTTAGATTCATTCCTCATCCACACCCCAAATTACCAAATCCGACAGGAATAGTTTTCACCCATAAACAAACTCAACTACACTTTCTATCCTAGTCCGAGAACTTAGCTATAGTAGATTAGAAATCAAGACTATATAGTTTTGATCACAAAGATTGAAAAACATGCCTGAGATAACAACGCATGCGAGTTTGACCGAGCAGTGCTCTAACAATCTCCCCTTTTGTCAATTTTAGTGGCAAAACTATTAATACATATGGAATACAAAAATTATATAAATAAACTTGGTAGCTCCTATTCCACATGTCTAATCTTCAACAATACTCGAAATCTTCGTCACTTCCAAGTAGTCCAATGATCCCAAAGGTAGTAAGTTTAGTATCATCGTTGTTGAAAATACGTAGCTATAACAATGAGAAAAGCATCGGTTTTCAATCATTGTTATACAGTGTCATAGTATTATAACACAGCATCAAAGTCCAATTGCATCACAACTTCAACAACAATACTATGGTGATACTTTACTCCCCCTTAGTCAATACTCAATCTCACATGGAAACCACTCCCCCTTACATAATGATCCTAAAACCATATGTATTTGTAGTGTGAACTACAATTAATTCTCCCCCTTTTTTTCAATAAAATTGGCAAACATACAAGAATGGGATCCTAATGAAATTTCCGTAAGAGACATTTCATGACCAAAGGTAAATGTTCTATCATCTTGTTTAGATGCAATCATAAAGCCGAGGCTAAATGCATTCATCAAGGAGTTTATAAAGACGCAAGATAACCTCTATACCATTCCATAGCCGCACTCCCCACAAAGATTTGGCAATTAAGCACAAGTTGAAAAGAACTCTCCCCATAAGATGTCATTCCCTGAGGAACAACAAGAGCGACCTTAATTTCAAGAGAAAAGAAGGATTTCTTTAGACTCAACAAATTACATACAAGTATGAATTTGGAATCTAACAAGAAATATTCAATCATATTAACCAAAGTGAACCAAGATTAATTTGACTGAATATGCTCAACACAAGTAAACTTATGGAGACTTAAAACATCGATTAGATTATTCACAAGAGAACCCATAAATACTCTAACCGGATTACACAATTAAACTAATCACAAAGTAGTCAATTCAATCGTTCAGACTCAACATGAGAAAAATCTATGGAGTGCTAACTAAATAATCACAAAAGATGATTGATTTAGTTCATTTGGGCTCAACATAAGAGATTATGGAACCCTGACTAAGATTATCATAGGAAATGACAACCTTAACCGTACATGTACTCAACATGAGAGAACTCATGGAATACAAACTAAATAACCACACAAGTTGATTAATTTAGTTCTTAATGCTCAACATATAACATCTCATGGAATAACCAACCATGCCAATAAGAAATCGACTTAGTTGTATCGTGCTCAACATAAAATGTACAATGGAGCCTTCACGGTAATACATAATAATATGGATAAATTAAGCTCTATACCGTGGATTACAAAACAAGGACCTATTCTATTTTTCCATCACAAAGTGACATAATAGACTTTATCCTTGAATCACAAAAGATTTTAACCTATCTTACATCAATAATTGACAATATATGCTTAACTTTTGTGTTTTTCCAAAAGTCCATTCATTCCTTTATCAATATTTGCATACCAATACGTGAACGACTTCACTTTTGACAAAATATGGGACAATCAAGTTCACGGACGTAAACACACATATCCCATCAAAATATTGCAATATATAAAATCATAAAGATTAATACTGCAACCATCATCTTCCAAACAAACTTAGAATTTTTAAACCAAAAAATCTAAAAACAAGAAGATGAAATTATTGGATATAGCTATGTGTAATCACAATCATTTCTATTTCAAAACACTAGTTATTCTTCTAAATAAAACAGAAAACATAGAAGATTTACTAGATTTACAAAATCAAAAACAAGCTAAACAAAACCTCCATGCCATAGAGAACTAAAGTCAAATAGACAGTTCAGGACCTACTTGAGTCTTAAGGTCTTGGATCTTGTGAATCGCATCATCCTCTGTACCTTTGAAGAGGATATCTTTATTGGGAAGATCTCTAACACGGGTTTTCATGAGAGCAAGGTCAGACTTAACATTTTTCAACTCAGTTCTTACCACATCAAGACTCTTCATTGAATCAACAAGTTGCTGCTTTGCTTTCTCAAATTCCTTCAGGAAGTCAAGAACTATATCTGATGAAATCTCTTCAATCTCCTCTATATCAGAAAGTGACTCAGAGTAATGAGGAAGGAAACCTTCATTATCGACAAGAGTTTCCTTCTCTTTATCGAGTTTGCAATATATTGCCTTATCAATGACATCTTTAGGCAAATTCAATGAGTAGGAAGAAGAAGTCATTGATAAAAAGAAACTTAGAGTAATAAGAATAACTCAATAGGACAGGTATATAAAAAAAATCAAGAGATTTAGGGTTTACGGTTTTAAAGGATAACCTAAAACCGTACGTGTACCCGTAAGATGGTTTTTCACAAAACTCCGCATGGAAAGAAAAACACTTTTACTTTTCAAAGGTGTTTTAGAAAATGAACAATTAAAAAGAAAATACTCACAAACCAGTGTCTAAACAATTATCTTTCTAAAAACGATAAGATATTAGCTAGATAATTAGAGTCACATAGTTATGGAGTATACCTATCAACTTTTCTCACAACTAGGCTTTTTGTATGTGAGATATTCAACCGTGTGATTAATTCACACAAGTATGAGCCTTTAGCTCATGAAGTGAATATTGTTCATCTCTATCCTTCTGTCTTTGATAAGTGTTATTTCTAGCGAGATAAGATACTGATTGATTATCTTTCTTATCAGAAGGACTAAATCTAGGACGTCTAGCAATAGGTTCAAGAGGATCTGAATAGATAGGGATCCATTTTCTAGATTTAGATTTATCAGAAACATCCTTATAAGTACAGGAAATGTTATTATTAATACAGCAAAAAGGATTGCCAGAAAGAACTTTATCCCTGTGATGATACCTAGAGTAGAGATCATTCTCATAAGGTTTCTGATTTCTTGTGGGCATACGATTCACTGCTTTAGTCGACTGACTTTCTGTTCCATTGACAATGAAGAGAAGAAAATTACGAATTTCAGAAATTTATTTCCTTCTTGCAAAACAATGAATATCATAGTGATTCTGTTTCCCACAAAAAGTACAGGTTCGTGGAGGTGAAGCAATAACTAGAACCTGTTTAAACTTCATGTCCATATGAGAAGATTGGAAGTTATGCAAACTTTTCTTGACACAATCTTCTTCCGGAGAACATTTCTTCATATATGGTAATTCCTGAGAATTAGTCACAGAAGAATTTTTCCTTAGGACAGAGTTTTCCTTTTCCAAGGATTTACACTGTTCATGGGTTAGAGTAAGAAATGCACAAAGTTTCTCTTTTTCAGCACGAAGTCTGTTGAGATCTGATGAATGAGTCCCGAGCAAACGTTTTTCTCTAATTGAGTCCTCTTTAACAACTTCCTCAAGAGTACTAATCTTTTCCTGTTGTAGAGTAGTTTCTTGTAGAAGTTTCTCAATGTTCTTAGAGAAGGACTTTATGATATTATAGAGATCACGTTCTCAATTGAGAGACTTTTCAAATTCATCAATGAGATGATCATGATTATTAAAATCAATATCTTCAGTTGTATGTGTTGAAATTATGGTGAGTTCCTTTTCAGCTTCTGCCAGAGTCTCACATGCCTCATGCGAGGAAGAAATGTCATTATCACATTGAACATTCCTTATACCTCAGGATTTGGAAGAATCAACTAAGGAATAATCCTTTGAGGTGTTTCCAAGACACTTGACATGGTCAAAAGTTTTAGGAGACATTTTGGTATGCGAAACAGAGATTTTTTCCACTGACTCAGATTGCCACAAACACAGACTTGTAAGGTCTTTAACGTGTTTTCCTGCTTTGATACCAATTGAAAAAGCGGGGGTCTAACAACCTCACCCAATATTTCGATTAGCAATCTGTATGGACAACTCCGAGTTGTTTTATAGAAAATCAACTAGACTCAATCAATAGAAAATATCTCAAGGAGTTATTATCTCAATCTCTCGATTTGATTTACTCAAGCAAATATGATTCGCGAGTCTAATCAAAGAGAGATAACTTGGATGGTACCAAAGACCAATATCCAAGTGTCAATCGATTTAAATCAACAATCAATAGGTCGAATATTCTAATTGATTGAACAACGCACAACCTATATTATTTTAATTATATAAAAATATAATGCGGAAAAGAAATAACACAGACACCAGAATTTTGTTGAAGAGGAAACCGCAAATTCAGAAAAACCTCGGGACCTAGTCCAGATTAAACATACACTGTATTAAGCCGCTACAGACACTAGCCTACTCCAAATTAACTTCGATATGGACTCTAGTTGAACCCCAACCAATCTCACACTGATCTAAGGTACAGTTATGCTCCTATGCCTCTAATCCCAACAGGATATTGCGCACTTGATTCCCTTAGCTGATCTCACCCACAACCAAGAGTTGCTACGACCCAAAGTAGAAGACTTTAATAAACAAATCTGTCTCACACAGAAAAGTCTACAAGTAATAGATAAATTTGTCTCCCACGAGTAAACCTACGAGTTTTGTTCCGTCTTTTGATAAATCAAGGTGAACATGAACCAATCGATAAAACCAGACTTATATTCTCGAAGAACAGATCATTTTCATCAATCACCTCACAATAAACTTAATCGACGCAGCGAAGAAGATTATTTAGGAATCACAAACAATGAGACGGAGATGTTTGTGATTACTTTTATCTTTCCTGTCGGAGATAGAATCTCAAGCCAATATTAAAATTGTACTCGTACGATAGATACAGCAAGATCAGATCACACAACTACAAGAAAAGTAGTATCGGTCTGGCTTCACAATCCTAATGAAGTCTTTAAGTCATTAACCTGGTTTTAAAAGAAGAAAACCAAAGGTTAAAGGAGAATCGACTCTAGCTTTAGCAAACTATTATCACACAAAATGTGTGGGGATTAGGTTTTCCAGTTGCTAGAGTTCTCCCTTATATAGTCTTTTAAATCAGGGTTTGCAATCAATGTTAGCTTACTAACAAAGTATTCAATATTCACCGTTAGATGAAAACCTGATTAGATACAAGCTAATATCTCTCAACCGTTAGATCGAAAACTTAGCTTGCCATACACACATGTACTTGAAGTTTTGGGTTTGTGTAACCGTACCCAAACGTGTACAATGGTTGGTTCAATATTAGTAAACCAAATGGTTAGCAAAATGATAACTTTCATATCAACCATATTCTTCTTTACCATAACTAGTACAAATGACTCAAATGAAATAGTTAGAGAGTTGTTCAATTGCTATGAGATCTCATGTACTACACAAAGACACAATTAAATAAAAAACGATGTGATTCACTCGAATCATTTCATGAACTATAAAGCCATGGTTTGCAAAAGAATTCCTTAGTAATTTAGATAAGTTCATGAACAACGTTTTCAGACATAACCTCTTGAGTTCCCGAACTTAGTTCGCGGACTCAAGCTAACCGGTTGAAGTTAATAAACTCCAGCAGAAATTCTCAGTTCGAGAACTTCCGTCAGTTCATGGATTGGGTTCGCGGACTGCATCTAAGCTTCAACTCCAACAGATATTCTCGGGTTCGAGAACTTATTCCAGTTCGCGGACTAAGTTGACTGCTCATGTTCTGGTTCCACTTGATCAACAAAGTTCGCAAACTTCGGTTCAAGTGCCAAGGACTTATACATATATGTGTTGCCACAATAATGTTTATATCCCTCAATGGTTATATAGTCTAAACTCTTATTTCAATCATTGAAACATTCCCAAAGGGCGTTATATAGTTGTTATTCACAAACTATTTTTCGTCAGAGCGATTTCCAAAATGAGTGAAACATAACATGACTTTCGTCACTAGGAAAAGATGAACTTGGCTAAAGCGAAAGCTTTACCAACACTCATTTTGAGAAATAGATAAGAGAGATATACTCAGCTCGAAATGTCACATGTGCATATTCTTAGTCTATATAGTAAAACAACTTTTTTCTCAAGATATGAGATAGAATAGATAGACTTTTGAGTGATAGATAAGTTTAAGTCTCCACATACCTTTTAGTCGATGAAGATCCACTGGTTCCTTGAGTAGTCCTTCGTCTTGTTTGATGATCGCGATGGAGTTCTTGAGCTCAACTACACTTTTTATCCTAGTCCGAGACCTTAGCTATAGTAGACTAAAAATCAAGACTATATAGTTTTGATCACTAAGATTGAAAAACATGCTTGAGATAGCAACGCATGTGAGTTTGACCGAGCAGTTCTCTAATACCTTGGTTTCATGATCCTAATTGCACGAACAAGAAAAAGCCATGATATAAGGAGTGCTAACAAATCACCAAAGAGACATCCGGGGACTTTACAGTGATCGATATCATTCTATGATCCTTATTTAAGGATTCTCCACCCATAAGACTTACTGCTATTTCTGGGTAATCCACATCAATCGAACAAGGACCCATTTGTCGAGCTGCTCTATCGATGTTATATTCCTCTATCAGAGACTTCCTGTGCATTACTGATACTAAGTAATCAGGAGTACAACTCAGTGTAAAATATCTCTCACCATCACTCAGAGACCCCAGAAGAACCATTTCTTGAAGCTTCATATGTAGAGATATCATCTCTGGAAGTATCATTATGGGAACCTGACATTCTTGCAAAGTTGTTGTGACGTCCATACAACGTTCCTACTTCATTATATCATCCTTAGATGAAGATTTCATCAAAGCAGTGGAATTAAAGCACAACAAAAATAATTAGGATGCTCACATCAGCGTCTAAAAAAATGGTAACTCGCAACTCTTACCTATTTATGGTTTCACGAACTTAGTGATAATAACGTAAAATTTTGAAAATCTTGCTCGCTCCTTCAAACCTGCAAAGACGAGCAACACCTATTACTTAAAAGTATGACACCTTACTTTTCACAAAATTATGAATAATTCACATAACCATTCATGTGAACATTCACTGATTTTCTACCGAGTGTGCATACACTATGAAATCACGAAATTCACGAAAACATTATTGTTTGTTTTTAACAATCTTTTAAAATCATTTTGCAAGATCTTTCATAAAATCGTGAACAACCCACGTAAATCTTTACTGTGTGACCGGTTTTTCAAAATTTGGACACATGTCCATTCTACAATTGTGTAAACTCACATACAGACATTATTTCACCATGTATAATTGTCTACTTTCAAACAGTTGTTCAAAATCAAAACATTGATTTTGCAAAAAATAAATATTTTAATGCGAAACTCACGTAACTTTGAAAATATATGTATACAATATATATATTTTTCTCCCTCTCGCAAGCATCCGAGAGTCTTTCAATTTTGTGAAAATTCGCATATTCATGTATTAAAATTTTGTTTTCATGAAAGCTCATAGACAAAAAATTTATTACTAACGGATGCACGTCTTTAAAAAAAATATCTTTTCTCTCGTTCGAGCATTCAACTTTGAAACGAGAGTTTATTCCATCTTGTGAAATCTCAGATACTTAAAAGATAAAATTTTGATTTTCACGAAGCCTCATAAATAAAATTTTATCTACTGTAACTAAATCATGTATATTCAAGGATTCATGTATCTCTTTCATATTAGGGATTATTGCTCGAACGAACGTGCATATGTTTTATAAAACAAATTTTCACGAAACTTACGCATACATGCACACATAGAATTTTATTTTGAACAACTCATGAACAACTGAACTTTTTAAAAACAAATTTAGGGCTTCTTCCCTTTTATATCAATTTTATTTCCAAAACCTAATAAAACATGGATTTCCTTTTTGGGATCGGGCCTGTATATCCTAAACTGACCAAAAACTAAGCCTCCAGGCGCCCAAATCAGCAGTGTCTCATCTCTCCGTGCTCACGAGATGACACTCTACCTTGCTATCAGGGTCCTTATCTATGCATTTTCTTGTACATGACACCATTGGAGCAAATCGAGGATTCTGAAACTACCTTTGTAGACTGAGTTCAACCATTGATCTCATCGACTGAAAATCACCATTTAATGCATTACTGGGAACAGTCAGGACTTAATGTTGATGGTGTATTTTCAATAAAGATAAAAATCATAAAATCATGAGGCATGTTTCGACACGGCTTTCAGGCATGCAACGATTCATATTTTACGAAGCCATGATGAATGTGTCTTTCGAAAAGCCTCCACTAGCTGAGCGTTCGATCCCTGGCATTTCATTGTGCCCTCTATGCAGAATAACATAATTGGGCGGTTCTCCGTAGATTGAGAGCTTAACGCCTTCAGGACGTTGGTGACACTCACTGTTCCCTGACTGCAGGAGAGCGACCCCCTCTCCACATAGAAGAATAGTTGGGCGGCGGACGCCTTCAGGACATCGGTGACACTCACCGTTCCCTGACTATGTGGAGAGACCGTGCATAAATTTAGGCGATTCTTCACAGATTGAGAGCAGTAACGCCTTCGGGTCGTAAACAACACCCATGACTCCCTGACAATGCACCATTCAGAATGAATGTGATGCTTTAACTGGCTAATATCTTTTCTGTATTAGATTAATTCTATCGTGACATTCTCCACTGAATTCCCAGAATGATCTACAATTTCTCATATTCCATGGTCGAATCCACGGCCTGGTCCCATGGAATGGCAATAACAATTACTCATATTCCATGGTCGAATCTACGGCCTGATCCCATGGAATGGCAATAACAATTGCTCCTATTCCATGGTCGAATCCACGACCTGATCCCATGGAATGGAAATAATAATTGTTCTGATTCCATGATCGAATCTGCGACTTGATCTCACAGAATGGCAATAAACTACTATATTATCTCATTATTCCAATTTCATGATCGAATTCACTGCTAATCTCATGGAATAGTAATAGATAATTTTATTACTCCGATTCTATAGCGGAATCCACGATCCCATAGAATGGTAATGCTTGTTTTATTATTCCGAGTTCATGGTCAAATCCGCAGATGATCCTATGAATTGATAATAAATAACTACTCATTTTATTGTTCTGTTTCGTGAATTATTCTACACTGAATTTCAGGAATTAGCAATAAATACTCAACCATCGCTGAGTAAGCCCCGTAAAAATGGTGTAAGTGTACTCGACAATGATGCACGACTAAGCACCTGGATGCACAAACGAGCATCCAAACATATGGACAGATGATGAATCTTGCGCAAAATAGGAGAAAGCAACAAATAATAAGAAGCGCCCAGGGGCCGGGTCCACCGGTCGGCCGGCCATGCCCTAGTAGTGGCCGGTTCCCATGCTTCTTCCATTATTTGTCCGTATTTTTGTTATTTTCATGAACTCATGAAAAACTCCTTCAATTCAGCAACTTTCCTTGTTTGTGCAAAACTCATGAATTCCCTATAACTTCATGGATTCATGAAAAATAATATTATAAAATAGGGAAAGGTGTGCGGGACCAGGCAACCTAGTCGGCCGGCCATGCCCAAGCTATGGCCGGTCCCACACATCACAATCCCTAGCTTTTTATAATTATTATTCCCTAAACTCATGAAACTCCTCTGTTTCAACAAAACTCATGGATTCTCCATAACATCATGGTTTCATAAAAAATAATAATATAAAATTAGGTAACATAGCCGGCCGGTCATGCCCTAGCCGTGGTCGTGGCCGGTCCTACACCTTGCAATCCCAAGTCTTTTATAATTATTATTTTCCTAAATTCATGAAATTCCTTGGTTTGAGCAAAAATCATGTTTTCGTCATAACTTCTCAAATTTTGCTCGAATCATGAAAAACCAAAAGCCAACGGGTCACACGACCGGCTAGCCTCTCACGGCAAATATTGATCAATTGAGCATACATGGGCTAGATCTTAATGCCTCTATATCAAAAAGCCACACAAACCATAAGGGTTACATCATATGAGATCGAATATTAAGGTTAATGAAAACCGAAATCAGACATCCTATAAACCGAATACACATAGCAAAAATATAAGCATTCATTCATATGCTATATAATCGGTAACTATCACAAGAAAAATTATAACAAATAATTTTGTTAATAAATAATGATGGTTTTATTCAAAAATAAACCTTATACAATAATTGAAGCAAGTCAAACATTGATGTATATTTTTCTCTAAATAAGAAGGTAGACTACTCTTTATTTGTCAGCTGCTCATCAGAGTCTTGGTCTACTTCGCCTTTTAAGAATTCAACATTCTGGATCTTTTCGAACGGTAAAGGCAAACTGTTTTTGAATGGGTTATGGTGAACCAATTTTCTTGAAGTGAACAGTATGTTATGGTGAACCAAATAAGGTAGACTACTCCTTATTCTGGTATCGATGCTCCAAAGTGATGGTGGAATTGACGAGGATGTTAGCCATAAAATCCAGGCTAGATGAGAGAAACAGAGATGTGCGACAAAAATTCCCAAAAAAGCTCAATACGATACGGTATGTTGCGCAATATGGGACTATTAAAAGTCAACACATTCGAGATATTCATGAAACAGAAAGGTGTAAGATGCGGTGGACCTATAGCCACACTAGATGAGATCGAAATACAAACGAGAATATACATAATAATCTTGAGGTAATACAGACCGAGGAGAAGATTATTCAACATCGTCTGAGATGGCATGGACATCTCCAATGAAGGCCTCTCGAGGCACATGTGTGCACATAAATCATAAGGCATGTAGTATGTACAAAGAGAGGTAAAGGTCGTCCAAAACTGACTTGGAAGGAAGCAGTGAAATAGGACTTGACGGGATGAAACTTATCAATTATAAAAGAGTTGGCGCTGGATAAACGCGTGCATAAGTCAGCGATCCACGTACCAAAAGCATGACATATACTACTTGATTTACATCTTGGGTTTCATTTCTAGCCTACCCCAACTTGTTTGGGATTAAAGGCTTAGTTTTAGTTTTTGTGTTAGTTTTCTCGTGTTACCCTGTAAGCAAGTGTGGAATTCTTTGATTCCTCTAAAAGTATCTGTTTTGGTTTGGACCCTATGTTACAAAGGCGATCCTCTTTTTTCTTTTCTTTTTTATGGTAAGTAAAAAGTTATGGTTAAAAATGGGGCGAATAAACTCGTTGCACACACACGGGTCGCTTGACATCCACCAAGGAGCAAGCTACGGTTAAACTACACAAAATTGGTTTAAAAGACCAAAATCAATAATTCCTGGGTGAAAAAGGACATTTAGATTTTGATACTGTTTAAATGGACAAAAATGTAAAAATAGTCAGGATGTAAACAGTTTTTATCCTACCCATTTTCAAATATTTTTTCTTATTTTTAATTTACATCAGGATGCATCTAGTTTCATCCTTGCTATTTTTAAGTTTAAGTCGGGATGAATCCAGTTTCATCATTGCTATTTTTCTAGTGTCCATTTCACCCATACTAATTTTTACTCGTCCATTTGAACCATATTTTAAAAATATTTGGACAAATGACCCATTTTCCTGTTAAACTACGGGTAAAATGGTGCAGTCTCCACTTTGCTTATTTTGTGCAATTGATCAAGTAACTAATTCTCATCTATTTCTCATCTATTTCTCCACTGCAATTTCACCTCTCTTATGGAATATTCCTTATAGCTTTGGTATTGATTGGGATTTTTCAGAGTCAGTTAAGGCTACAATTTAGAATTGAAAATCATGTAAATCTAGTACCAGAAAGCAAAAGATTGATTTATTCTTCCTTTTGCTATTCGGTAGATGATTTGGCAGGAAAGAAGCAATAGATGCTTCTCAAATAAGCCCAGAAACGTCAGCAGCTAATTATGTCTATCAAATCCTGGCTTGATTGGGGTATACCCAGATTAATTAGGGTATACCCAATTTTAAAGGGACATTTTTGTGGGTTTTAGGGGGAGGCCTAATGGGTAAGTTACAAAAATACCCTTACCCTTTAAAAACCTATTACTCTAAATCAGTTTTATTTTATTTTTCATTTCATCTTCTTCTCTTCTTCTCCTCCCTCCACAACCCTACCGGCTCCATCACCCCACCACCACCAAAACGCGTCGATTAATTCGTTAACATCGTCGATTCAAAAACTCCGATTAATCTTCATCAATGGATCCACCACGGAAGAAGGCAACTCGTATGAAAGAAACTAATCGCAAACCCAATGAATATAACCCTGGAATTGCAAGTTTGGTTGCTAAGAAAGTGAAGAAAAAAACGGTTGAAGAAGAAGGAATTGAACCCGCTGAAACACGTGAAATGGTGCGCTTAAGAAAGTAAGGGCTTGTTTAAACTCACTCTAGTACTTCGATTTCATATTTGCATGTCAAATTAGGTCAGAAAATTCGAATTTGTGAATTGGCAGTTGCGACGCCGGCAAGGTTCTTTGTTATCGACCTTTTCGGGTTTTCATAGTTAGGGTTTGGCCGGGAGGGTATAAGGTTGAAGAACCTGCCGGCTGTATAGTTTCTGTAACTGCTACTAGCAGGGCCAGCAGGTTATTCAACTAAATACCTGCCGGCGTTATTTTAATTTTAACGTAGCTGGCATCTTATTCGTTTTTCGCCCTGCCGGCTACTATTCTTTAAATGTCTCCTGATGCCTAGAATATTTAGTCCCGGAAGGGTATTTTTTTAAAACCATGCCGAGGTGTCATTACGACCTGTTTAGTGAAAATTCCTTGTATTTACTGTGTAAATTTGTTTGTTGGCCGGAAGGATATTTTGATGACACCATGCCGGGGTGTCTTAGCCGGTAAGCATCGTTTGGTCTACCTTTCCGGCTATGTGTCCGCCGGAAAGGTTGTATTTGCAAAACCCTGCCGGCTTTTGATTTTATTTTTTCTGAATTATTCTTGTTCAGATTGCGAACGGCAAAGAAGAAAGCTGCTCTGAAAGCAGCTCTTAGTAGTCCTCCTTCAAACCCTCCTCGTGTTGGTGATAAACTATTGTCTTCAAAACATCGAGGGGCATATGTTGAGCCGGGAACGACAAAGATCATTATAAGCAATAATCCAGAACCACCATCTGAACCCAGTGATTCAGATGACACTCCATATGAAGACCAATCAATTACATCTGGTAGAAGAGGTGATGATGATGATGTTGATGAAAGAATTTCGGCTGCTGGAGGAGGCAACAATGATGATGATGATGATGGTGATCAAGACATGCCACCTGTTGGAAGAGTTAATGATGATGATGATGGTAATAGAGATAAAGGTAAGAAAACCGTCGAAGAGGAAATTGTTGAAGAGGAAGAAGAAGAAGAAGAAGAAGAAGAAGAAGAAGAAGAAGATGGAGAACAAATCGTTGAACCCACTGAAGCTTCAGGGTCAACTTCAACCGGAGCGAGGAATAGGGTGATCACTAAACCACAGAATTATCACATGCCTTCCGAACACTTGATGGTTAAAATGAAAAAAGATGAGGACCCAATGGGGACCCCAAGAGATGGTGGCAATGTTCTTTTTGGATACAAAGACTCATGGGCATGTACAATCCATAATACTATCGTAAGTAATCTTAATCCGTCTTTGTTCTTTATTAAAGTGTGTAACTATCTTAATTAAATATGCGTCAAGTGTTTGTATTTATTTTCAAATTTGTTTTTTTTTTTGTATTTAGGATCACAAGCATGCCATCCGTCTTATGAGGCGCCAAGCTTCGTGTTCAGTGGCTTATACTTGGGATATTGATAAGGAATGTGAGGATGTGAAAGTGATTGTGAGGAAATACGGGTTGATGCCTGCGATTGAGAGTTCAAATATTAATCTTGACAAAGTTACCGTCTCTGCATTCTGTGAAAGGTTTTACAGAGAGACTGATACCATGTTATTTCCGTTCGGTGAGATGGAGATAACTCTCGATGATGCTCAACAAATTCTAGGCCTCGAGGTTGATGGAAAAGCAGTCTGTGAGGGGATCGATAATTCGATATCTTTCGAGAAGATTTACGATTTGAGCAAGAAATTGTTCGGTTGGAATCAGGTTCAGAAGGAGGATGTTCTTGACACGAAGGATGGTTGTCTAACCAAGAAGTTTAATACGAAGAGGTTGAGGGACACATTATGGGATACACAGTCAATCCTTGACAGAGAAGGAATGGTGAACCCGGTGAGAATCAATGTTGCCGCGGTCGGTTATTTGCTATATGTCCTGGGAAAATGTATCTTCCCCGACAGTTCCGGAAACCAAGTGGAGCCCGGTTACTTGCAACTATTGGATCCCTTAAATAAGATGCGTGAGTATTCTTGGGGTACTGCGGTGGTCGCCTTCTTGAACAATGAGTTGAAAAAATGTTATAGGGCACTCACTAAGCAAGTTAACGGAAACACATGTCTCTTCCAGGTAATTTTATTGTCTAAAACATTTATATTACCGAATATTCTCGTAAGATAAGGTTCTTACTAAACTTTTTTTTTTTTGCATAGGTTTGGATATATGAGTACTTCCCTTCCTTGTTCAAAGACAGCTCCTACATCAAAGTGGATGAGAGTGTTGCGGTTAATAGGCCAAGAGTTTAAAGGTACAGTTTTAAGGGTACTCAAGATAAGGAAATGCCGCAACAGCTTATGAAACTCCGAAGTGCCATCGACGAATTGACTGTGGAGGAGGTGATTTTTGATCCATATCGGGATGCTAGAAATCAAGGATTAATCCATCCTAGAAATGAAGTTGTTGCATTATACTATGGACCCTTGATGAATGTGTTTGAAGGATTTTCAATGTACAATCCACATCGGATTATGCGACAATTGGGTTACATCCAAGAAGAACCTTATTTCGATGAAGATAAGCCGTTCTTTACTGTGAACCGGGATGAGTGCACCACGTCCCAAAAAACAATTAACGTCTCTTACGCTCCACGACCTACTCAAGAACATTGGGACAATAGACTTGACCGTCAGATCGATGTGAGTCTTTTGGACGAGGTGACCACCGGTCATGAAGCTACTGAGAAATACATGGCATGGTACTTGGAATGGGCTCGTCCTACTGTGATTAAGAAAATGACTGCTGAAGAACTGGCTCTAAAGAAGAAGTTGGAAGCGAAAGACCCATCAACATTGCTTAAGTTCTTTGTAAGTATATTTAGAGTTGCTCTTACTATTTTAAGATTGATTGCATTACCGAATCATTCTATTCATTGTTTGTTGTTTAATTTAAAATAGAAGGAGCATTTGAAGACCTTTGGGAAGGTGTTGTTGTGCGCGAGAGAAAAAGGAGAGCCTTTGTCGATTGAAGAGCAAAGCAAGCACATTGACTATGTTAACGCTGTTGGCAATGGGGATTCTAATGAAATGTTCAAGCAACTTGAGGCTCAAGTAAAGGCTGAACAAAAATCTAGGAGAGAAGCACAAGCCAAGATGAAGGCTGATAAAAAGAGGACTCGTGGTGGTGAAGGTAGCAGCAGTGGTCGTGGTGGTGAAGGTAATTCTCTAAAACGGGGTCGTGCTTGTCGTGGACGTGGTCATGGTCAATGAATGCTTTCGTAGTTTATTTATTTATGTTGTGGTGGACAAATTTTTAAGTTAATGGTGTGGACATTTTTTTTTTAAGGTTTATGGGACGTGTTTTCATTTTGGACAAAAATGAAAACATATAGTTGTTGAATGAATGGTTTGTTTAGCTATGTAAAGTTTTAATGCATAAGCCGGAATGCTTGCTCAAAATTACCCTGCCGGATGTACCAGGGCCGACAAGGTTGTGAATTGTCAGACAGCCGGCCCTGACAAAGGAAATTATGTAGTTATCAGAGCCGGCATGGTATAAAAATAATAACCTTCCGGCTGTTCTGTGGCCGACAATGTATTGACCAAATATAGTTCCGGCTGTTTTGTTGCAAAAACACAATTCTTCTGATGCCTAAAACATATATCGCCGGCACGGTAACAAATTTGAGACCCCTTCGGCTAGAACCTGGCCGGCAGTGTAGGGTTTGTGATAAAAAACCTTCTCCTGATGCCTACAATCTTACACGACCGGCATCTTAGAGAAAAAAAACCTCGCCGGCGTATTCAAAATTCAATTTTTTTTGCAAGTACACTTTCATTGATTGACTTGTACTTGGGCACTATAACGGCCAAATTTGGCCACCATCCTATAAATACACTATTTCTCTCTACAAAACAACATACAAATAGTTCCATATACTCTCCAAATCTCATACCATCATACACTCCATCTAACTCACTCAATATCTCTCTACAAACAACAATGGCATCATTTGATTCAAATGAAGATTTTGCAATCACCAAGGCTTGGTACGCGGAAGATCGACTTAGACGTCAATCCTCCGAAAGGGAAGATTCCAAAACCTTTTGGGCTAGGGTACACAACAAATTTAGCGGCGAGTATGGGAATCCTAATGCAAGAAGTATTGAACAAGTCCACTCTAGGCATCTAGTAATCGAAAATGCGATACTTGTTTATTTATCCCTCCAACCTCGGATTTTTAACACTCGCCCCTTCACCTTGTCCGTTGCAGAATTTGTAAGTCATTTTGTGTTTTTTTTTATGTAACCCATGTTGTTTTATCTTCCAACGAAACACCACTAACAAATGTAAGCTTGTTTTTGTAGCACGAAGCCGTGAAAGTGCGCTACTTGGAAGTAAAGGGGGAAGCATTCGCATTCGATGCAAGCTATCACTTCTTGGCCGATAGAATCCCGTTGGATAACCCGGACTACTTGGTATCGTCTTCGTCGGAGGAAGATTGATGGTTTTAGAAGTTTTAGTGTAGGTTTTGTGGGTATACCTCTATGTAAGCCCTCACGAGACTATAACTCGTCCACTAGGGTCGCCTAGGGGTTTAAAGGCTTGATGCACATGCTAAGTGCATTCGTTTTTATGTTTCAATCAATGTAGTAACCAAAATTGCATGAATAAAGTGAATTACATCTTCCATATTTTTTGTTTTCTGTTTGGTATAAGTACAAGTTGGCAATGTTTTAAATCCCTAACCTGCCGGCTACATGTCAGCCGGCAGTGATAAAATCTATTTACTTGCCGACGTTATAACCGCCGGCATCTTAGGAAAATTTAGCATGTCGAAGATACTCGGCGTGTTCTTCAACCAATACAATGCCGGCGGACCAAAGTCGGCAGCTTATTCAAAGTGGACCATGCCGGTGAATATTAGCCGGCATTTTATTCAAACTATAACCTTGCCGGCCTTGTGTATTTTCAAAATCTAAATTTTTTTGATCGAAATCGAAATCATAAGTGGGATGAAAGGTTTAATTTAGTGAATTCATAATTTCAAATTTTTAATCTAAACTCAATTAATTAACTTAATCAGAATTTTAATGTTAATTAACCAAGAATATTTTAGCCATTTAGAAAATACAAAGTTAAGGGGTGGCTTGGTTTTACTTCATAATGACCTTATTTTGTCTTATTGGGTATACCCCAATTAATCTGGGTATACCCCAATCTCGCCAGGTATCAAATGGCCAGCTTGATGGTTTTTTATAACTGGGATATAATTGAAAACGTCTGCACGTTGATTTATAACTGGGGTATAATTGAAAACTGCCCTTGACAGTATTTTACTTTTTGCTGCTCTCATGGTAACACTGTCACCTTGAGTGACCCTGTTTTTGGTCAAAATAAAATAAAGAAAAAGCAATTATCTACTCTCATCAATTGACAAAATTATACTATATAATTATGTACACCGCGTGAGATGTATAGACAATGACAATCATTTCCGCCCCTGATCTATGTGGATGCAGTTCATACTGTCAAGTCTATCACTGAATTGAATTTGATCCTCAACACAAACAGCATATATTATCATTATACTTATTTATTAGGCAGCAAAACAGTGCATCTCATCCAATTGAGCTAGCTAAACACTGGCTCGGCATTGAAAGAGCAAATGGAACGATGCACATACGCAATTTCCAAAGTATTCATTGACCTGCAAACATTTATAGTATTTTGAAGTTTGAATTTTGTTTAATGAAAAGTAGTACATATTCGTGTGTTGACTTATTTTTCATGGGTATTAAACAAAAATGTCCCTCTCATAATATGTTAATTACAAAAGTGTCATTGTTTGAAACAGAATTAGAAAAATGTCCCTCATCTAGTGTTTTCCGTCCAAACGGTGTTAACTCGTGGTTAACTGATTTTGGTCCCACCAAAAAACATTAAATAAACCCAGTCAATTACCAATTTATCCCTACTAAAATTAATCTGAAATCTAAACTCGAGTTAATCTGAAATCTAACACTGATTCGATCTCGAGGATAATCGTACGTCAATAAGAAGGACACGTGTAACAAACCCCAAGAATGATCTAACGGCTAATAGATGATACATGTGCGATCTTACGGCAGAGGCTCTTGAGATATAAAGCACGCGAAGAAACCCTAAAATCACACCCTACCCACTTTCCCCCAGTTCCGCCTCTCTCTTCTCTTCTTCCCCTTCTTCTTCTCTTTAAGGTTTCTATTGATGAAGAACTCATCCTATGTAATCGTGGTAAGTGAAGATGGGTGGCGATGAAAGTGATTCGAGCAATGGAAGGTAATAAACTGTTCTTGTTATTTTGATTCTCGAAAGGATGTTGTAATTTTTGGGTTTATGTTTATCTCGAGAACTGTTTCTGTAGTTTTAGGGTTTATGTTTATCTCTCGATATGTTTCTGCAGTTTTAGGGTTTATTTTTCGCTCAAATCACTGATAAAAGTGTAGTTTTAGGGTTCTTTTGATTCTCGGACTGATTTTGTTGTTTTAGGGTTTATGATTTTTTCGATTTGATCGATGGAATGAATATGATGAAATCCATTTACCCTTCTTTGATTTTTGATTTTCATTTTTCAAACCCAAATTTTGAAATTTGGGGATTTTTTCATTTCTCGATTCATGGATGTTATTGACCGGTAAAAATGCTCCATACGTATGTTAGATTAGTAACTATTTGTATGATTTGTATTTCTGTATGTATGTTAGTATAGTTTTTGAATTGTTTGTATGGTTTAGTCCTTGTTGTATGTGCAGAAGATTTGATGATTTGATGTAGGAGGACAGGTAGATGGGTGATTTAGAGTCTGAGAAGTAGGAGAAGAACAGAACTGTGGAGGTATTGAAGCCTAGAAAATGGAGGAAATAGTTTGTTGTTGTTGATTTGTTGGTTCATGGTGGTTAGATTTTGGAAAGAGATTAGAAGTTGGTGGTGCTGAGATACGAAGATCGAAACGCAGTAGTTGTTATTGGTGGTATTGAGAAGTCAGGGATGGAGGTGATGTTGCAGAGAAGTTGGAGTCTGCAACCATGGTTTGTCTCTGAACCGGTGAGGAGATTAATAGGGATTTTGAGAAGTTGAGATATAATCAGTGGTGCTGAGGTTCATGGGTTTGGATGTGGTGATGTTTTGAAATTGCGGTTCGAGTTAGTTGCAGATCGAGAACTCAATGAAAGAGTTGTTGTCGATGCTGAGCAATTGAGATGTTATTGTTCCGTGAACTGGTGGTGGGTATAATAATTGGTGATGGTTGATGATGTTTACATTGGGCTTGAAGGAGCTTCTACTGGTGATTACTCTTGTTTACAGGTGCAAAATTGAGAAATATCTGATGTTGTTGCTTACAATGGCGAGTTGATGGAGTTTGAGATGGTGCTGCTGCTGATGGGAATGTGGTTCTTCTTCATTTGAAAATTGGTAATGATGCAGAATGGATGTCCAAGTTGTGCGATTGAAGCAAATGGAAAGGAAATTATGGAGCTGATACTATTGGTGATAATTTGATATGGAGTCTGTGTTGATGTTGAGCTCAAGATGAGCTGGTGGTTGGACTAGTCAAATGGGAGCTGCAGGATTGAGAAGTTGATGATGTTGGTTAAGTTGATGTGTTGTGCAGAGGTGCAGGTGGTGTTAGCTCTATGCATGGACTGATATTGCAGGTGAACATGAAATGTTGCGGGTTTGGTGTCTTGAGAGATGAAGAAATGGTGTGCTTGCACTTGCAAGAAATGATACAGCTGAGAGATGACTGACACGTACAAGTCGCCAGGTGTAAATGATTCCACGTCAACTTGTACAGTTAACTACCTAGAGTTAAATGTTGAGGGCAGGTTTGGCCAATATAGGGTGTAAATATGTGTGACGTGGCACCGTTTCTTGCTTTTGTAAATTTCGGATGGAAAAACTTAACAAAGGGATACTTTTCTAATTCTGTTTGAAAGAGTGACATATTAGTAATTACAATTATAAAAAGGGACATATTGTCAAAAAACCCATTTTTCATCCATCTTTCTTCCTCTGAGAAAGATGAGTATGTTAATCACATTGTTAATGATCCCATCAGTAATTAAGTTTTTTAAAGAAAAGCCAGTAATTTTATAAAAACTAATTCTGGATATTAATGTGAATCTCTGATGCACAGTTGCACACATCTAGAGAGATAGGGATAATAATATTAGAGTCAGTGAAACATGACTCAAAACCAAAAAAACCCATAAATCCTCTAGCAGCGCTAGATCAAAATCGCTTCCTAAATCATAGTATCTGCTCTCCTATTCTTTTTCTCCAGTTTTTTATTGGAATCAAGAACTTAGAATATCTACGTTTCAATTTGGCCGGTAACTAATTAAAATAACTCAAATGCAATTAAGATTGAATTCCCTGCCATCCCATTTACAGTAGTATGAGAATAAACCTCAAGTGAACAAGATCTAGTTACTTCATAGATCTTTCCTTTTCTCTTTGAAAAATCCAACAAGACTGGCGCTCAGCCTCTGTCTGGCTGTCCCAGAGTCTCATCCATTAAATATTGGATCAAGTATACAATTGGGCACTAGGGTTTGGAGGGGCAACTGATAGGAAGGTTCAATCCCTCTCATCCAACTCATGAATCTGCCTATGTTCAGGTTCGCTCTGCTCCAAGTGTCTGATTCTTCATTTTTGTGGATCAGCTATGCCAACAAGACAAACACATTGAGGTACAGACTAAGATAATAATTTATAGGGCAGCGTAGCAGCTAGCTAGGGCGCGTTGCTCGAAAATCTATCAACCGCAGTGGTTTTCCTAATTAGGCACCAGATTTCGGAGACATAAATTTCTAAATGATGATTAAAGGATAATTTATAGTAATAATTCAACCCCAACCAACCAGACTCATACATTCGGTGCATGAAACTCTAGCATTATGAGGGAATTTTTATTTTTTTTTGAACTAGCAGCGTTTGCGACCATTGGATGGAAGAAATGTGATGTCAGCAGAAAACAAAAAACATGCAATGACGTCACATTCACATGATCTAATGGTTAGAATCGCTGCTAGAGCAAACTCGTTCCCCATTATGAGTCCATGTGCTCTGCTTTATTCACCGCATAATACCTAATTATTAAGGTTTCGTTCCCAAACAAAATTAAGATAATTATTAGCACTTTCATTCAGGCATATTACTGCAGTATGCACGATCCTTTCACATGATCATAGGATAGTCACACACTGCAAGTAACTGAGTAGTTAAATCCAACCTCCATGAATATCAACTAACTTTCATCCTTAACTAGTAAACTTTTAACTAATAAACTTTGGAAGTCCTGGTATTCTATCAAGCAAATAAAATACTGGATGTTGTCCCCCGTTACCAGACTCAAACATTTGTCTTCTTTGGCTAGACATGTGCAAAACTAAGCCGGGTTTTCATGGAATTTTACTAATACAATACAAGGATTATGAGAAACCAAAAAGGAAATCCTAAAGTCATTCAATCCTAGAAACTATATATGGTTAGTGTGAACCACACTACTCAACAAACAAGGCACCTTCAGGTCTGTTTTGCTTAGCGGGTTCTGTTTTTCCATGAATCATCCAGCTACTAGATTTTTTTTTCTAACAGGTTTCTGGGAAGGAGACTATGAGTTGAATGATGATGACTAATCAGCATTAAAAAAACAATAAATAAATAATTAAATGAAACCCCATAAGCATACACCACAATCAATGGCAGAGAAATAGCTGTACAGTAGCAGATATAGTATTTTATTGGCTTTTCTTTTTCTAATTTTCCTACAAAAAAGGCTCCCATCCCTTTCGCTTTTCCCCACAATCATCGTTCTCGTTTTGTCTCTACATTTCAAACTCACCTAAAACATTTCTTACATACACAGAGAACAGTGACTAAGAGATCATCATCAGATTGATTAATCGAATGATGAAAATGGCAGATTCTTCATCTAACATGAAGTGTCTGTTACTGGTCTGTTTTTTCTCTATGATTGGGATGGCAATGGGTATTGCTCCAAAGAAGGCAGTTAGTGTGCCATTTGGGAAGAACTATGCCCCTACTTGGTCTTTTGATCACATCAAGTATTTCAATGGTGGTAATGAGATTGAGCTCCACCTCGACAACTACACTGGTAAGTGCCAACTTATATTCAGACATTCTACTGTCTTCTGTCTGTTACAGATTCACTAGTGCTAATGTATATATACCTAAGTTTTGATGTTTTTCTATTTTGGGATGAAAATCATAGGTACTGGGTTTCACTCAAAGGGGTCTTATCTGTACGGACACTTCAACATGCACATAAAAATGGTTGCAGGGGACTCAGCTGGAACTGTAACTGCTTTCTATGTAAGTCATTCCTATCAGTTCGTATACTACTACTACCAGCACCCTGATATCCCTACTTAATCTTGCTAATCCACAACCCTTCTGGGAGTTGGTAGCTAGCCGCTTAAGAAACCCCTTCTGTCCCTAAGGGGATTCGACGTAGCTCTTCCAGATTCCATGAACATGCAATCTGATCCAGCATATTTAACGAATAAATGCAGTTATCTTCAAACGGGAATGAGCATGATGAGGTAGACTTCGAGTTCTTGGGAAACAGGACAGGGGAACCCTACATTTTACAGACAAATGTCTTCACAGGTGGTGAAGGTAACAGAGAGCAGCGGATCTACCTCTGGTTCGATCCAACAGCGGCCTACCACACCTACTCTATCCTCTGGAACTCCTACCACATCACGTAAGTATCTAACAGCTCTCCAGTACATTTCAAAATCCCCTCCAAGTACTACTTAATTTTCAGAAAACTAATGAAACAATATGTACGCATGCGAAATGCAGATTCTTCGTTGATGATATCCCGATCAGGATATTCAAGAACAGTAGAAAGGTAGGACTGAAATTCCCATTCGAACAACCCATGAAGTTGTATTCAAGTTTGTGGAACGCAGATGACTGGGCAACCAGGGGAGGGCTTGAGAAAACTGATTGGTCCAAGGCACCCTTTGTAGCTAAGTACAAGGGATTCCACATTGATGCCTGCGAGGCATCAGTGAACGCCAAATTCTGTGAAACACAAGGAAAGAGATGGTGGGATCAGAAGGAATACCAAGACCTTGATGCCTACCAGTACAGGAGGCTCATGTGGGTCCGTAGGAAATTTACAATCTACAACTACTGCAAAGATAAAGCCAGGTTCCCAGTAATGCCTCGCGAATGCAAGATAGACAGGGATGCTTAATTAAGAAATTTAATATGTTTGTAGAAGGAAACTATTTTTATCCTATTCTTACCACAACAACAGTCTTTTCTAAAATACTATTATTAATCAATCAACGGTGGGTATTTTTATCCTGAGATACTTCCTAAGTTTCCTAGTACTCTATATCTTCTTCACAAACTTCTTCCAAAACAAGGCCACGTGCGAAGGGACAGTCATGTGCTTTTCTTTTCCCTAAATTGGTGATTCCCATTTAATTATTCATTTACTGATTCCACGATTATCGTTATCATCAGAGTGGAATGTTGAATTTGTAATATGTATTCTTATTCTTCGGCAAATCGTTTTGATTCACACGAAAATCATATTCTTATGATTTGCTATATAATATCTTGTTATGCTAATTCTCTATTCTCAATCCGTTCGAATATAATACACCTTATTCTACCTGCTATATTATGCCCTACTGCCCTCCAATTTTTACATCCCTAGCATCTGATATTTGACAAAAAATTCCTTGACCTACTTAGTTACCTTATGAACCATTAATAATACAATTCCGTAAACGTTCTTGAACAAGGTTCTACAGCAAAAATGGTAAAACAGGCGTTTTTTTGTTATATGAGCCTGAGATGGGAAAAGTTGAGAACTAAGTGCTGATACATGTAATGATTAAAATGAGTAATCATGGATCCACATTATAACTGTAAATATATTAGAAGGAAAAAAAAACACAAAACAAGACGCTCTTAAACAATAGTTTTTCAGTTAAAATCAAGATAAGGATAACAAATACATACTCAGTCTTGCTCGCGTAATTTGTAGCAGTCACCACCTTCTTTTGCCTTGGCCCTTAAATCAGGCAAGTGAGGCCACCTTAACTCCACCCAAGCCTTTGACACTAACAATGAGAGAGCAGGATCAATGTTGATAGAGACAAAATATTCGTGTACAGCATCTCCATTAAGCTAAAGACGATAAGAAAGATTCAGAAAAAAATGAAAATAAGAAAGAGTTACCACGAAAAGAAGAAAGTTTCAACTCCACTAGAATGGATAGCGGCAAGAAAAATCTATCATAACATTTTATCCTTCTGACAGGAATTCAACAAATAAAAAATAGAAAACAAGGCATCATTTTCCTTTTACTTTAAGACTCCCGTGTTGAGAATCATTTTCATATGGATATAAATTGGGCACAAAATTCCCCTCAATTTTGAGGTGCTCAGTGTTAACAGCAAAATTCTGAGTGGTAAATCAATACTATACAAATAAAAGAACTTTGGTTACATCATTAGGAATCATTCCGTGATTCGATTGCAATTGCTCAGGTAGAAAATTTCCTATTTGGACATTTGTGCTCCAGCCTGAGCAATAGACCTTCAATTTAACTGTCATACCTTAGATATGTAGACAAGTAACACTCTAAGCCTCAATTGCAATGTATGAAGCAGCTAAATGATAGCCATTGCATTCGACTACTGTTCCTTCACACCCCATTCTTTTACGTGGGTGTCAGAAAATTCACGTGAGATTAGGCACATTGCGGTGGGTGTCAGCAAATTCTCGAATGATACGCTTCAGAGTCCTACCCCCTCTGCCTTGCATATGCCCGTGATTATTTATTCCTCCATCTCGGGTCCTACTCTCAAGGTAATCCGAAGCTGCATTGGCGAGCGCCTTCAGCCACATGGGTACTAGAGTTTCTGCTTCACCCTGCTTCAGATACTCAGCTGGCAAAGCCCGGACCTGATATTTATCGTGAAGGAGTCAAATAATTATAACCAAAACAAAAGAAGAGAAAGCATTTTAACAAATATCAAAATCACTTCCCCGCCAATGGAATGAAAGTACTAGCATAAATTAAGAGAAATATCTCGAAATGTAGAAAACATTTTAATTCATTGTAGGGTTAAAGAGATACCGTAGAGTGCAGCCACCCATGTAAAGATTCCCAGGAAAGCACTGAACTCCAGGTGGTCCTCTCACTTAAGCTGCACATTGCTGCTAGTTGTTGTAATATTGTTGCAGACTTGTGAACCTACTTAAAAACAGAGGTAGAACAGCCAGTATTGTTTAGTTATAGACAAACAAGGGGAAAGGTGAAATTTCTGGGTTATCAATAAAAGCAAAAGGAAACACACCCTCGACATTGCCGGGACCCCAAGTAAAGCATATACTATACTAGATACAAGTCCCTCGCCACTACGGGATATGACCTGAATAGTCACTGAGCCGAGTGACCCTTCAGTCATACATGACATCAATTCCAGTACTGACGTTAGACCAACCTCTAAGAAACCTGCAAGGTTCCCTGTTACATCAGTCAAATGAACAAGAACTATAATTCACAAGAAGAAAGAGAGATGCTATCATTGGCCATGCTTACATGACATGTATGACATTGCTGCTAGTGCTGCTCCACGGTGCATTGCAGTGCAGCATATAGCTGCCTTTTGGAATGAAACCTCAAGCAGAGAACCAGATGCAGCCAACACTTCCTGATAGATTATCACATGGTCAGCTTCATTTCGCTCCGTAGAGAAGTTCATCCAAAGAAATTTGAACAACGAGCGTTTAACAAAAAATCTCGTATATCATATTAAAATATAGGGAAACCATTCAAACGGAAAAGTAAAGAGAAACCTTGGGACAACCGCGAACAAAAGTAGATGTGAAATTAGTGTAAGCCTCTACAAGATCTGGTTCTTGATCGCATATATAGGAAGAATTAAGAGCCATAATTGAAGCTGCAGATGAAAATCTGTCGAACGTGCTGATAAACAGAGATCCATATTCTTCCCTGTGACCGAATTCTTCAATGACGACAGCAGCTGATACGCAAATCAAAGTATTTCCCAAATGAAGATATGGATAATCAGTGAAGTAAAATTCAAGTTCGCCTATCAACAAAACAAACAAAAACTCTACAAAATAGATGGACTATCCATTGACACTCCATGTGAGGCTGCTCCGTTGTAAGACAGCCCACATGCAGATTATCCCTGGAAAAATTTAGTTGTATGTACTCTAATGGATCTCCCGAAACAAAGGTACAACATCTGGTAAAGGGTTAAGAACTTACCCGTTCTGACATAGCAGTCATGGCTTTGAAAAGAGAGAAAGTTTGTAGATAAACAATCCAGTACTTTAGGCAATAACATTAAGAAGTGTTGACCTGTAAATGGGAACAGATCTGTAACAATCTGAAAACATTGTAGTCTAAAGACCATAAAACGATGCTAGGAATCTAAAAACAGCTATACCTGAAGAGTGAATGGCTTGTGAAAGAGCCCAGCACGCTGCTGCAGATAAACTAGCACTTTCCATGTGCAGGGACGTATATAGTTTCTCCAGAATGGGCCAAAAAACACCCAGTAGAGCTAGAATAGTGTCATCATCGGCTGGAACTGTTGACGAAGAGATTGCGAGATGACTGAACACAGTTCCCATCCTGAAACCAAGAAATCATTACAGGGTAGCTAGAGGATACAGAGATTCCAGGCATGAGTCTCCAGTAAATATTTCAACCAGGAAGAGAAAAGGCCTTTTCCGATAAATTGCATATTAAGGAGTTCTTTTTAAGCGAAGAGATTATTTTTTGAGTTTATGCATTCCAGTAAATACAGAGATTCCAGACACTCTTCACAACTAGCTGTATCATATGTCATATGAGTAAGCAGAAACAAACATGAGACTAACACTAGTAAACCAGAAAACAGAAGTTTTTATTTCAGTTTCAAAGTATCCATTTTCTGCAAATACATGGAAGTTTGAGAAAAGTTAATGCTTTGAAAACAAGAACTACTGGCATCTGAATTATCGCATATGGTTGCACTATTTTGTTGCAATAGCAATAAGTAAAATCCAGGCCAGGGTTACTAACATTACTCATATTAATACATATAGACATCCAGGTTACAACATCAAGAAACAAACCTGTAAAGTCCCCTTGCAGCAGAGCTCAAGGCTTGTGTATAACTCGCAGGGTTTTGCCTTAGTGGACGCCCACTCTCTTCGTCAATCTAGATGAACAATTCACCCGGTAAGGCACACACACAATTGATACGTAGTACAGAGGAAACTCTAAAAAGATCAACAAACTTACAAGTTTCCCAATAGCTCCATAACAAGAAGAAAGCAGTCTTGCTAAGGAGTTGTTCTTCAGCTGCTTATCAGGAATTGTGCCAATTATCAGAGTTATCGCACTCACCACTTCTTCCTCCTCTTCCAAAGGTAAGTGCCGCTCTTCTAATCCCTAAAGAAACCAGTGAATTATTCAGATAGATATTACAGACAAAAGAATAGCATGGATGTATCCTGAAGAATCAAAAACAATTGAACAATGTATCTTCACAGTCAAATAGCAACTTGTAATAAAGACATCTCCTTCCTAGTTTTAGTTACATGAAGCTCCAGCTACATGTTAAAACCTACAAAGATTCAGATGCAGTAGACAAATTTACCTCTCCAATCCAGATTAGAATTTCTAAGTCAGCAGGTTCATGAATCACTGAAGATGCGTCTTCACAAAGTTTACGCAAGGCTGACGCACAAGCATTTGAGGTCACCTGTTGTCTAATTCCTGCAGCAAAGAATAGCCTGAAAGTAGCTAATTAGCTCAAGAGGAAGCAGGATCCAGTAGTGATGCTACATAATGATTTCACAAGAAAGGAAAATATATTGGATTGCATGTTGGGAAAATGAATAAGTAGACTCCCTCACAGTAATGGTCTAGTAGACGTTTGTACACCAGAGATCCACTTGGAGTAGGAACCAACAACATCAGATACTGTTCTGTAAACCTAGAAGCTCAAATCAAAAAAGGATTCTGTAAGTAGACTAGTACAAGTTGGAGCCAATGATAACATGAACAATCGACATGGTAATTAAATATTTAAAACGTACAAGGCACAGGAATCCGTCAAGCCCATCAGATGCTCTATTTGACAAGATCGTTACTAACTGCAGTATCACAGAGAAATCGAATGGTTGGCCGTCTCGAAGAATTAGTTCAGCAACCTGAAGTATTTACAAGGAGACCCAATCATCAACATCCAGTCTCATTTGCTTTTGACTATTTTACATATTTGAAAATTTTCCAATTTGCGCAAAAACTAATAGCTGAAAGATGATCAAATGAGCGCGGGTTCGTAATACTTGTAGGAGATAAGAAGCTATTACCCTTGAGGGTTTGCTATTATTGAAATAAAGTATTGAACAGAGATATTTAGCGAGTAGCAGAAATGGAAGTTTTCAAATCATGATAGTGGCAGTATATCATGATCATAATAAGATTCAACGCCACATCAACACCACATGCAAGATGTTACAAGCAAGCACTCTGTTCACTTAATGAATTTTAAGAATTTAATTATGACAAAATAAAAGCAATTACTTTTACTAGGAGAACTCACCACATTAAGTACGAACATTTTGGTTTCCACTTCCTTCCAAGGTATTTGTACATCTGAAGATGCCCATCCTCCAGAGAAAATCTATGATAAGATTAACACAGTAACTAAAAAGAAATAATAGCACTAATAGTTTCATAAATAAAATGCAAAGCAGCAACTCAAAGAACTACTGGAAAGCCTTTATCAGAATAACAAGCTCCAACATAATATTTTGCAGCTTGAAAATATTGTGTTTTGGTCCTCCGGTGATACTGGTGCCAATTACAAACAAATTGAATCATGTAGGTCGAGTATGTTCATCAAATTTAAATCCTCACCTTTTGCACAAAAGTACCTGATCCTAGAAGCTGACAAATATCCACAAAAAGCTCAGATAGATCCATCCTAAACTGTGCAAGGCCATCAGGCAAGTCAAGAGTTCCACTCTCACCACTGAATGTAGAATCATCCACCTGGGATTAGAAGTAGTTTTTAAGTCGTTAGAAAGAAAAAAATATGTGTTTGCCTCGATCAAAGATAATATGACAAATTCAATCAGGTAGAGAGGAAAAGCACTCGGAAAGGAAATTTTCCGAGCTAGCAGAAGTAAAAAAAAACAACATTTGAGGGAGAAAAATTATAGACTATGATAGGAATACAGGTAAACTCAAAATGAACTTCCGATAAATTTGACTTGTAGGGTAGAAACTCCATATAGACATAAAAGTCATTCATAATAATTAATAAGTAACCAAAAACTGCCTAAGCTCTAGCACATGGAGCTCCTTATATATAGATAACTTAGCCTACTAAGGCAACTACTAACTTTCTTAAGCTAATAAAACTCTAAGATAGATATTTTAGATACTTATATATATTTCTAAGATTCAATTAATTAATATCAAACATAAATAAAAAATAGGATTTTCCATATTCCTGCGTCACATTAGATAACTCTATATACAATTCGCATTTCACAGATGACGATCTTATTCATTTCAATGGACAAAAATCTTTGAACACGGCTGAAAGAGTACGAAAGTAACCTGAGCACGCAACAAAAGGGCATCAAGTAATGCTGAGAATACTGGAAAGAACATCTCTTCCACCTTTTTCCTGCTGCTCAGCTTATCCATGTCCAGGCCAAGAGCATAGCTTGCCAGACAGCACCTGGATAGTTATGAAACAAGCGCAGGTTTTACGGTCTTGTGAGTTAATGGAGTCGTAAACTTTTGAACAGCAAAAAAGAATGAATGAGAATAGCTTGAGGGAAACAAAAACCAACCAAAATTGCAATGTTGAGTCTGCAATATCCCAATCTTCACTTGGAAAAGCTACACAACTGCCATGTGTAGCATATGAATTTAGAAAGTATACTACTGGGTATCAACTTGTAACACAGTACAATCAAGAATAATTAGTTGTTTTTTTAATGTAAGTATTAAGATTATTGTATAACCTCAAAAGGGCATCTGCCAACACAAGTGCTTCTGTACTTGCTTCTACAATCAAAGCCGGAGCCTAAGATTCAATGTCCCACAGAATGAAATCAGTCAAAAAATCGGAATATCAACGATGCTATCAATTTGGATGCAAGCCACATCAGGATTATTATGACTAATTAGATTCACCAAATCATGTCAGTCTTTTACATGAAACAGTATAAACCATGTAAGAACATTGAACTCTGCCAAGGAGATTCGTTACTTACTGCCTGCCCAATCTCCGACATCAAGCATGCGAGACCACCAATTACTTTCTCATCTCCACTAGCAAGGGCTGGTAGGAGCAATACTTCCCTAAGGAAAGGTACTCTGAAAAGCAAAACCTGAGGTAACCCCTATAAAAATAAAAAGGAAAAGGAAAGTTATTACAAATCAAATCCAGGAAAATATTCTTCAATAACCATGAGGTGCTTAACCATGTCCATACCTCGTATCGACTTACGAGCTCAATTAGTACTTCAATGGCCAGATCAAACGAAGAGAACACCTACACATGATATAGACAAATAGACTGTAGGCATGGCTATATTTTCTAAAAATTGTACTATATCAAAAGAAGAAGGAAAAAAACCGTAAAAAGCAAACCTGCAGAGAGTTGAAGACAAAGTTAAGAAGTGGATGTGTTGGTAAGGATGACGGTGGAATCTCAGAGAAGCACCCAGCTCGAACCTGCAATTCAGCGAGACTACTATCATGATCGATGACAGCAAATGAGATACGAAAAAAAAGTAAATGTTAAATTCTAGATACTGAAACTTATGTAAATTATAAGTCTGCATATAGAAGATACTGGACACACAAAATTCAGTAATGGTCAACTAATTTAATCATCTTGTGTAGCCTCAAGAAGTACCAACTCGTAGTGCTGAGAACACAAATTCAAGATAGAAGACATAAGGATAAATAAATTAAGGAAGTGAGTTAGTCTTACCCAACTAAGCAAGCATCTCAAAATTTTCCTATTCCTGTCTTGAAGTTGATTGTTATCATCATGCCTTTGCTCAGACTGATGCCGGAGGAACTCAAGAACAGTAGGAGTATGTGCAAGTAGCTGTTTAAAGACATAATATCAATTTTTCTGTACAGACTTAAAAAATGATTTGTAAAGACTGGCATAATCTGTAATGGGAATCACCTCTTGACCATATTGAAATCTAAGCGACGAAGAGATATTCGAATCAGTATTCTGATCTTCAATAACTTCTTCAGGCAAAACAGTAAGCATCTCCAAGACAGCAACATTACCATTTTCTTGGTTCTCTAAAGTCTGTAAACTCGAGAAAAGTTGCTCAATTGGTTTCTTATGTTGTGCAGAACGTAGTACAAGTGCAGAGAGCGCAAGACAGATTTGTGTCAAGAGCTGAGGAGGTCCATAACTAAATTTCTTAGCAGCGATGATTAGAGCATTTAGTAAAGCATCTTTATCCCCAGCTTGTAAATAACATCCTTCAGTTTGGATCTGAAGTACGAATAACATGTAAATTCACACATTCATTCATAGACAGATACACATAAAAAGAAATTGTGACCTAATTTATATTAATCGGAAGAGAATTGAAGTACCTTTCGTTTGAGAATCTGAGCAGCGAAGAAATCGAGTTCGAAATTATCTTGAAGGGGGAAATTGGGATTTGGAGGAGAAGTGAGAATAGAAGTGGAGACATCCCAAGCAGAAGGAGTTTGTTGGAAATGAACTAACCATTGATTAGCAGCAACTCTATTACATGATTGGGAATCATGGTTTAATACTGATACTGCTTCTGCTACTTTCATACGAATTTCATCCATTTTCTTTCTTATTTTTCTCAACAAATCACTACACAAGTCATCGAATGATTGGAGCCGGGAAGATTTTGGATGACCAACTTAACTCACTCAGCAACAACAAATCTCTCTATCCCTCTCTCGTCTCTAATCTCTTTACTTTTTCTTGCTTGCGGCTCTTCTGGGCTCATCTTCGGCTAGGGTCCGTGTCTCTCCCAAAATCAAGCCCATTACATCCTGTTTTTTTTTGTTTTTTTTTTCTTGGGACCATAGATTTTTTCCTAGTTTGATGGGGTATATCCAATAAGACAAAATAAGGTCATTTTGAAGTAAAAGAGATCATCCCTTAACCATATATTTTCAAAATTGCTAATATACTCTTATTTAATTAACACTAAAAATCTGATTAGGTTAATTAATTGAGTAGATTAAAACTTCTCAAATTATGAATTTGAGTAATGAAATTTTTGATTGAACTTTGAGAAGTTTTTTTATGAAAAAAAAATTGTTTTGAAAAAATCTTTTGGAACGGAAATGAAAGCACACTACCCAAGCACTTCTAAAGAGGGAATTGCAAAGCTGTTGTATGGAATAATACTCAAAATTAGATAAAAAATCAACACTTTCGGTTCTGAAAGTATAAAAAGTCAACAAGGTCGACGAATGAAGATTATGCCGACTTTATTTTTTTAACACACAGGAGACGACATAAAAAATTTATTAGTCGGCAAGGTCATCAAAAAATACCCTGCCGGCTGTTGAGAAAAATGTATTAGTCGGCAAGGTCTTCAAAAAATACCCTGTCGGCTGTTAAAAAATTTAGTAGTCGGCAAGGTCTTCAAAAAGTACCCTGCCGGCTATTGAAAAATTTTACAGTCGCCATGGATGTTATGAAAAGTCGGCAAGATATGCATATTATGACCTTGCCGACTAAAAACACATAAATCACAATTTTCGATTATTAACCTAATATAACAATCAAATCACACAACACAATGATGGGTTTGAGTTCAAACATCACTTATAGTCTTCTTTTCGCCGGTAGAGTCAACAATTTTTTTGGAAAATCAAAGTTGAAGATTTTTATATGGCTTTGGTTGATGGAAGATGCAGATGAAGAAGAAGAAGAGAAGATTAAGAGTTGTTTAGTTTTTTAATTTTAGGGTTAATGAAATTAAGAAATGGGTTTATTTTTAAGATTTAATTAGTTTAAGGGTATTAAAGTAAAATCACCATTTATAACTTCCCCTTAGTAAGGACACTAGGTCCCCTTAAAATTGGGTATACCCCAATTAATCTGGGTATACCCCAATCAAGCCAATGTTTTTTGTGGGACCATGGTTTTATTTTGGGTAAGACATTAGAAGTAAATCTAGGTCACCCCTTATCTAGATATTTGTATTAATACCTAAATTACTCTCCTGATTAATTTTGGGTAATGATTAGTGAAATGATTAAGCCAAAGATAATTAGTGAGATTAAATTAAAAGATGGGTTTTTTTAAAAAGAAGTAGAATTATTGAGAGAGTAAAGTTAGAGAATATGAAAAAGAAAAACATGGTGAAAATGATGGATTTTACCGACCACAAACGGAGGAAGAGTAATTGGGTACCCAGGTATGCTTCAAACTTAGATAATGTTGGTTGAATTGGTCCAAATATTCATAAGACTGTAAATTTTTATAAAAATTTCCTGCTAGGTTCAGATAGTTCGGTTACTAAGTGTGAAGAACATGTAACCGAACACGTAGTTCGGTTAATAAATGTCAAGAACATATAACCAAACACAGAGTTCGGTTTCTTTCTTCAAACACGCAGGTAACCAAACTTTAGCAATAAGTTACATAGGTATGTTCGGTTGGTTTGCAAACTTCAACGCAACCAAGTTCCCAACCGAATTGCAGGTTAAAAGTAACCTAGTGTTAGAAGTTCGGTTGGTTCGCAAACTTAACCATTTTTGCGATCCAACCGAACTGCGCTTGCAAATGCATATATGGAATTAGTCCATAGTTCGGTTACTTTGGAATTTATTTGTTTCCTTAATAGGTAGAGTTCGGTTATCGAGTTTCCATAATTTCTTTTGTATCAAATGTAGAGTTCGGTTACAAAGAAAACTTAACATCTTTGCGAACAGACCGAACTTTTGCGAAGAAACCGAACATTTTGCAACGTAACCGAACTTAAAGTTCGGTTGAGATTTTTTTTTTGCGACGTAACCGAACCTTCCTCTGGAAAAAAAAAACCTCCACTAAACCTCTCTGTAACTTCCATTTTCAACTCATTTTGATGATTACTTCTCATTTTTTAAACCAAAAACGAATGAAAAGTAATGGGTTTGTGAGAATATCTTTGTTAATGATTTAAATTAAGCTATATATATATATATAAGTGGTGGTGGTTGGTGGTGGTGGTAATCGGAGGTGGTGGTGGTAATCGGTGGTTGGTGGTGGTGATAATCGGAGGTGGTGGTGGTGGGAGGAGGTGGTGGTGGTTATATATATATATATATATATATATATGTGTGGTTATTAGGTTGGTTTTAAATTAAATTAGTTTAAGGGTAGGTTAGTCATTTCAACGCTTTAGGACACCCCTTATAACTATAGGGAAGGTGGCCTAATAAAACCATGGTCCCCTCAAAAAAACCATGGTCCCTAAAAAATCATTTTTTTTCTTTAAAGAGTCCTGTTGTGAGGTCACTGCAGCAGTGATTATCTTGGATATTAAATCTCAGATATATTACATTCACTGTCAAAATCAGAATTATTTTTAAATCGTGGAAATAAGCATTTAGTCCAAAGTTGCTAGGTTTTGGATACTCTAATCCCAACCTTCGATGCCTAGTATTCACTAGTCCTTATTTTCAAAGCCGCGTACAGACTAGTCCAAATTTGAACGAGTTAGTGCAAATTTCAGCGATCTGGAAATTACAATTTTTTATTATTACCTTAATTACCCCTTTCATATTTTTGTATTCATTTTAGATTTTTTGGTGAGAGCCAGAGACAAAAGTGATTACAGAGAGAAAAGTAGATAATGAAGAAAAGTGTCTAAACTTCATTGAAACAATACCAAAAATCTCTTAAGCTTAATTGGCAGCAGCACACATAGAAAGGAAGTAGATAGAAACTAGTGGAAGAGCGCCATCATTAAACATAATCATAATCTCCAACTACAAGTTCGATAGAAATATCATTATGTAAATCGCCTTGAAGGTCAATTATGATCTCAATTCCATAGAGTAATGATCGAATCGACTTTTCTTTTTGACATCACTACCTACCTAATTTTAATTTAGTTTTTCGTCAAATTGTGGTTCTTTTTACTTAATTGTTGTGTTTTGTGTTAGGTTTATGTTGTTTTACTTTATGTACACTAAATTTGTGGTCGATTTCCCTTTTTTTTATCTTAATTTTTTTTTTTTGGAGAATCAAGGTTTTGATAGTTTAATACCTTATCCTTCGATTATCACTGAAGTATGTGTAGTTATTAAGTTTAGAGTGTTAGTATTGGACACCGTGGGTTTTGGCTTCATTAAAATAATAGATCTTAGATTTTCATGAGCAGGAGGTGGTTTTAGAGTATTGGGAATGAAATTTGGGGTTACAAAAAGTGTGTATTTACAACGGTGGGGATGCTCAAATAAGAGTTTCAGTTGCTTCAGGATCCTGGATCTAGTATCGGAGAAAAGTGGAAGTTATGGAAAAATCTAAGGCGTTATATAAAGTAAGTTATGACTTGAGATTTTTTATGTTTTTGTTTGATTTGGCGATGTTGTAAAATTAAGACAGCGGGGGTATCGGAGCTTGTAAAACATTGTCGTTCATTATAATTAATAAAAGCATCACTACAATTTCCTTTCAGATTTATGAAATTAAAATCTTTGTTGATCTCCCTGCAGTAATTTATACAGACTTCTATGAGATTTAAATCTGATAAGAGTGCATGTTAGAGCACTGCTCAGTCAAACTCGCAAGTTTTGTTATCTCAAGTTTATTGTCAATGTTAGATGCACAAAACTATATCTTGATTACTAGTCTGCTAAAGTCAAGTCTCCGACTAGGTTTAGAGTACGGTAGTTGAGTATCAGAATTCGCAGAATAATGCTCGAAGATTGAAGACTGAAGTACAAACGAAGACATTTTCGATAACTTCATCAACAAAAGGTGTGTAAAGACTGAACCATCATATTTACTCATGGCATTTACCATTCTATCTTATGAGACCATTTCGTATGATTTTAGACGATTTAATATTACAACAAAGAAATTCTGAGTCAAGCAATGGATGTTCTTAGATCCTTAATTAACAATATTGGTTAAGAACAATTTATTGTTCATGAACTAATTTTATTTCAAGTTGATCATTTGCAAATTTCTGAAGCAATGATATTTATCGTCTATGACTATTGGGAATGTTTCAAATATTTTAAAGAGAGTTTTTTTGAACATCTAAATTTCACGAACACTGTAGGTACATGTACCATGTTGATATGAGTTCGGGAATTAGGAGAGGAACGCATACCAAGTACGCGTACCCCTGGGATCTGAGTTTGCGAACGCCTAAGGTATGCATACCAGGTATGCGTACCCTTGGAGCCTGAGTTCATTAACTTCCCATAAGTATGCATATCCGGTATGCATATCTACCCAATTCTGAATTAAGCAGAAGCTCACGAACTGTTTTACAAACATGTTTAGATTTGCTACAACTCCTATAAACACTTCTAAGATAACTTTTTGCACATAAGCTCTTGAACTTGTGAATCATGGTTTAAGTCTTGATTGTTATTGAACACCATTTATGCTTAAAGGTTCAAAGGTTACTAGGCCACTACAAACTATCATTGTACACGGTTCCAGAATCTTGGACCATAATGTAGGTTCTTCTGTGTAATTTAAAGGCAGACTTCTCGCATGTTTATATGGATTCCTAATAATAATTTCATTTATTATGAGGTTCAAAAGACGTAAGGAACACTGTAGTTGAATTGCTTTGAGGGTTAATTCGGTCTCAACTAAATTCCAGTCTAAAGTCTAATAATAGGATAGTGTATGTAGTGTCTTAATATTGTGGTGTTCAAGCACAGTTTTCCTCGTTAACAAAATTCGTGTATGTGTGCTTTTTACTTTTCTGCATTAAAAGTTAATCTTTTGATTGTTAAAGTGCATGGGTTCATACTCCTATCAAACGAAAAAGTTAATGGAGTACTTGGTACCCTCTCATTTTCATTAACTTTTGAAGAGACAAATAGAAGACAAAAAGTCAAACAAAAAAGTGGGAGAAAGAGAATAGGTATAACATGAGTAAGAGAAAAGCGAAAAGAACGCAGGCTCTTTAGGGTTTCATCTAGGCTAAAGAATGGTTCACGTCAACTTTTTTTTTTACTATTGTAAACATGTTTTGCTTTTGATTTTTCAAGACAGACCCACTTAGATAGCTGATGAAATCTAATAAATAATAATCAATATGTGTAAAAAAAATAAATGAAAACGACTGATGGAATGAAGATCCAATTATCTACATAGGTTCAAAAGGACTAAGGAGTCAAAGATAATACAAACACGTAGACTTATGCTTTTGAGGCCCCATCCCACGACATGATAAACTGAAGCAAGTTAAGATTGAGATTTATAACTCTTATTGACGATTATAATTCTATTTACAAGAGTATTCTTGATAGCCTCATCGGTATATGAATGTGAAAAAGTGATTGTTTTTCTTGAGAATATAGGCAGTTCTCTAGATCATTCAATAAAATTGGATACGAGAACCAGGTCATAATGTGCTGGCTTTAGACCGTCCAATAGTATATACAGTTATGCGTGCTAAATAATATTTTTTTATCTTCTAGAATTCAAATACTTATGTTCATTCTATATTGTTAAGATTTTCAGAGAGTATGATATTATGTAAAGTCTAAATCCAAAAATACCTTTGCTGATGCACATTATAACTATATATGTTTCCTGCTAGATGGTTAAAAAATAAAAGTGAGACATTATTGGAAATATATATTTAAAAGATGAATTGATATTCATTTATTACTCTTATCGAAACACTTTTAGTAAAAAAAATTCTTCTATTAATGGATTTTGTTTTATATTGTAACCATGTTATAATCATTATATAACTTTTAATGGTGGCAACTTATGTGAGAAAGAAAATCAAGTGTGTGATCATCATTTGTTTTTTAGAAGATCTTTCATGCACGAATAACAATATAGAAATTTCACATTCTTTCGCAATACGAGTTATAGTAAGCAAAGTAGTTAATATCGTGTATCGGTATCGTATCGGCCGGGTCCGATACACCTATACAAAATATAATATCGGTTTTTATCGGCGATACATCATTAAGATTAAAATATAAAATATTTATAAATATTTCAATCTAAAAAGAAATTGACATATAAAGCATTAATTTTCAAGATCAAAAGCTTCACAGTACAAATTAAGGGGTACAAAAGAAGATGATGATTAGGAGGAAGAGTTATGTTTACAAATTTTCATATCTAAATTTTTTATTCTACCGAATTACCCTTGGCGATATTATCAGTGTATCAGTGAACCCGATATACCGGTCTGTATCGGCTGATACAAGCGTTTTTATCGTTTCATCCTTGTATCGCCGATATTTCAAACATTGTAAAGGTTTATCCCGATACACGATAAAAACCTATAATACCGGCCGATATTGACTACCTTGATTGTAAGAGATAATTTACTCAATTATTCCATCATGTGAATGACTAGACATCTAAAAACTGCATGCACAACTTTAGCAAAGTTAGGAAACCAAGGGCGTAACTATGTAGTGACTTGGGCTGGCTCAAAGTCCAAAAAAACTTAAACTTTGTACTGGTTTTAAGTTTGGTTGGAAAAATTCATGCCTAAAAAGTAGGCTTAAGCCAGGTGCAAAATAAAAAAGATTAATCAGGCCAATTAGTTTTCAAGCCGCCCCAACATTCATTTTCTAGCTCCGCCACTGTAGGAAACATATTTAAGAAATTGAAACCGTCCTCCACTCAATCATAACGATGTTTGATTTCTACGATTGTTTTGCGGACAAATCTGAGCAATTATTCCAACATTTCGATTATAGACAACAATTTCTCCTCTCCTTCAATATGTTGGTCGATACCAATAACTCAGACCACTGTAATGGAGATAAGTGTAACCAACACTTTGGACATTCATTTGTTTCCATAATTTGCTAAAAAAAAATTTTAAAAAAAAAAATCTTCTCAAGTGTGCTGGCAAATTCTCCATAACTTGAGGCATAATGTCGTTTTGGATGGTTGAAGAGTTAGGGTCGCCCGTACATGCATGTGATCGGAGAAAATCTCAATGTAAAGTTTGCGATTAACAAATGTACGAGAAAGCAGCAGCCAGTTGATAAAGGACAACACTGTTCCATAGGCACATGAGAGCTTACATACATACACAATATATTAATATAAAGGAACCCGAAAAGTTTTTGATTCTCGTCTCTCATTCTTAACAATTTTAAATGTAAGAAGATAAAAGCAAAAAAAAAAAAAAAAGGAAATCTACAGGTAGTAATATATAGTAGAAGGTAAAAAAAAAAAAAAAAATCAGATTTCATTAGCCGCTAGAAGGGGTTGGGTGACGACAGGGTGAGATCGACTGATGATGATGATCATCGCTAAAATCACTTCCACTGGTCAGCAACAAGGTCGGCCAGATCAACAACCCTCTGTGAGTAACCCCACTCATTGTCATACCAGGCAATGACTTTAACCATGTCATCACCCATGACCATGGTTAGGGAAGAGTCGATGGTGGATGACACATCTGAGCACCTGAAATCAACTGACACTAAAGGCTCATCGCACACGGCTAGAATACCCTTAAGTTCATTGTCAGCACTCTCCCTGAAAGCAGCATTCACCTCTTCAGCAAAGGTCTTCTTGGAGACCTGCACCACTAGATCCACCACTGATACATTTGGTGTGGGGACACGGAGTGCTATCCCGTTGAGCTTTCCTTTAAGGGATGGAAGCACCAGAGCCACTGCTTTAGCTGCACCTGTTGATGTTGGCACAATGTTGAGGGCAGCAGCACGAGCACGTCTCAGGTCACGGTGACTAGCATCCAGAAGCCTTTGGTCACCAGTGTAGGAGTGAGTGGTGGTCATGGTTCCCTTAATGATCCCTGCATCATGCAAGAACTATGAGCCGCGACCATTGGCTTATTTTGATATCATGTACGCTAGCACATATTAGTACAGATACATACCGAATTTTTGTTCAAGGACCTTAACGAAAGGAGCAAGGCAGTTGGTGGTGCAAGAAGCATTGCTGATGATTGTATCGGCGTGGGTGTAAAGTTCTTGGTTGACACCAATAACGTAGGTGGGAATATCACCTTTCCCAGGTGCTGTGATCAACACCTTCTTAGCACCTGCCTTTATGTGTTTCCCTGCACCATCTCTGTCCACAAACACTCCCGTCCCTTCTATCACTAGATCCACCTCCATATCCCTGCAGAGAAGGTATTTATGTCATGCCCAACATTAACTAATCAATGTTAATGAAGCGTGACATAACTAAATATGTAAGCTTTTACTTACCCCCAGGGGAGGTCGAGGGGGTTACGGCTGGAGACTACCTTGATGATCTTGCCATCAACGGAGATAGCATCGTCACCAACAGGCTTGACATCAGCATCAAAAATGCCAAGGGTAGAATCGTACTTGAGAAGATGAGAAGCTTGCTTGACACCGCCGGTGTCGTTGATGGCGATGATATCCAAGGGGGAGTCCTTCCTACCGTGCCAACACCTCAAGAAATTCCTTCCGATCCTTCCAAACCCGTTGATTGCAACCTTTAACTTTGCTTCTGTTACTCCTCTCCTGTAACCGCTACCACCAGCAACCTATTTGTATATAACACATGCGCAAACAATATATATATATAACATTCTAATTTGAAAACAATGCTTGCCTTCAAGCCAAAACAGCGGAACCTAGCAAATCCTAATATTAAAGAAAATCATACAAGTGCTTCAACTTGCATTTACGCTTAAATATGTCTAGAGACTGTTACAGGCATAATGTGTGTTATCTTCAGAGATGATAATTAAGCAAATTAGTGGAATAAGTAGACTACTCACAGCAGATGTCTGGAAGGCGACGAGGGAGAGAAAATCCTCGTTGGATTTTCTTGAAGCAAAGGGAAGGGAAGAAGCAGAGGAATTGCGGAGACCAGAGAATTCGGCGAGTCCCTTTCCATTTGCCTGTTGATAAAAACAAAATATACAAACTTCGGGATTACATTTTTACATGTAAATACATTATAATACATGCAAATGATATGAGTAATAAGGCGATCGGTAAACACATTATATTACATGCAAATGATACGAGTAACAAGGCGATTGGTAAACAACCTGAAGAGTAGAAGGCTTGGCTACTGAGAGAAATGCAGAAGCCATGATGAGCTTTCAAGAGAGAATGCTCTGCAAGCTAGCAGAGAAGGAGTAGAAATAAGACTCCTCCAAAAATATATGAAGTAGTTTGCAGAAGTAGAGAGAGTGAGTGATAGGAGAAGGCTGGATCACTTACTTAGGATAGAAAAATAACAAATGACAAAAGAGGATGAGATTATGGATAGAGTTGTGGAAGAATGAATGGTTGTGGGTTTTGGCTTTTTTTCACTTCCTCTTACACCCATATATCCATCATCCCATCTATTCATTCAATCACCCTAATAGACTAATGCATTCTAATATCATCTTCAATGACTTACCACAACCAGTGGAATATTACTTACTACGTCCATCCAAATTTACAAATATTAATTCTTTTTCTTCTTAATGCCCACCCCGAAACTGGAGAGTTTCGGACTCAGATTGGGATCATCATTCAACGACTTTACCACGGTAACATCTGCTCACATATAACAACTTAATCTATATATTGAGGATCCTAAAAACATGTGTTTGGTTTCTTGGTTCCCCTACTTGGTTGAAACATACAACCACTAGTCACTCTAAAACGATTCATACATAAAACTCACTACTCAGAGACTCGCTGGTTATTAGAGCGGACTCACTCACTCACTCATTCATTCATTCATATGGCTTATCTTCAGTATTTTTGTGAAGGAACGGAAATGGAGGAGTGAAAACTCTCAAGGTATCTCATCAATGACTACTCAATTTTCAATTGAAATTGAGTAGAATTCCATTCATGATAGTGACTAAATGAGTGATGGTGGCATACCTTTCATACCCTCCAGATGCTATAACGAATTACTACTCCAACAACAACAACAACAGCCCATTTCTGCATTTGCCGAGGCGTCAAAGAAGGAGGAGGTTTGATTCTGGAGAAGCTTTATTGCTGATTCGGGAATGCAATTCTTTCAAACAACTTAAACAAATTCATGCCCAGGTCCTCCGTAATGGCCTCCTCCACCACTCCAACAATCAATTCCTCCTTACTCAAATGCTCCTACGCCTTTGTCCTTCTACCACTTCTTCACCATCCAACAATTTCAATAACACTGATTACGCCGCTTCTCTCTTGTTATCAACACCAGCCACAACCACCACTACCTTCAATTGGAACCTGGTCATTAGATCCCACACCATCAATTACAGCGGTCCCGTCTCCGCTCATCGAGCTCTCCTTCTCTACTCCCTCATGATTCAACGTTCCATTCCTCATGATCACTTCACATTCCCATTTGTTATCAGAGCGTGTACTCTTCTTTCCTCATCTCTTCCTTTTGGTAAAGCCCTTCATGCTCGCTCTGTTGTTACCGGCTTTCACACGGATATCTTTGTTCAGAACACATTGATGGATATGTATTTTAAGTATGGGGATTCCGTCTCTGGTAGCATGGTGTTTGATAAAGTGACTGACACAAAGAGGACTGTAGTCTCTTGGACGACAATGCTCGTTGGCCTCGTCTACGCTGAAGCTATCAAGGATGCTCGTGCTGTGTTTGACGTTATGCCTGAGAGAAATGTGGTGTCTTGGACTGCAATGATAGGTGGGTATGCCAGAAACGGGCAGCCTCAAGAAGCTTTTCGGCTGTTTCAGTGTATGGTTGATGATCGCATTAGACCCAACGAATATACATTGGTCAACTTATTGGTGGCTTGTACAGAAATGGGGAGTCTGAAATTGGGCAGTTCGATTCATGACCTTGCGCTCAAGAAAGGATTCGGATTGGGTGTTTTCCTGGGGACTGCTCTTATCGATATGTACAGCAAGTGCGGTAGTCTAGAGGATGCGAGGAAAGTTTTTGATGAGATGCCTAGGAGGAGCTTAGCGACTTGGAATTCTATGATCACCAGCTTGGGTGTACACGGGCAAGGGTATGAAGCTCTTTCTCTGTTCAACACAATGGAGAAAGCAGCATCATTGGATAACATCATTCAGCCTGATGCCGTCACTTTTGTGGGAGTTCTACGTGCTTGTTTGCAGGAAGGCTTGGTGGCTGAAGGTTGTAGATATTTTAGATATATGAGAGATCGTTACGGTATTACACCCATAATGGACCATTATGTTTGTATGGTTGCATTGTTAGCTCAAGCGGGAATGCTGAACGAGGCTTATCAGTTGGCGACTCTCATGCCAAAGAAACCAAATGGCCTTGTATGGGAAGCACTTCTTAGAGCTGTTAGAGCCTATGGAAATGTTGACCTTGAGCAAGTTGTTTCGAAGCTTGTCGAAGATGCAGAACCAACTAGAGTTGCTACACTGCTTTATAACCAGTCCCACCATCTTCATGGAGATTCAAGCTTCGAATGGGAAGTTGGCTGATTTCCGTAGAATTTCCTAGACAAACTACCATTTTTTTTCATCAGATAACATGTTTCTTGTGGTTCACAGAAGATCTATAAGAGAGAGTTTTGGCCTTGTTCCTGAGGAGGAACTTATTATTTTGTTCATAAAACCCTGCCAAACAAAGTATAATCATTAATCATGATATTGCCAGTAACTCTAGATTATGGAAGTTTGATGCATCCTTCCTACTTATCCCTTATTATTCACCGGAGCTACATTTATACTCTCTTTAGTTGACAACTACCATTAGATACACTTTACTAACAGGAGGTAGTTTGCGGAAAGATCCTCCGCGCAAAGATGCACCTGACATTTTATGATTTTGGCATCTGGCTTTACCCTAAAACTGGCAAAGTGGTAAATATAAGTTTAGAGTCCTTTGGCTACTTGTAATTGTGCAGACTGGCAATATAGCTGTGACATTCAGGCGCCTGGATTATAGGCGGATAAGAAAGAAGAAATAATATAGACAGAAAGAACACTGGAATAACAATTTGTAAGATGTTCACAACCCCAACCCACACAGAAATAGGTGGTGGCTCATCTTGAACTGACCAGTTTAAACAAAAATGTGTTTCAAATCAACTTTACTGCTCAATTCCATTACTCAAAATTCTACACTAAAACTGTATGTCTAGTTTCCTTTTGCAGAGGGTAACACAATCATTTTCTTGAATTATCATCATGTTCCATCTAATTTCTGCTTCCTTCACTCTCTAGAGTGGACAGAAAAGATTATAACAAAATCCACCGGCACTCTTTAATCCTGAAAGATCAAAGAAAAGAAACATGGATTAATAACCAATCAAGAGAATCAACAACATTAGATCTTGTGACGGAAAAGAAGAATAAAGTAGCTAAATATATTTTAAGTTACTCATCATCAGTTATTATTGTTCCATTCTTGTTTAAGCATAATACCAAAAGCACCAAAGAATTATAAAAAAATCTGAAAGCCGTGTAAAAGGTGACTAAAAAAAAATACCTCTTCGATTGGCTCCATCTCACTATCCAATTGCTTATCTTTAGTATTGTCCAACTCGGTGTTAGCTTCATTCTGAGCATCCAAATCCATATTGTTATCGTTTTTGTCACCCGCAATGTTAAATTCTGCAGGAAGCTGGCCCGACTTCAATGCCTGTTTGTGTCATGAATAACCAAAGTCGCAGAAATTAGAATGTTAACATCAACACATAGAGAAAGAGCTTAGAAAACACTAAAACTCAGAAAGAAAGAGAAGGAAAAACCTGCTCAAGCCTTGCAACCTCTTCCAGAGTCTGAGAGTTCACAATTGCAGCCTGCAAAATGTACAGTGAACATAAGTATCTAATTACACGGAACCTACTCAAGTTGGAGACATGACTCATGATACCTGACTTTTAAAGATAAAAGTAACTAGGGGCACATATGATAACCATAGAGCACTTAACTGCTGGATACGTAAGAATTCATACCTTAATAGCTATAATTTGCTCAGGCGTTGGAGCAACGGCTTTAGGCACCTTCTCGTTCTCTGAAGTCTCAATGGCATCGGGGACTTCTCCTGGTACAAATGTCTGGGTGGATTCTTTCTTAGCCTCTTCCTCGGCTTCTTTTGAAGAGAACATATTCTCAGCTTCAAGTCTCTCCTGTAGTCAAAGAAGCATGATAATATGCACGGGCCAATACCACAATACCTAAAAGGTTGTGCAGAAAAGAAAAGAAAAAGTACTTAATGTAAACATGAAAACTACAGAACCTAATGTAAACATGAAAATCACGGTTACCAATGTTAGCGCACAGTACTACACAATTTTAAGACAACAGGGACCTAAAAACACTAGATACCTGGACACAGATTTTAGTTAGGGTTAGGCTAATGTCATGTTCATTCCCTTTGGGAAATATAAAATGGAATAGGCAGCCATGTTTCATCTTTTTCTTTTCCAGTTCTTTCTTATATTGTTTTAAGCTGTATAGAATTATGTTGCAAGAATATTAAAGTTTAACAGCTAGCAGAGTTGTTGCCGTGTACACGCATGTCCGACACAAGTATCAGTGTGGCAAAGTCGATATTGAAAAAAATTGTACAATAAGGTGGCATTTTTACACAGCAAAATATAGGATGGACCAAATCAGTTACAGAATATAATAGTATAAAACTAAACTGAGCGAAGTGACCATTTAGACTCGGGATAACCGTCTATAATGAGTATACAATTAGAAGCGCGACTAAATTCAAGACCTTAGCAAACTAGTTTGATTCTAAGCAAAAGCTTACCTTATGCTTAACTTTCTTAAAATCCAGCAAGCGCAGTTGTTTCAATTTGTAAATAACATAAAGGCGATAATTAGGCTTTTTGGTAATGTTGTTATCAATCAGACTCAGGAACTGGAGCTTTGGAAGGGATGCAAGAGGATCAATCTCCACCAGGTTAACAAGTCGGTTGTTAGTAAGAACAAGAGTATGCAGCTTCGGTAAGAACTCTGCATATTAACAAGGTTAACAAGTAGCACAACATATCAAATTTTAAGCACATTTTAGTACTAGAAAAAAGTAAAACCAATCACACTGAGATAGTAAATTTGTGGGTTGTTCTGTTCTTACTGACCTCCGAGATTAGGGCTGATACGAGTAATCCTATTATTGTTAATGATCAGAGTACCAAGTCTCTTCAAATGAGGGAAGTTTTCAAGCTTCACAATCTCATTATCTGACAAATCTATGGTGTCAAATTGATCCTGTACAAAAACATAACCATGAATATCAGCAAAACCATCAACAACATTTCATAAAATATAAACACTGAAACGAGTTTCGTGCTTTAAGGGCACTTGCTTGCGAAACTACTCAAATGATAGATAAGACTAGTGGTCATCAGGAGCCGTAGACTTTACTGCAGCAAGAACAACTAATGACGGTCATCCATCTTTTACATGGCATTGGAGTGAAAGAGAAGGTAACCTGGTATGGAATTCAAGTATGAGAATCAATATTCCAACACGAGGGTTTTTAAAGGGTCTATTTTCATGGTTTTAGGGCAAATGCTTAAGAAGCTCCCGGAAGGATGCACATAAATAATAGTGTTCATCAGGAGGCTTAAGCTTAACTCACTCCATGTATAGGGAAGTAAAGTGAAAAGGTAACCTAGCAAGGCATTCAATTATGAATGTCAATTTTTTCAAACAAAAGGGGCTTTCAGGGTTTTAGGGCAAATACTTGAGAAACTATGTGAATGATGAAACAACAGAGCATTCAAGTGAAAGTAAAGAAGACAACCTAGCAAAAGGCAATTCAAGCATGAAAATCAAATTTTCAAACACATAAGGCGGCGTATGAGGGAGGTTTTAGGGCTAATGGTTGAGGAACTAAGTAACTGACCTCAGTTGCACCCAAGTTCTCAATGACAGCAATCTTGTTTCCTGCAAACAAAAAATAACAGAATTAATTTTTGTCTGGAGGAACAGACAGGACTAGTTAAAGTGGAATGATAGAAGCAAAATTAGGGTTTACCTCGAAGATCAAGTTCACGGTCAGCAACAGCATTGAAAAAATGAGGGCTTTTATTACATATCAAATCCGCTGTTAGCCTCACCATCTTTTTACTTGCTAACGATTAATCAAGATTAAAGATGAGAGGGGTGCTTGCCTTCAATCCCACCCAGTTACTCTCGTGTGGGTTGGAGGAAGAGAGCTGTTGTTTTATAGATGCTTGAGTTTGTGTCTGTGTCGTGCTTGCTGTGGAGAGTATATTATACAGGAACCACAGATAACTCCGGGCCGTGAACTTTGGGCCATATATACGCTGGTTCTTGGTAGACCAATATTCTGCGCAACCAACGACTGGTAAAGTTACTGGGCGAGAATCAAGTGGTCCAGTTAACGGTTTAACCTGATTTCACTTGGTTAAGCACAATGGTCAAGAATTTTCCTTGAAGCTAGCGAAAAGGGTTTGAGGGCAACTTTACTAGGATAAATTTATTAAATACCCTTAGTTTTGACATCCAACAAATATACCCTTATACAAGAATAAATATATCCCCATCATTTAAAAATCGTATTCATTAAAAATTAAATTATCTTAATACCCTCGCTCCTATAATATATTTCTTTATTTAAAAATACAACAAAACTTTGTATCTACCATTTCACCACCACCACTAGCACCACCAAATATCCCGCCACCACCACCACCGCCATCTTGTTCGTTTCCACCACCATTTAAGATGATTTTGAAATTAACCGCCAGCAACTAAATGCCACCACCACCATCACCACCAAAAATTGGGTGCCGCCGCATAGTAGAAAATGTGTGAGAATGGGTCTCGATGCCGCTGTCACCACCACCATCACATCATCCACCACCCTCCTTTATTTAAAAATACAACAAAACTTTTATCTACCATTTCCACCACCACCACTAGCACCCACCATTCTGCCACCATCCGCCACCACCAACAGTCTGCCACCAGTCCACCACCACCCGCCAGTCCACCACTGTCCACCACCACCACCAATCCACCACCACCGCTGCCGCCAGTGGCGTCAACAATCTAAGTTGATTCCCAAAAACAAAATCAGAAAATAAGAAGGAAAAAATTTATATAATGTCAACAACCAAAGTTGATCCCAGAATCTGGTGTCAACAACTGAAGTTGATCCCTAAAACAAACAAACAAAAAATCATGAAAAGGTAGTTGATCTCCAAAATAGAAACCAAAAAAATCATAAAAAGGTAAAAATAACATGGCATCAACAACCGAAGTTGATCCCGAAATCTGGTGTCAACAACCGAAGTTGATCCCAAAAAACAAAAGTCAAAAGCTCATAACAAAACAATATGGCATCAACAACCGAAGTTGATCCAAAATTTGGTGTTAACAACCAAAGTTGATCCCAAAAGATGGTGTTAATAACCAAAGTTGTTGATGTCATATTGTTTTGGGCATCACAATAAGTGAAAAATACTCCAACTTGTTTGGGTCAACAATGGATGTTGATCCATAAAATTGTTGTACTAAAATTAGTGAACCTGACGTGATTCGAACACGCATCTTCTGACGTGGAGCCAGGTGTGTTACCATTACACCACAAGTTCGTCTAATACACCTCAACCCTGCCAAAAACCACTTTACATAAATCACACAAAGAAATTTGAAATATAACATTACTGAAATCAGAAAGCAACTAGATAATATTAATCAAAAACTTCTAGGTAATGATTTTAATCAAAAAACATTAATCAACACGAACACTGGACCAAAAAAAACTAAGAAAACAAGTACTCACAAGGGATCTGTAACTTTACACCCCACTAATAAAAGTAGTGCAGCAATCATTATATGAACATAATTACAAAACAGCTCAAAAATGAAAACCGTAGATGTATTTCAAGGAACTACAAACATAAAATAAACTAAATTTCTCAGAGATATGAAGTGCAAGCATGAAATGAAGTTTTTTTTTTTTTTTTTTTACAAGTTTGTAATATTGACCTGTAACAATAATTTGGACTGACCAACTAATATATTCTAAGGATTTATTTGTGTTGTTATAAGATGTGACCACGTTTCCAACAAAAAAGAACCCTGCATCACGCGAGCTTAAACTCCCACCATCAACTATGTTTTCAGGGACTGACCATATAAGGTCACACATGGCACCATCACGAAGTACCTCATGCTTCAACCGTTCTAATATGTCCAATATAATTCATTAAATTATCAGATAGCACAAGCTTCAAGTTAGCAATATATAAAGAAGATGTGAGATAAAACTTGGTCTAATGTGGAAATGGATGGAGAAAGGACAACATGATTCCATGAACACTTAAACTTAGGTTCTTAGTGAGTGCAGAAACATAACTTATAAGTTCAATAAGAAAAGATGAAAATCATAACTTACGTCAAGATAATACAATTATAAGTGGATACAGATGTTAATTGTGCGTGTCAACTATATGCCAATACAATTATAACAAACCTTGAAAACAGTTCAATCATCCATTTTCATCTCAAATCAATCATAACATACCCAGGGTAAAAAGATTAAAGTACTAAAAATAATTCCATCCTAACCAAATCCATCCAAATATCATACAACAATCACAAAACCAAAATATACAAATGAATCCAGATCTTAAACAAACATACCGTGTTTTTTCCAAGAGGAACTCTAAGAGCAAGTTGATCAAAGGTCAAACACTCTCCACCAACTTCCTGAATCCTAGCTCTAGCAGTCTAGACCTGAACGCAACAATCTTCATGTTTGGTACTGGGTCTACCATCCTTACATCATCACTAACTGTACCAACAAGTATACGAATCTTCTCTCCCTATTAACAACCAGAAACCCCAAAAACACAATCAAAATCCAAATCCGAGAGATCACTACTCAATATTATTACGAGCTCTATGCTACAAACAAATCAAGTTGAATCAACTTCGAAAATAATAACAACAAAATAATGAGCACACAAACTGAATTGAACATTCAAATCTTCAAATCAAAAATTACCCAAAACCAAAATCGAAAAATCAAATTACTCAGATCTTTAAATATAATTTTGAATACAACCTAAAAATGAAAAAGAAAAAGAAGATGATGGAGTATGAATAAGTACAAACTGATGTTCTTGAATGATCAATCTGTTCGTGGCGACGGAGATGGCGGCGGCGGGTGGTGGCAATGGCGGAGGTGGTTGTGAATCTGGTGATGTACTGAAAGAGTGACAAAGAGAAGAGAGACAGAATTTTGGATATGAAAATGAAAGGAGAATGTTATCTTTCGTAAATTTAATATCGGTGAGGGTATTTATGGGATTATAAATAAAATAATTTTCTTATAGACTATCCAGGGGTATTTGTGAAGGTTTTGAGGGCATTTGTGAAGGCCCATCAAAAGGAAGGGTATTTATATAATTTCCACACTTTACTAAGGGTGGTGGGCATTCCTTAGCTACTTTCTCTCAATCTATCTATTTTCAAGTTGGATGTCAAAAAAAAAACTGGTCTCAAATGTTAATTGGTTTGTCGATATTAAACTGAGTTTACTAAACGATGACGCAGTTTTACCGCACTGCAGTTCAATAAGTCTGCAGTTTAACACAAAATATTGTGATCTTACATAGACTTTTAAGTTTCCATGTTTTTTGTTGTTCTCTTATTCTAATGTTTCTTGTACTAGCATTCAATAAAATACATAGGCACCATCTACGCTTTTGGCACATCAACAATGATAATACTTCTTATAATTTTTATAGACATTTGCACGAAACCAATTATGGTTTCATCTATTTATGATGGAACCAAAATTGGTTTCATCTAATTTTTGCTAGTTTTTGTCGACGAAACCAATTTGTTGATGATTCTTTGCACTACACCAAAACCAGGATTTTCTCACAGTGTAACCTGTCACAGTTTATTTTTCAGTAACAGATATACCTGTGATAAGTCCTGCAACAGTTATAACTGTAATTAAATTTTGTATTCGTGATAATAATTAGGACTTTTATTAGTCACACAAATATTTGTTGATAATTATTTGAACAACAACAATTATAATCTAAAATTATATTTCCACCCAAAAATTTCACCACATCAAAAACAACCCCGAATTGATCACTCTTATAATTTTGGTTGTCACTACTTTCGCAACAATTATACAAAATAACAATTTTATTTAATTTCTAAATATCAAAATTTATTTTAATTTTAATTTTTAATTTTCTTAATATAAGAAAAAAGGATCAAGACCAAGTCAACAAGTCATGACTTTGTATGACAATTGACTTGGACAAATACCAACCTTTTCTTTCGATTTTCTCGACAAAACCACAACAAAAATTTCTGCTTCTTCCGAACGCTGTGAAAATGACCATACTACCCTTATCGGAATGAGTGCAATAAAAATTCAGAAGAACGTGAAAATGACCATATTACCCTTACTGGAAATAAATGCAATAAATATTATAGAGACTGTGAAAATGACCAGAATACCTTTATTGAAAAAAATAAAGTAAAAATTACGGATTGTGCAAATGACCATATTACCCTTATTGGAAATAACTGCAATAATTTTTATGGAGACTGTGAAAATGACTAGACTACTGTTATCGAAAATAAGTAAAGTAAATATTACACACTTTGAAAAAGACCATATTACCCTTACTGGAAATAAGTACAATAAATATTATGGAGACTGTGAAAATAACCAGACTACCCAATTAAGTGTAATAAGTAAAATAAATATTATAGATTGGGAAAATGACCATATTACCCTTATTAGAAATAGTGCAATAAATATTATGCAGACTGTGAAAATGACCAAACTACCCTTATCGAAAATACGTAAAGTACATATTACAGACTGTGAAAATGACCATATTACCCTTGTTAGAATTTAGTGGAATAAATATTATGGAGACTATGAAAATGACCAGACTGCCCTTATTGAAAATAAGTAAAGTAATATTACACACTTTGAAAATGACCATAGTACCCTTATTGGAAATAAGTGCAATAAATATTATGGATATTGAGAAAATGACCAAACTACCCTTATTGAAAATAAATAAAGTAAATACTACATACTGTGAAAATGAACATATTACGCTTATTGGAAATAAGGGCCTTAAATATTATAAAGACTGTGAAAATGACCAGACTATCCTTATCGAAAATAAGTAAAGTAAATATTATAGATTGTGAAAATGACCATATTACCCTTATTGGAAATAAATGGAATAAATATTAGGGAGACTGTGAAAATGACCAAACTACCCTTATTGAAAATAAATAAAGTAAATATTACATATAGTGAAAATGACCATATTACCCTTATTGGAAATAAATGCCATAAATAATATGGAGACTATGAAAATGACCAGACTACCCTTATTGAAAATAGGTAAAGTAATTCGTACAAAGAGTGAAAATGACCAAACTACCCTTATTAAAAATAAATAAAGTAAATATTACATACTGTGAAAATGACGATATTACCCTTATTGGAAATATATGCCATAAATATTATGGAGACTGTGAAAATGACCAGACTACCCTTATCCAAAATAGGTAAAGTAATTCGTACAAACGGTGAAAATGACCTAACTACCCTTATTGAAAATAAATATTACAGACTGTGAAAATTACCATATTACCCTTATTGGAAATAAGCGTAATAAATATTATGGAGATTGTGAAAATGACCAAACTACCCTTATTGAAAATAATTAAAGTAATTCGTACAGACTATGAAAATGACCATATTACCCTTATTGGAAAAAGTGCAATAAACATTACGGAAACTATGAAAATGACCAGACTACCCTTATCGAAAATAAGTAAAATAAATATTACAGACTGGGAAAATGACCATATTACCCTTATTTGAAATAAGTGCAATAAATATTATGGAGACTGTGAAAATGACCAAACTACCCTTATTAAAAATCAATATGGTCATTTTACAGAATGTGAAAATGACCATATTACCCTTTTTGGAAATAAGTGCAATAAATATTACGGAGACTGTGAAAATGACCATATTAATGTGAAAATCAATATGGTCATTTTACAGACTGTGAAAATGGTCATTTTCACAGTCTGTAAGAATTACTTTACTTATTTCTGATAAGGGTAATATGGTCATTTTCACAGTCTTCATAATATTTATTGCACTTTTGCCCAATAAGGGTAATATGGTCATTTTCACAGTCTGTAAGAATTACTTTACTTATTTCTGATAAGGATAGTATGGTCATTTTCATAGTTTCCATAATATTTGTTGCATTTTTTTCCCATAAGGGTAATATGGTCATTTTCACAGTCTGTAAGAATTACTTTACTTATTTCTGATAAGGGTAATATGGTCATTTTCACAGTCTTCATAATATTTATTGCACTTTTTCCCAGTAAGGGTAATATGGTCATTTTCACAGTATGTAAGAATTACTTTACCTATTTCTGATAAGGGTAGTATGGTCATTTTCCCAGTTTCCATATAATTGTTGCACTTTTCCCATAAGGGTAATATGGTCATTTTCACAGTCTGTAAGAATTACTTTACTTATTTCTGATAATGGTAATATAGTCATTTTCACAGTCTCCATAATATTTATTGCACTTATTTCCAATAAGGGTAATATGGTCATTTTCACAGTCTATAATATTTACTTTACTTATTTTCGATAAGGGAAATCTTGTCATTTTCACAGCCTCCATAATATTTATTGCACTTTGTCCAATAAGGGTAATATGGTCATTTAGTGCAATCAGGAACATTTACTTTACTTAATTCTGATAAGGGTACTATGGTCATTTTCACAGTTTCCATAATATTTGTTGCACTTTTTTCCCATAAGGGTAATATGGTTTTTTTCACAGTCTGTAAGAATTACTTTACTTATTTCTCATAAGGGTAATATGGTCATTTTTACAGTCTCCATAATAGTTATTGCATTTTTTCCCAATAAGGGTAAAATGGTCATTTTCACAGTCTATAAGAATTACTTTACTTATTTCTGATAAAGGTAGTATGGTCATTTTCACAGTTTCCATAATATTTATTGCACTTTTGTCCAATAAGGGTAATATGGTCATTTTCACAATCAGGAACATTTACTTTACTTATTTCTTATAAGGGTAGTATGGTCATTTTCATAGTCTTCATAATATTTATTGCATTTTTTTCTAATAAGGGTAATATGGTCATTTTCATAATTTGTAAGAATTACTTTATTTATTTCTGATAAGGGTAGTATGGTCATTTTCACAGTCTTCATAATATTTATTGCACTTTTTTACAATAAGGGTAATATGGTCATTTTCACAGTATGTAAGAATTACTTTACTTATTTCTGATAAGGGTAATATGGTCATTTTCACAGTCTTCATAATATTTATTGCACTTTTGCCCAATAAGGGTAATATGGTCATTTTCACAGTCTGTAAGAATTACTTTACTTATTTCTGATAAGGGTAGTATGGTCATTTTCACAGTTTCCATAATATTTGTTGCACTTTTTTTCCCATAAGGGTAATATGGTCATTTTCACAGTCTTTAAGAATTACTTTACTTATTTCTGATAATGGTAATATGGTCATTTTCACAGTCTTCATAATATTTATTGCACTTTTTCCCAGTAAGGGTAATATGGTCATTTTCACAGTATGTAAGAATTACTTTACTTATTTCTGATAAGGGTAGTATGGTCATTTTCCCAGTTTCCATATAATTGTTGCACTTTTCCCATAAGGGTAATATGGTCATTTTCACAGTCTGTAAGAATTACTTTACTTATTTCTGATAATGGTAATATAGTCATTTTCACAGTCTCCATAATATTTATTGCACTTATTTCCAATAAGGGTAATATGGTCATTTTCACAGTCTATAATATTTACTTTACTTATTTTCGATAAGGGAAATCTTGTCATTTTCACAGCCTCCATAATATTTATTGCACTTTGTCCAATAAGGGTAATATGGTCATTTAGTGCAATCAGGAACATTTACTTTACTTATTTCTGATAAGGGTACTATGGTCATTTTCACAGTTTCCATAATATTTGTTGCACTTTTTTTCCCATAAGGGTAATATGGTTTTTTTCACAGTCTGTAAGAATTACTTTACTTATTTCTCATAAGGGTAATATTGTCATTTTTACAGTCTCCATAATAGTTATTGCATTTTTGCCCAATAAGGGTAAAATGGTCATTTTCACAGTCTATAAGATTTACTTTACTTATTTCTGATAAAGGTAGTATGGTCATTTTCACAGTTTCCATAATATTTATTGCACTTTTGTCCAATAAGGGTAATATGGTCATTTTCACAATCAGGAACATTTACTTTACTTATTTCTTATAAGGGTAGTATGGTCATTTTCATAGTCTTCATAATATTTATTGCATTTTTTTCCAATAAGGGTAATATGGTCATTTTCACAATTTGTAAGAATTACTTTATTTATTTCTGATAAGGGTAGTATGGTCATTTTCACAGTCTTCATAATATTTATTGCACTTTTTTACAATAAGGATAATATGGTCATTTTCACAATTTGTAAGAATTACTTTATTTATTTCTGATAAGGGTAGTATGGTCATTTTCACAGTCTTCATAATATTTATTGCATTTTTTTTACAATAAGGATAATATGGTCATTTTTAATTTTGATATATTTCGTTTTCAGATCATCCGGACGAGAAACTTAGGTCTAACTCTAGTAATCTTTGAACCCGTGATGTTCAATTATAATATATTTTTCTTCAGATCATCCGGACGAGAAACTTAGGTCTAACTCTAGTAATCTTTGAACCCGTGATGTTCAATTCTGATATATTTCGTCTTCAGATCATCCGGACGAGAAACTTAGGTCTTCTAGTAATCTTTGAACCCGTGATCAATTATAATATATTTTTCTTGAGATCATCCAGGACGAGAAACTTAGGTCTAACTCTAGTAATCTTTGAACCCGTGATGTTCAATTCTAATATATTTCTTCTTCAGATCATCCGGACGAGAAACTTAGGTCTAACTCTAGTAATATTTGAACCCGTGATGTTCAATTTTGATATATTTCGTCTTCAGTTCACCCGAAAGAAAATCTCAGGTCCAACTCTAGTAATCTTTAAACCTGTGATGTTCAATTATGATATATTTCGTCTTCAGATCATCCGGACGAGAAACTTAGGTCTAACTCTAGTAATCTTTGAACCCGTGATGTTCAATTCTGATATATTTCGTCTTCAGTTCATCCGAAAGAGAAACTTAGGTGTAACTCTAGTAATCTTTGAACCCGTGATGTTCAATTCTGATAATTTTCGTCTGCAGTTCATCCGTAAGAGAAACTCAGGTCTAACTCTAGTTATATTTGAACCTGTGATGTTCAATTTTGATATATTTTGTCTCTAGTTCACTCGAACGAGAAACTCAGGTCTTACTCTAGTAATCTTTGAACATGTGATGTTCAATTCTGATATATTTTGTCTCCAGTTCACTCGGAAGAGAAACTCAGGTCTTACTCTAGTAATCTTTGAACCTGTGATGTTCAATTCTGATATATTTCGTCTGCAGTTCATCCGAAAGAGAAACTCAGGTCTAACTCTAGTTATATTTGAACATGTGATGTTCAATTTTGATATATTTTGTCTCCAGTTCACTCGAACGAGAAACTCAGGTCTCACTCTAGTAATCTTTGAACCTGTGATGTTCAATTCTGATATATTTTGTCTCCAGTTCACTCATAAGAGAAACTCAGGTCTTACTCTAGTAATCTTTGAACCTGTGATGTTCAATTCTGATATATTTCGTCTGCAGTTCATCCGAAAAAGAAACTCAGGTCTAACTCTAGTTATATTTGAACCTATGATGTTCAATTCGGATATATTTTTTCTCCAGTTCACTCGAACGAGAAACTCAGGTCTCACTCTAGTAATCTTTGAACATGTGATGTTCAATTCTTATATATTTTGTCTCTGGTTCATCCGGAAGAGAATCTCAGGTCCAACTCTAGTAATCTTTAAACCTTGGATGTTCAATTATGATATATTTCGTCTTCAGATCATCCGGACGAGAAACTTAGGTCTATCTCTAGTAATCTTTGAACCCGTGATGTTCAATTCTGATATATTTTTTCTTCAGATCATCCGGACGAGAAACTTAGGTCAACTCTAGTAATCTTTGAATCCGTGATGTTCAATTATGATATAATTCGTCTTCAGATCATCCGGACGAGAAACTTAGGTCTAACTCTAGTAATCTTTGAACCCGTGATGTTCAATTCTAATATATTTCGTCTTCAGATCATCTGGACGAGAAACTTAGGTGTAACTCTAGTAATCTTTGAACCCGTGATGTTCAATTCTGATATATTTCGTCTTCAGTTCATCCGAAAGAGAAACTTAGGTGTAACTCTAGTAATCTTTGAACCTGTGATGTTCAATTCTGATATATTTCGTCTCCAGTTCATCCGAAAGAGAAACTTCGGTCTAACTCTAGTAATCTTTGAACCAAGATGTTCAACTCTGATATATTTCATCTCCAGTTCATCCGAAAGAGAAACTCCGGTCTAACTCTAGTAATCTATGAACCTGTGATGTTCAATTCTGATATATTTCGTCTCCAGTTCATCCAAAATAGAAACTCAGGTCTAACTCTAGTAATCTTTGAACTGTGATGTTCAATTCTGATATATTTTATCTCCAGTTCACTCGAACGAGAAACTCATGTCTTACTCTAGTAATCTTTGAACCCGTGATGTTGAATTCTGATATATTTCGTCTTCAGATCATCCAGACGAGAAACTTAGGTGTAACTCTAGTAATCTTTGAACCCGTGATGGTCAATTCTGATATATTTCGTCTTCAGTTCATCCGAAAGAGAAACTTAGGTGTAACTCTAGTAATCTTTGAACCTGTGATGTTCAATTCTGATATATTTCGTCTGCAGTTCATCCGAAAGAGAAACTCATGTCTAACTCTAGTTATATTTGAACATGTGATGTTCAATTCTGATATATTTTGTCTCCAGTTCACTCGAACGAAAAACTCATGTCTTACGCTAGTAATCTTTGAACCTGTGATGTTCAATTCTGATATATTTTGTCTCCATTTCATCCGGAAGAGAAACTCAGGTCTGACTTTAGTAATCTTTGAACCTGTGATGTTCAACTCTGATATATTTTGTCTCCATTTCATCCGTAAGAGAAACTCAGGTCTAACTCGTGTAATCTTTGAACCTGTGATGTTCAATTCTGATATATTTTGTCTCCATTTCAGCCGGATGAGAAACTCAGGTCCAACTTTGGTAATCTTCGAACATGGGATGTTCAAATCTGATAAATTTCATCTTCGGTTCTCCAGGATGAGAAACTCAGGTCCAACTCTGGTAATCTTAGAACATGGGATGTTGAAATCTGATAAATTTCATCTTCAGTTCACCCGGATGAGAAACTCAGGTCCGACTCTGGTAATCTTTGAACCTGAGATGTTCAAATATGATAAATTTCATCTTCAGTTCACCCGGATGAGAAATTCAGGTCCCACTCTAGTAATCTTAGAACATGGGATGTTCAAATCTGATAAATTTGGTCTTCAGTTCACCCGTATGAGAAACTCAGGAACTTTTATAAAAGGATGTCACATGGTGTTCACAAAGTCATACAATGTATCACCCATTATTAATATCATGTGAACCGTTCAATAAATTTCATTTTTAACACATGGAAATAAGATAACCGTCAGATATTTGTTGACCAATTAAATCGGTGTCATAGGGAATTATTGTCTAGCTCTCCTACACTTTATCCGAGTTAAAGTACTTGTGCCAAACACACAAACAACAAATCGTGTGTAAAGATATTTTCGAGGAGATAAGAAACAATATCTATACTTTCTTTCTCTTTCATTGTCGGTTATCTTATCTCTCGTTTTCCTCTCCACACCAGAAGCTTTTCTCCTCTCATTTTCCTCTTCCATATTGCTTCTTACCTAAATTTTGTTACAACAGATCGTTCATGGATTCAAACAAGATCTTGAGAACAACTTCGTTTCTGTTACTGTAGGATTTTTTTGAAGAACGAAAATCACATAAGTCACTTCGTTACCCTGAATCTTGAATCTAAAACCTCAAAACTATTTTCTTACTCAACCATTTTTCTTCTATGTTAGGGTTGTAATCGGTCGTTCTTTTGATAATTCTTTGATTTCAGTTTCTTCAATTTCAGAAGGTAAAGTTAGTATGAAGATTTAATTTTTTTCTTCCAATTTCTGTCATTGCTATTTGGTCGTTTGTTTGTAGTTAGGGTTCATAACTTTTTTAATTTTTTTGTAGGATAGAAGATCGATCGATCATCAGTGATGGTTCACATGGTAAATTTCTAAACCCTAATTTTTATTTTTATTTTAGATATGCTGTTATTTGTTTCCTATCACAGAAATGATGTTGGATTTTTTGTCTGTTTGTCGATTCTAGGGGTTTCATGTTTAATCTATTGATTTAGTTTTTATTTATATGTTTTCTATTCCATGTATTTGATGATTCTTGTTCTGATTTGGTAAAATATTGTTTAGATTCGGTGATTGTCATTCTACTTGGGACTTTTTTTTTGTTCAATTTTTATTTATGTTCTTGTTTGGATCGATCTGTAGGATTCTAAGTATGTCGTCGTTGATAGAAGGAGTTGGAAGAGGAACACTATTGATCTCAAAGATCCGAAAAGAATACCCTGACATGGAACTGATGCTTTCTCAATGTTTTTCCTATCACCTAAGGTATCTAACACTGTGTTTGTCTAAAGAACCAGGGGTTCCAGTACTCACTTTTACAGGCATACTGGTAAGCAAGAAATTAATCGAAGTCATAATGTGTATGAAGTTTGGAAGCCTTTTTACTTAATAATTATTGGCCGATATTTGTTTTTATGATCAGATTTATGTTGGTTCATTTCTTGTCGGGATGGATGCAGTTCCTTGGTTTATATATTTAGAGCTAAAGTTAGTTGAGATGCCTGTTTTTCTCATTGAAGAGTCGGCCTACAGTTCAATCTGGATTTAAGCAGCTTATTTTGATTCATAAAAACTTGTATAACATCTCATAATCTTTGTTTCTTTATGTTACAATTTTTTTTATCTCTACTTTAAATTTTTTGATGTAGAGTATTGATTGAATATCTTGTTGATGTGACTGTAGAGTTTTCGTTCAAGGTCCTGGCCCTCTCTACGGACATGCAATGGACTTGGTTGCTCAAAGATTTCTTGTTACTTCTAGTGGCAATCAAAGGCAAGTATATCTCTTGTTGGTGTGACTTTGTGTGTTTTATGTGTTTATGGTTTCAGACACTATGTATATAAATAAATTTTGTGTTGTATACTTGTCACAACAAAATTACGTATATATAAATATATGAATCTTGTTCATAGAAATGTACGCTTCTTTGTTGTTTGTAATATGATAGTCGTTTCTAATAAATTTTAGTTAATATGATTTTTATTTTCAACTGATTTTGTTGGTGATCTTATGCCAAATTTATGCTCTGGAATGAAGTATTTTTCTTTATCTGGTAGGTGCTTCCACAGTTGCGAATGCCTAGATGAGAATTTCAGTGTAAAGAAGATAACATAGTTAAGATGTAGCTTAGTAGTAGATGATAAGATACTCGGATTCCCCTTCTTATATTGCGAGTGATGTGGAATTGAGCTTCTGATGCGAGTCTTGCAGTTTTGTTCATCTTAACGCTCTTTTTGCATGTCATTTATGACTTGTAATTCTCAATTGTTTCAATGTCCTAGTATTTTATCAACATAATCTCTTTAAAATGAGTTATTTTCTTTTAAATATTATTACAATTCTCATTATAGTGAGTGTTTTGTATCAGTGTTTTTTTTTTGAAGTTGGATCTGTTGTGGACTCCCTACATGCTGCAGTAGTCAAACAAGTATGTAATCTGATAAGTTTAATTTGTCCTGTGGAATAAACTGTTTTTCTATTACCCCCTCCCTCTCCATTTGTCCTGTGGAAGAAACTGTTTTATATTACCCCCTCCCTCTCCTTTACTATGTGGTCCAAAGTGATATATATTGGACTTCAGATGGAAACTGATGTAATGATCAGTAACGTGCCAACTAAAAATTCAGTGTTGATAAATCTGTAGGATTTTGAATTCTTACTAATGAAAGTACAAAACAAAGGCATTTCTGATCTCTTCATAAATTTTATCTTGCAGAATTCCCACGAGCAAGCTGCACTAGCGATATAATTGGAGGTAGAGGCATCAGTTACCTACTATTTTCTATGTTATTTACTGGTCTTGTGTTTCTATGTAAGTAGAAAAGAAGAACATTCTGAACTCTATATCTGTTCTTGTAGAAACCCAATCAGCCAAGACTAGAAGCGCTCCTTTAAGAAGTAGCAAATGTGGACAAGGTAAAGGCATTAACACAAAACATTAGCACAGTTTATTTTATTATGTTATTATTCTTTTATTTGCTACTTGTAAATCTTGTTTTAAATAGTATGAGCTTGCTTTATAAATGATATATGGTTGTTTTCCTCGATATTTCTTTGATTTTAGGTGATACTTTCGTTAGTTTACAGGTGAGAAATGGTGAATACATGGTTCAACCAACCTGACTGGTTCTCTTATGTGTTGGTGTTGGCGGTGGTACTCTTAGACTCGGAGGTTGGATGCTAGTTGTGTTGTGTGTTGGTGTTGGACTGGTGGTGATATTGGAGTTGGCGATTGTTTTTTGGTATTGGTAGTGGTGTTAAGTGTTGGACTGGTGGGGCTATTGGATTGGGCATGTTATCGACATACATCGATCTCTTTTGCTTATCATATATAATATTAGTAATTCACCTACTTTTGCCGAATTGATTAATTTCATTAGATGCATTTTGCTAGTAACACATTTTTCGTTCTTGTATTGTTTTTCTTTTCTATTTCCTCCATCTAATTTTTGTCTTCATCTGTGTCTTTCGCAGGCTTATGAGATTGACCATTTGGTGCTCCCAAAAAGAGATTACCTCTTTGCTCTATCTTACGACAATATATGCCAATATGTAGACTTTATCCACAGTAAGTGGTTTAATATCCCGCTTCATCTATTTTATATCCTCTTCATTACAGTAGCATGCTGGATATCCTCATTTCTGATTACGCGAAACTGAGGAACTTAACATTTATGTTACCAAAATTGTTTCTGCTCATTTTTGATAGTGTATTTATATATGTTGTTTTCTCTGTGCAGAGAATTCCTCAAGTGGGAAGGACTACTATGTTCATTGTAAAGCTGGTCGAGGATGAAGCACGACTATCATTATGTTAATCTACATCAATACACAATTATTACTTGTATCCTAGAATGTTTCACATAATCATGGTGCTGGGATTCTAACCCAAGAGAACTACACAACACCCCATCTGGACTCCAACGATCCAAGAGCCTAACTACACCTATGTCAAAGAATAATAAGAACTAATTGCGGCGAAGACAGATTCAAAAAATGCGAAGCAGATGAAGGAACCCCATGTAACTCATATCCTTTCTTTTTTTCCTCATTAATCATTGGTTCTGAACCTCACCTGAACAAGTTGTGCATAGCACATAGTGTCTTCATTTATGAATCTAAAGCCTAAGGAAGAGTTTACTTTTTTTGCTTGTGGCTTTGCTAATTCTGTAAATATTATTACGTGCAAGTTTCTGAGAAGTGTATATTATGCCTATTGCAGGTATACTTTATTCATTGTGGTTCATGTTCAAGCATGCCATTTTATCCAAGATGGATGTGCTGAGTTTGAGTATCGAAGGGCTAACATTCGGGGTTTTCTTTCTGTTGCGAAGATAAACCTTTTATGGATAGTTTCTTAAAATAGCAGAATTATCGTTTCTGAAAGATCTTCGATAACTTGGTCTATTATTTCGTTTTCTTTGTGTTCCACGTTGGCATTGTTAAATTGTTATGTGAACTAATCTCTCAGTGTGTTTTGTGTAGGATTCATGAAGAGAATGTATCTCAAGATCTCAAGGAGTGTAGATAATAAATGAATAGATTCCAAATTGAGAAATGGATAGATTACAAATTGAGCATCTCAACAAATTTGAGAATATATGGATAAATTGTGTTGCAGGCCTGTATTTCAGTTTAAATTGTATTGTAGGCATGTATGGATAAATTGTATTGCAGGCGCCTGTATGGATAAATTGTATTGCAGGCCTGTATTTCAGTTTAAATTGTATTGCTTGCAGGCCTGTAAACTGGAAGGCCAGGTCCATGAGAATGACCTGTACTATTCATTTTTTTTTTAATTGTAATTGAAAGAATTGTCACAGATTTAACTGTGACCAAAACTGTGAAGAAAAACAACACGTGTCATCATCTTAATGTTGTTATAAACGAGAGTAACAGTTTAAACGTTACAGTAATAGTGACAAAAAGATGACAGGTGTCCATAGGGAATTTGTTGCTAAAAGTATGCAACACTTATATGTGTTATTTTATTCGTTAGAAAAAAGCGACACGTGGCTATACTAATTAGTTGCCTACGTGGCGGTGTAAGACACGTGTCATCACCGAATTGTTGCAAAGTTAAAATAACAATTAAATCTGTTATAATTACTGTGACAAATGAGCCACGTGTTGCTATTCTAAAATTAGGTTAACTGTTACAATTAAATAATGTAACAGTTTATAAATGTGACTCTAACCAAATTTTGTCACAGTAATAACTGTTACAAAAGAAAATAACAATAATTATCACAGTGTTTCTCTAACGGCGTATATGTGTTACAATTTTTTTTAGTAACATATATACCTAGTGACAAAATCCAGGATTTGGTGTAGAATTGCCATTTACCGTAATACTGAGACTCGTCCAAATTAGCTGTCAGAAGGTTATATATGTATGGGCTTCTTCCATAATGTGAGATACGTATAGTCTACATGACAATAACAACATCATATTCTTAAACATGACAATATTGAGGCACCTGAGTAGCTTCGAAAGAAGACAGTTGTTCTTATCCTGCGGATACTAGGGAGTCGGAGTTATATGTTAAGGTCAATTATGATGTTTTTATTAGTTTTTTTAATTGTCTATCATTAAATGAAGTATGTTAAGCCTCTTGTTCACAACCATTATATACAACAAAAAAATAGGTTTTTAGTTCCGTCAAAATTGTGTTTTTGAAGTAAAGTTAACTTTCTTATACATGAACTGAACATAGTGTCTTTATTATGAGTTTTTTTTAGTTTTAATTAGTTTCTAGCGTCGTTTTTTCACCATGGCAGTGGGAAGATCCCATTATAGATTCACAATATATATTAATTGTCAGATGACTGTATGTGGTGCTACTATCAATATGATTTTCGAATTGGATACATGATCTTTGTTTGTTGGAAATTCTGTTGGTTTTGGTTGTTGAGAATTTGATGTGTTTAGGTTAATTAACTTACAAAAGTTACGGACACAGACTTGAGATATGAAATTGGATACATGCTTTTATCCATTTTGCTTTATACTCTCAATGTTGTTCTTAGTATTTTAGATTTTGGTGCAGTGAACAACAAAGTAGGTTTTAGTTTCCCTCAAATGTGTGTTTTGATGATACATCTTCATCATTGAAATCAATATTGTGTTGGGGAAATGACAAATTTATGTTGAAACGAAAATTGGTTTTATCAAATTCTGACAGTTTTTGTTGGTGAAAACAGTAAGTTTATGATGTGACCAAATTTTGGTTTCACCTGATTTTTGCCTAGTTTTATTCGACCTGATTTTTTCCTAGTTTATTTTGTTTTGGTTTCATCATTGAAGTTATGTTGGTGAAATGAAAATATGTGGAAAAATGATGAAACTTCATCGTATTTTTTTCATTTGTTGAATATTGATCTGTATGAAACCAATCTTTGATGGTGAGACACAGGTGGATTGTTTTTTGTTGAAACTAGTTTTAGTTGAGGAGGTAATGGTAGTGGTGGTTGTGGTGCTGGTGGTTGTGGCGGCGATGGGGGTGGTGCAGTTGACGGTGGTGGTAGGTTTCAGCTTATTGTGTTTCTTTTATGATGAAACCAAATTTTGGTTTCACCTGATTTTTTTTCCTAGTTTATTTGACCTGACTTGGAAGTCGGTGTGTTTGGTTTCATCATTGAAGTTTGTGTTAGTGAAATGACAATACGTTAAAAATGATGAAACCAATTTCGGTTTCATCTAATTTTGGTGAAACCAATTTTGGTTTTATCACTTTTTCTGTTTGGTTTCATCATTTTGTTGAATATTGATCAATGAAATTAATTTTTGGTGGTGGTGGCGGCTGGTTGGTGGTGGTGGTCAGTGATAATGGTGGTGTTGCTCGACGACGGTGGTCTGTGGCGGCGGTGGTAGTTTGCGGTGACGGTGGTGGTGGTGGCACAGTGGTGGTTGGTGGCGGTGGTGGTTGGTGACGGCAGTGGTGGTGACGCGGTGGTGATTGGCGGCAACGGTGGTGGTGGTGGCGCGGTGGTGGTTGGCGGCAGTGGTGGCGCGATAGTGATTGGCGGCAGTGGTGGTTGGCGGTGGTGGTGGCACTGTGGTGGTAGTGGTGGTGGTGGTGCATGGTGCATGGTGGCACGTTGGTGGTTGTGGTTGTTGACGACGATGGTGGTCAGTGGTGGTGGCGTGGTGGTGGTGCTACTGCTGGTGGTCGGTGGTATTGCTAGTTGTTGGCGGTGTGTTGTTGGTGGTGATAATATAATAAAAATTAAAGGTGGGGTTGATTTTTGTTTTTATTGGGGTGATTTAAACTAGAAGGGTAATATAGACAGTTTATGTTAAATGGGGTTTTTGTGAACAATTTATTTTGTTGGAATTTTTGTGCATAGATAGTGACACATTTGGTGTTGTAACTCGCAGACTATTTCTTTTTTCCAAAAAAAAATTCCACTAATTTAGATAAATTTTATTTATAGGTAAAAATGTTTTAACGGAAGACAATGGAGATATAACTGAAAGAAAAAATAATTTTAGTAAAATAAAACGGGTAGCTAGCTCAGCTGGTCATTTCGTTCCAAGAGGTCCCAGGTTCAAGTCTCAGATAGCGCAATATTGCAATATTTGACATGGAAGGTAGAGTTAGCTTGTCCCCTTGCGATATAATCAGTCCCCCTATCCGTTTCGGCTAACATGGATGGTTCCTCATGAGGCTCGCTGGTAGGCTAGCATTGCAACATGTTCAATTAATGTAGTAGTACGTCGTTGGAGCTTAGCTTGTTAGGCTTCCAACTAGTTTCATGTAATATTAGTTGTAAAAAAATAATAATGAAAAGTGAAAAATAAAGAGTAAAATTGAAAATTCCCAAGAGGAAACTAAAAGTATCCTTTGAAAAATAAAAAAATTAGATAAATGTTGTAGGGATTACGGCCCATAGATGTACAACCCAACTACATAGTTAGGGATTCCCCTTTGTTCTATGTAAAAGGATATGACTCATATGTAATACCTCTATAGGCTATCAATAAGAAACCTACCTCTCTTCTATTATCTTTTTGTCTTCTCTACTTTTTCCTCAATCACGTTATCATGCACGAAGCTACCGCAGAGCTAAACTGAATGGGTCGATTTTTTTTTCTACATAGATGATTTACATCGACGCGGTTATGCAATTATCGTCAAGCTAATGTTGGACAAATAATTATCTAGATGGAATTCTTCTGAGAAAAGAGGGGAAAGAACTGATACGGGAGAAGAGGAAAAGGAAAGGCACGGTTCGTCCCGGTCCGACTAGTTCCGGTCCCACTGAAACCGACCAGTTCTGGTCCAATTCGACCCAAACCGAACCCGTCCAACCCGGTTTGTCTGTTCCAGCTTGGTTAAGTTGTCATGTTCCAACTTGGTTTTTGGGCAGTGCGCGGCTAAGGTTGTTCCGGTTCCGTCTGTATATAGCGGGAACCAAAAATTAAATTGAGGTATGTAACCAACTAATGTGGGTTTTTTACATTGAATATTTGTTTGACTTATCTATTTACATGTTTTCAAAACATGTATAGTTCTGTTTTTATGTGTGTCTTAAGATAAGTTCATATCATATAAACAGTCAACTTAAACTATGATTGTTGATCTTGACCATTAAGAATTTTGGTTTATTGTTATTTTGTTCTCTTGAATATAATATTGGTTATAGTTGAATGATGTTTATTTTCGTTCAATTGGTTGTACCAACTCAATTCCAATGTATTCATTCGGGGATTTGAAGTACTTGAGCACCATTATTGGATACTTGATATTTTTCCCTAATTTGAATGTTTCGTGGGATGTAATCCACTTACTGGCATGGTGAAATATGTGCAGATGAACATATGTATCATGATACAAAAATGTACTTTTGTCTTTGGTAGTAATAAAACCAATACACAAGTATCAACCGAATATGGGATCAGCTACAATGTAATTGTATCTCCCATCAGAAATGAAAGAGTTGGAAATGCACCTGGTCATAGGTGCTGGTATATACAATGTAATGTATGTATCATAGTAGCAACCAATTTTAACATCAACTTTAATGGCAACAAGTTTGCCGGGCCAATTGACTATCTTATTGAGTTGAACTAGATCCAATGTCTGCACTTATGGAATGAAAACACGAGACATAAATTCTCTAAAGCACTTGAGATATATTGGGTGACACGTAATATATATTCACTCTAAAGTACTTGAGTTGAATCCCATTTTTATTACGTAATAAGGCCACACCACTTATTAAAACTCTCAGGACCCAAGTGTCTAACTCATAATTGTTTTTCCTCCACTGGATTAAGGAATTTAAACTAGTTAACTATTTCCTTATAATGTGACTACGAGGATTGGATCATCAAGCGAAGCACTACTAAAAATTTGTTTTCAAGATAGAACAAAGACGTCACAAAATCTCTACATGTACCAAGAGATAATCACACCTTGTTAAATCCCAAAGAAACCCATGCAAATGGATATCATGTGGAACCTGACTGTGATGAGAATGTAATTGATTGCATCTTTTATAGTCTCTAATGTATTTGAAAGGAAATATATTTTAGAGAAACTAATGAGTCAATCTAGTGAAATATAAATCATTATAGTATTTGGATTATTGAATCCATATTGACTCCGACGATGAAATGTTGGGAATTGACTCATACATGCTTTGGGCATAACCATAAAGCAACTTTGGTTGTGACATGATGATTGTTTTGAAAGAACTCATACAAACATCACATTATTTGAGTGAACGAAAACGAGAAATAGATTGACAGAATGCGAAAGAACTCATACAAACATCAATTGCAAATGTTCCTGCAAGGTTAGAAATCCTCAGTATGGGGTACACCATAGACTAAGGTGTTGTAGCTACACTTGGTGGAAGGGTAGTTAAGGCCGTGGCTCCATAAAGGAAGATAGAGAGACCACCAGTAGAGCTGGAAAACAAGCCAAAAACCCGCGGGTTAGCCCGACCCGGCCCGTAAAAACCCGAACCCGGCTCGGCTGGTTGTCTAACAAGCCGGGTTCGGGTTGGATAAATGTTAGCCCGCGAGAAAACGGGTTAACCCGACCCGGCCTGTCAACCCGCGGGTACAACCCGTAACCCGCTCATTCCCCTCACATGCCACATGTTACATAGAGCTGGCCGCGTGTCCCCTCCGAAAACAGAATAAAACTTTTTTTCTTTTCTTTGGACCACCCTACGTCTCTTCTTTTCTTTCTTATTCTTCTGTAAATTTAGGGTTGTTGTTGTCGATCTCTGAGATGGAGAGTATTTATGCTGAGAAAGAGGAGATCGATGGAGATAGAGATTAGTTGATGTTGTCGATCTCTGAGATGAAGAGTATTACTGTTGTTCAGATCAAGAACAACGGAGATCGATATTCAGGATGATTTCAAAACTGAAATTAATTTAGGGTTTTTGTCTCTGTAAATAGAATCAAAGGATTAGTTGATGCATTGAAGATAATTGATGAATACTAAGAATGGGTATTGATGAATTAGGGGTTGGATTGAAAGTCCAGATCGAGAATTTGTGAAGAAATTGGAGGTGTTTTTGAAGGAGAGAAAAACAAAGACGAAGCTGAGGATCACGAATTGCCCAATTCCAAAAACCCTACACAGAAGATGAAATTGAGTTACTCTTGAACGATTTTGTTGTGTTTATACTAAGAATGTTGTTGAATTAGCTATTGCATGGATTATAGTTTGATAAATCAAACCCTAAATTAAAAATTTTGATAATCTTTTTTGACTTCTTGATTTCCTTCATGTTTAATCCCAATTCATTTACTAGTAATCTTTCTTAGTAGGATTCTTAGAATAAACCTAATTTTGAGATTTCTCGGAATAAGAAGCAACATGTTACAGGGGGCGTTGATCTTCTACAAAGAAGATTTAAAAGACGAGAAGTAATGGGTGTGTTGCTAAATGTGCAGGTATACATGGATGAAAGAAACGGCCGTAATTTGGTGTTATGTATGGTTTGTGTTATGTATGAATTCAGCTTGCAGGGAAGGAGATTGAAAGAGCTTAGATATCAAAGGAAACTCTGTCAAATTTAGAGCTGGCAAACGGGCGGGCTAACCCGTGAACCCGCAAGTTTAACCCGTTACGGGAACGGGTTGAAGAAATGACCACCCGTGGAAAATTTCAACCCGCGGGTTTTGACCCGTGTTAACCCGAACCCGTGTAACCCACTACGGTCCAGCCCCGGCCCGCCCGTTTTCCAGATCTAACCACCAGGTTCGATCAATACTCACCTAGAAAGGAAGTACATGAGTATGGCACAACCTAATTTGTATCATTAATGAAATCATCTCATTTGATTGTCTCTGACTATGTCCATGAATCAATACTGGAGGACGCTCCAAAATTTTAAATGATTCTAGAGAATAATGAAATCCTGACGGATTATGAGAATGCACATGAGTCAGTGGAAGGATCATGCGTGCACATTAATGATATAATCCATAAATAGTTGCTCCAGAAGCAGAGCACAATGAGATCGAACCATTCTTTATTTTGATTAATTTCAAATAAATAACATATTTGGCCTACGCAACCCAAGTAGAACTTAGTTCTTTGGAAAATATATGGGTATTTGGTGTGGTAGTGCTAACCAACCAAGTGTAAAGCCTATGGGACATACATGATTATTTGTCATAGAGCACTGTGGGAAGAATGAAGTCTCAAATTATCAAGACTCGCCTTGTGGCGCGAGGTTTCTCAGAAATCCCTAGAATTATTCTCTTGTAATGAACATTATGGCGTTCCCCTACTTAGTTAGCTTGGTAATTTCAAAAGGACTTGAAATGCAGCATATGTATGTGGTTGTTACGTATTTCTAAAAGAATCAGGAGATAGCAGATATTTAAAAAAGTACTTGATAACCTTTTGTTTCCCAAATCAAGTGACTCTAAACCACAGAGTGCGTTTACAGTTAGATATAACTCTCACTTATAGATTGAAGTAATTAGGCGGATGTGGTATACCCATCTAAGTGACTATTTGATTTGGAGGGGATAGACAAGTAAGTTATTTTTCCTTGCGTATTCACAAGAAAGTTCCTGATTTGGAATTGTAGCTATCTATGTCGTTGGTATAGACATGATGGGTACTCTTGATGTAATAAGAGACCTTAAAAGCTATTTGAAATATGAATTTGAGATGAAAAATATGGGGAAAGCTCAACCGAATACTGAGCTTGTGGTATATTATCCCACCAGTTTGCATTTGTTTAAAGTTGTCAGGCAATTTAACAAAGACATGCATCCTGATAGCACTCCCATGATTAGTCGAGGTTCAAATGTAATTAAGTGACCATTTTGTCTAAAGTAAGATGATGAAGATGTGTTGGGAAATGAAATTCCCATATCTAAGTACTATAGACGCATTGTTGTACTTAGTATAATAATGTACCCGATAAATTTTTGAATCCTTAGGGAACTTGTTAGCTAGATATAGCTCAGCGCAAACGCAACATCATTGGAATGGTATAGTGAATGTAATCATGTACTTAAAAGTAACTATTGACATAAATTTGTTTTATCCCTACAAAGACATGGAAATGAATGCTAATGAAAGTGCAATCCAAAATTTATTGATTATGAAGGAACAATAATCTCTTCTCTAACGAAAGTAATCATGGGGGGATATGATAGACTATTTTCTAAGTCATTATCGATATTCAGTTTCGAAAAGTACATGACTAAAGGAACTGTCTGGAATAACTCTGAAATTAATCAGGGGAAGATGCCGACATCAGGGGGAGGATCCAAGGATATGATGTCGACATATTTACTTTGAAATTAAAGTTGTGTTGTACTCTTTTTCCCTTCGATCGAGAATAGTTTTTCCCAAAGGATTTGTTACCCGACAAGGTTTTTAGTGAGACAACACTAAAAGCACCAAGTATGTTGAACATTGAAGACATAAAGATCGCATTGATATTACTAAAAATATCTGAATCAAAGAAATAAAACGTGATAGTCTGTTAAGCAACGTAACTTCCAGAATCAACAACACGGTCTTATAAACATTAAAGTCACCAAAGTAAAGTGTGATAAACTCCTTTTGATTGCATAAGACTGATGAAAATTGTGTGACATTAGGGGGGGCATCTAATGGTGTATTGAACTATTTTCCTTCACCGAGGTTACTTTTTCCCACAGGGTTTTGTTACTCGGCAAGGTTTTTAATGAGACAACAACAAATACCAGGAATTGATTTCCCAACCAAGGCTATTATATTTCCCACAAGGATTTTCCTCCTTAGGAGTTGTGAAGCAACTAACCAACTTCAACAAAGCAAAGTGATCATCTGCAAAGGATCATCTTTACTTGTATCTATCATTGTACTCTTTTTCCTTCATCAAGGTTTTGTCCCACTAGGGTTTTCCTTGTCAAGGTTTTAATGAGGCAACATATTCAAATCCAACTATGTTCTAAGTTTGATTAACATTGTACTCCTTTTATTTAACCCACTGGGTTTTCACTTGTCAAAGTTTTAATGAGGCAATTGACTTCGACACAAGTCATCCAGGAGAGAACTGTATTTGAATATCTATATTTAAATCTTTATGTATAAAGTTTTGTTGTTGAACCGCATAAGGGGGAGTGTTGTGGGGATTACGGACCATAGATGTGCGGTCCAACTACATAGTTAGGGATTCCCCTTTGTTCTATGTAAAAGGATATGACTCCTATGTAATACCTCTCTAGACTATCAATAAGAAATCTACCTCTCTTATATTATCTTTTTGTCTTCTCTACTTTTTACTCAATCAATAAATATTATTTATGGGTAAAAAAAGGAACGCGCAATTGGGGGATACTAAAACTAATTGGGGGATAGAGGAAAAAGACAAAAACGGGATATAAATAGTAAATTAGGGTCACTCCCTATCCATGTATTTTAACTAATTCCTAATCTACCCCTCACTAATTAGGTTTAGTAGTTAATCATAATTGGTTAAGTTAATTTATTAGTTTGAAAATGATTAACATAAAATCATTATCATTTTATAGAGATTAGAAGTATAAGTTTTGGGTTCAAAAATTTAGTTGAAATGAGTGACCATTGAAAAAGCGGGGGTCTAACAACCACACCCAATATTTCGTTTCAGAAATATGTATGGACTAACTCTAATATATTTCCAAGAGAATCAACTAGACAGTCAGACTCAATCAAGGAAAATACATCCAAGAGTTATATCTTTGTTTCTTAATGTAATCAGCGGATCAAACAAACAAAAATATGTAAGCCTGATTATTATGAGAAACAACTTAAACGGTACCAAGACCAATGTTCAAGTGTCAATCAATTGATATCAACAACCAAAGGTTGAATTATCTAATTGATTGAACTACGCACAACCTGTGATATTTCAATTATATAGAAAATATAATGTGCATAAAAAAATAACACAGACACCAGAAATTTTGTTAACGAGGAAACCACAAATGCAGAAAAACCCCGGGACCTAGTACAGATTTGAGCACCACGTTGTATTCAGCCGCTACAGACTATAGCCTACTACAAGTTAACTTCAGACTGGAATGAAGTTGAGCCCTACTCAATCTCACACTGATTAAGGTATAGTCGCGTACTTACGCCCCTGAATCCCTACATGACTCTACGCACTTGATTTTCTTAGCTGATCTCACTCACAACTAAGAGTTTCTACGACCCAAAGTCGAAGACTTCATAAAAAAATATGTCTGTAGTTACCTAAAAGCTGAGAGAGGCTAGAAGTGGGATTCTAGGGTTTCTGAAAGTGAGTTACGGGAGGTTGAGCACGAACAGTCTTCGCCTAAACCACGCACAGTGGCTGTTCAAAGGATGCTTCAGTCATAATGAAGAGATTTAGGGATGGTCTTAGGGAGGGAAGCATATGAAGAGAGAGAGATCAGAGAATTCTAGGGTTCGAAGAAGAATTACTCTGAGAGGTTATGAGAAAGATGATCGTAGCTTGGAAAAATAGAGGACCTATTTATAGTTGAATTCTCTAATCTCAGGCGGTGAAGATAAGGATTGCTTTCCATTCCGTGTGGAGCAATTTTCTCGTCTCTTCAGGAATAGGGATAAACTAGGTTGAGTTTATCTCATTATTCCACCGCCTTTACTCTCTTCTGCGGTAAGAAATAAGCCAGGTATTCCTCACATATATCGTAGACCGCCATACCAAAACCCTAATTAATATCCCCCAATTTGTGTGAAGCTGAGTCAGCCTTTGTGATGATGTGTTGAGAGAGAAATATTCTCTTTAGCCGAGTTTTCCAAGATAGAGAGATATTCTCTGATTTGTGAGAATGACTACGATAAGTCACGTGAAAAGGCATGGAATTCCTCAGGAATCGTGTGTAGAGTATGAGAGGAGTTGAGGCTGATCACCCTCTATCCATGACCGGTCACATATGTCATGTGAAGATCATATCATTTTTGTGGGTCCCCTTGTTGAGTGGAGCTCAAGAGAGGTTATCCACGTTTTTGGATAGGCATGTATAGTCCAGGCTCAATTTACTAGCCGTGAGTGTGTTTGAGAGGCTGAGAAATAGGCTTAAGCCCTAGGTAAGCCGTGTGCCGTGAATCTCTCCGTGATTTTGCGGAGAGATTCGAATCTCTCCAAAATTTTGCAGACTAATCAAAATCTCTCCATGATTTTGCAGAGAGATTTGAATCTCTCCAAGATTTTGCAGACGGATCAAAATCTCTTCAAAGATTTTCTTAACGGATCCGAATCTCTCAGTTTTTGGGTTTGATGTTACAACTCGAGTAATGTCTCTCACCTTCAACTTTAAGGGTATCCAACACATCACCAACGTCAAAGTACAGAAAACCCTTTGGTTTCTTTTCAACTCAAAAGTAGTATCCCCTGTAATGTCTCGATTCAAGGAAAGTTGAGTTCAACCCCTCATAAGATTACTAGAGAACTAAGTCCAGTACACAAAATCATATATCTTATTATAAGAACTAAGAAGCAAAAATACTTTGTAGGCTCACTTTCAATAATAAAAAATAATGGAGTTCTTAATGAAATTTCTACATAAACCCCTTAATAACAAGAAATCAAACAGACCCATAAATCAAAACACCTATAAAACATAATCAAATTCAATTAGTGGATGTAGACCTGCAACTAAAGCTAACTCCTTGCACTGTTGCACAACATTAATGTGCAAAGTTAGTGCATGTTCCTAGAGATACAGGGAATTTCTTTGCTGCTACTAGAGTTTTAAAACCTTTCTTGGGAGCCTGCAATAAACATTAACAGCAAGAGATTAGCCCAAATTTCATGAACAAGACAATGATAAAACCATGAAAACCATGAAACTGAAAACCCTAGAAGAAGGAGGGATTTAGATCGAGCTGAGATCGCACTTTATCAAACCCTAACTATCAATATTAAGTTATTCTTCGACCACATATTCTAATTCAGTTTAAACCCATCTCAAATTTTTCATCCATACATAAATCCTAGTTTTTTTTTTTGCAACACAGAAACCCTAATTTCATAAGAATCGAACATAGAAATCGAACAAATTAAAAGAGAAATAATTACAACAAAGAGGTGGGAGCGAATCAATACCTGATTGACTTGGGTGATTAATTATTGGAGAGGGGGAGCGAGACTGAGAAGTGAGAACTGAGAAGTGAGAACTGAGAACTGAAGAAAAAAAAAGGAAATGAGTTCTAATGTTCTATCTTCTCGACTCCTCCTCGACTAGTATTATTATGGGAAAATTACATGTACGCCCCTACACTATCGTATATCGGATATTAACCAATCAGATAGAGCCCAATTCGATTCCGATAGGTGAAGAGGAAATATCTGACAAGTTATCGGATTCGGATATCCGGTATCAGATATAACGGATAAAATCCTATAGGATTTCGAATAATCGGAAACGGAACCCGGATATCAGTTATCCATTGCCAGCCTTACATACCGTAATAAAGATATGCTTCATAAGTGAACTGGTCGCCAGATATATTTTGTCGGCAATGAATGAGAAAATATAAATACATTGATGAGAAAGTTCTAGGGATTGTTGAAGTTTTCATAACTGTAATGATTTTTATTTTTTATTTGTGAAATACTCTTTGCTGGAAACTGAATAAAAAAGGAAAGGAAAGAACAAATTTGAGTTAAGCTGTTAGAGCTCTGATTAGCACGAAAATGCTACATTTTATACCCATATTATATTAGCTAGGACTCGATATTTTGGCTAATGACATTATTTTAGTGCTTTTGTAGAAAGTACAAGTAAATTCTGATCACTCGAGAAATACACGAGTAAAGTGGGAGTTTAACTGGCGTTTACGACCAAAATCACCAAAATGTCACTCAAGGCACCAAAAAAATCAATTATGGATGCCGTGCAACTTCTCCGTTCCAGCCCACAAAACCCACTCACGGTAAAAGATGGTGGACTAAAGAATTATTTTGTTGACTTGGATTCATTTGTGGTTAAGAAACAAAGTGGACAACGTGTCCATTTCCCCACCACATTTTGTGGTTTATCTATAAACATCAAGAACATGGGCTCAGCTGGTTGAGTTAGTTTGCTGGCGTGGTCCTGGTCACGGGAAAGAATGGAAGAAAACTCTTCTCAAGAGTTACAGTGGTGTTCAGTCGATCGAGGTGGAGAAGAAACTTGGGATTTCTCTGTGGACAGGTGATGGGTTTAGTTTGCCGGCATCAAATGGAATCAGCAGTTACAAGCTAATGGTGTTGCACATATTTTCTGGGTTTTGTTCTGTCGGTGATGACATTACAGCAACACGTCTACGGAGTTTGGGGTATTATGGATGCTGTTGGAAATGACGATATAGGGAGGTATTGTTGGATTCATGGTCCATGGATTGGCTCCGTTGGTTCTGGTATGGGAGTAACTACTCGAGATGGCTGTAATCAGTGGTTGTGAGAGCTCGGACGTGAATGAAGATGATAGCGTAATTGTCCTTGAATTTGCTGATTAGTCTACGGAAAGAGGCTCAGATCATTGCAGCTACAGGTGTAAGAGAAGATGGAGAAGGTGTAGTCATATTTGTACGTGGGGATTTTGGTTCTTGACAGCAGCTCGTCGAAGTGGTTCGCTTTATTCTCAAAGCTAGTACTGTTGCTGGAGATGATCTTATACAACCGGTGGGTGACGAGATTCTAAAGGTCCTGGAGTTGGCCGGTTCTTCTCATCGATTTGCTGTGGTAGCTGCTGTTGATCCATGTGAATCCTGGAAGAGTTTTGAGCTGTGCTACTGGCAGAAAACGATTGTGCTGGCTGTGTATAGAGCTTATCGTGAACTGGAGATGTAGCTAGCTCATGAACAACGGTAGCTGTTTAGCATGAAGACGTGAGAGTTGGCTGTGTTCATTAATTGATTGTAGTTTCATGATCAATGATTTCTCGCTGTGATGAGAGGAGATTTAAAGGTTCAGAGAAGGGTTCGTATTTGCTGGCGAGTAGCAGCAGTGAAGTTAGTTGCAGTCATTGGAGAAAGCTCAGATGGTTCGAGTGGAGTGAGGGTTTGACGTAGTTATAGTTGGTCGTGTTGGAAACTGGAGATAATAGGCCGAATAGACTAGTGATAGGGAGAAGATGTTATAAGGCGTTGATGATGGTAGAGTACACGGACTTTAGATGTTGGTGTTTCGAGATTTCATTCATAACCACTCAACAGTAAGGAACGGAAGTGGACAGGAGGAAACTGTTGCAGGTTCAGAGACTTACATGGGCAGAAATTGGTTCTGTGGTCGGCAGTGAGTTTGGAAAGTGGAGCGATGGACTGGGCCTTGATAGTCGGCTTGGGCTTATTGGATCCTGTAGCGCCCCTAATCTAGCAGCTGACTAAACCAAGAATTTAACTAAATAAAGAGGCACTAACGAATCTAAATTAAACACTTGAACTTTCAATAAAGAAATCTGTTACCAAAAATATAATTCAAAACTAACCCCGCTCAGAAATCTATATACAAGAAATTCCTCTCCAATGATATATATAAAATAATCATTTGGTTTACAAAAATAATAAGCAACAAAATAAACATATTAGAGTATAATCAACTAACGAAGTTAACTTCTCGGAACTTTACATTTTCAACAACTCTCGTCATCACCTGAAACCGAAAATGGGGAATAATTAACATTTAACTTCTAAGTAATCATATGCAGATTTGGAAAACATTACATGTTTTCCCAAACATTAGAAGACAACCAAACCACTAAAATAAACAATCATGTATATGGACCTAAACTTCTCCTTTAGTTTCTGCGGTGACATTTACACACCTTATAATTTCTGTGGTGACATTTACACACCGTAATACTGATGGCCATTACGTACCACCTAGATAGTCCGTGGGTGAAAGGTACACACCCGTAATATTGATGCCAATTCCACACCTATTATTAATATTGCGGTGTATCGCCCTAGCCATAATAATATGAAGGAGCGTATCCAATATACCATAGTTGGAAATTCTCATTTCCCAAAGACAATCATAAAGACAAACAAAGCATGGAATATGCGAATAGACAATGCATGAGTTTGATAAGCATAAAGTTTTGTAAAAACAACAATAATAATTACTACAAAGTCAAATGTATTCTCACCTATTTTGATGACAGGCCACGCCTACCTCGAGATCCACGATCCACTGGTTCATCCTTTGGAATCGACCATTTGGTAAGGCAGACTAACTGTTAATCACACAAGAAGTCTAAGAATCTAGCCAACATGCTCACACAAGAATCATACAAGTCTATCTAATGGTTCTAAGCCCATTAAGATATCTTATTCTCTATCTTTAGTATAACTAAGTGTTTACTAATCGAATTAGATTGATTAAATAGTCCATAGCTAAGTCTTATGAATATCTACAACTTTGTAGAATAAACCAAAGGTTAATTCGGACCATAAGGGGTCCAAAATATCAATATCGGAAATTAAAGTCTATTTTGGTCAACTAACAGTCAACGATAACAGTCAACATAGTCAACTAACGGTAAACGTCAGTCAAAGGTCAAGTCCAGGTCAAAGTACAGTCAAAGGTCAACAAGTCAAGGTCAAAGGGTTAACTCGGTCAACGAGTCAACACGGGTCAAGATAAAGAAACTCAGTGAGTCAACAGATCTGACTCAGTCAGATTAACCGAGTCAGCTAAACAAAACGAGTCAGATTGAACTGACTGGGATGACTAACAACCTAATTCTATTGCACCTACCAGAGCATACCCAACCTGATTCTATTCATTATAACATTACATAAACTCTTCACTTAAACAAAATTCCATAATTCAATATACAATTGTAATTTAAGCTTTACCTGCAATTGCAGTTCCCAACTTTCACTCTTTCTACATTCAACTACAATACTAATCCACCTAGTTACCATTCTACAACACTAGTCCAGTGTCAATCACACCCAAATCCATACTCACACCCACATAAACTTCAGTTCAATTCAACAACACAATCATGTCCAGTTCTCAACACTACAATTTTATAACTCAATATCACTTCATGACCTTGCCATTCCTAGCTTCATCATTACTAGTTCTTCACTGCAACAACCAACTAACATAACCCTTGCAATTCCATTAGTTATACCTGCAACATTCATTTCACAGGTTCATTCCATCTTCAATATCAACATCATTAACATCCCAGACAACTTCATCATTAACTGCAATTCCATAACCTGCCACTCCCACACATTCATCCAACAGACACTATCGACAGATTATACTAGCACCACCAAGATCAGTTTCAACTGCATAAACTAGTTTAACTATAACTCCATCTGCGACTCAAACCCAGACAACTCTGCCTTAATCTCACCTCAAATTCATTAACTTAACAGCCAAAACCAACCAAGTTACAACTCAGATAATACCCATTCACCAGATTCATTACAACTGCCAGTGAATCATGACAAACCTTCACCGTATAGTTCTTATTTCTGTTCCCTACTGATCTAACATCAACACACATAAAACAACACAGTTTCTTAGAATTATAACTTAATCCAACAGTCAAATTGAATAACTATATTGAATCACCTTAGAGAAACAATTACCTCAGATTAGTTCTACACAGGCAACTGAGGCTGGGTTCTTTCTTCCTTGAACCTCTTGTGAAACCCTAACTCCTGATTCAATCCTAAAACAACTCCATGGCTTCCATCAAACACAAAATAGGAACAAACCCATCTTCTATCACTTCACTAGAGCATCAATTTCAGCTTCAACGTCTTCCCTGAGTTACTCTAAATTCTTCATACGAACCCTAGTTCCCAATTTGGGGAAGAACAGGGAAACCCTAATTCCAATTCATTAAGAGAATAACTTCAAAACTTCAATTAGATATCAACCCACTAATTCTCAATCCATCAGCAACTCAATCAACTTATCAATTTCCAAATAATCTCAACAACAATCTCAAATCCTAATTCAAATCTTACAGCAACATCTGCTCTTTCTTCTCCCGATCAGAGCCTCGTAATCATCAACCCTCAGAACCTTAATTCATAAATTGGGGAATAACAGAACATAATACCCAATTATTTTCCATTCAATTCAACTTCACAACAGCTTCTCTTCATCAATTAAACACCAACCTTTCTTCAATTATCCAAACCCATCTCCAATTTCTTCTTAACTATCATCAAATCGAACTCTTAATTCTTCTATGAGGTTTTCCTGAGAAACCCTAACTCATCGATTCATCACCGAATCAACTTCATAACTATACTTAAACGTCAACCCATTCAATCTTCTTCCATAAGGAAATCAATACACAAATCTATTATTCGATACCTTAATCAAACTTTATTATTCAAAAACCCTAACTTCTGTTTCTCTTTGATCTATAGTTTTTTCCTCGTCTAAATTTACACCAACTTCAACACCATCAGATTATCGAACTCCTAAGCTTACCTGAACGAGATTCGACATTAAATCCTCTGTTTTGAGATCGACAGAGAGGAGAAGAACGGGAGAAGAAGAAAAGAAATAAGAGAAGAAGAAACAGAATAAGAAAGAAAAAGAAGAAAAGAAAGAAGAGTTTATCTTCTCGGTTCACGACCACACCCAATTCCACGGCACTCGTTGAGGATAGGAGAAGACACACAGCTAAGCGCTGAAGTTACTATTTTTCCCTTCATATTTGTCCGATGATATCTCCTTCTTCCAGTATCCGAATGGCACGTTCGAGCAGTCTATTCCGCGTAAATTTTCGAGACCTATCCAAAGGTACTAGTTTCGTAGCTAGATCATTGTTAGATTAATTTCTATTAATTTATGTTCGTGTTAAACTAATCGAGTCATTATCGGCTAAAACGTCACTTGATCATCTCTTGACTATCGCTAGACCGGTCAAATAGCGTTGACGAGCTTGAGGATCATTACATTCTCCCCACCTTATATTATTTTCGTCCTCGGAAATCGAACCATCCTTCTGGTCTTCATATACTCCTCACCTTATAGAATAATCATTATATCTTGTCTAAGCGCAAGCAACATATAACAAATCACAAATCTATATGGCTTTCTACAACTAAAATTTGTAGCTTTAGGTTGAACTATGATGATTTTAAATTCTACCAAATACAGAAGTCTAAATTTCTTACACTAATTTGTATTTTAACATATCTGTCTCTAACTTCAAGGAAGAATTCTACAACTCATTCGAAGTAAGATTGGAACTATCGGTTCTCTAAAGATTTAAATTATACTTTTATGATCAGTCATCTCTGAATGCAGTTGCCCTGTCAAGGTTGGCCAATCCCAACAATGCCTTCCTACGAACAGAGAAAACCCAACCTTCACTATTCTCCAGTGCTAGATAAACTAATTATTAATTTATTAAGATTAATTAGTTTTTTAAACTTTTATCGTAACTGGTGTAACTTAAAATTTTACCTTGTAAAAATAAGTAATTAGTTCACATCATTTTAAGTAGTTTAGCTATCTGAATTAATTATTATTATTAACTATTTATTTTTATCAATATAAGTACTTTAAATTCGATTTCAGGTGAATTTATAATATCTGATAATTTTAAATTTAATGTAAAGTTATATATAAATTCTCCAAGTATTATCTATTATAAATTTCTTACTAGTTTAATTACTCAATTACTTTTATCAACTGTGTTATCATTCTCAATATTCTTAAGTTGATAGTCTGGTTGATACACTAAGCTTTAATCTTTTTAAATATAATTTTACATCTACATAAAGATACAATAGATTTTTTTATTTATTCATATTGAATTCGTATTTATATCTTGTTGAATATTGACGTTGGTAATTTAACATAATTTAAATTTGAGTCTACACAAAATTTCTAATATATCTTCATAGTCTTTAGATTTTGCGAATAATGTGAAGTATCATATATATTAATAAACTGATTTTTTTTATTTGAATTCTAATATCATACTAAACATCTTAATATTATTCTTACTACTTCATGTAGATTTGTTCCCTGTTAAAGATTTACTGAATCATTTGTTAGATTAAAGATAATTTGTAATTTAGTTCAATTTACAAAATTTAATGGTGGATAAGCGTAAATAATTTTCCATAGCTATTTAATCATAATTATCAATTTTATCGTCATATCTCTTTAATGAAATTTTAGTTTAGTTACGTTTAGTATAATACCAATTGGTAGAAGCTAACATTACCTTATTATAATTATTCTCACTTTTATCATCATTTGTAATTACTGTTATAATATTTTTATTATTAACATTGATGGTTTGAACTATTATTCTAACTACTCTTACAAATATTAATAAGTCTCAAAAATTAATATCAACATTTATGTGGTTACTCCATAATTTAATTACTCTTCACATAAGTCCATGTGTTCAGTAAATTTCTATTTGATTTACAAGTTATATCAATTATATTAATTTCACTATTATTATTATAGTATTAGATTGTTTATGTGTTCATACTTTTTAGATTAATTATTATCAAATCCTAAAGTCATTGGTGTACCCTACAATTTTTACTTCAATACAATTACAAAAAATCAATAAACAAATCAATCAATCATATAAATCTTTTAATAATTGATAGCTTTTAGTGATTAAGATTTATCTCACAAACCCAACCCAGTTCTAACTAATCTAGTTCACTAACTGGCACTGGATATTTCTATCTTTTCCCATACAAGATCTAATAGTGAGCTCTGATACCAACTTTGTAGCGCCCCCAAAGCTAGCAGCTGACCAAACCAAGAATTTAACTAAATAAAGAGGCACTAACGAATCCAAATTAAACACTTGAACTTTCAATAAAGAAATCTGTTACCAAAAATATAATTCAAAGCTAACCCCGCTCAGAAATCTATATACAAGAATTCCTCTCCAATGATATATATAAAATAATCATTTTGTTTACAAAAATAATAAGCAACAAAATAAACATATTAGAGTATAATCAACTAACGAAGTTAACTTCTCGGAACTTTCGCTGTGCAACTCTGCTCTGTCACTGAAAACTGAAAATGGGGAATAATTAACATTTAACTTCTAAGTAATCATATGCAGATTTGGAAAACATTACATGTTTTCCCAAACATTAGAAGACAACCAAACCACTGAAATAAACAATCATGTATATGGACCTAAACTCCTCCTTTAGTTCATGGGGTGACATTTACACACCTTATAATTTCTGTGGTGACATTTACACACCGTAATACTGATGGCCATTACGTACCACCTAGATAGTCTGTGGGTGAAAGGTACACACCCGTAATATTGATGCCAATTCCACACCTATTATTAATATTGCGGTGTATCTCCCTAGCCATAATAATATGAAGGAGCGTATCCAATATACCATAGTTGGAAATTCTCATTTCCCAAAGACAATCATAAAGACAAACAAAGCATGGAATATGCGAATAGACAATGCATGAGTTTGACAAGCATAAAGTTTTGTAAAAACAACAATAATAATTACTACAGAGTCAAATGTATTCCCACCTCTTTTGATGACAGGCCACGCCTACCTCGAGATCCACGATCCACTGGTTCATCCTTTGGAATCGACCATTTGGTAAGACATACTAACTGTTAATCACACAAGAAGTCTAAGAATCTAGCCAACAGGCTCACACAAGAATCATACAAGTCTATCTAATGGTTCTAAGCCCATTAAGATATCTTATTCTCTATCTTTAGTATAACTAAGTGTTTACTAATCGAATTAGATTGATTAAATAGTCCATAGCTAAGTCTTATGAATATCTACAACTTTGTAGAATAAACCAAAGGTTAATTCGGACCATAAGGGGTCCAAAATATCAATATCGGAAATTAAAGTCTATTCTGGTCAGCTAACAATCAACGATAACAGTCAACTAACGGTAAACGTCATTCAAAGGTCAAGTCCAGGTCAAAGTACAGTCAACTGTCAACAAGTCAAGGTCAAAGGGTTAACTCGGTCAACGAGTCAACACGGGTCAAGATAAAGAAACTCAGTGAGTCAACAAATCGATCAAATCATTAATCCAAGTCACTAAACAAAACGAGTCAGATTGAACTGACTGGGATGACTAACAGCCTAATTCTATTGCACCTACCAGAGCATACCCAACCTGATTCTATTCATTATAACATTACATAAACTCTTCACTTAAACAAAATTCCATAATTCAATATACAACTGTAATTTAAGCTTTACCTGCAATTGCAGTTCCCAACTTTCACTCTTTCTACATTCAACTACAATACTAATCCACCTAGTTACCATTCTACAACACTAGTCCAGTGTCAATCACACCCAAATCCATACTCACACCCACATAAACTTCAGTTCAATTCAATAACACAATCATGTCCAGTTCTTAACACTAAAATTTTATAACTCAATATCACTTCATGACCTTGCCATTCTTAGCTTTATCATTACTAGTTCTTCACTGTAACAGCCAACTAACATAACCCTTGCAATTCCATTAGTTATACCTGCAACAGGTTCATTCCATCTTCAATATCAACATCATTAACATCCCAGACAACTTCATCATTAACTGCAATTCCATAACCTGCCACTCCTACACATTCATCCAACAGACACCATCGACAGATTATACTTGCACCACCAAGTTCAGTTTGAACTGCATAAACCAGTTTAACTCTAACTCCATATGCGACTCAAACCCAGACAGCTCTGCCTTAATATCACCTCAAATTCATTAACTTAACAGCCATAACCAACCAAGTTACAACTCAGATAATACATATTCACCAGATTCATTACAACTGCCAGTGAATCATGACAAATCTTCACCCTACAGTTCTTATTTCTGTTCCCTACTGATCTAACATCAACACACATAAAACAACACAGTTTCTTAGAATTATAACTTAATCCAACAGTGAAATTGAATAACTATATTGAATCACCTTAGAGAAACAATTACCTCAGATTAGTTCTATACAGGAAACTGAGGCTGAGTTCTTTCTTCCTTGAACCTCTTGTGAAACCCAAACTCCTGATTCAATCCTCAAACAACTCCATGGCTTCCAAAAAACACCAAATAAGAACAAACCCATCTTCTATCACTTCACTAGAGCATCAATTTTGGCTTCAACGTCTTCCTTGAGTTACTCTGAATTCTTCTTATGAACCCTAGTTCCCAATTTGGGGAAGAACAGGGAAACCCTAATTCCAATTCATTAAGAGAATAACTTCAAAACTTCAATTAGATATCAACCCACTAATTCTCAATCCATCAGCAACTCAATCAACTTATCAATTTCCAAATAATCTCAACAACAATCTCAAATCCTAATTCAAATCTTACAGCAACATCTGCTCTTTCTTCTCCCGATCAGAGCCTCGTAATCATCAACCCTCAGAACCCTAATTCATAAATTGGGGAATAACAGAACATAATACCCAATTATTTTCCATTCAATTCAACTTCACAACAGCTTCTCTTCATCAATTAAACACCAACCTTTCTTAAATTAGTCAAACCCATCTCCAATTTCTTCTTAACTATCATCAAATCGAACTCTTAATTCTTCTCTGAGGTTTTCCTGAGAAACCCTAACTCATCGATTCATCATCGAATCAACTTCATAACTATACTTAAACGTCAACCCATTCAATCTTCTTCCATCAGGAAATCAATACACAAATCAATTCTTCGATACCTTAATCAAACTTCATTATTCAAAAACCCTAACTTCTGTTTCTCTTTGATCTATAGTTTCTTCCTCGTCTAAATTTATACCAACTTCAACACCATCAAATTATCGAACTCCTAAGCTTACCTGAACGAGATTCAACATTAAATCCTCTGTTTTGAAATCGACAGAGAGGAGAAGAACGGGAGAAGAAGAAAAGAAATAAGAGAAGAAGAAACAGAATAAGAAAGAAAAAGAAGAAAAGAAAGAAGAGTTTATCTTCTCGGTTCACGACCACACCCAATTCCACGACACTCGTTTAGGATTGGAGAAGCCACACAGCTAAGCGGTGAAGTTACTATTTTGCCCTTCATATTTGTCCGATGATATCTCCTTCGTCCAGTATCCGAATGGCACGTTCGAGCAGTCTATTCCGCGTAGCTTTTCGAGACCTATCCAAAGGTACTAGTTTCGTAGCTAGAGTGTTGTTAGATTAATTTCTATTAATTAACGTTCGTGTTAAACTAATCGAGTCATTATCGGCTAAAACGTCACTTGATCATCTCTTGACTATCGCTAGACCGGTCAAATAGCGTTGACGAGCTTGAGGATCGTTACAGATCCGTTGGCAGCTCATATATATTTTAAGAGAAACAGAATCGAAACCAGGCGAGCAGCCACAGTGCCGAAGAACGCATAACTTTGAGAAGGAGACTACACAGAGCCGCCGCAACTTGGAGAATTGGGTTTGAAGTTTATTTTCTCCCATTTTCGTTTTTGATTAGCGATTGATTTATATTTATTTATGGCTTTTAAGAAATCCATGTATGGCTAGATAATCTTGTAACTAGGGTTTATGGTGGAAACTACTTGGGGTATTAGTCTATTTGATTTGAATAATTGAGCAAATACCATTATGATTTGAATAAAATAATTCTTGAATTTCGTTAATTGATTGTTTGAAAACAAGTTGTTGCTTCACCGGTTTCTTATAACCTTTGTGCGTAATTGTTAGGTTCAAAAATATATTTGTCTCATTATTTGATATTCCATGCTTGGGTTAATTTATTTGATGGGTTATGCTTAGAAGAGGCAAATAATATTTGTGAATCAATACTTTAGTTTCGTATAATTTTCTCGCTAGCGCAATTTGATGGTGCATGCTTTGGTTTAATCTTTTGATGTGTCATGCTTAGGGCGTCCCAGTGATATTTTTGACTCTAATACCTATAATAGGTGATGTCGATAGAACGAACAATAAACATATATTCATAATTATGTTTCATTTCAGTAATTAAATAGAAATAGTGGTGGATACCAATAAAACCCTGGTTACCGATTCTTCCATTGGATTTGTTTTGTTACTTTACTTTATTTTTATTTTATTATTCTTTCAAAAATCCAAAAACATCTTTGCTGGTTACTCGATTGAGAATATTGATTATTGGTATTTTCACCGCTCCCTGTGGGAACGACCCGTACTTGCCGTTGTCTACTAGTTGGACACCGTGCGATTACGGTTTATTATATAGGCATCTCAGGATCATATCAATTTTTGTCACCCCCACACTTATATTTTGCTAGTTCTCGAGCAAAAAAGAGTGATGTCCGCTAAATAGCAAGACGGAACCACTAAATCTTGATCACCCTGTAATTTTCTAAGTTCGCCAGCTGGATACAACTAGAAAAGTAAAGGTAAAATCAATCCAACGGGTGATGGGTTAATCTAATGGCTCTAAATATGCTTGCTTATTTAGCTCTCCCGCAAAACGGTGCGGGAGAGCACTGCTCTTCTCGCTCCCCTGAAAAAATACTCTTCATTTACGACTACCTCCAAGAAAGTACATGATATCTAATTTCTTGTCCAAAAACACAGTACACGCGTCCAGTATACCTTCTATAAGTGTCCATGTGCCGGTGCATCCCCAAAGAAAAAGTTTTGAAAGAAAAATGTATGTCTTTGTTACCCACTAGATCGCTAGTTTGGTATTGGCAGTGAGTTTAAATTTTATTTTTTCTGACATTTCTTTGTAAGTATAACAAATCTCTTCTTGATTTCATTCTTATTATGTTTGATTTAGATTCTGTTTAAATTGAATCTGATCATGTATTTGTTAGGTCAAGAAGAAAATGACAACAGTACCAGGTTCTTTTGATTTGGGATATTGTGAGGAGGAACAATACTTTTCTCGGCAAAGAGTTTGGAAATGGAGATCAAATGGTTTAGTTCTGTAAATAACCTAATAATCTCTACAACGTTATCTCCTTTAAGCACTCTGGTAACGACAATAACAACTGATCTTGTGCTTTGAGTTATGATTTGGGTTTGTTGTGATTTCATTGGTGAGATTTAGGGATTTTATTTTTTATTTTTTTCTTCTTCTGATATTGTAGGGTTAGCACGCTGTTTCAGTTCAAGCTGATGGAACATGTATATGTGTTGATCAAACATCTAGTGGTAGCAATTTCTCATCACTTGCTAGTGATGACAGCTTGTAGATGACTATATGCAGGATCAACAAGAGAATCAAAGAAAAGTTGTTCCTTGCATTACAGAGGTAATTCTGTTTTATTTAACCCATGAATTCCAGTTAAAATTCATATCGGTAATCCTTTACATGTTTTGGGTGCATAATATGAAGGTGTCTGAGAATGGGGTTTTATTTGCTCAACCAAGCAAAGGTTAGTTTCGATTTTTTCAAGCCTTCCCATTTATTTATTTTTGTTATTGTCTAATCGATTTCATAAACATGTAATGATCTTATGGATGAGGATGTTGATATTGGAGGGAATGACCTTCCTGCATCAATCTATCCTCCCGTGAAGTTTGATAAAGAAGATGCAACACATAAAGTAGTAAATGCATCAATTTTAGTTCAATTTGGGGATTTGAATATTGATTTAGGGAACCGAATAAGTAAAAATCTGGTGGGAAACTACATCCCTTGCATAATTCTCTGCCAGATACAAGTCCTCACATTTTCAATTCTACTTTGTTCAGACTGTTGGAATTTGGGTTTTTTTATGTTGTTGTAGGGAACTGAAGAAGGGAGTATGGTTTATTCTTTCATTTATATGTTCTTGTTTATCCGCAGATACTAATTCAAATATCTTGGATGTGTTATCTTCATGTTTTAGGTAAAAGAGAACATTTCCCATTAAATACAAGGTTCAGCGAATAACTCAGGCATACATCTTAAGCTTTAAAACTGTTGTTTAGGTTACTAATGATGGGTGGGCACTGCCTAAAATCCCATTGTTAAGGTATCAAATCATATCGTCTTAATCTTGTGATTAGGAAATGTCACGGCATTGGCAAACTTTTCTTACTACAAGGGATAATTTTGTTCCTATGATATTGAGATACGAATACTTTGTTCATATGTTTCATATGGATGTTGGATTCTTTATGGGGTTATTTTAAAAGAGGGTCAGAAGAGAAATTGAGAATTTGATGAGGTAACAATTGCTTTCTTGGTCATGCTTTAGCTAATTAATGTTGGGGTTCGGTTTTTATTTGAAATTAATTGAGTTTTGGTTTAATTTACTATTTTCGTTTTAGTATGAATTCAGCGTTGCTTTTGAGTTTTAGATCCTAAATTGTTGTTGTTTCTGTGTAGGAAATGAGATGGCAGATAGTATGGCTTATTAAGGGCTGGAGTGAAAAATGAACAGGGAGAAATTCTAATAGTTTTCTTGCATCAGGTAAATCCTAATAGAAATCCTAATGAACAGGGAGAAAATGTTGAGTCTCTTTACCCTATTTCTTACTGCGATTGGAGGTGGTTCCGCAAGAGTTCAAAGTCAATGAAGGAAGAGTTTGATGGTAACTCCTTGCTCACTGATTTGCTAAATGGATATCCATTTACTTTTGTTAAACAATCTTACTTTCTGATGATTGTGCTCGGCTTGCATTAATGACTATTTGTATGTAAGCTGTTTCTTCGGAGACTCAATATCTGTTGACTACTTGTATTAACCTTCTTGTATTTCTAGGTTGTCTTGGGACTTTTTAGACTTGAATAAATGGTTAGTATTAGAGCTTCTGTGCTTTTTGAGGTATAAACCGTTTAACAGTAGTCTGACTGTTTTCATTGTCTTCCACTCATTGTACCTTTGGTTTTACAAGAGAGTAAGGTCCTGCAATTGTTAGGGTTTATAATGTCCACTGTTAAGTTGTTGCTATCATGACTACAACTCTTGATTTGAGTAGTCCACACTGAAATTTTCTTGTACTACTTGCATTGATCAGTACAAACCTTGATTCGTATAGGGTTTTCTCTTACCACTTTCATCTGTTGCGGAACAAACTTTTAGCGTCATCGAAGAGAATAAAGTTGAAAATGCTTGTGTGCTACTAGTTCAGTGAAGCTAATGTATAAGCGACTTACTATTCTGTTAGTTATTTGTGTTTATGTCTGCTGGTTTTCTCTATACTTTGACTTTTGGTTTAAAATTTTCATCAAACCAAAGTGCGTTGTATTGAAATTGTGTGCATCCTTCCCGCTTGCTGGGATTAGCTTAGGTTGAAATTCTAGGGTTTGAAAGCTTTTTATTCTAGGTGCTTTCCCTTCTATAAATTTGAGTTTGGCTTTTTCATCCAATTATATGTCTATTTCTATATCCAGGTTTTGCTATTTGCTGCTTCAAAAGATTCATTGACGTATCTTAGCACTTCCATAAGAAACAAACCTAATCAAGTTATATGGAGCTTCAATGTTAGTATCTTTTCGCTACCATAGTATGTCAAGATTAGATCTGAACTAATTTGAGCCTGAGGTTTGTCTTTGTTTTTCTACAACTTATATGTGTATATATATAACAACATCTCCAGAGATAGTGAGGTTGTGAAGTAATTTTCTCTTCTTGGTGAAGATGAGGTGACCACTAATCAAACACTTAGGCATAAGTTTTGCTTCTTGTGCCTTACTTATAATGTGTTAGTTTATAATTTGACACGTGGTAATAAGGTGACCATTAGATCTTTGTTCACCAATCAAATAGAAAAGCCAAAGATGACAGTTATTGAATCTGCTAAACCATGACTAAATACAGGTCGCGTGCGAATTACATGTATTTGAAATCTTGGCCTTAGATTATGATAATAATCTATTTGTTAATTTGTGAAATTGAAGTATGTTTAAGAGTCTTAATGGTCTAGGTTTTAGTGTTGCGCTTATCCTTATGAAGGAGGCTTCCTGCAAGAATAAATATGTTGTAAGTGGTGTTTGGTCTTAAAGAGGGTGGTTTAATCATCTCATTCTTTCCCTTGTTGTTATGATTATTGTAGTAGGTTTAGTTTCTATTGTACTTATCGCAAAACAGTTGGTAGTTTACTTTAGTCGATTGCAGAAGCTGAATACTTTTGGTTTTAAGAAAATAATCTTGAAATAGGCACCAATTTTTTGCAAAAAGAGTTAAAAATGTAATATCATGGATATGCATGGTTTTGAGCTTTCCTTGTACAATTTAATTAGTTTAACTATTATGGGGTTTTATATGGCATTGTGCTATTGGTTCCCAAATAAATTTCCAAGAACTACTCTTTTTTTTACTTTTCTCTTTGTAGCATAAGTAAAATCATACAGTTGCAAGTTTTTTTTAACTCGAATTTCACTTTGGAGTTTTACTTGTGATGGGTGTTGCTAAATCTAACAAGTTATAAATCTTTTTGGTGAACATATTCTAGGTGCTGGTAAGACAACTTTGTCAATGGGTCAGAAGCGGCACTTCAGTGAATACAATGAAGACTGTAGGAGTGATAATGGTATCACAAACAGTAAATGTGGTTGTATACCAAGTGTAATTACCTCTCTAGAGATAAAAACAAGAGATTTGGAATGCTGCCATGGAGTTGAGAACTGGTAACTACGTTTACTCTTATCTTCTGTCACATTAGTATCTAATATCCATGTTCTCCCTGGGTTTTTATTAAATTAACTTCTATTTGTAGTGTTGGAAAGTGTGGTTTCCTATGAGCGTAATCGTGAAGTGGATTGCAGATATTAATTTTTTACAGGCAACTTGAGATCATCTTTTGTTGCTGCAGTATCTATATGTTGATGTAAAATCATATTGTTGATGCGGTATCGATATGTTCACTATATATGTTGGAAAAAAAGGAATATAATCTGTTGAATTAATATACACAAGGATGTTTCGCGTTATAGTGCTGCAATCTGATCATTATTGCTATTACTGTTGCAGAGAACACCCTTGGATCCTATCATTTCGGTAGTGGGAGCCTAGCCAAATAAAGATTCAGACTCTCAGCGGCAGCAGTGAGAGCTTAGCCAAGAGGGAAGATCCCGACTCTCACAGCAAGATCCAGATACTCTACGTACTCAATAAACGCCTAGGCCAGTTACCAGGGTTTTTTCCTCTTATGTATATATATTGTAGTGGGATGTTTTTAATATATCGAATGTTAATGAATCAATGATGTTGATTTTTATTACCAAAATGAAATCTAAATTTAATGTCATAATATTCTTGATAAACTACTCTCTAGACTTTGACCAACTGAATTTGTAACTTCTCAAACCTATAAGCATCCGAATTAAACATGCGTGTGGAGCTTTTCAGCAACTAGGAACTAATACTTCATCCAACCAAAAACTAGTGGATAAAAACTTCGACCAACAAAAATATCGTGGCAGAACCCTTGAACCAAATGAAAAAGATGTGGAAATTCAGTGGATGGAAACTCTCTTCCGTCGAGACATTTAGCGGTTACAACTCTTCACCGCCACCTACAATAACTAAAATTTGGAAAGTTAAGTCCTTTAGCGGCTGGAAACGTTTTATAATTGGCCACTTTTATCAACAATGCTTAAGTCTTCAGCAACAAATCTCTTTCTCGGTTAAATTTTCTAGCAACAAAGATTTTATGTGCTCTACCAGCGTTATTCAGTAGTAACTGAAAAGTACTTCTCACTAAAAATTGAGTCACTTCATTGGGTTGAAAGATATCTATTCTAACACCCTGGTGGGTAAAGATCTTTAGAAAATAAGTCTCCAGCAATAAAGCCTATCCGTTTCCATGTGGATTGCTACAGAGCTCCAACCACCAAAACCGGCCCTGTACCAGCCGAATCCGGCTAGTCGGTAAAGCTCGATTTTCTTGTAGTTCTATGGAATTTTAGAAACTGAAGGCAATTTATTTCTAATACATGACCGAAACTGTCTATTTTAAAAAAAATTGAACAGTTGACATTCCACTTAGAACTACAACAAGTTTCATTATTCTCCTTCAAACCTCACTCATTATAAGACATTAGAGTAATAAACTGGTTAGTGTTAACAGATGCAAACTTACAAAAATCAGATTGATGTGCACATGCTACTTGGATACAGACTTGTCCACTGAAGCATCATAATAACATGTGTTCCTCAAAGTTGACTGTAGCTGGAATAACTAACATGCATATTTGATAACACCACCCAAATAAGATTCAATGTTTCATTACCTGAGAGATTATAAAACCAGTTGATGCTAGAATTAGAAGGAGAACAGAGCAAGCTACAAGAACAGATGGTATACCCACTGCAGTGCCTTCTCTGACAATAAAAAGAGCAAACTATCCTTATTATTATGAAGTAACACAAAATAGCAGGCCTAAACCGCCAGTGCCGTTGATAGGTACTGCTGACCAAACTTCAAAGATCACAAAGTTACTCACTGCCTGTTTTTCTCCACCTGAGAACCCCATACTTGTATCCGACCATTAATTCCCAAAGACAAAACAAAAGCAAATATAATAGAAACTAAATAATTTCGGAAGAGGAAATGTTCCATGTATCTAAGGCTAGTTCCTATTTTAATGCAAAGTAACGTTAACAAAGAAAGTAAGATTCACCATTGTATCTCCAATTCCTAAGCTCAAGATTCTAGCGAAAGGGAAAAGCGGGCGATCGTTGAAATCATTCGACAACCATTTAGGAAGTGCACATCCCAGCAAGAGTGAAAAATGGTTGTGGTAAGAAACTGACATCATTATGAACCAAAAAGATTAGAAAATAAAACTAATCCATAATTAGACCACTCGACATCTGAAGACAAATCTGTTATACCTGACAATAAGCTACAAGAAAACTTGGCTTTAGCAACTATTTTCTAACCAACTGTAGTTGGAAAAATACTTTACTAACTATTTCTGGTAACTCAAAATAACCACGGTGGCTGGAAAATTCTACCCACCAGTTTTTAGCAACAACAGTGGGTTCAATCCTTTGGTGACAATGCTTCAACAATTCAAGAATCACTATGTGCAACTATTAGCTTTCAACAATCATGTCTCGCCAACCAAAATTTACACCAGAAGCTATACACTTGTGGTCACTGGACTGAGCCACCAAAATATGATCTTGCTAAACACCTGTACCAACCAGCAGATTATTAACGTTGCTATCAACATTCAACCACTAGTTTTAGGGACTAAAGATTGCTTTAGAGGTTAAATACTTCTATCTAATAGGTTTAGCTACCAATACCATCCATTGGTTGACAATTATTCCAATTATCAAATTCATGGCGTTACTATTTGGCTTTAGTGTTTACGATTTGGAAACTGTAAAGTTTACCAGAAATCAAAGATATATATCATTATGGCTTAGCCATTCTTATACATGGCATTAAAAAACATTGGGTATACTCGGATATTTTCAAAGGATGATTTCAAGACAAATTCATCTAATTTCAGAATTGAATCGATCTTATGAAATATTCTTGAGCATTTACATACCACGTGTTGTCATATTTTACTTCAAGTGCATTTTAGGATTCATCATGAATTATCGATTCGATTTCTCATTTCTCTGATTTATTCTGATTAATTACCTCTTCCACTAAGGTAGAATCTTCATATATGAACCCTAAATTTACGTATTCTCATCAATTTATCCTGAATGACTTCTTCGTCGTAGTCAGAATCTTCACCGAGACATTGTACTTACAGATTTTTTTTGTGTTATCCTTAACGATCCCTTCTATCATCGATCAACTCTCTTATTCTCTCATTTTATTTTGCTTCTTCTTCTCTCTCTCGTAGTTTCCTTCCTCCCTGAATTTTCCTCTTTCTAATACCACCACCATCGTTATCATCAACATCAAAACCAAACCCTTAGTAATTGTCAATGAGAATAATGGTATCCTCATTACCAAAGATATGAACTATTTCTTCGGCTTTTTATTTCACTTCTCATGAAGAAACCCTAGATTCAGATTTTTTTCTTCTCCTTTTGATTTTTTCCACCAAAATATTTAGCCTCGATTTCTAATCTCAGTCAATTCATCCTCATCGGGGAAATCAATTAATCCCACTCTTACAAGGAGGACAAAGATGGTTACTCGGAGTTAATTTGCTTGTAACTCGGCATTTGGAGGTGCTGTTTGCGTTTCTTCGTGCAATATACATCCCGATACGCACCTTTAGAACATTTGGTAACTCAATATGACACGAGTATATTAATACTTTCATTTTTTTAATTTGTTCTTGGAAAGCATCACTTACTATGGGGTGAGTCGATGATTTGACCCTTGTCATCCTAATTCTTAACAAAATTTTATTCTTCTCAATCCCTTTTACCCCAAATTGATATTTAACGCTTTGCCATGAATGTTACTATGTTTTGCACTCAAGGCCGAGTCCATTGGCAGCCCAAACTTGTAGCAAACCTTATTACAGGTTTCTGCAAAACCGTGTTCTTGCTCAGATCTTCATTTCAACAATCATATCTTATACTTGTTGCAAGGTATAAGGTATCAAAGACAAAAATTGTTCTCACCATTGAAACTAGAAATTTTTCTAATAAAACCTCACCCACCACAATGTTGCTTATCAAATGAACGCATTTGCCAAGAAGTTATTAGATGCACCATTATCTAAGTCGTATCTCCATTTTGAATTTATTAGGGGTCATTTATATCCCGAAACCGAAATCTACCATCATTAGACTTCAAAACTTTGTCTAGTCGAAAGTCGGAGACAATCATCAAATACATTTCTCATTTTTCTAATTCTTTCTTGCATATATATTCAAATTTATTTATAGTCAATGGTTGATAACAATATCCATGATTATTTCAATTTATATAATATTCTTTGAAGTTTTTCGCATTGAAGGTTGATAAATAAACTGATTACAGGAATTCATTTTAGCAAAAAAAGAAGCACACACTTTCTCAATCCGTATGAGAATCTCAGACAAAATCTTCACCGTCCAAATTTTAGAGTAATCCACGTGTTTTTTTTTTTTTTTTTGGGAATCCCTCGTCCTTATCCTCATATGTATGACTATCTATCCTTATCCACTTTACTTTCTATCACTACCACACAACTTTGTTTGCTAAACCTGATTTCATTTCTCCGTCCGCCGCTCCCTTCGCCAGTACGCCTCCATCTCTCTCGCTTTTCATTTCTCTTTCTAGTTGCTCTTAAACGAGATCGAGAAACCACTATCCCGAAAGACCCATTAATGTTTTCTGATTTCCTTGATCTGGAATGCTTTCTCTCTGTATTCTAAGTTTTTGACATCTGAACTAGATATGAAAATGGTAACTCTTCAACTTTTCTTCTTTTCTATTTAACTTTTGTCACTTAATCTCTTCTTTTTGGTTCTACTTCAGTGATTCAATAGTTTGATTTTGATTTTGGTTTTTATATTTCCCATGCATCATTTATGATCAGAAGAAGCTCAGTAAAAAGATGAGACTAAGCAGACGCATCCCTAGTTGGATCCGTATGATACTGATAACATCATCAGGTCTGTGTTTTTATTTTTCTTTCAATCTCTTTTGTCTATTCAGATCTGTTCACGTTTATAATCATTTTCCTTAATTTTTCGTCTTAGATTCTGGGTTTTTGTTCCAGAGAATTAACCAAGAAGAAGACCAATAAGAAGAAATAATAGAGAAGACGGTGGTCACATTGTTATTTCCTCCCATATTTCAGGATAGCAATTGGACAACGTTGAGCGGTATGGTCTAATCATCTTTCCTGGATCTAGCTTAATTTTAAAAAACTTATTGTTTTGTACAATGCACCTTATGTGTTTGATAAAATGCCTTAAAGATTTTTTTTTTTTTTTGAAATTGATTGGCGTTTAAGCATTCTAAGCAGGGGATTTTGATTAGTGGGTTCTGTTTAAACACAGGTTTATAATATTGAGACGAGTTTGGATATTAATCGTATTTTTACATTATGTTACAGCTAATAGTTTGATATTAGAATTTGATTTGTGGTTGCAATGAGAAGCTGAAGTTAAACTGTCGCAGTTCACAGAAGAGTTTCAAAGATGGATCGAAGGTAATTCTTGATAATATGTGATTTTATTCCAATAGTTTCTTCTGCAGTAGTAGGGTGCTTTTATCATCTGTCAGTGTATTAAGAGCTTATGTTCTTAACTGATAATTAATACAAGATGAACATGAACCCACATGAAACTACATTGGGGAGATAGAATCTTGGTTCGATTGAATTATGGACATAAATTTTACACAACTTTCGTTATATTTTCCAGAAAACATATTATGGCGATGGGCTTATGATCTGAACACTAAATCCAAAATTATGTTTGATTACCAGTTACAAACTCTTATGTTGGAGAAATCTGGGAAGTTATGTTATGCAGAGCATAACTGATCAATGCCGACTCATCACACATTATACAACTAGAATATTTCGATAATGACCATTTCTTATATACATGCAGGTAGAATGTTGACGAGAGAAATTCAAACTTTTAATTGGGTGATGCATTAATCACATTGTTTCACTAGAAACATTAAAACCAACTACTTCCTAGGAAAGGAGCACAGCCACATGACAAGGTTTGGAAGGTGCTTTTCTTATGAGGTTGAGGACATTTGTATTAGGTACATGGTCTTTTAATCACAAATCCAGGGTCTTTGTTCCTGTGGTGAGTTTATTAATTTGTTTGTTGAATTATCCTTGTTAGTTAAGCAAGGCCAGTGGCTAAAAATCTAAGAGACAATGACCTTTTATTCTTATTCTTCCTGTTTGTTGAATTATTTGTATTTTTATTCACAAATTTTAGTGACATTTATTACACAATGTTAATAGTTTATTGATGTGTGTTAGTTAATTAAGGTCACTTGTATTGGATCATCGACTTCATTGTCCCAGATAGTTCAACTAGCGGGAGATCAAAATCCAGGGTCTTTGTTTCTGCAGTGAGTTCGTTAGTTCGCTTCTGACGTTGGCCTCCAACCGTGCGCGGTCATCTAGTATAATTTTCATTACTTCAGCATAGTATATTAACTATTTGTTTGATGTTTCATAAGAACTGACTGAGCATTATTTCATGTACTTTTGAGCATTATAATGCTTGGGACAAAGAAGTTGAATTATGTACCATGACATATTTGCATTTAAAGATGAATAATTCGAAGTTACTGGCTCTAACAGTTCTCCAGGTGTAAAAAATAAACAAAATCAAAGCCATAAAAATGCCGATAAAAATGTATTCCTCAATCACTGTCTTTGTACTTTCTACTGATGAATTAAAGCTAAAAAGTTCCCCTTAGGAAGTTTCTTAAAATAAAAAGTTCAGGTAAGGAAACACCATTTCTTTGATACTTACTTTGTGGATGCTCGAGATTGATGTACTACAACATCATTTACTTCCATGAAACACAACAACACCCCCGATAAAAACCCAATTTCCGATTCCGCTCATACCAAATCATATCAAAATCAGTCCCCTTTTCTCGCTCCAAGGTATATGAGACACAAAACCCATATTTCACTTATAACCCATTGATTGATTTAGTGGTGAATAGAGGAAGGTAAGAGAAGTATTTTAGAGATGCGCCGCCGTAAACTGGTAGGTAGGACTCTCACTATGTTATAATCCTACTACCGAACCCTAAACACATTATATTGGAAAAATAAATAAATGCCCCATGAGACGAAGCACGACATCAGCCCTAAATAGGGGTTCTAGGTACAGCACCAGCCCGTGCCAAATCAAATGCACCACAGTGATTAAGTTTACTCTCACCGACTTATAATACTCTAGGATTTTCCAAAATATGGCTAATTTGTTTTGTCATCATCAGTCCGTCAGGTGACCAAAAAAATATGGCAGTGACTAAATATAACCCATATTTTGATTAAATACAATCCTAACTAAATACAACCCCCTAAAATATGGAATTATCTAAATACAACCTTGTGTACTTTTAACAATTTTGTTAAATACAACCATATCGGTGTTTGACCAATCTCTTTCCAAAAAGAAAAAGAAAAAGGTGTCTAAGTGATCAAAGTAAAGATTTTGCAAAAAAGTTTGCTTCTTAATGAGTGAGAAGCAAATTTTTAAGTGAGTGAGAATCACCATTGAAGAACTTGTATCCGTGTATAAAGAACCCTTTCTAATCTAAAGATAGCTTCTCTCGAAATTTTTTTTCTAAAAATCCTTCCCTATAACCCCTTTCATGTCCAGAGTAGGGAGAACAAAACCCCGAAAATCCATTGTATCACTAAATCGAACGAACAGTTCTTCCTTTACACCATTTCTCCGTTAAATTTTTACTGTAACTATCTAAGATAAAACAATTCAAGCTATTATGCTTAAACTTGCCTCTTAATCGAATGACATGATCATGCTAGTTCTTCTAGGGTTCCACCTAGGTTTTCTAAAGCGACTATTTGGATAACGATAGTTCTTGAACTGCCGAGTACTATCATCATCTTGCTCCAATAGTTATGGTAATGTGGACGTAATCAATATGATGTCTGGTGCCTGAATAATAGCCTACAGATGATCACTTGGTCCCCATTACCAGAAGACCATGTGAATGCGTATTCTCAAAGTGGACAATTGTAACCAGCATGAAGATATATATAGTCAATAATGCCCCATGTGGGAATACATAAAACCAGTCAAGCACACTCGATTGGAACCTCGATGAACATATGATTCTTTACGAGTAGGGTTTGATTTTTTTATTTTATTTTTGGTTGTATTTAGTTATTTTTAAAACTAAAAATTGAAATCTCTAAAAGTGAAATGGTGGTTGTATTTAACCCAAATGTGGGTTGTATTTAGTCACTGCCAAAAATATTCAAGGTGTTAGATTCTCACTAATTTGACATTAAATCTGTATATCCCAAATCACATTCAGTGTTTATGTCTAGAAATGAATATTTGTTCTCTCTTAAGTTTCTTATCAATGACAAGCGAAAGCTATTTCAAAGAGCAGAAGGCTACCTGTTAGGTTCTAGTAATGGTCTGGTACTTTTTTATTCATTACATTCAGATGGTCAGATAAGGTATCATGTTTGTAATCCACTTACTCAGAGATGGGTTTCACTTCCTTCTCCACCACCGTTGCCAGCTAGTAAATTTGATATTTGGGGTATATTTTGTGAGAACTCATCGTTGTCATTGGCAACTTGTTATAAAGTTGTGCGTATCTCAGAAAATGATAATTTTTCGAAGAAATTTAATGTTGATATATTTTCTTCTGATATGGGTGAATAAGAAAGTTTTCAAGTTTCATGTGATGAATATATTAGGTGGAATCAGGATGTGAATATTGTTATCCTTAATGGTGTTTTGTTTTGGATTCAAAGGCGGGATAAATTGTTAGTTTACAATCTCAATCAAAAGAATGGTAGTGAAGGACATCAATGTAGTTTGATTAATTTGCCAAATGAGGAATTTGATGATGAAGAGGATTGGAACCCTGACTGTCGCATTGGGGAGTCACAAGGGTGGGTCTGTTTCGCGAGAACTAAATTGACAAGAGGGAAACTGTCAGTGAGTGTTTGGGTGCTGGATGAGGTCAACTGGCATCTATTGCACAAGGATATTTCGGTAGACAATATCTTAGCTGAACTGCGTTCTCGGACAGGTGATCAATATGCAACAATCCAAGTTTTAGGTTTCAGTCCGGTGGATGGTAACGTTGTTTTGCTTGGTTGGAAGCATTGGGTTTGGGAGATGAATATGCAAACCAGAAGCGTTGAAGAGATCTGCTTGGATAGCAGACATGTATATGAGAGCTTGCATAACAGATATGTATATGATGCAAGTAGGAGGATGTTCCCGTTTGTGCTAACGCCAATTCCAACAGTACTTCCACTGCCCTCTTGGAAAGTATCCTTTGCATTTTAAACTGAGGAACTCATTCCGTCTCTTTTTAGCTATTTTAATCTTCTTATTGGCGTATTCAAGAACTTAAGGACAAACTCTATACCTTAGATGTACTAGATTTCCTTTCAAATTCAAGGATATCAAGATGATTTTTCGTTTTTTTGCCTCAATGTTCTTAATTTGGTGTGTTTAGGGAAGTAAGTCTCCTCTCCTCTTCTCTTCTCTTCTCTTCTCTTCTCTCCTCTCTTTTTTTTTTTTTTAATCAGGAAACTTTCAGTTTATTCCTAAACGCAGTTGGTGTGTATCTGTTAACTTTGGTAGTACAAATGTTTATCTACTTTATACATTGTGTGATCAGTATTATTTAGAGCTTTCTTTGGTCATACTTACCTAATAATTGAGCCTTTCACATTGTGCAAACAAGGTCACTGCCATATCATCAGTCCTTGGTTATGACTTGTGTGCACAATGGAGACATAATCCTTCAAGGTATAACTTAACTTGATATTTAAGAGAAAGTCTTTCGTGTATAAGGCATTGGCGACGACTAGAAACTGGGCATGCCTGACACTGAGATGGGGTATTGAACGCTTGACTTTGAAAGTCATAGAGAAGATAACTGAAGCCACGGGTTGTGTGAACTTATTTAGGAGAATTCTGGTGATGTATGGAGGAGATTAAAAACATGTGTAGTCGATTTTTATTGGTACATGAAATAATGCTCTGGCTGTTCTCTTGATATTAGAAATTTTTCTAGTAAGTATTCTCAAGAGATTCAATGTTTGATAAGCTACCTTTTTCTATTTTATTGTTTTTTTTTTATGCAAAGAAAATTTATTAATTAAATTAGAAGATTACAGCTAATAATATCCTTCTCAATCCAGTAATGAATATCTGGAGGATAATGGAGCATATACTCAAAATTATTTTTACTGTTCCTAGCTTTCTTAGCAATGGAGTCTGCTACACTATTTCTAAGTCTATTAACTGACTAACAAGAAAAAAATTCATGACCCTGTAATAAAGATTTGATATCCAGAATAATTCCTTGGTTTAACCAATGAACATAGGAGGTATCCTCTATTATTGATTTCACTAACACTTCAATGTCTGACTCAAAAATGACTTTGTCATAGTTCTTAGAGATAGCCCACATCACTGCATCCTTCATAGCAAGGAATTCCAGTTGCTCCACCTCATGGTATGGTATAATTCCTCCATTATAGAACTTTCCTTTGACCCCTGAGCATTCACCTGCAAATTTCTGGCAATTAGACTTGTACCCCCAATAGAATTGAGTTTAAGGAAGGAGGCATCAATGTTTATTTTAATGAAATCTCTGCCTGGAGGTTCCCAAACCTGTGTTTGCACCTGTAAACTATTAGCATAAACATCATTAGTATTAACATTACTTTTGCAGCTATCTAATAGGGCATGAATATTGCTAATAGATCTCATACTATTAGGTTTTCCTTTCTGAAAGATAAATGAGCATCTATCTTTCCAGATGGTCCATATAGTAATCATTAGCAAGTGTAATCTATCAATATTATCAGAAGTAGTAGTATTAGGTTGTGTAGGTAGAGCAGTGAACCAACTAAGAATCCAATCAAAAAGACTACCATGTGTACTTCTAACATTCCCAACATGTATATTCATGCTTAACCAGATTGATCTAGCATATGGACAGTCCAAGAAAAGATGATCCACATATTCCAACTGAGTATTGCAGATACTGCAATGAATTTCAATATCTTTTTTATATCTATAAATCTTATCCCTAGTAGGAACGATTTCCCTTAAGCACTTCCATACAAAAAGTTTAATCTTATGGGGAATTTTACATCTCCAAAGCGCTCTCCAAGCTTGTTTAGTAACACTTTGATTTCCTGTAACAGTGTCATAATGGTTGCTAAGAAGTTTATAAGCATTTTTAACAGAAAAGTTGCCTTTCCTATCATGAATCCATATAAGAATGTCACTACCAGACATGGGAACCTGCATGGATAAGATTTTATTAGCAGATTTCATATTGAAAGTGTTATTAATAAGCTGAACATTCCAATCCTTAGTACTTGGTAAGAAAAGCTCATGAACATAGACAATAGTGGAGAGAACACCTAAGTTACTAGAAGAGACAGGTGGATGATCAAGTCCAATAACCCACTTATCCAACCAAACTTTAACTTTGGTTCCACATCTAACAGACCAGAATATATTCTCTTTTATGAACTCAATCTGCCTATAGATCCCTTTCCAGACCCAAGAACTATTATCACTTAGTTTATCAAGATGTAAAGGATTGTTGTTTCTAAAGTACTTAGCTTCTAAAATTTTGGTGAAATAATCATCAGTACCAAAACAAATTTTCCAAGCAATCTTACTTATCAAAGCTTTGTTAAAAACTTCAATATTTCTAAATCCTAGGCCACCAAGCTCCATAGGATAGTAAAAAGAAGACCACCCTATAAAGTTAATTCCTTTATTTCCTCTATGACCCCACCAGAACTTTCTTTGCAAAGTCTCAAGTTTATCAATAAGAGTAATGGGAATTTTGAAGCAACCCATTTGATAAGTAAGTAGGGAATTTAACACAGATTTAATCATGGTATTCCTACCTGATTGATTAAGATAGACACTATTTAAGTTATGCAGTCTAGCATCAAACGATTGAGTTATAAGATCGAAAGATTTAGTTTTAGAATGGCCAAGCAACAAAGGAGCACCTAAATAAGTTTCAGAATCTCCAACAATGGACATGTTAAGCCTACTTGCCAGCTTAGAACAAACTTCAGGACTAAGATTTTTGCTAAAGTAACACATGATTTATTAAAATTCAGAGTATGAACAAAGATGTTACCAAACTCATGAAGAATGGATAGAATGCTATTAATATGGTGAAAATCAGCTTTAGCAAAAATCAAGATGTCATCTGCAAATAAAAGATGAGTAATGGGGGGAGCTCTTATAGATACTTTAATGCCTGCAATAACCTTATTAGTTTCTGCAATATTTAATCTTCTAGAAAGAAATTCCATAGCCATAATGAACAAATAAGGTGACAGGGGGTCACCTTGTCTGATTCCTCTTGTAGGCATATATTCAGCACATGGAGAACCATTCAATAACACACTTATACTAGAAGTAGAAATGCATTGTTGAATAAGATGAGTAAGAACCTTTAACAAAAAGGATCATTCTAACTTATCAAAGGCTTTAGAAAGATCAAGTTTCAAAGCCATAGTTCCTCCTACACCTTCTTTTTGTTTCATGGTATGGATAACCTCATGATCTATGATTATATTATCATGGATAGATCTAGTAGGTACAAAAGCAGCCTGATATGGAGAAATAAGTCTTTTTAGATAAGGTCTTATTCTATTAGCAATGATTTTAGAGACTATCTTGTAAGAGACATTACAAAGACCGATAGGTCTGAAATCAACAGGCTTTTTGGGAGTTTTAACTTTTGGGATAAGGCAAATGTATGTTTTGTTTAAGCATCTAGGCATGAAGCCAGTCTCAAAAAAATGTTGGAAAACATCAACAACATCTTTACCTACAATATTCCACTGAGACTGATAGAATCCATCTGGCCCTGGTGAACTCCATGCTAGCATAGACTTAACAATACAAGCAATTTCATCAGTAGAGGGAATAGAAAGTAAACTGATATTATCATCCTCAGTAATAATAGAAGGAAGAATATTAAAAACATCATCAAATAAGACAGGATTGCTGGTATAGGCAATAGATCTAAAATGGTCAGTAAGAAGTTGACTAATGTCATTTCTATCTCTAAACCAGTTGCCATTATTGTCGCACAGATCACTAATGTTGTTTCTATGTTGCCTTCTTCTAACAAGGGATTGAAAATATTTCGTGTTGCTATCCATATCTAGAACATGCTTATCTCTAGATTTCTCCTTATAAAAACTGGTTTGGATTTTATACCAGTTTTCAAGATCCTTAGTCAAGGCCTTAACTCTAGTGAACTGAGAACTAGAAGATGGTTCTTGCTGGCACTTCTCTATGTTTTTTTGGAGATTTGTAATATTCTTTTGAATATCACCAAACTCCATTTTATTCCAGTGAGATAACATAATTCTAGTATTCTTCAGTTTATAATCAAACTTGTGAGCAGGACTACCAGCTACATTAACACTCAGAGCATACTGCATTTGATTTTGAAAAGATTCATGTTGCATCCAAGTACCAAAGAATTTTAAGGGTCTCCATACTTTACTAGGAAGAGATTCAGTAACAAGAAGAATGGGACAGTGGTCTGAGGCAGTATGGTTTAGATGAAAAACTTTAGCACTTGAAAAGTTAATAAACCACTCATTATTTCCTATACCCATATCTAATCTAGCTCTTTTAGGGTCAGTTCCATAACTATTACTAGTCCAAGTATAGTCTTTACCATCATAGCCAAGGTCTAACAAACCTGAATCTCTAACTTTATTCTGAACCCAAACATCATAACTATTGTTATTTTTAGCCAGGTGAAAATTAAGATCTCCTAGAACAAGCCAAGGTTGGTAGACAACTTCACTAAGTTCATGCAAAAAGTTCCTCTATTTCTTTTTATGGTCATTATAGGTTGAGCCATACATAAAGGAAATTAGGACTTCTGGTTTACTAGGATCTAGTTTGATGAGAGCATGTATGATGTTGTTAGTTGTACTTGTAATATCACAAGATATACCATCCTTTCACATTAGAATTAAACCACCAGCATAACCTACCCTATCAATGCAAGTATAGTTATGGTAGTGAATAAACTGAGCTATGGAGACCATTCTTTGAGTGTCAACTTTAGTTTCAGCAAGAAAAATGAAATCAGGACTATGTTGTTTAACCTGACTCTGAAGTTGATCCCTAGTAAAATTATTTGCAATACCTTGAACATTCCAAGATATAATTTTCATCTTGTAAAGAGTAAAAGGGACTAAACAGATGAGAGCAATAAGAAAACAGGGAATGATTTTATGAAATTTAAAATGATGTTGAAATATAAAAAAATTGAAAAAGAAAGTTAATATAATAACTAATATGTAAAAGAGGTTTTGTTCAGAAAATACCTTGTTCACCCTTTCTGCGCTATTAGATTGCTTTCCCCCGGCTATGACCATTTGAGTAGTTTGATTTGGAGCAGGAAGGCCATTCATAGAATACAAATCAGAGGAGGAAGAGTTATCAGAGCTTGCTTCATCCAATCTAATTCTCTTAGCAGTTCTAGTCGAGTCTGAGCTACTTTCGGCAATTTTCCCAAAAACAAACTCCATATTAACAACAGCTCCATCTTTGGGAGGAATAAAAGATGGTGTTTTCTCCAGTTTCCCAGGATTCTTCTTTGACATTGGTGCTTAATTTTCTGTCTTCTTAGCTTGGACAACTTTATTCTTCTTAACGTTTCCAAAAAAATGAGGTTTTTCATGGGCCTTAGCAAGGTATTCAGCTGCATCCTTACAAACATGCTTGGAATGATTCACAATGTAGCATTCTGTGCAGATTTTGCTTGGCTGCCTTTCATAAAAGAATTTAATCCACCTCATGATTCCAGCATTTGTTAAGGCTTTGGCACCTCTTCTTAATGGATCAGTTTGATCAATCTGGACACAAACTTTGACTGGATCGTGATGTAGTTTTACAAGTGGTAAGAAAAGGGTTTGATTCTCGGAATTAATGAGATTAGGTTTCAGACGTAAAAAGAGAAATAAAGAAAATATATTCACAAGATTGTTATGATAACGAGAGATACACTAGTGGAAATCACTTGTTTCGCGACCGACAAAGCAAGTCATTTAACTCGTATCTATGACTTGCTTTGTCGGTTGAAGAAAGGGTCGATGTTTGAGCGTCTTTTTCAACAATGACGTGTCTCTGGGGGTCGTTGTAAATCTTAAATCAACGACTGATTATAACGGTCAAAACTTTATGACTGTCTTCAATCAGTCATTGATATAAATATTAATATAAAAAAAATAGATTCAGATTTGCTGTCTAGCCTGACTGAATCTGACTGATCCATCTGGCCTGACTGATCTGTCTGGCTTGACTGAATCTGACTGATCTGTCTGGCCTGACTGAATCTGACTGATCCGTGTGGCATGACTGAATACGACTAAATCTCGAATTAGAATTCAAATGAAGCTTAAATAAAAAGAAAATCAAACTCAAATAATTATAATGCTGGACCAAATTCTATTTCACTAAACATCCATTGTATTCATTGCACAAAAACCCATAACTGAATACAATTGACATAAAGAGAGAAATGCAACTAACCAGCAAAACCATAAAAAGACAGCTAAATAACATATTAAAGGAAAATAGAAGTACATAGGGATCTAAATAAAACACCATTTGATAATCACCAGAATTCTGATCTTCAACATCTCCTCCTCCATCAAAGAATTTCACCACCAGAACATGTTTCAAAGCTAAACAACCCGAAAAAGAAACAACAAAAATAGCAAGGAATTGAATCGCAGTGAAAAGAAAATAAAGAGATTGTGCATAAACTACTTAAACGCAAAAACAGAGTATGGATACTACTTGTACATAGGGAAACTTTCATATCAAAAAAATCAGAACTAGTTTAATGGCAATCAGCCACTTAAATATCAAACAAAACGCCTAATATAAACAAGACCTATGTAACAAACAGTACATGCATTAGTTTGTGCATATGAGAAGTATGAAATGAAATTGTTAGGACTAACTATATTTAACACATCAGAATTTCTACTAAACAAACATCCTACAAAATTTAGAACTAATCAAAAGCTCCAACCCAGTAGACTTTGATGATGCTACCAATGGTAAATATCTGGAAAACATCACCGCATAACATTTTCAGCAGCTAAGATTACCGATGTAGTTTTTTTGTATATTTTCGACATCAAGAAGAACACAGAAGGACCTTCACATAACGCTAGGTTCAACAGTTTTTTTAGTATTCACCGGAAGCCTACAAGCTACAAGAGATGATTGTCAGTGAAATGTCTCTTATGCCTAGATTTATCCACATTATAGAAAAGCAGCAATATTACAACATTTACCTCAATATTGCCTTAATATTCTCCACCTATCTCAACCAAAACAAGTACTGAATACCAATTTTTGCCTGAGCATCTTCATCACAATATGCTTCATCGTAAATAGAGTTATATGAATACAGGGTAGTTAACTTAAAAGGTGCATGTGAAGGTTAAAAAGCTTAGAACGATGGGTATAAAAGCTATCCAGAAATATGTATGACCTGCACATGAAAAGAAACACAAGTTTTCAGCCTTCTGATCCTGAACTAGCTTGCTAGGGTAATACATTACTTGAAATAGATGAATGAATGTTCAACTTCACACCCATACATTTCTCAACTTCACACCAAACACGAAACAAAGTCCAACAACAAAAATTAAAACAAGGATTGTAACATTACCAATTTGGTAACTCCATGAACCAAAACATATCAATCACATTTTAGTATTTCAACTTACACATAATGGTTCTGAGTTCAATGAAGGCACACTGAGCTTCCGCTTCCTCGATGACACTGAAAAAGAAACATCATTTCTTAATAGATGAGAAACAAATGTAATAACACAACACTGAAAATATATCTAACAACAACTACCTGTCAAAGCATGGGATCCCAAAAGCATTCCAAGAACTTGAGATTTTAACCATACATAAAATCTCCGAAGCCTGTATTTATAGCAAGTGGCAACACCTTTTTTGTATTCGTCCCAGCCTATCTCCACCAAAACAAGTACTGAATACCAATTTTTGCCTGAGCATCTTCATCACAATATGCTTCATCGTAAATAGAGTTATATGAATACAGGGTAGTTAACTTAAAAGGTGCATGTGAAGGTTAAAAATCTTAGAACGATGGGTATAAAAGCTATCCAGAAATATGTATGACCTGCACATGAAAAGAAACACAAGTTTTCAAATGCCCTTCTGATCCCGAACTAGCTTGCTAGGGTAATACATTACTTGAAATAGATGAATGAATGTTCAACTTCACACCCATACATTTCTCAACTTCACACCAAACACGAAACAAAGTCCAACAACAAAAATTAAAACAAGGATTGTAACATTACCAATTTGGTAACTCCATGAACCAAAACATATCAATCACATTTTAGTATTTCAACTTACACATAATGGTTCTGAGTTCAATGAAGGCACACTGAGCTTCCGCTTCCTCGATGACACTGAAAAAGAAATATCATTTCTTAATAGATGAGAAACAAATGTAATAACACAACACTGAAAATATATCTAACAACAACTACCTGTCAAAGCATGGGATCCCAAAAGCATTCCAAGAACTTGAGATTTTAACCATACATAAAATCTCCGAAGCCTGTATTTATAGCAAGTGGCAACACCTTTTTTGTATTCGTCCCAGCCTATCTCCACTATATCATACCCAACATCATCAGTACGACAACCAAATCCCATTTCAAGTTAAAACTTCAAAAGATAGTTTTTCATGCCTGGTTTCCTAACCAAGAGCGTCGTCTATATGTATCTTGTCTTCTAATATAGTTCCCGCCATATACACGTACAAGACAACTGTGATTATAATAGAAAAACAAAGTTCAAGAGTAGCTACCATTGTGCATCTCCTTACAAAGCTGAAAAAGCAAGTTCACCTATTGACAACTGATATTGCTGTGAGCTCAGGATACTTGTCGTTCTTCAACTGTAATATTTATGCAGGTACCCATAGTCTACTGCAAGAACAAAAAAGAGCAGAAAGGATGAGGAGGCAGAGATGGAGAAATCAAACTGCAAAATCACAAGAATAAGATAGAGTTAGACCTGAAAAATACCACTTGTGATCAGCTCTCCTTCATGTCCACCAACCAATTGAATTAAGTTACAAAAGACGCAAAGAAAAGTAGTCAATACTGAGTATATACAAAACTGGGATACAAAATACAAAACTGGTATTAAAATAGGGATGAAATTCCTTTGTAACATTGTGTATTATCCTGTCATGAAAGGTACCTGCCGAAATAAGCCGATATTAAGTACTTGTCGTCTGTATCCAATAAAGAAAGAAAATAATGCTTATCAATATGCAGTAACTGTAACTACCTCCATCATCGGAATCTCAGATTTTGAATTTGTGATTGTTTCATGAAGGAAATATATCTGCAGTAAGAAAACGCAAAATGGCATACTTAACAGGAGTGTCTAAAGGTGAAATGCAGAAATAAGAATATAAATTAATGATGTGACTTTTCTGCAGGAATCAAAGAGAATAACATACTCAACTTCTTGAACGTATTAAACAATCGTTCTAAATTTTCCGAATATGAGAGATGGGGTAAAATAAACTTACCATCCAATGCATCATGAGCTTCTTCTCTTGCAAAAGAAACCAATGCTAAAATAAATCCTCTTAGCAGAATTCACTCTTTCTTGTGACGCAAATCTCTGCACAGAATGTGATTCCATTTGGTCTTCTACACAACAATCATATACCAAAACAACACAAAAACAACACAATCATTAGAATAAATAAAAAATCATTGCAAAATCGAAGAATAACTGATGCAAAATTAAGCTACAACACTACGGAGTTCATACAACTATCTAAATATATAAGAATACACCTGATATTCTTTAAAAAGCTCCAAATCATCGCTGAGCTTCATGTTAAGAGCATTAGATATAACCTGAGAGTATCTTATGTCCTTGTAATCCTTATTTCTGTTCAGTAACCAGTCTGGAATTTTGAATTGTCATGGGTTAGCAACAATTGGCATCATATTCTCCGACTCCGCTGCAGATGGTTCACCATCCCTACACCATTTCAATTAAACACCCAAAGTAAGAACACAATATACATATAACATTAATCAATTTCATAACCTAAATAACCTTTTCTCTTAAAAAACCCAAACCCACCATTGAATACAAACAAACATAAAATCCAAAAACAAACTAAACATCCCCACAGACTTCAAACACCAGTCGATCCCATACCAAATCATGTCTAACAAACCCTAGATTTCAGATTAAAATCATGTTCTATCTAATTTTTAATCTAATGAAAAGAAGAAAAAAAACATGGCAAAAATGAAGGCCAAGTTTATTCTATTTTTCCCCAAAACAGATCAGCCTAGGTCAGCGTTGCATTTAAAACATAGATCGAGTACAAAATCAAACTAAAAAACATCAAATTAAAAATCTGGGGTTTCTTTTACATGAAAACCCCCAAAATCAGAAGGAAATAGATGTAATCATAAAAAAACCATTAAATTACTTTATTGTTGGTAAATCAGTTGATACTTCTTCCTCTGTTTGTGAATCCCTGAAATTAAAAAAATAACCAAAACCCAATCACAATAATATCCCAATTCTTCTATTAAAGTATAAAACTCTAACTCATTTAAAAATAAAGATCAATTCCAAAAAAATACAATACAAAATCATATTGAAAAACATAGATCTGTTACAAAATAATGATTTTACAATCAATGTATACCTTAAAAGTTACACTGCTCTTATATTTGTGAGAAAAATATAGAAGAAGAAGGAGAAGATGGAGAAGAGATCTATTCTCTTTTCTTCTGTTGGAGTTAGAAAGAAAAGAAGAGTGGGAAAGATGGTGACGGAGCGAGATTTTTTTTTTCTTTTGTAAGCAGGGAGGGAGATGAAGAAGATGGGGAAGAAGAGATATTTCTCTTTCTTCTGTTGGAGATGAAACTGGAAGAAGACGAATTAACCACCTCCACTTCCATTTCTAGTAGCACAAGAAATCAAATTCTGGGTTTTTATTAGACATGATTGGAAAACCCTAAGAAATGGGTTTGAGGTGCGGCTTTGAGAGGTGGACAGAGAAACTGAGTCTCTTCTCTTTGATAGAGAAGATAAGATAAGAAATGAAAAAGAGATATTTAGTGGAGAAGATAAGTGAGTGAGGTGGTAAAAAAAAGTGATAGGGTTCGCTGAATCCATCCGTTCGCTTCAGTTTTGGTTAATCATGGCCATTCAAAATGGGGCTCACTGAAAATCCTTATCATAGGATACACAAAGATCATTGGTCAAAGTGTGGGTCAAGAATAAGAGGATAATAAAATCATAATAAAATAACTTATACAACGAACGTCTTTAGTAGTTTACGTATATCTTGACGCATATATCACACCAAATCCAAATAATATATAAGAAAGTGTATGCATCTGAAAAATGAAAACAAATCAGAATAAAGAGTAACTAATCTCGAGAAATCAAAAGTTGAACTGAAGTTATAAAGTATAAGCATTTACAAACTTAGGTTCAAAGATTACTAGAGTTGGACCTGAGTTTCTTGTCCGGATGAACTTAGGACAAAATATATCAGAATTGAACATCACAGTTTCAAATATTACTAGAGTTGGACCTGAGTTTCTCGTCCGGATAAAATAGAAATTAAATATATCATAATTCAACATCAGAGGTTCAAATATTACCAGAGTTAGACCTGATTTTCTTGTCCGGATGAACTTGAGATGAAATATATCGGAATTGAACATCACAGGTTCCAAGATTACCAGAGTTAGACCTGAGTTTCTCGTCCGGATGAACTGGAGACGAAATATATCAGAATTCAACATCACAGGTTCAAATATTACCAAAGTTAGACCTGAGTTTCTAGTCCGTAAGAACTGGAGACGAAATATATCAGAATTCAACATCACATGTTAAAATATTACTAGACTTGGACATGAATTTCTCGTTCGGATGAACTGAGGACGAAATATATCATAATTGAACATCACATGTTCAAATATTACAAAATTTGGACTTGAATTTCTAGTCCGGATGAACTGGGGACGAAATATATCATAATTGAACATCACAAGTTCAAATATTATGAGAGTTAGACATGAGTTTCTCGTCCGGATGAACTAAGGACGAAATATATCAGAATTGAACATCATAGGTTCAAAGATTACTAGAGTTGAACCTGAGTTTCTCGTCCGGATGAACTAAGGACGAAATATATCAGAATTGAACATCACATGTTCAAAGATTACCAGAGTTGGACCTGAATTTCTTGTCCGGATGAACTGAGGACGAAATATATCAGAATTGAACATCACAGGTACAAAGATTACTAGAGTTGGACCTGAGTTTCTTGTCCGGATGAACTGAGGACGAAATATATCAGAATTGAACATCACAGGTTCAAAGATTACCAGAATTGGACCTGAGTTTCTCGTCCGGATGAACTGAGGACGAAATATATCAGAATTGAACATCTCAGTCTCCATAATATTCACTTTATTTATTTTCAATAAGGGTAGTTTGGTCATTTTCATAGTCTACATAATATTTATTGCACTTATTTCTAATAAGGGTAATATGGTCATTTTCTCATTCTGTAATATTTACTTATTATACTTAATTGGGTAGTCTGGTCATTTTCACTATCTCCATAATATTTATTGCACTTATTTCCAGTAAGGGTAGTATGGTCATTTTCAAATAGTGTAATATTTACTTTACTTATTTTCGATAAGGGTATTCTGGTCATTTTCACAGTCTCCATAATATTTATTGCACTTATTTCTAATAAGGGTAATATGGTCATTTTCACAGTCTCCATAATATTTATTGCATCGATAATAGCGAGGTGAGAAAAGGAGGGTCCCGTCTAAGAAAAGTAGCAGTCATTCAACTAGGTAACGCAGTCGCGGTGTGGGTTGATGAATCGGGGATATAAACGTAATTAAAAAATTTATACAACGACCGTTTTTAACGCTCTAATTTGTGCTCCGAAAATTTATTATATCTACGACCGTCTTGACCGGTCCACGGTCCGTTGACCGCTATTGAGGATCGAGGACGTGGGTCATTAAAACCCCCTTTTCCACTAGTGATACTAGGACTTCGGATTCCACCATAAACTCATTCATGCGATTCATAGATTTATTCTAGACAATTATAGCTCAAATAGAATATTGACTATGTTTCTTTGCCAAGGTAGATTTTTGAAAAGCAATAACTGTAAATCTAAAGCATGGGATATCAAAAGACTTAATGGTGAGCGTCGTTTACTCAACAAAATAAAAATATATTTCCCACTAATTAAATATAATATAGCGGTAGTAAAAGATCGTTCCCACGAGGAGTAATGCAATTGTTATGTTATCTAAATTGGCGAAAATATAAAAGAAGGATAAAAAGAAAAAGATATTGAAGAAATCCTTCGCCGTTACTAACCGTTAACTCAACATCATACCCGTTTATCTCTTGTTAGAAGCAATTGTCACCAACCGTAGGAAAGCAGGTACGCTTAGAAATCCCCAAAAACTCCTTTTTTCACCGGATACGGAAGCGCTCGACTACCGGATTCTATTCAAAAGAACCACCTTGACACGGAAGCGCTCGACTACAAGATGCAATTCCCAGAACGCATTTATATTTGTGAATTTAGGTTTGATCCCAAAGAGAAAACTCGAGCGCTCGGTCCACTTACTGGTGTTGTCTTTACTCGCAATTGCTCCACAGAATCCCTCCGTAAGGTCTTGCGATTTCTACTTGTTCAGGAGATGAGAGATAATTACGGGTCGACTCAACTCTCTACTAGCATTAGAATGATTAATAAACTAATCTAGTTGCGCACCCAAACCAATCTAAGAACCAATCATAAACCTTCGATATGGTAAAAACAATCCACAATGAATCAATTTAAAACTTGAAACGAACTTGTAAATAATTGAGCTTCACATTAGAACTTTGAATTCATCCTTACAATAAAAAGAATATAGAAAAGAGATAGTTCTCCCCCCTAAGGGGGAGAAAAACTGTGAAAATAAGATATATCAAGATATGATATTGTGCCTATGGTTCTCTATATATAGAGTTTTGTAACCTCCTCCTAAAGAAACTAGAAAACCTAGCAAAAATAGGAAAGTGCACCTCCTCTTGAAATAGGAGTGTCCCGTGCATCAAACCCCCGTGCAAAGTAGGTCACGAACTCTTGCCAAATATTGCCAAAAACCCCTTGGCCACCAAAATTCTGTTCGTGTAGAGTAATTTGGCTCAAAGCCTATTGGGCTCGTGAACTCAACTATTAAGTCTAGCCGGCCCACTTGGTAGCTTAACTTCACAGAAGTTATCGTCATAGCCCAGCCCATTTATCGTTATTTACTTCACGTCACACCAAACCCAGTCCGTGACTCATTAGTGCCAGCTTCAGAAACTAAATCATGCTGAACTTCATTGTCGACTGCTTCACTCTTCATCGCTGATGCTACATCTCAGATTCTCTTCATCATTTCACGACCATTCATTCTTCAATGGTAACAACTCCACGTCCATTACCATGCTCCGTCCGTGTTGCTTTCAGCTGCAATACCACTCCTCGAGATTCATCAGTTGCTGGCATCTAACGTCACAGCTACATACAATCTCCAACAGTTCCATTCCATCCATCAGACCACAGCGGTCACCATTATGCAACAACGACATTCACCATCACAGATTACCAACTCCCAGCGTTGTAGTCAAACCAGTTCTCTCCTGTATGTCGACTCAAGCTCATCATTGCCAACAATCATCCAAGCTTCTCCATTTTGTTGCATGAGAATCTCCACTTCTCTTACTCCATCCATCTTGCTCGATACTGCCAAACTCCATATCCATTGCAACAACAGTACTTCGTCCGAGTACCATAGAAACCATGCACTGCTAACTTCCCAAATTCGAGCAACAACCTTCATCTCTATCGCTGGCAGCAACACTGCCCATCGTCACTACTCATTGCTCTTCATAACCCTTATAACTCACCTTCCTTCGATCACCGCCAATGCCTAGAGCCGCTATCGTCAGCTTCCATGCACGATCCTGCACAACCCGGTCTCCACTTCCTTGAGCAATCGCAGCATAACGAGAAAGTCCCCATCAACAACAGCAGCAACACAGCGACTGCACTATTTCCCATATCCATCCAAACTCTATAACATGCAGCACCATTTCTTCCTCCATCTCAGTGCCAACCAACTCGAGCTCCTCCAGCATGAACTTTGCATCTCAGCTCAACTGTTCTCCTCTTTAGCTATCAACCACAGAAACCTATACAGCAAGAGCATTCCATGAACTTCTCCATTTTCCCCATTCTCGGCCTCAGAACCAGCAAGTCAGTGCCAACCAACAGCACCTTATCGTCTAATGGCATCAACAGCAGCATCAGCCAACAGTTCGAATCCACCGCAGACTCAAGCATGTTACATTCATCATTCACTGCACGTAAATTCCATCAGTATCTCTGTTGTCAGCTTCCCGTTCTTCATCGTTGTCCAGTTAACCGTCAGTCACAGCTCAACTCGACCAACATCACTATGCTGTCGATAATCACCACAAACCATCAGACCACCATTGCCTGCAACTCCTCATCGACTACTATGCTCGACTTTCGACTGCCATGAACTCCGTCTTGTTAATTCCTTCATATCCAGCCTATATTACTCTCAGCGCCAGCAGCAAGTCACACAGCGTCTGGAAACAGCGTCAGTCTGTTGAGTTCTTCATTCCCTGTTAAACAAAACTCAAAACCAAACAAAACGAACCAAAACTTCCCCTGGTCCGTACTCTTATCTTCAAATTCATGAACTGATGATCAACCATAGTGAGGACGGAACTCTTCCTTTGATTAGATGGATTTGCTTAAGCACCATGTTGTAACGGACTTCCTCCAACCATTATTCATCAATTTTTTATGTCATTTAGCTTACTTAGCAGTTTTTTTTTGATATTCTTTTGTACTCGTTGAATAAAAATTAATGAACTGATGATTTCAATAGTTTCCCTGGCTACTAGTTCTTCTCTTTAGCTACCAAAACCACCAACAACGTCTTTTGGTCTTTGAAATCTTGTATCAACCATCCCATACCCATGTTGTAACGGACTTCCTCCAACCCATTTAGCCGTAATAGTTTCCATGCAATGATAACTCCGCCTATCTTTTTGGCAAATTGGACGATTCTTTGTTCTTTTCGGGAATAAGCTCCAAAATTCTAATAAAATATAAAAGATAGCTAATAATACAATTTTACACGAAAACTAGCTAAGAAAGCATAACCAATCGATACTTAGAGAGGTTTTTTTACACACCTATCACTTAACCTAAGTATAACCCATCAATTGAAATCACAACCATTCAATAAAAACCATAAAATAATTAATAATCCATGCAAAAGTCATAAAATAATTAAATATAATTACCACAAGCATGAAATATGGCTTCCTTCGTCATCCCAGTGACGGGGTTTAGCTCCTCATATTATTCACGTGCTCAAAATAGTTGTTCATATCTCAAATAGGTGAAAAACAAGAGAAAACCAATAAAGCATGCAGTTTGCAACGTTGTAGTAGCGTTACAAATAGCTCTTATACAGAGAAAAGATGACAAGGCTACGAAGTATGTGATCTATATTACTGAACAACGATACTTCTGAAGTGCTGTTTATTTAAGAATGCCTCTGTGTGTCTGTTCTTCGTGTTCTTGAGAATGACACTTCTTTTGTGTCGTCTGCAACTCTTCCTTCTTCTTCTCTGCTGCTGCTGCTGCGATTCTTCTCTGCAACTTTGTTCTTAGCTCTGCAACTACCCCAAACTCCCCGAGTACCCTCTACAACTCTCGTACACCCTTTATATAGCCAACAGGTCTATTAAATCTCCACGAAATCTCCAAAAATACCTCCATTTCTTTCTTGCAATCCACGGGATTTCTTCTCTCTTTTATCACTTCTACGCATCTGTTGGTTGTATTATTTCTCAAATTTATCCACTTTTGATAGAAACAAGCCAACATGGATGATATCTTCCCCTGAATAACACGTAACTTCCCGTAATACCAAAATTCCGAGAATGTTGTACCTTCCCTGTTTTACCGAGATTACATGTAATCTTCCTTTTTCTTATGTTTACAAATCTCTTACCATACCTGGGTTGTCCTAACAGGCCTAGAGAAACCCAAATCCGTGAAGAAGTCGATAAAAAACATGTCCAAATCGTCTCCTTAAATTTACGGAGATGGCTACACTTTTCTTTCCCAATTTAGCTTCAAACGGATGATCCGGCCCAAGTTAGTTGAATCAAACACATATACCAGGCCTGTTTAGCCCAAACAGGCTCGTTCAAAGTAATTCCGGTGATTGAATCTCCCTGGAACACCCTTAATAATCCAACCCTAATTTGTTCTTTGCGGCATGAATATTTCCCGCCAAAATCTGAGATTTAAATTATTGAAGATGGTCGCCCCTTATCCGTTCATGGGGTGTGAATAGCCATGAGGTGTAAATAGAAATTAGGGTACCCCTTATCAGTGGAATACCCCTTAGTAATTTATATTCCACTTATCCAAACTGAGAGTCCGAAAAGTAAGTATCCTTCAGGTGCCTTTATCAACTTTTCAAGCCGATTTCTCCACACATGTGTATTTCTCCAAAAACACCTACAAAGACATAAAAAGCCATAATAAATACAATATCGAGCACTAACAATACATATAATTGAGATCATATTAGACACATAAATGCGTCTATCAGATCTCCAGCAGAAGGAATAGCATTTTTAGGAACAATACCTATGACTTCACCCATCAGTTCTCCCATTTTCTTCACAGATTCAGGATTCATGTGTTCTGGCAGTAAACCTTTCAATTGAATCCAAAAACATTGAAAGCCCCAATCAACTTCTGAATAAATTTTCTATGGAAAGTATTCATGTATAACCAGAAGATAACCATTCACACTCCATGGTCTTAAGTCCTATACCAGCTTGAGAAGCTCTTTTTTGCTGAATTTGAAAACCCTTATATTAGGATCAATTTCCACCACCTTCAAATCTTCAGAGGCAATAAAAGGCCATGTATAAACAATATATTTTTCCACCATCTTGTGACTCATTTTTCCTTCAATAATAATCTTACCAATCAAACTAGCTTCCCATTCCACTTCATCCTTATCTTCTTCATTACTGACAGTGCTGTGAATGACAACCTCAGAAGTATCACCTAACTCAATTGTAGATTTCTTGAATTTGTTAACCAGATCCATGACTGGGTTGATTTTTTCTGGCTCCATATTAAAAGTAAAATTATAGCCTAGATGATGTTGAGAGAGGTTGTAGGTAGCGTAATTTATATTATAGGAAATTTTGAATTTAGGGTTTCCTATTTTATCTAAAGGTAGAGTAATGATAAAGATTTTTTTGGGTTTATCTCTGCAAAAAGGATGAAGAATCGCTAGATCACGTTATGTGTGGTTGTGATTTTGCAGCTCAGTCTTGGAATTGGATTTCAGGTTTGTTTGTTTTGAACCCTCTTTATGATTTGGTTTTTTCCTATAAAGCTGCCAAAGGAAGAAGTAGAATTGTGAAGGACCTTTGGATTCTTGCAAATCTCGTAATTCGGTCGGAGCTGTGGAACACAAGAAATAGGGATTGTTTTGATAATGCTTCAGTTAGTACTAGCTTCTTCAAGCAACGAGTTTTTCATATGATACATGGTATGTTGTTCGTCTTAATAGTAATATGAACAACACTACAGAAGACATGCAGATTATAAACTGCTTCCAGGTTATTCATAGGCAAGTAAAGATGGTGCATCCGGTAGAATGCAGTTGGTCCCCACCTAAAAGGGATGAACTGCTAATCTATTGTTATGGGGCAGCAAAGGGAAACCCTGGTATTGTTGGTGCAGGTGTAATATCCAGGGACCATGACAGTAACTTTGTTGGAGCAATGAGCATTGGCTTGGGGGTGACAAATAACTTCCTGGCAGAACTGTATGCTGTTTTAGTGGGCTTAGAATGGGCCTTGAAGTGGCAGATACGTAAGGTGCTTGTTCGTTCAGACTCAAAAGGGGTGATTTTAGCGCTAAAAAGCTCAAACCTTCCATGGTTTGCAAGACAGGGATGGAGTATGATTAAAGACAAGTATGATAACATTCGTTTCGTCCACACTTTCCGTGAAGCAAATTTCTCTGCAGATGAAATAGCTAAAAGGGGTTGTCTTCTTAGTAATGGTCAGGGTTTAACTTATGAAGAGAGACCATTTTTTTATCAAAAATTTAGAATTTCCAAATGTGGCTTATTTTAGATTTAAATAATTTGTAATTGAGGGTCTTTTTGCCTCTTGTTTTGTATTTTGTTGTAAGTTTTGGCTATTCATCAATTCAAAAAGGATTTAACAAAACAAAAAGATTTTTTTGGGCGGTATATTGTGCTGAAGTTTTTGATTAACAGGTATATGATTTGCAAAGTTGTCTACTTTGACAAGGAGTAAAAAAAGGAAACTAATTTTCCATAAGTAACTGATTTGACCAATTTTGAAATTGAATACAGAGGGTGTTTTGAATTTTTGAATCGGAGATGGACTACAACTCAGTTTGAATTTCCAAACGGGAATGGCCTTCAAGCAACTAATCTTAACTTCAACGAGTTGAAAAACATACTCTGCAAATGCGTGGATCATAACTAGTAACAAGGCAAACGCCATTGGGGACGAAGCAATCTGTAAACACATATAGGGAGAAAATGGAATTAGTTTTGCATAATAATTTTAGAAGAAACTTAAAAAATAATAGTAAGAAAATTTTGATTAATGTACAGATGAAAACAGGGTAAAATAAGAGATTATCAAGAGGATTATAAAAACTCAGAAAAGATACATAATGATTAGATTGCGAACAAATTAGGATATTAGCTCATAAGATTGAAGAAAGTAGAAGAAATTTTTTGAAACCGAGTTCTTGGTTTTCCCTTGCTGCCAGTGAAAGGGGGGAGGTTTTACCCGCAGAAAAATGAAATGTGGAAACAACCATAGGAGTTAATAGACTCCACCGGTTGACCTGGCGTTGTTCATGGAATTCTCTTTGGTGTGAAGATAGGGAGTGACCACATTTTCCAGCAAGGGAGTTCTATTTTATTGTTGTTACACTTTTGTTGCAGTTCTTTGGAAAACCCTTGCATAACCACAACTTGTGTAGGCATGTATGGAAAATATGGCCTTTGGGGAAGCATATTAACCAGTTCATGAATGCGTTTATAGACCATCGCGCCTCCGATATCCTTATTGTCAGGTATCACAAATTTGTCTTCATATGGCGAGTGGTCTAATTCTGGATTAGTTTTGTTTTCCAATCTTTTTGGGTCATACTGATGTTAGTTTCTTACCGCAGCCATTTTTCACTCTTTCTAGGATATGCACTTCCTAAATGGTTGTCGACTGATTTCAACGATCACCCGCTTGCCCCTTTTGCTAGAATCTGAGCTTAGCAATTGGAGATACAATGGTGAATCTTACGTTCTCTGTTACCATTACTCTACATTAAAATGGGAACGAGCTTGAGATACATGGAACATTTCCCCTTTTGAAGTTATTTAGTTTCTATTGGATTTGCTTTTATTTTGTCTTCAGGCATTAATGGTCGGATACAAGTATGGGGTTCTCAGGTGGAGAAAAACAGGCAGTGAGTAAATTTGTGATCTTTGAAGTTTAGTCAGCAGTACCTATCAACGGCATTGACGGTTTAGACCTGCTATTTGGTGTACTTCATAATAATAAGGATATTTTGCTATTTTTCTTGTCATAGAAGGCACTGCAGCGGGTATAACATCTGTTCTTCCAGTTTGCTCTATTCTCCTTCCACTTCTAGCATCAACTGGTTTTATAATCTCCAAGGTAACGAAACATCGAATCTTATTTGGGTGGTATTATCAAATATTGCATGTTAGTTATTCCAGCTACAGTCAACTTTGAGGAACACATGTTATTATGATGCTTCGGTGGACAAGTCTGTATCCAAGTAGCTTATGCACATCAATCTAATTTTGTTAAGTTTGCATCTGTTAACACTAACCAGTTTATTACTCTAATGTCTTATAGTGAGTGAGGTTTGAGGGAGAAGAATGAAACTTGTTGTAGTTCTAAGTGGAATGTCAACTGTTCAATTTTTTCAAATAGACAGTTCCGGTCATGTATTGGAAATAAATTGCTTTCGGTTTCTGAAATTTCATAGAACAGATATGACTTAGCTGGCACTATGTTACCATTTCTTTGCAGGTTCACATTTAGCGATGAAATTATTTTGGGTGTTTTGTCGTGGATTAGTAGCCATGAGGTTAATTCAACATTTTCTTCACACTTTTCCATCATGCGCTTCCATAGGTATTTATTGGCTTTATTTTTAGTTTGTTCTGTAGTCACATTGTTGCGAGGTTGCATATTGGAGGAGTACAGTGACTACCTTCTAGTTTTTCAATTGAACACTCTTTTGAGTAAATATTAAAATTTGTTTAGGTGATTGAAAAATATATAATTGAGTAGGCATTCATCCTTCAATGGAAAATGGGATTGGTTGGTTACAAACAAGATGACCCATTTATAAATATTGATATAAAAGTATCTAATCATTTTAAGTGCTTCGCAATGAAAGAATTATGATGATCTACTAGTAAAAAGACAATTATAGTTGGAAAAATACTGGTCTCTATTTTTGAACCTAGATGGTTCTTGTTTTCGTATACCTTAAAGTTAACAATTTGTATGACTTCATAGGTGAAGCACTTATGGTGACTTTTGGCCTTGTTCTTGACATGACAACTTAAACTCTTGCCAAGGTTTGTGGTTTGTCAGTATATTTGTTTTACTTATATTCACTCCTCTGCATAATTCATTCCTAATCATATGTTTCCTTGTTTTCACAGCTCAACACATTTCTCATTTCGCCAGAGTTACTTTCTAAACAGTATGGTTTTAAAAGAAGTGATATTATTACCATTATTCAGGTAACTTTCTATCGAAGAGAAGGAATTGGATGAAATATATATATATGAGTATAATTCCTGTAACTATGGCATTATTTGTTCTTTCCTACAGGGATTCCTGACCAGCCTTCTCGTATTTCGCGTGTTCTATGGTTTTATTCTACGAATTTATCACCAGCTGTCAGGTTATAGAAGTCCTCAAACTCATGCAACTGAAGAGACGGATTCCAAAGTGATCGAGAGTTCTCTTCTATTTTATGCTTCTTTGATGGTGACGTTAGTTGTGATTGCCCCAACATGGATGCAAATTGTTCAGGGGTTTCACCGTCATCCTTTATTATGGTAAAAAATTCTTTTCAGTGTTTTTCATCAATTTGGTGATTTAGGAAATTAAGTTGGCTCAATTTAAGCACTGGATGTTTAAATCATTAAATCAAACGGCTTTGCACTTGTGGGGGGGAAGGCCAGGCTATTTGTCAATATGACTAATTTTGCAAGTACATGGTTTTTCAAAGGATATTGAATTTTGTGTTTGAAGAGCCACTGAAAAGTCTCGCACTATGTATATATTGGGTCACTGTGATATGTGTATCAGTTTTGCGCTTTTATAATATTTCAGAAAGTAGCAAAATTGAGAGGATTCTTCTTCGGAAATACTACTATCTTGTGGCTGTTCTAATGTTTTCACTAGCTCTTATATTCCAGGTGACTTAAGAAAGATTGATGACCGTCCTGTAATTATATATTGTTGTTGCGTTAGTTCATAACTCTAAGGGTGTAGCAGTATTTCTCATTGATTAAATTTGTTTGTATTTTCTAGTCCAGTTTCCTTGATCTAGCATTTGGTGCTGCTCTGGATGTTTTCTTGATATTAGAAATTGTTCGAATAAGTATTCTCAAGAGATTTAATGTTTGATAAGCTACTTCTTTCTATTTTAATATCGTTACACTTTTGTTGCAGTTCTTTAGTAAACCCTTCCATAACCACAACTTGTGTAAGCAGGTATGGAAAATATGGCCTTTGGGGAAGCATATCAACCAGTTCATGAATGCGTTTACAGACCATCGCAACCCTGAGCTCCTTATTGTCGGGTATAACAAATTTGTCTTCAGATGGTGAGTGGTCTAATTCTGGATTAGTTTTGTTTTCCAATCTTTTTGGGTCATACTGATGTCAGTTTCTTACCACATCCATTTTTCACTCTTGATGGGATGTGCACTCAACGATCGCCCGCTTGCTACTTTCGTTGGAATCTTGAGCTTAGGAAGTGAAGATACAATGGTGAATCTTACTTTCTCCGTTACCGTTACTTTGCATTAAAATATGAAAGTGCTTGAGATATATGGAACATTTCCCCTTCCGAAGTTATTTAGTTTCCATTGGATTTGCTTTTGTTTTGTCTTCGGGCATCAATGGTCGGATACAAGTATGGGGTTCTCAGGTGGAGCAAAACAGGCAGTGAGTAACTTTATGATCTTTGAAGTTTAGTCATCAGTACCTATTAACGGCATTAACGGTTTAGACCTAAAATTTTGTGTTACTTAATAGTAATAAGGATATTCTGCTCTTTTTCTTGTCAGAGAAAACTATTGAAGGTATTGCAGCGGGTATTTATAACGTATGTTCTTGCAGCTTGCTCTGTCCTCCTTCCATTTCTAGCATCAACTGGTTTTATAATCTCCCAGGTAACGATTTATTTTAGTGAATCAAAAAGCAAGCTACAAGTCGAGTTAGTGAATTGTTCCATTAATATATAAGGTAAACCAAATTCGTTTTTCTAAATTTTAGTACAAATATTGATTTTTTTTTTGTTTTGTGACCGCGACATAATTATAGTTTCGCCAAGAAAGTTACATGCATGCAAGAACCTACAAGAAAGTTGTTTTATCACAAAATCCATTATTTCTTGTGCCATTTTTGTCTTTTTTTCTTTGGGATAATATTTATACCATAAAATGTATGTATTTTTAGCGTGAGCTACACATTAATTCTCCCCCTTTTTGTCAATATAAATTGGCAAAGGTACGAAAACTAGTGGGATCCTCATGAAATTTTCATAGAGATACTTCATGACTAAAAGAGAACAACATACCAGCTTGTTTAGATGCCATTAAATAGCCGAAACTAAATGCATTTATCAAGGAGTTTATAAAGATACAAGATAACGCCTATAATATTCCACATCCACACTCCCCACAAAGGTTTGGAAATTAAGCACAAGTTCAATTAAGAACTCTCCCCCATAAAATATCATTCCCGAAAGAACAACAAGAGCGACCTTACTTTTACATGAAAAGAATGATTCTTTGGACATTAATAAATCACATAAGAGTATGAATTTGTATCCAAAAATCTCAACTGAATTAACCACAAGGAAAATAATCAATTCAATTGGTCATGCTCAACATAGGAGAACTTACCGGGCAACACAGTATATGCACAAAGATGTGGAACAGGGAAAGACCAATACTGCGGAATAATCAAAGATTCTTTCTATTTTTCATCACCATTTGCATAATGACGTATAATAGACTTAATCTTTGTAAACAAAAGTTCATCATTTCTTCCATCAATATTTGCATAATGACATAAAAGGCTTAACTTTTGTAGTCAAAAGTTCATTCTATCTTTTATCAATACTTTCATACCGACATATAATAGAGATAACTTTTGAACAAGTATGGGACAATCAAGGTTCACGGACGTAAACAACATATCCCATAACAAATTGCAATATATAAAACCATAAAGATTATACTGCAAAAAAATCGTCTTCCAAATAAACTTTAGAATTTAAACAAATAAATCTAAAAACATTGAAAGATGAAAACGTTGGCAATATCTATGTGTACTCACAATTATGGCTATTCCAACCCCTGGTTATCCTTCTTAAAAAAACACAAGTATAAATTCTCATAAGAAGTTTACTAGACAAGATAGATAAAGCATGAAAGTTTAATCATCATCTTCATCACCGGATCCCATAAATGTGGCACGAACCTTATCCATGCCCCCCTTGATTTCCAGAAACTTAGTAGCAATCATAAGCAATTGTTCTTGCACACACTTTACATAAGATGTTTAGAAGTTTACATAAGATATTAAGATTGCTTTTGGAAAAAGAATGCATTTTAGTCTAGCTTTTGAGAAGCCACTTCTGCTACTCAGAGCAGTTTTCTGCTTCCTCTTTTTTATCAAGAATTAATTGGGGGCCCAAAAAAATAATTGGGGGCCTCACCAAATTTATACCCACACTAGAAATGTTAAGGGCTTCCAAATTGATGGTGAAAATACCATTTTACCCTTTTTCCTAAAAATAAGGGTCGTCAACCTCTATAGTTATATACCCTAACGATTTTTCATATGCATGTTATTTTTGTATGAAAAATCGTTGATGTCTAAGGTGTAAGAGATAACGACCCTTTATCTAGATTTCCTAAAAATAAGGAGTCGTTCATGAATAAAGAAAAACCTCAACGACTGCACTAAATGAAGTGGGGGACCCTTATGTTGATACTGAAAAATGTTAACGACTGCACTGAGGGTCATTAAAAAACGATAAGCTTTAACCATAGCCACCGATCAGTTGATGAAAGATAATGGAGGAGCAGAGATTGCTTCTCAGTAAGACAAGAGGAGAATCATGAAGGAGCTAGCTATTTAACATGGGAGAAACTGATTGTTGCCACACTCAGTTGTGATAATGCTCGGTGATAGTAAACTAATAATTTTGTTTGACTGTTTGTTAATGGTGAAGAGCAATTGCAGCTAGAGGTGAATAACGGTAGATGGTTAGGGGCTCGAACTGAAGATGAAGATGGTAGTGATGCAGTTTGTTGTGATTGTGGTGATAGCAGAGAATAATGAAAAAAAGTATGAGTCATCAATATTAGAGACGTATGTAACAACGACTCTCATTTAAAATGATAAGGGTCGTCCGTTTAGAGTAATGACAAACTAACGACCCTTAGAAGTGATAGCTACAGAGAGTGATTTTTATTTGAGTCGTTGGGTTATAAGTATATTGAGTAAACGACTCTAGATGACTTAAAAAAGGGAGTCGTCAATATTTTCAAAATTGATTGACGATTTTTCATAACCTGCACATTAGAGTCGTCCACTTATTCAAAACTGAATGACGATTTTTCATAACTGCATATTAGAGTCGTTTCTTTCCTTGACTAATAACTAACGACTCTTAAGGGTCGTCCTATTAGTATACTCCCAACCTAACGACTCTCAACCTGAGATGTTGCATAGTGACCATGAATCAACAACTTGGAACACCATTCATGCGATTTGAAGAGTATAGGAAGTTTACCTGATTGTTTAGAGCTTTGGGTTCTTCATTTTGAGTATTGGTTCCATCATTTTGAGCAAAAGGATCTTCATTTGCAACCATTTTAACCTAAATTTTCCCCCAAAACTCACTTTCTTCCTCTCTATCCAACACAAAATCACAAATTTTCTATTATCGAAACTAATTAACAACTAATCTAACTTAACTAATCAACTAAATTAACACTAATGGTTTGGGGGTAGTTTAGCCATTTCAAAAAATTCGGATAAGGGATAAGCACAAAATGCTATTGGGACACCAACTGGTTAGGCCCCCAATTATTTTTTCTGGCCCCCAATTAATTCTTGTTTTTTATGTAGAAGTACATGAACATGATGTGTATACGACACAATTTCACTCTCACTGGCACAGCTGACAAAATAAAATTTAAACTCACTGCCAATACCAAACTAGAGATCTAGTGGGTAACAAAGACATACACTTCACTTTCAAAACTTTTGTTTTGGGGATGCACTGGCACATGGACACTTATAGCAGGTATACTGGACGCGTGTACTGTGTTTTTGGACAAGAAATTAGATACCGTGTACATGCTTGGTGGTAGTTATAAATGAAGAGTATTATCAGGGGAGCGAGAAGAGCAGTGCTCTCCCGCACCATTTTGCGGGAGAGCTAAATAAACAAGCACATTTGGAGTCGTTAGATTAACCCATCACTCGTCGGATTGATTTTACCTTTACTTTTCTAGCTGTATCCAGCTGGCGAACTTAGCAAATTACAGGGTGGTCAATATTTTCTTTTTCTTACAATTTTATTGTTTGAGTGTTGCTCTGTAAACCATTCTTAAAGTTAGAGGAAACCTTTGATGTGATTGTCATGCAGTGATAATACGGAATATGTGCATGTAGTTTATGATGAGATTAGATGGGGCAAATGATCTTTTCACTGTCAAGCTTAATTCAATTCAATGTTCCCTCAAATTTTTGGTTTCTAAAATATCCCCTGCTAACCCCGAAATATTTTCATTTTCGCGATGTGAAATTCTTTGACTTGTAATCTGTGTTTTATAAGCAAAACCTTGTTCAAGCAGTTTTCTTGCTTTGGATCTGTAAAAAACTCGGCTCAAACAGTTTATTGTATTTTGAACAAAAAAAAAACAAGTACAAATTAGTTATTCAAGGCTATCAGATTAGTACAACAGACAGTTATTCAAGGCTATCAGATTAGTACATCAGACAATTATTCAAGGCTATCAGATCTTTGTAAAAATGGTGATGGAGACGAACAAAATGCTGAAACACAAAACCTTCGTATAACTCATTTAATATTATTCAGTTTCAGGTACAATTATACAAGGTGCTATCTCATTCTCTATATGAGTTCTAGGATGGGAATAAAGCTTTTCGAGAAAACTCAAGTTGCTTCATGTTAACACAAATCTTACGAGCATCTTTGGCACTGAATAGTAACTTGTGTTTCAGCTGACATAATAGCTAGCAAAACAAGTTAGGCCTATGACAAGGATACTAAGGAATTTCATCCCACAACCACTACAATTGCGTAAGAATTTATCTTACTCGCATTTCTTTCAAAATAATCTTGCCTCATGATTTTTGTTTCTATTAAAACCTCGTACCTACTATGTTTAGTCATTGGTATGAGTCATGATAGGTCTCTTACTGAGAGATGCACATATGCGGAAGCTAATATACATGAAATGGCACGTACGTACAAATCTGCGTCAATGACTCCTTACATATATCCCATCTACATAATCTTCTTAAATTTGAGTCCATTGATTGCTTTATGTCATTTCACTAGATTTAGTAGTACATGTTTTGGTAGCAACTACAAGCTTTTGGGCACGAGAGCACTTGCCTGCAACTATGGAGAGAAAATACGCCATACCCCAAATCAACCACAACTGCTGCAAATGGGGGCGACATGGCTGCTAATTACATAACTAGTAGAGAAGACTAATCACATATATAAAAATTTTAACCCCGCAACAAGTTCGAGGTTAAGAGGGGACGATGTGTGTACCCAATATTTTCCATCGAGATTCATTGAACATGGGTCCACTTGATGAAAATCATGGCATATTGAATTTGTAAAAAGTCTTTATACTTATCGCGAAATGAACTCTTGACGAGTTATTAGATAAGTCGGAGAAAAATAAGGAATTCAATCCAATCCTTATCAATTAAGGTTCCCTATATATAAGTACTTGGAGTACTTGGTTTTAACCAACAGACAGTTAAGCCTTCAAACCCTAAAAACTCTTGTGAAAAAACTATGTTCTAACTTGAGCGTTGGAGAGTTTTTTTTTGCAGGTACCCCGCATATTTGGAGGAGGAGATCAATCAACTTCATCATCATTTATCATCGAGATTGTTTGCGGTGAATATGGATCAATTTTTTCCTCTTATAGGTATGTCTTTCTTTGATAAAGTTTGCTGCCTTATTCTTATAAAATCAAATATTTGTGTAATTGACATTTTACTTGCTGGAATGATTATTACCTTGATAAATGCAGCTGACAATATGCGTTATTGAGATGATGCTCTGAATGCTTCCAAAGTTAATAGATGCCAGAATGGCTTGGATCCACGTCCACCTCCAACGATGCTCGATTACCCCAAAATTTAGTGCCTAGAACCACTCGAACAATACAAGGACAACCACCAAAAAGAGGAAAGACCAGGCTCTGTTTCTGCACCTTATTCTAAGAGATAAGACTGCACTAGTATGTTGGAAGATTCTGTTACATATTCAGGCCATGGACTTAGGGTAGTAGCTCCAACAAGGGGACACATTCGGAGGATGAGCACACAGTTGTACATAGACATTCCTCTAATCATGTGGGATAGCTCCATCATCCATTTTGTTGCCCTAAGTGTAATTTCCGGTATTTTCTTCAGCTCACGAAAAATATAGAGGAGAACTTTAATCAGGTAAATCACAGATCTTATTTTTCCCTGGTCGATACGTCATATTTGGCGTAGCTGATAACTTGAATTGGAGTTGTAGTTAGGGGTAAACTTTATACAGCGGGGTCATTTGGTGTAGTTTGCTCCCCATTGGATTTTCTGATAGTTATTGTCTTTGAAGTAGCTGATAATGGATTGTGTTCTGGCTTCTGTAGTGCTAATTGTTCTTTGAAGAAGTAGCTGATAACTTGAATGGATTATTTTCTGGCTTCTGTAGTGCATAAAGTAGAAGTAGAAGACAAACAAATCTTGTAATGTGATCAATATGTACATTTATCCAGAGTAGTATAGTCTCCCCTACTAGTATATGCGAGGGAATTCGATGTCGGATACTCGTTTATGCTAGTAATTTCGCTTACTCCACATATCATGTTGGTGCTCTTGCAGTCTAATGGGATAATAATTTTGGTGTTGATGGCAGTGATGGTCCATAGTCAACAACTTATACGAACTCCAAACTGGGTAAGTTGCTGAAGAATCTCTCTCGATCTCGTTGTGGATCAAAAATTAACACAACAATTTCCACAAACTCAGCTATAATAACTTAAACGAACCTCGATCTCGTTGTGGATCAAAAATCAACATAAAAATTTCCACGAACTTAGTTATAAAAGCTTAAACGAACCTCGATCTTGTTGTGGATCAAAAATCAACACAACAATTTCCATGAACTCAGCTATAAAAAGCTTAAACGAACCTCGATCGTGTTGTCGATCAAAAATCAACACGATAACTTCCACGAACTCATCTATAAAAGCTTAAACGAACTTTATAATATTTTGTATGTTGAAGTGTTGCATATCTCGCCCTAAGCAGTGGTTAATGCCGTTGAGGTGGGATACAACTCACCCCCAAAAAATTGTGAGTGTCCACAGTTAACGCAAAAATTAGTGATTGGTGGTATATTGACTGCATAAATGATTAATTTGGTTGCATCGTGAGGGTATGGACGCAACTTTCTAACTCCTCATAGTCTTATATTTACTTGTAAAATGTTACCCAAAAACTTTCTTGACGTGTTGCTGCTGCAATACATGACCAGTATCATGGTCTAAGTCGTGTTGGATGCCGAGTTGCCGATGAATTAAGCTGATCTTCTTGGCGTAAAAAATTGATAATTAATATAAATGACTCGAATACTTTCATTATCTGTAACAAGCTTTTGCATGTCTTCACGAGATAAACTTTTTTTCTTAATTTATACTTGATGCCAGCATTTCACAGGTTAATCCAGGTGAATATAATCAAAGTAAGGCTAGAAAGTTTTGAGCTCCGACCCTAAAATTTCATGAATCTTGCGTTCTAAGATATTCACCTCCTAAAAAACTGGAGGAGTACCAATAGCAGCGTAGCGATCCCATCATAGATGAAATTTAAGAATGAATACGACAGCTTCCAATGCTCCATTATGGTCTATGTAAGTAGATATGATGAGTTGAAACTGTTTCGATAGTATTCTACCATCACAGCAGATAGTTGATCACTGAACAATAACCCATACAAGACTTGACTACCCACTTATTTATCGAACCTAAACAATGTGTCGACGAGTGAGTTTTGCATTTAGGTGTCGTGCAACTCTCCTCCAAACATGTTGTTCAGAGTGTCACGCAACTCACCCCGAAAAATTGTTGTTTGCACCAAGGTGTTACATACCTCGCCTCCAAGTGTTAGAGTGATACGTAACTCGCCCCCAGTAAGTGTCATGTTGCTAAATGCTCGCACAAGGGTGCACCTCCTTGCTGCATCTAGCTCGTGCATGAATTGAAATTTTGAGTTTTTCGCTACCTTTAATTTGTGCAAGGGGCCAATCCCACTATTCAAGGTTCGCGCAAAATTGACAGAGCTCGAGTAGGACTAAGATCACTACATCTCTTAATATGCATGGGAAGACTAATTCTACTGCTAGAACTTGCGTAGGACTCGAACGTCGCTAATGTTCTCAGCTCGCATAGAAGTACTTCAACCATACTACTAGAACTCACGTACGACTCGAACCGTCGTTACTGTTCTCGAGCTAAATATGTTTGAATTAATGCCGAAATCCAATATTCGTTAATGGTAAGATTGGAGCTAAATTTTGTATGCACTGATTATAGTGTTGTAGAACTGCAATTATAGTTTGCATAATAGTTTGATGACCCATGTGACTGTCCTCAGAGTGGATCTTTCTAGGCGATGACCCTGGATATGGCATGCTTACGTCCTCGAGTTTGGTTGTGATCGTGGACATGTGCTTTCTTGCCCGCCTTTTGGAAGCTGGATTTCCAAAAAATCGAGGCTTCTGTGGAGGGTTCTTTTGCGATATCGTAGCAGTGGCAAGGAAATGTTCCTCGTTCCCGCGTCATGGTTTGAGTTTACTCTTACGACGGGAGTGATTACGAGTGAAGTGAGCTGATCCTTTGTCGTGATCCTCTGGCCTGAGCTCGTTCGCCGTTCTTAATTGATGTTCTAGTAAGGGTGCCTGGGGCTTATCCATTTGAGATGGACTGTCGCGTACCCCAATTACTGGCCATCCACTGAAGCACTTTGGTGTAATATTGATGACTATACAAAATCATTGTAATCGAGCTTGAATCCTTCATTGGTGATGTTGGATTTTTATAGCTCTTTCTAAATATAATGGTTTCGCACTCTGCTCTTCATTTTTGCTGAATTTTGGGGAGCCTAGCTTGAGCTTTTTACAAGAACATTTCAATCGGGTGATTCTATGACAGTCGGTACTCTTTGTGTTGTTACTCCCCAAACTCGTGTGATACTTGCCTCTCTACCGTAACGTGTAGATCCATGCCTGAATTTGTGTTTGTTGCAGCCCGCAGGTGCAAAATCTTGGTGTTCACGGGAAGGGAGAGGCTTTTTCTGAATCCGGGGTGCGAATCATAGTACTTGCGGCTTGGAAAGGCGTTCACACAGACTTGGTGTTGTTGTAGTGTTGTGGACCCAAAAGTACACAAGTTTGGCGTTGTTAGGCGTCATCGTCATGGGTCTCTTTTTTGTGTCAGCAGGATCTCAAGTTTCTTTGGTTTCCTTAACGCCAGCAAGTAAAACACCTCATCAAATTTGGTCGTTCACAACAAGTGGTAATCATGCTTTAACCAGCATCAAACAGTGGTTTAAAAGGCTGAAGAATTCCCTTGATAACACAACAAGCACGGTCGACTCCGGATTTGTTCCAAGCATGGATTTCGTGATTCTTCGTTCCTTTAATGACGAGTGCCTTCAAGCTTTCCGTGTTGCTGCTTGGAGAGGCTTTGATTCACAACTGCAATTAGGATGGTGTGTAATTTTCCGCATTGACATGCGTGGTTAGCAGCAACAGATATAGTTATAAGCGGTGACGATAGAGCGTTAACATATTTAGCTTATTGGCACAAAAGGGTGGAACATTAACTAAAAGATCTTAAGTCAACTGCTTCCAAACTGTAACGAGTACTAAGCAGGGACTAGTGAAGTCCAAATATTAAAATATCTTTGTATAGACTGTAATTCATGGTTCCTAAATGTTAAGGAAAACTACAGATTACCGAATAAAAAAGTGAAGGCATAAATAAGTTACCATTATCGACCTTGTTGATTGGATATTCACACCAAGATTAGTTGGTTATCCCATATATATATACATATGTGTATAATAAGTGGAAGTATAGAAAATTTGCAAACCCAGTTTGAACGTGATGGAGGAGATAAATAGCGTTTGTTGATTGTATGATTATTGTTAATCCGCCTATCTTCGATCTCTTACCAATTTTGAAATGACGATTACTACTTCATGGTTGCCAGGATTTGCTCCACGATTTGATCTTTCCGTATGTGTTTCTCCTCCCACCATTAGGAACACGGACAAGAAAGGGATACCGTTCTATGAGGCATAGTTCTTACTTGATTGTCTTTAGGCAGTGGCCTTCATTGAGGTTCGCAAGTTGCTCTTTAGGCAGTGGTCCTCATTGCGGTTCACAAGTTGCTCTTTGTTTGTTTGATTTTCTAGTTGTGTCTTTTGTTGACACTCTTTGTTCTGTTAGAATTTTCTTTGTACTCTTTGTGGGCTTTTTGCTCTTGTTCGTTGTATTCGCCCGCACACGGCTTGTGTGCATTTTAATCTATTCTCTTTGATCGATCAAAAAAATAATAATTCTTGCTTGAACTACTGTATCTACCCACGAACTATATTCAATCGGATCTGCTTCATACTGATTTAATATGAGTGCGTTCAACTGAGGCTGGTGTGACGAGTTGAAGAATACGAACATAAATTGTTACGCGAGCATAATTCCATGCTTCTGTTATAGATTTTTATTGGAAGCACACGATTATCTTTTTTCGAGTTCTCCTTGGTCGGCGCCAATGTTTGTGCCCAAAATTACTTTTAGGCACAAAACATGATTGAATCGGGGATTTGATGTATAGTTAGGGTTGGAAACGAATTCATGAACAATAAAAGAGACACACAGATTTACGTGGTTCGGCAAGTTGTGCCTACGGATGAATCCCCGTAGGAAAAAAAAAATTATATTGATGTGATGATTACAAAAATTCTTCTATGAGTAGCTAACCTAAAATTCCCTCCCACTTTAGGGTTTATAATACATGTATTTATATATTTGTATAGACTTGTCTATCAAGTAACCTAGAATATTCTGGAACTTTCTTCTAGGGTTTTAGGAATAGGCCGGTGGAAACGGGCCGCTGAAAATAGGTCAGCAAATTGGACCAGTAGATACAGGCTGCTAGGCTTGGGCCGACAGACATTTCCGTTAATAGTGATGTAGTTAGCCTGTATTTGTACCCAAATATTATGGTACAAACAACAATATACTAAGATTAGAGGTTTAGAGGTTGAATGGGGATCATAGGCCACGGTGATACCTAGTTTATATATATATATGATTCAGGGAAAGGAAAAGGAAAAGGGAAAAAAAATCCCAAATACATGTAATATTTACAACGAGAATATATACCAACCAGTACGAATACGAATAATCTTATGTTTAGTAACCAATTTTGAATATCTTATTCAGAGTGGGAAGATACTGCAAGTAAGTAGTAACCTCGGCTGATCCAAGAAAACTATGACTTTTTGTTTTAGTTTAATTTTTGTTGCATAATTTGGTGGTCTCGAAAGTGTAACCTAGAATTCAATCTTTACCGTTCTGTTCTTATACCACAACCAAATATTCTGATAGAAGACAAAAATATGTAAGAAATGCAAAAACTACTAAAGCATAATTACTAGATGACCGCTGCCACGGTGGAACGGCCGACCGAAGAAATCGACGTGAAAATATCATTTTTCCTGACACGGCGGAAAGTGTTACTTTTCCTGACACAGAAAATTACCCGATGCATAAACCAAAATATGGCTGCATAATGTGTAATGCATCATTTGTGGTGGTTTCTCGTTTGGTTATGCATTCAATTATCAGAAATTGTGCCCAAAGTGAAAGTATCACTTTTCTTAAAACGGAGAGAATACATCATTTTATCAGTTGCAATGGAAATAAGTTGATGCATAACTAAAATATGGTTATATGGCTAAATAAAGTATTATGTATTCTTTGTGATGGTTTACATAATGGATATACATTTAAGTTTCCAAAATTGTGCTTAAAATGATTAACTCCTCCAAATTTTTCATTAAAAACTCTAAATTTGATATTGTTATTTATACTCATTGCGTAGATTTTTTTTATAACCTTTCCAGCTAGATAAAATTTGTAAAATTCCAAGTCACAGATTTTTAGATATGTTATATTAAAGTTTGGTTACCAATTATACCCCTAAAAAAGTAGGATACATAAGGAATTATAGTAATTGGACCGACTAAAAGGGAGGGACAATTTGAGGGAAAAAGTCGTGCTTCACATTGACACAAAGTCACCATATACAGTCAATTTGGGGAAAAAAGTCGTGCTTCCCATTGACACAAAGTCAATTTGGGAAAAAAAGTCGTGCTTCACATTGACACAAAGTCACCATACACAGAGTCCTCCCTCGCTTCGCTCGGCCTAATTACAAAGTAATGCATGAACTCGCTATTTACATATCTCCTTCAACACTAACAATTCGACAATTCCATATCTACATTAACATTACCACACTTCCATATGGAATTGAATCCAGTTTAGGTTCTAACCAATACTTTCCAAACCTGTAAAAAAATATAAATATCTCAAGATATGAAAGTTAAACAAGAAACATGATACGCTTAAAAAGCATGGAATAATTTTGAAACTAGGACTAGTTTTTAAAGCTAAACATAAACAACTGCCATTTACGCCAGATAAAACGGAAAACTGCTACTATGTTTTCCTGTTGTTAGCCACTGGGATATCTTTAAATACAAGCAAAATAGAATGCAACGTCTCTCTACTTGATCGACTTTAAATACAACAGCTGGTTTGGTTTACAAGCATTTGTTAAGAAAATCACAGATACTTCTTTTTATTTCCCACTCTTTGTCAAGAAAATCAATCAATAAAAAATTAGAAAGAGTCTCAAATGGACCCTTAAAGGGATATGGAATGACAGTGATAGTCTACATAGTTTTTCAACCCTTTTTAATGCCTCCAAGCTCGCTGCCCTGCTCATACCATTTTATATATGACACAACGTTCATCCAAGAAAAAGAAAAAAAAAAGGAAAATCAGAAGAACAAGCTTCTATTTTTCCGGACAGAGGAAAACAAAAAGGACCTTGTGAAGTCTCTGATGGAGAAAAACGTCAAGCACAGAAAGCCCTACACTACACAAGACCATGAGGCCCATGATGACAAGGGAAATCAATGGCGTCAGTGCTAAAACCGAACGACGAGGTTTATGCTTTTTAATAGAAATGAAAGGTAAAAGTAGCTTACCGAAACATTTACACTACTGTTTTGAGATCCACTGTCCCTGTAGCACTGCCTTCTCCGGTCATAGCACGATCAGGATCCTGTACACAATGGTATTCATCAGTTCTGTTTTGATTTTTGGAATAAATATCATCCATCGGTAAAATTTTACTATAAAGACTAAAGATTCAAGAAATTTGGAGCCGATAGCCTTACCTCCATTCCCCATTTAATATAATCTGGCGACTCGCACGCCTTGTATTCATCAACTAAGCTCTCTATTATTTCTCGAGATTCATCAAATTCAGAAAGATCATTATCCTGGAAGAAAAAAAATCATAATTCGTGTAAGATGTTCAAGGAAATACTAATATTTATTTATTCGACTCAACTTCCTCAAGTGAAAGTAATTCTCTTTCATTTTTAGCACTTGTAGAAATTTACGGCGACACGGACACTGTGTCAATGTGTCGTGTCCAAAACGTTACCTTGACACGACAAGGTAAAAAACTAGAAAACGGGGACACGGTATATACAAAATAGTGCAGTAGTATATCATAGATAGCAAAACACATACATACATAGATTATACAATAAACAAGACTACACTGATTTTTTCTACTTATCTTCATGCCTGATAGATTAGCTGTAGTAGTTGGCCTGTGGCTCAACTGTCACCACATGGCGGAGTTACTAGGTACATTAAGGCCTGAATTGGCTAATTCTTGTTCTGTAGGTGCATCCAACCTAATTTCATCAATAAGCACATCCCAACCTAGAGAGAAGGTAAGAATATCTATTTTACTAGAGAGAACAGCTTCTCAAAGAAGCTAACAAAAATATATCTTATTGTATATTCTCTAGAACATCCTTACAGCTGTCCATCTGAAGTGTAAATCTCTCATTTTGATATTCTATTATATTTCCAGGGAAGTGAGCCGTGTACACGCGTGTCCGTGTCCAAACGTGTCGACACGGTCACACACAAAAATGGCATGTCGCCGTAACACAGAGAAATAGTAATGATCCGGTTCTAAACCTGCTTAAGTGATTGACTACAAGCTTTGACTAATAAACATGTGACTAGCATACTGTTTTATAACAAGGGAAGCAGAATCAGTTTTAACTGTAACAATTTTAAAGTTCACCAGATGCATGGTATAAGAACGTGGAAAGTAAGACAGTTTGTCAAATGGATTAAATTAGATAATTAAATCAGGCTTTAAGTTGAATATGTGAAATAGGTTATATACATGTCTGAGATGTAAACCCTGCCCTTTTTTGAAGGCATTTTCGGATCATGCTAGATAGAACAAAATAGATGCATATGTTTAGAGAAGATGATAATAATACATCAAACGTTACAAGTGTCTCAGCTTGTGACTGCATGTGGGTAGGGTATGGCAAAGATAGAGTCTCATATTAGATGACACAGTGGAGTCCAACACAAAGGCAATTCCGAAGGGTAAATTGTGGTGGAATTCATGGTTCCAAAATAAAAAGAACCTTAAAAAAACAAATACACTTTGAGAGTGTTTGGCTTACCGCAAACATAGGGAACTTGCGATAATTGTCAAGAAAGGCTTGCTTCTTTCTCAACTTCTCATACTGGCTCAAACATTTGCTGAATAAGTGCCTTATACTCGTATGGCTTGCAAGCATTAAACCGCTAACCTGAGAAGAGAGCATGAAGAAATTTTAGAAATGTTTTATGTATACCTCTGGATTCTTTTGAATCAAAGAATGTCAGCACCAGAAAATAGCTGATTGAACCTATATACACTCGAGCACAACATAGAACTTACTCTATGAGCAGTCTGAACATAAGGGGACTTCCTAGAGAGTGCAACCTGCAAAAAAAAAAAAAAAAAAAGGATTGAAATGGATGCTTAAGTTCTAAGGATTAAGAAAATGCTTTGTAAAGCATACCTGGATGCTAGCAGGACCCCATTCAATGAAATTAACTAGCTTCCTTTCACGTATTCTCTGCAAACTTTCATGAACCTGATTTTGGAAATAGAAAGCATAAACAAACAGGCAGAAAAATCTACAAACATTAAATAAGAGTTGATTACTGAAAAAATTTGGACTACAGACACAAAGTCACCAGCAAGTAAGATTAGGCCCTGAGCAAGGGTTACATTGAAAAATAAAATCAACAGCATGTAAGTTCAAGTACACCAAAGCTAGAACATCCCAAGGTAAAAAACAATTACTCGAACAATAAAAAAAAAACTTTGGCTGATAAATTGTCAATATGGACGGATGGGAAATTAATACCAAAAAATCAAAACCCATTTAAAATCACAAGGAAATGAATTCAGTGTTTCCTTTTGGTAATTTCCGCTCTTTCCATCCGGAACCAAAACTCATTTGCGCAAAAGTTAATGTTCGTAGATAGTTACTTCTTCTTTTTTTTTCTATTTTTTTTGTAAATTCATATGTAGTTACTTGAATTAAAAAAAAAATCGTCTTCAGTGCCGCCTCCCATAGATCGAAACATTTGATAAGGTCCGACAATGAATATTTGTAACCAAAGTCCATTTGACAAAAGGAAAACTAATTGGTGATGGCTTTTAAACATGATTTATATGGGCTGATACCAGCTCTACTAGGGGCTGATACCAGTCCACCGATCCAATGGTCAGGATCGCCTGGATCTTTTTGTCCTATATGGACTGGTATCAGCCCATATAAATCATGGCTTTTAAACCATTGATGTGTAAAAACTGCTAACATTGTTGAACTTCAATGCTCAAAGCCCCAGACTAGTCAGTTTTATAACTTATGAATAATGACAACATCATCATGCTTGCTTGACCATATCAATAATGAATGCTTGTTTTCCCTACTCTTGACAAACTTTAGGTCACTAGAGTTTAGGAAAACAGCATAAATCCTACTCTTGACTCCAGGACTAAGGTGTCTAATTTAAACATCAGAGGCTAAATCCTATGCTAATATTTACAAGGAGACTTAATAACCAAGATGTTGAATCTTCTAGACTAGACAAAAACTGGGTGTACGCAAGTGACATTCCTATTCGTTTTGTCTTCTTGAACCAATTCCACAATAATAAGAATTTGAATGAACAACCACTGCCAAGCAGAAAACTGACTTTGTCAAACAAATGTGATGTTTCAAACAGCATATAAGCTATGAACTTCTTAGAAAGGGAAAGTCTAGAGAGAAGTTCACTCAGTATTTTACTTCTATATAATGAGTTACTTATCATGAGAATACGAGATACAAAGATGAAACTTGGGTGATAAAATAAGACGTTTTGCAACAAAATATCACCTGAGTTGGGTCAACTTCTCCTTGAATGATATTTAATATTGATATATATTTTGCTTGACTAGCTTCCTTAGTTCGAGCATAAGAGGAAACCATGATATTCTTTGTCTGCAAAACCATGTCATCCGTTTTAGAAGCAGGTTCATGGAAAAAGGAAAGTTATGCAAGCATTTCAATCAGCATGGTGATCTTGCCTGCAGAAGTCTTCTCATAACGTCCAGTACTGTAGTTTTGCGGATCACATTAGCCTGCCAGTGAAAGAAGTATCAGCATCAGACCATCAGAACAACTTTTATTAGATGGCTTTTCATGCAAAATTCAAATACTTTGAAGAGAAAAAACATAAGAAAAACAAAAACAAATATGTAAAAGAAAAAGAAAAAAGAATAAGCAATAAGCAATAATGGAGTGACTATCCATAACAAAAACCAGGAGAGTAACAGAGTCAAATGTCTTAGAGAGAACTTTGCATATACATGCCTGAATTTCAGGCAAATTTATACTCTTGTTAAAAAAAGGTTTCAGGAAAGAATATTTTGTATTTCCAAGCAAGGTTTAGAAAAGGTCATACTCTGTGTTATGAAGTTCAATGGATTATAGTTCAGGCTTCAGAAAAGAAGCGAGTCATCTTTAGTTTAAACTGACAACTAGGCTACACATAAGGCTATGTAAAAAAGCCTGTTGAGTCACACGAAAGGTTGAGAACTTCTTTACCATTTGGGGTTAAGTGTCAAAAAGGTCAACAGTGAAGGTGACAGCTTTTCTCAACAATTCTCAGGTAAGTAACTTATTGTCGTTTAGGAAAATTAGCAAGAGAGCAAGCTCAATCTCCACGCTCTGGAGCAGCACCCAGATCGACCTCTATGATGGTTTTGAGACTTCCCTTATTCTTCCTATATACACCGCAGTGGGAACCCCAAAATTCCTAGTGGCAAACAGAAACCAGTTTTTCTCATCTCTCGGTTACAATCCACAATAAGTTTTACCAATATCAAGTACTCACATAATGACAGCAGCCCCACGCTAAACTTATCTTCCGAAAAGCTATCCCTTTATAGCACTCTAAAAACTTGTCTTCTAAAAACTTTCCCATACAAACCATATTCCAATATCTAAAACTAAAATCATATTTCCAAAACCATCTTATGTTGAATTGTTAAAATTTTGTTTCATTTATATATTTCTTAAACGAAAGTGTCACAGGGATTACAGACTAGTTACCTTTTATTAGGATTTTGAAAGTAACTACATCTACAATAAAAGCTAATGCTAGACCATTTCATTGCAGATAAAGGTCTAAACTTAAAGGATTGCAAAACAAATAATCTCTACCTACGGCAGGGACCTTAGAATGGGCCTTCAGTAGTTTCAAGTTAAAATTACGCTTCAAAACATAATTGCTACAAAATGGATAGATTCATTGGTAACCCAACTGTTCCTTACTCATAATTGCACACTTAAAAAGGGAACTTGAGGATTAGAAATAACCTGACGCTCCACTGTAAGTGGTGTATATCCAGTCATAAGAAAATGGCATCTTGGTGTTGGGATTAAGGATGCAAGAAGTCCGACCAAGTCATTATTCATATATCCCGGATATCGTAGGGTGGTTGTACTTGCTGACATCACAGTAGAAACCAAGGAATTTGTTTGTGCAAATGTAGGATTTGATAAGTGAAGGCGCTCCACGGCTATTCTATTCAGTGCGGTATTGTCAAGCACAACAACACAATCTGCATTTAGTGTCAGCCGCTTTAGAGTCAAAAGTGAGTTGTATGGTTGGACCACGACATCACTTGTCTCCATCTGATTTGGAAATACACTATATGTCTGAACAAGTTTTTTGCTATAGCGATCATTCAGAGTCTCCAACAAATATGAACCCATTCCTGAGGCAAGACAAAGTAATCAATCAGTAGGGTAAACCCCAAGCTCAAAACATGCCCAGCAAAACCTAAGAATATCAATTGGCATCTTTTCCTTCTAAAATCCCAAGGCTCAAGGTTCAGACTGTTTGGTGTTTTTTCGTTTAAGCATCATAATTTCATGTGGTTAAAGTTCACAGCGGCATCCGTATTAAATGAAATTAAGTTTAACCGCTTTCTTCCTAAACACAACTAATGCAATTGACTTAGATGTTGAAGATCCCTCTCTTCTTAGAAATGCTTTTGCGTTCTGGCTTCACTAAACCTGTGTGAACTGTGAATGGATGGAAAAGGGTATCAGAGACGATGCGAACTATTATCGTAAGGTAGCTACATACAGTTAAACCATTTAACTAATTTGGAACTAAGAGCAACTCACTAAAAACAGAGTGGCGATGACGGCTGCACCAAAATTGAATCTCAATTTTGGCGGACTTACTTAACAGGCTTATCCCAAGCCCAATAAGGCAAGTCCAGAAGTACCTCATCAGATTCACACAACGTTCTTGCATATAAACCCGATGAACAAAATTCTATAGCTATGAAAACCAAAAAAATTAAGTCAAAATAGCAAGAAGAACCAATCTTTTCAATTAGCTCATGAAACCTTTCATTAGTTTGAAAACATCAAACTGGTGGATAATGGTAAATATAGAGTTTTCATGTTTACTGTCTGATGTGTGTATGCAGGATAATTATTCAAGTTCATGCAGGAGGAGCACTTTGTGCCCCATCACTGGTCTGAGTAGCCAATCATGAATCAACCAGGCTTATTAAAACTGAGAAGAAAAAAAGAGAATATCGGAAGCAATAAAAAAGAAGGTAAATACCTGAGCCAGTTCCTCCAGCAATGGAATGGCATAAGACAAATCCTTCAAGACTATCACTTCCATCCGCTTCTCTGTCAACCATGTCCATTATATCCTCTTGGACTTGCTCCCCCTGGTTAAGGATCAAAGGTTAAGTAAACAAAATGAAGCTCATGGTATTCTGGTTACAATATCCAAGTGATCAAATTAAAGAATGAGAGAGAAAGTAAAACACCACATATGCCTAGAAGCATCTTAGGTATCTATCATGTGGAAGTTTGTCCAGATATATTGTTGAGCGACATGCCTATGCAATTTCTAAGAATGTAGAATCTTGTTTTCTTCCTGAGCAATTGTAGACTGAAAATAGAGTAGCACTGAGCAAAAAGGACGGAATGATTTGATGGCTTTCAGATTTCAGTACATTAAGAACAATGAGAAGGTGGAAGTGTGATTATACATTTGTCAATCTTGCATACCAAAGAGAAAGCAAAACAAATGGTTGTCTAGTTGCGAGGTTCCAGGCATGAAATGGAAAATATAAAGGTTTCAGATACTGCCCCTCATTAACGTTTTCATATTGCATCGATAGAGAAGTCACTAGTAAAATAAGAGGATTCCAATTACACAGTATGAGATACCAACTAACAAACCTGGTGGTACCCACTAGCCCAGTTATTCCCAGCACCGCCTCCATGATCAGAGACAAATATGTTTTCATGATTATACAGATTGCGATATTCACTGTTTTGAATACCATTGATAACTCTAGGCTCCAAATCTATCAATAGAGCTCGTGGTATATAGTGTTGATCATCGGCTTGATAGAAAAATACATCTTTCCTGTCACCCCCCTGCAACAATTAGATTGGGGGAAACCACTGTCAATGTCAAGATAGTATTGCATAAAAGGGAGAACAGACCCTTGTGGATATGTTAACATATTAGATATTTGAAATCCTAAATAAAAAAGTTGAGTGTCATTTAAAATTCGACATTTTGGTAATGGTTGAATAACTCATGTACTCTTCTCCCTAAATTGTAGGATATAAATTCTTCGACCCAAAATAATCTTTTGTTATGGCTCTAAAGATATGATACCTTCCAACACATATTGCAATAAAATAGTTTAGTAGTCTGAGGTTTAGAAATCAAACCCTAGTGTGCTTCTATAACTATATGCAGCTAAAGCTTGACTTATAATTCTTCTGCTTCTATAACAGAGACGCATTGTAAGATGAAAATTACTTCAACCTCTCCAGGATTTTTTATTTTTTATTTTTTTGCATTAAATTAAATTAATGTTTTACTAAAAGGTAACCCAATCTTTTTCAGTGAATTAAACTGACTGATCACCACAAACAGAAGCAGTTAACTTCAATACATTAAACCCACATGAATCATAAAAATCTCCAATACTGGAATGTTCTAAAATGCTTACTTCAGATAAGCGATTTTATGTAACAACACAACCTGAAAGAAGCGTTTGCCCTAATTTAACCTAGAAAATACACTTCAAGTGAAACAAATACAAGTGAACAAAAAAAAAAACAGCAGTAGACTTTAGAGAGTGAAAACAAGGGTTGTGAGAGAGATGAAAGAAAAAGAGCAAAACCTGGGTAGCGAAATCTTCAAGAATCCCGTCTTTGCTGATACCATGTTCAGAGCAAAGTTGCTTCCAAAACTCCATTCCGATCTGGTTTCCACATTGTCCAACTTGGAGCGTAATAATCTCCCTAGGCATTTTTTTTTTTTTTTTGGGTTGCGTTCAGGAAGGAAAAAAACAAGGGTTTTGAGAAATGAAAGTTGTAGGGGTTTTTCTTTTTTTATTTCTCTTTCTGTTTTGTGAAATGAACACTCGAGCAGTCGCGCGAATGAGTTTTAAAACCTTCCTAAATGCCTTTAGCTATTAATTGAGGCCCATCAAATTTTTCTTCCCACGCCACCAAATTACTTTGGGCACCCAAACTTCTAAAAAATATTAATTTACCCCTCACATTAATTCCTAAAACTCTCTCATATAAATACCAATCTTTCCATTTTCACTAAATCCAAAAACAAAAAAACTTAAACCTAAAAAAAACTTTCTATTTTCATCATAATCTTTCCAAATTCTCAAAACCCTAATTTTCATCTTCTTCTCCAACGAATCTTCGATCCACACAAGAAAAAGGTAAATCTCCATCAACTCATTCTATGATTCTTCTTATCTTATTGATTTACATGTTTAAATCTTCGTTTTTGACAAATCAAAACTCTGATTACACCCAGAATCGGTTTTTATTGACATATCGAATAAACTGATTCTGGGTTTTGTTTTCGGCCATGAAGAGCATGCACAGTAATCGGTTTACATAATGATTAACATCAACCGATTTTGAGTTAGAAATGAAATATGAAAATACATCACTAGAATCGGTTTATATATGTAATATGTATAATCCGATTACATAGTCTTTTCATCTTCCTTGCCGAAATTGGGTTTTATACATGTACCACATAACCTGATTCTAGTGGTCTCTTCAGAATCGGACTACTTTTGTTTCTATATGTATCGATTTCTTACTTGATTTTTGCTAAATATTTGTGTAGAATGGACTTCGGACACCTAGCATTTTACAATCGAGAGGTAACCTTGGAGGATGTTCTGAGGAAACCACAAAGAGTTCCATAGATAAGCCTATATAAGTTTGCTTTCGGAGGTGAGACCCATCTTGAACAAGCCCTGGCATTGATTGATAAGCTGGCACTGGAAGAGCTTGTTGATGTCATGAGGTTCGCTCGGATAAGAAGAAACATTATTTCAGCTGAGAGGGATCGCCACCAAGAATTGGAAGGTATGTTTGAAGAAATGGATGAATGTATAGCCATGGGTGATGTAGAAGCTTTTGCACTTGATGATGTTGTTGGTGGTGGTGCTGCAGCTGCTCTTGATACTGCTGGTGGTGATGTTGCTGCTGCTGCTCCTGATGTTGTTGCTGCTGCAAATGATCCTGGCGCTCCTTAAGTTTTTAAGTTTAACTTTTAAATATTAAAACTTTAAGTTTATAAGACTTTAGTTGTTTTTTGTCTTTTGGGATGGTTGATGTTTGTATTTTGGATGATCTTTGTTTGGTTCATGTTTATATTTTGGATGATCTTTGTGTTGAACTTAATGCACTTAATGTTTAAATTGATACTAGCCTGACATGCCAACAATCGGTCTACTCGATATGTCAACATAGACCGATTGTTCAAGCAATTTTTCCTGGATATTTTTCAAGCAAGAATCGGATCACATATTAAAACATATAAACCGATTATTGTCGGTGAAAATTCAAAATATAACATGTCTTTAATCAGTTTATGTTGGTCACAAGAAAGACCGATTCCCTGTGGAATCAAATACAATCGGGTTATACAGACCTTCGAGAAGACCGATTATACCAAATTATTTCACGTTTCTCAAAAAAAAACAGTCGTTAGGGACTTTCTCTATAAATAGAGACCTCACCCTTGGACCCCATTTGTTCCAAAATTGATCATTTTATTCACCCTCACTCCATATACTCCACAACTACTCATTTCATACATATACATACAAGAAATGGCATCGTTTGACTCCGCGAAAGATTTGGCAATCACCAAAGCATGGTATGTGAAAAATCGACTTAGACGTCAATCCTCCGAAAGGGAAGATTCCACAACCTTTTGGGCTAGGGTACACAACAAATTTATCCAAGAGTTTGGGAATCCTAATGCAAGAAGTGTTCAACAAATCCACGCTAGGCACCTAGTCATCGAAAAATCAATACTTGCTTTTTTGGCTCTCCAACCTCGAATTTTTAACACTCGCCCCTTCACCTTGTACATTGCACAATTTATAAGTAATTTTGTGGTTTTTTTTACGTAACTCATGTTGTTTTATCTTCCAATGAAACACCACTAACAAATGTAAGTTTGTTTTTGTGTTTTTGTAGCATGAAGTCGTGAAAGCGCGTTATTTGGAGGAAAAGGGGGAAGCATTCGCGTTCGATGCAAGCTATCACTTCTTGGGATAAAGAATCCAGGAGGATAACCTACAATACTTGGATGTTGTGTCGTCTTCGGAGGAGGAAGATTGATGGTTTTAGAAGTTTTTGTATAGGTTTTGTGGGTAGACCTCTATGTAAACCCTCACGAGACTATAACTCGTCCACTTGAGTCGCCTAGGGGTTTAAAGGCTTGATGCATGTGTTAAATTCATCCTACAATAATAATGCAATGAATGAAAATTGGTAATGACAGGAAACAATAGGTTTATATATGTGTTGATGGTGGTTTTTAGATTAGGGTTAAAATCATAAAACATTAAACCCTAGAAGACAGTGATGTCACAATATTTAAAGTAACAAGCATTTACTAGGCACATTTACTGAAACCTTTAATGTGTCTCTAATAATTGCCGGGGTATTTTTTTAAAATTAGGGTTATGACAAGACAAACCCTAATTCCCACGTGTGCCAATAGCAAATCATGTCAGCCACACCAACCGCGCCAAAGCATGCCAACCATGATAGTCGCACCTCTGTGCCAATGGCAAATCATGTCAGCCACACCGACCGCGCCAAAGCATGCCAACCATGCTAGCCACACCTCTGTGCCAATGGAAAATCATGACAGCCACACCGACCGCGCCAAATCATGCCAACCATGCTAGCCACACCTCTGTGTCAATGGCAAATCATGACAGCCACACCGACCGCGCCAAATCATGCCAACCATGCTAGACGCACCTCTGTGCCAATGGAAAATCATGCCAGCCACACCGACCGCGCCAAAGCATGCCAACCATGCTAGCCGCACCTCTGTGCCAATGACAAATCATGCCAGCCACACCGACCGCGCCAAAGCATGCTAGCCGCACCTCTGTGCCAATGGCAAATCATGACAGCCACAACAACCGCGCCAAAGCATGCCAACCATGCTAGCCGCACCTCCGTTCCAATGGAAAATCATGTCAGACACACCTACCGCGCCATGCCAAACGCACCTATCCATGGCCCCATGTCGCGCCACCATACTGGCCTTCACTACGCGGCTATCAAAACGAAGGCGTGCAACAATCAACGGTTTCCCTTCAATCCCAGGAGCAAATCCTGGCCGTTTAAGGTTACCAAACAACCTTTGCCCCAAAACCATAGCTTGGTCACGCACCTAGCCCAAGCTAGTCACGCCATGCGCCTACGGCAAACCCTTGGCCCCACATGCCAAGCCAAAACCGCACCTAGCCCAAGCTAGTCCCTCCATGCGCATTTGGGAAACCCTTGGCCCCACATTCCAAGCCAAAACCGCACCTAGCCCAAGCTAGTCCCGCCATGCACCTATGGAAAACCCTTGGCCCCATATGCCAAGCCAAAACCGCAACTAGACCAAGCTAGACACGCTATGCGCCTATGGAAACCCCTTGGACCCACATGGCAAGCCAAAACCGCACCTAGCCCAAGCTAGCCGCGCCATTCCAAACGCACTTTGTCTTGTCCTTAGCTATGCTAATCACACCATGCCAAGCCAAATGCCCTTGCCTTGGCCCTAGACACACCATGCACCCATGGAAAATCCTTGGACCCACATGCCAATCCAAACCACGCCAAGGCATGCCATGCCTAATTGCCCCAAGGCATACCTGGCCATGCCGCCACCCCTCCTAAATTCTTACTAAGTTTTAATTTCGGGCTGTTTTCACCTCCCGAACGAGTTCAAAACCTAAATATCCCCGCGTTAGGAGATAGGAAATTATTTTCCGGTCTATTTGAGGGGCGGACAATCAAAATCCGAGTCCTTACTAGAATTCTACAACGATTATAGTAAAGGGCGCTAATTAGGGTTTCTAAAATAAATGCAGGCGGTCATCAACGGCCACCCTTCTATCTTAGGAGCAAATCCTAGCCGTCCAAGGTTACCAGACAACGCATGGTAACCTTTGACCCAAAACCATAGATTAGTCACACCCATGCCAATCCTAACCACACCCTAGACGCGCCACCCTGTTGGCCTTCCCTACGCGACCACCAAAACGAAGGCGTGCAACAATCAACAGTTTCTCTTCAATCCTATGAGAAAATCCTAGCCATCCAAGGTTACCAGACGACACATGGTAACCTTTGGCCCGAAAACCTAGGTTTGGCATCACCATACCATGCCATGCCAACGGCATGCCAACCTAGCCGCGCCACCACGATTGGTCCTCACTACGCGACTACCAAAACAAAGGCGTGCAATTATTAACGGTTGCCCCTCCTCTCAAGATGAAAAATCTCGACCGTTGAAGGTCACCATGCTAGCAAGTTTCCCGAGCTTGACTTTCCAAGCCACAACAACGTGCTACATGTTTTCCAAAAACATTCGAGACATCAACACAAACTGGGGAATCCTCTTTGGGTATTGGTTTGGCGGTTTACAGCGTGCGGCGTACACTACGCCCGTTATAAGGAAGTGTCATAAGGGTGAGGCGGTTAGTAAATATGGGAAGTTATGTGTGAAACTTTCATGGGACATAAATCACATGCGTTAACAACTTTATGGGACATCAATTCCATAACGTGTTTCATGAAAACCAGTTTCATGTGTTAACAACTTTATGGACATCAATTCCATGCATACGGTTATCACCTCCTCCCATTTACTTACCCACTCCTTAATGAGGTCATGGTACGTTTCTATTCTGACTTGTATAAATGGGTCTTACCTATTTCCATTGAACAACGAGTTCATACGGGAGATATAACACTCAGAAATACTTACTTGTTATCTCACCTCGTGAGCTCTCTCACTTTTATGATAACAAGTCGTAGGAACCCAACTACTCTTCCAGAATCAACTATTCTGGTCTCACCACTTTCCTTGCTTCCCTCCCCAAAAACAACCCATTCTCCTCCACTTTGTGACCGAAGCAAGTCTGGAACGGCCATTTCTTGGTTTAGGTCGGACTTGTACATATTGATCTCTCGAATCTAAAGTACTCCCTTGCAGTACATTGTTTAGGGTTTAAATTGTTTCTCACCTATACACCCGCAAGTACCGAAATCATCAGAAACCATTTTCACCTACAAACAATATGTTATAAGTAAAATCCGATTACCCAAATTGGATTATAAACATGTCAACGTTAACCGATTATATATGTCCTCTGTTAATTCGTAAACACCAATCCATGATCGGTTTACAAGTTAATGAACGTAAACCGATTTTGGGTACTGTTTATGGGAAAAAAAATGTTGGATGTTTTGATGAACTCTCTAGCATTAGTTAATCTCACATCCAAAACAAAATTAACTCCTAATATGATTAATTAGTGTTAATTATTCAGGGGTAAAATAGGTAGTTAGGTAATTATTTTGATAAGGGGTGGTGTGTAGGCGATTTCTAATGACCTTTTTTGTCATCTAGCTATAGGCCCCAATTTAGGAAGGTTATAAAAGGAGAGGGAAAAGGTGACTGGCTACCACGAGTGAGGTATGGTGTCTTCGCTTTTATATTTTCTTGTCGTCTAAATGTTTTTTTTTTAATGTTCGTCGGAGAATAATATCACACGACCCCAATAACTTGTTATGCAATCACTTGTTGGAAGATTGACATATATATGGAAACGATAGTAGTGTGGATTTTCCATTTCTTTTTCTATCGGCTCTCTTCTCTTCTGACAAGAGGTAGTTTGATCACACCGTCTTGAATCCATACTTTAAATAACTCAATCACATCCTCAATGGGAAAAGGGAATTCTGGCTCTTTTTGGTCGTTCTGTTGTTGATGTTGAGCCGGTGGTTGTGCATTTTCTAACCTGGTTGTCCTTCATTAGACTTTTGCAAGATGGGACGTTGGAGGAGTGTTCTTATGCTGCTGCTCTTCGGATTTCCCTTTGCTTCCTTCAACAACATTCATGGAAGGTTGAACATTGTACTATTTATTAAATAGGTTCCTGGTGTTGCTTCGAGTGTCTCACGGTTCTTCGACTTTGAAAGTTTTTGTTATCTCCAGTAAGGTCGGAGCAGTAATTGATGATCGCTTGGCTGCTTCATGGAGTTCCGAGAAAGTCTAGAACTGGAGATTTTCCAGCAAGGATATGTAGACTGGTATCATCCTGTTAATGCACAAGTCCACTAATTGTTGTTCAGTAACATTAGGGTCGTGACAATCCAAAGCTTGAACTTTGAACCTCTTCACATAGTCGTTCGGATGTTCAGTGTTCTTCTGAGCCATTTTTCCTAAGTCAGAGAGAGTAATCTAATCAGAGACAAAGAAGTATTTCATGTAGAAGGCATTAATCATTTCTCCTCAACCAACAATGCTCCTTGGTGCGATATTTTTGTACCAGGTGTATGCTCGGCCCGTCAGAGATTTTAAGAATTCCTTCAGACGAACAACATGATTGTGTTCTTACTCTCCTAGTGCCTCCAAGAATCGAGAGACATGTTCTCGAGAGTTCCCTATCCCGTTGTACAGTGTGAACATTGGAAAGTTGTAGCCCTTTGGGAGAGGAATTCTTTGTGTAGCAATATGATAAGGAGGTTGATGAAGGTGGACATATGGTGTATTGCTTTTTCCTCGATCTTCCATAAAACGTTTTAGATCTTTTTTGTAGCTTTGCGGACTTCATCATCGTCAACTACGTGGACTGGAACAACTTCAGGATCAATATTTGGAGATGTTTTTTTGGATTTTCCCTTCTCCCAAGTTTTCTCTGTCATCTTGTCAGTGAGAGTTTTGAGATAATTGCACAACTCCTTTTGAGTGTTAGCCATGTCAATTTGATTTTTGGAAAGAGTTTTTTGCACCATCATGAGATCACCTATGGTAGGTTGATTTTCTCTGATTTCTTCAGGAGACCGTATGAAGATAGGATTGTCTCCAATGTTGGTTTGCAAAGGAGTAGTATCTCCAGTGCCGTTGTTGGAAACAAAAGTAGTTTCTGGAGTACTACCATTGTTGCTAGTGCTAGCGTTGTTTGGGTTGGGATTTGTAACTGAACCTGACCTAAGATCAACCATTTTTCAAAAGCTTGAGATTGCAACCGAGAGATTAATCTCCCACTTTGGTCGCTAATCTGTAGATGGGGGAAAATGATTCGCTAGTTTTTAGGGAAGTGAAGATACGACCGTGCGGACGAGACTCGTCAACCAAGCAAACTGCTTAACCTCAAACAGATGCACTGCATGGTAGTGATTTGAGTTCAAGAGATCAATCTATAGGACTCTGGCCTAAACCAAGTCAATGGTGGTTCCAGAGTCAATTCGGTCACAAGGAGGGAGATGGGTTGATGTGTAGGAGGGAAGCTGAGAATTATGTGGGATCAATGATGATCAAGGATTGTGGATGTGTTGAAGGTTTCTATAAGTATATGAACTGTGTAAATAAGTTTCGATCGAGAGAATTATGTGTAGACAAATGTTATCCCTCAGTCATAAATTTTAAACTCATTTATATTGTCAGAATAGCGAACACCTTGATCCCACAGTAAGTGTGACGGTTTCTTGAGTGAAAGAGTAGGAAGTGGGGGATCGTGGTAAAATAATTTCCATGTCGTGTGGAGACTGGGTAGATTATATAGTCTTTCAAATCAGGGTTTGCAATTAATGTTAGCTTGCTAACAAAGCATTGAATATTCACCGTTAGATGAAAACTTGATTAGTGTCAAGCTAATATTTATCAACCGTTAGATCGAAAACATAGCTTGTTACACACACATGTAATGCATATTTCTAGGCTTGTGTAATCGTACCCAAACTTGTACATTAGTTGGTTCAACAATAGTCAACCAAATGGTTAGCCATATGATAACTTTCATATCAACCATATTCTTCTTCACCATAACTAGTTCAAATGACACAAATGAACTGGTTAGAGAGTTGTTCAATTGCTTAGATCTTTATGTACTACGCAAGCCACAATTGAAGCAAAAACGATTTGATTCACTCGAATCGGTTCATGAACTATATAGCCACGGTTTGCAATTGGATTCTTTAGTTTATAGAGATGAGTTCACAAACATCATTTTTAGACATAACCTACTCAAGTTTGCAAACTGGGTTCGCGGACTTAAGTTCCTGGAAGGAGTTCAAAAACTCCAGTAGCAATTCTCAGGTCGAGAACTTCCGCCAGTTCGCGGACTTGACTCACTCCACTTCCAGTTCTCTTGATCAACAAAGTTCGCAAAATTTGGTTCAACGAATAAGGACTTATACATATATGTGTTTCCACAACGATGCTTATATCCTCCAATGGTTATATTGTCTAAACTCTCATTCCAATCATTGAAACATTCTCAGAGGGAATTATATAGTTGTTATTCACAAACTATTTTTCGTCATAGAAATTTTCAAAATGATCGAAACTTAGCATGACTTCCGTCACTAGGTAAAGACGAACTTGGCTAAAGCGAAAGATTTACGAACACATATTCCGAGAAATAGATAAGCGATAATACTCAGCTCGAAATACCACATGTGTATAATCTTAGTCTATATAGTAATACGACTTTTGTCTCAAGATAGGAGATAGAGTAGTGATAGACACATTTTTGTGTCTGAATTGTCCTCAGTGTCTCTATTGTTAGTCTCGATTTTTGTACTAATTTTAGTGTTTTTATGTTTGTTTAGGTGTTATTGGAGAATTACACTTATGCGGAAAAAGTTGCTCGAAAAGTGTTTTTTTGGACCCCCCGGAGAAAAGTGATAAAGGCACCCTTATTTTGGATAACGGCACCCCCAGTGAGACAACTCCTATTCGCACCCCCGGTTTGGTTAGGGGGACACCACCTTCTTCATTCAAATTTTAAAAATGGCGGGAAAGCATTCAACAGAACTGGCAGAATTTTGGTTCGTGATTTAGAGGGGATCTTGTGTGATTCAATGGCTGAAATTGCTTGGGACAGCTTGACTAAGCTTAACAGGCGTGGTATAATCATTGGTTTGGATTGGAATTGGCTGGAGATTCACATTTGAGAAAATAGGGAGTCTCGGGTTTTTCTTCTTCTTCCCCGAGTTCAACAGAGGATGGCATGAGTTGTATGGTGTTCCGCTTGAGTTCGAAACGTGTTTAGAGCGTGTAAGAGTTAAATAAGGAGAGTTATATGTCAAGCAGACGCGTGAAGAACCTAAACAGGGAAATTATTCGCATGTTACTACCGTGAAGAATAATGAATTAATTGAAGATATTCTCGAAGTTTTATTGCCCCTGTAGAGTATAAAAGAAATTCTGGGATGTCATAGAAGAGGAGGGAGTGATTGGGGAGGCTACAGAGTAGAGAGAAATGCTGCAGAGAAATCAGCAGCAGCAGCAGCAGAAAAATAAGGAAGAACGCGAAGAACAGACTCCCAAAGACAGTCGTAAAAACACCGTCGTTCATGCATAAAATATAACAGTTTGTCTGCGACAGTTTTCAAATATAGTTTTTCTGTAACAGGGGCTTAAGTGTAACGGTCAGTTTGTAGCGGTCACCAATCGTTGCAAATTTCCGGTTTATATTATTTTCTCTTCTTTTCTTCATTGTAAGCACCATTTGAGCTATAAAAAAATATTTTGAGTGTGTCTACAATATGAGTAGCTAAACCCCTACACTGTGTCGACGGAGGAAGCCGAAATTCAACATGGGTAAAATTATTTAATTCTTTTTAAGACTTTTGCACTATTTTAAATTGATTTATGATTCGATAAAATTGGTTGTGATCCAATTAGATAGGTTATGCTTTGTTTAGATAATCTATGCTTAGGGGATACAATTAATGTTTTGAGGATCTACTTTGGCAAAATAAGAGTCCATGTTTTTATTTGTTGAGCAATAATTGTTACAAGAATTATTTTGTGAACCTTTTGTTGTGAGTTTGGCCAAATCCGGAGTCTCGGTCATCCCTTCATCTTGTGATAAATTTGTATATATTTATCTTCTATTTTAGTTTATTAAATCCTAAAATCAATCTCATCTAGTCCGAGTGAACGACAACCTTACTACCACTTTCTACAACACATCAATTTTTGGCGCCGCCGACGCGGACTTGTGTATAGATTTGTTTTTAGTTTTTATTTTTATTTTTATTATTTTTTGTTCTTGTTTACGGCTTTGGTATTTTTTTTTTATTCTTTTCAGATTTGGAGCAAAGCTACAAGGAAAGAAAAAGTGCTATAAAAGGAAAGTGAAGCCAAAGAAGGAAAGAAGAGAGAAAATCCAAAGGAGTAAAGAAGAATATTTTTGTATATAGTTAATTTATTTTTATTAGATATTCTTTTTATTTTTTTAGAAACTGTAAATAGGCTTTTAATTTTGTAATCTTTTATTTTTGGACATTTTTTTTTTTTTTTTTGGACTTTATTTTTGGGACATTCTTTTGGACATTATTTTTGAAACCCTAAGGAAGGGTTGGTTTAAATATAAACTGCACAGGGAAGGACGGTGATTACGATATCACCTCGGCCCCTCGGGTTCGTACATGACATAGGAGTCGTGGCCCGAGTCGACTTCAACGGTTCATCCCCCGTCTGGAACGGGAGGTAAGAATTCTAAACACCCGCGAATCCCCTGTCAGCGGGTTTACTGGATGATTTTGTATGCATATATGTTGAGGTATTGAATACGGCTGCTTTAATTTCCTAGTAAAGGGAAAGGACTGGCCATACAAGATAAAGGTTCGTATTTCATCACCGTTATCTTCTTTCCCGCCTTAGGAAAACATTACCAAACGCGAACCCAAGCTTAAAATATTGACTAGAACGAGACCGATAGGGTAACGAGCTTACTAGGAAAGTCATTCGAAAAATATTGGTTACTCTTTAAGCACACTTCGAAGTTCATGATGGTTTCTGTAAGTTAAATGCGTGACTGCGCCGCCTTGTAATGCGGTGAGGCCTTGGGTATCAAAGATCCAGCAACTTCCCTCGCCTCTATTCAATTTACATAAACTCGGATTGATTCAAGAGGGGTTTTCTTAAATTATAACGAATTCCCTTTCGAAGGATTAGAAGATGGTCTAGAACAATCTAAGTGGAGCTATCATGCTTTTTGTTTACTAAAAATCAGTAGGTTTGTTGTGGTCGAGTCAGCCTTGTTTGTGCTTGTGTAGAATTCCCTTGCAGTTAGGATGTCGAACTGGTATTACAATAGCCAATACAATGATTATCCGACTAATTTTCAAAATGGACATTTCAACTTTGACCATAGTATGAATAGTGGTTGGCATCATCCACCTTTTCAAGGTTATGGTTCGTACCATGATGAGCCCAATTACTATTCGCATACTTACCAGTCATATGAGCAAAATAATCCTTCTATTTCTCTAGAAGAGGCTTTCAAGAGTCATTCCTTATTTGTGAAGGAAACCTTAAATATTCCAGACGAGTCCCCAGAGCAGTCAACTAGAATATCTTTAGAAGAGACTCTTAAGCAATTTACTGAAAGTACAGATATGATTGTTGAAAAACCTGCTCGAAATAATCTTAATTTCCAATACGGTGTCTCCAATAATACCCTTGAAAATGAAGATAGTTATTTGCATAATAAATATGACGATGTTAGAATTGGTAACACTACTTTAGATGAGGTTCGATCATTTTCTTGTTATTATAATGATGATTATGATGAGGATACTATTGATGAAGAATAAAAAATATGTAGGCATAGTGATCAGGAATTTGTTACTCCGCCTGAGCTTTACCATGATAATATTTCTAGTTCAAATCCAAACAATTTTAATAATTATTCACTTATTCAAGAGGACGAGGATTTGACTAGAGATACCCCCGTTTTAGACGATGTAATATTTCCTTATGATTACGAAGCCGATAATAGTTTTGAGAAACGAGTTTATTCTGAGAATATTGTTTTAGAGTCTAGCGATTTAGAAACATTAGTCTTAGACAAAGAAGATGAACTCGTAGAGATGAGTGAGGATGTACCTGACTTAGAAGAATCAATTGACCATTTTCAAGAATCAGATGACCTTGAAATTAGGGAAGTTGTGACTAGTCTTTCTAGATACGCTGAAAACTCTAAGTTTGGGGGTGATTATCATTCTCCATGTTCCTTAACTCTTAGAAAGGTCCCTAACTTGGTACTTGACATATGTGTCTCAACCATTTTAAAAGATTATCTTCATATACTTTTTCCTGAACCTAGTTGTGTCCATAAAGAAGTTCAGTTGTTAGAAACCCATCCTCTGGCCGATGTGGTTAACCCAGGCTATGATACCATGATTGACTTTGTTTTCCCACCAAAAACCTTCCTTCCAATTGTGGGAACATATGAATTTCAGATATGTCAGTTATTAAGTTTTGATACTAAACCTAATTACTCTATGAGATCAGGGTCGACACATTTGCTTAAAAATGACCACTACTGTGGTCAGATGTGTAAGTCAAAACTGATTGACTTTGAGGATCCCCAATTATTCAGGTTAATGTTATGTGCTTCTAAGTTCTTATTTGAGTTTCTCCAGACTCTAGGACCTGAACATTCAGATCTAACTTTTAAGGAAATGCAACCTGTGATTTTTTTTTATCTAGACCCAGTTATATAACCTGAACCTGAACCTCAGCTATTTGTAGTTTTCTTAAATAGGAAACTAGACAAGGGTGTGCTTTATTTGCTAATTTTCTTGGGATGTTGTAGATTCCTTTTACTTGTGATAGCCCTATTTGGTTTTGATGATCCACAGTTATTCCGGCTATTACTTTATGATTCTATGAGGTGACTAATTCCATCCGATGTCTGGCTGAAGACTTTAAACTTAGCACTTCTTGGGAGGTAACCCAATATTCTTGCAACACGGTAATATCTTTCCTTACTCTTTTATTCAAGTGGTAACAGTTTCTCCTTGTTCACGCTTTTAATTTCATCTTTAGAACATTGAGGACAATGTTAGATTTAAGTTTTGGGGTATGGGAGAAACTTTTTAGTTGCAGTATAAATAAATAAACTCTAGAGCCTAGAAATTTATGTTTATTAAGGATGGCACTAACCAATCTAAGTGGATGGAAGCATTTTGGCTGTAGGAGTTGAGGAACCAATCTGATTATATGGAAACATCTAGAAGAGTCTATTCATAAAAGCACAGAGCTCAGGTGTTAGAAAAGAAAACATGGTAGTTTCGCCATATCCTCGTGATGGAAACATCGAAAGAATCCTGATCACTTCTTTTATTTTTATTTTTACCATTGCTAGGGTGAAATAGAGTGACTGAGATATATCAAAAAAAAAAAAAAAATTGAGACCAGACCACTAGACCAACTGGAATAAATACAATAAAGTCGACCACTGATACCCTTGTATATGGCAGCTGAGTTGACCTAGAGTTAGGATTATCGACCACTGGTTCCCTTGTATATGCCAGTGTGTTGATATTAGTCCAGACCAGTATCTCAGTCCATTAGGATAGGTTCACCCTAGCCAACATCATCCACATTTTTCTCCATTCTCTTAATCTATCCATGTGATTGGTTGACTCCGGTTTATGATGTCCAGAAACTATCTGAGTAGAGATGTGTCACTTTATATGAATTTTAGTATGCTTGAGTGCAAACTCGTGTACATCAATTGGAATTTCGCATCAGGGTGATTCCTCTTGTATTCAATAAGTATGCCAACCAAGGAGATTCTTTAGTGCCTTCCAAGGTTCTGCGTAGATAGCTAGGTTATGGAGCATAAAGGTTTTGTGGGTACACCTCTGGTAAACCCTCCGGAGACAACACTCCGCCACTAGGGCCACCTAGCGGTTTAACGGCTTGCTGCATGTGCTAAGTGTAGTCACTTTATTTTCTAGATTAGATTTGCTCGAGGACTAGCAAATAATAAGTTTGGGGGTATTTGATAGACACATTTTTGTGTCTAAATTGTCCTCAGTGTCTCTATTGTTAGTCTCGATTTTTGTACTAATTTTGGTGTTTTTATGTTTGTTTAGGTGTTATTGGAGAATTACACTTATGAGGAAAAAGTTGCTCGAAAAGTGTTTTTTGGACCCCCGGAGAAAAGTGATAAAGGCACCCTTATTTTAGATAAGGGCACCCCCAGTGAGACAACTGCTATTTGTACCCCCGGTTTGGTTAGGGGGACACCACCTTCTTCATTCAAATTTCAAAAATGGCGGGAAAACATTCAACAGAACTGGCAGAATTTTGGTTCGTGATTTGGAGGGGCTCTTGTGTGATTCAATATGGATGAAATTGCTTGGGACAGCTTGACTAAGCTTAACAGGCGTGGTATAATCATTGGTTTGGATTAGAATTGGCTAGAGATTCACATTTGAGAAAACATGGAGTCTCGGGTTTTTCTTCTTCTTCCCCGAGTTCAACAGAGGATGGCACGAGTTGTATGGTGTTCCGCTTGAGTTCGAAACGTGTTTAGAGCGTGTAAGAGTTAAATAAGGAGAGTTATATGTCAAGCAGACACGTGAAGAACCTAAACAGGGAAATTATTCGCATGTTACTGCCGTGAAGAATAATGAATTAATTGAAGATATTCTCGAAGTTTTATTCCCCCTGTCGAGTATAAAAAAAGTTATGGGATGTCAGTTTAGCTTTAGCTATTATAGCTTGGCTAACACAATGTATGGTGTTCAACAGAGGATGGCACGAGTTGTATGGTGTTCCGCTTGAGTTCGAAACGTGTTTAGAGCGTGTAAGAGTTAAATAAGGAGAGTTATATGTCAAGCATACGCGTGAATAATCTAAACAGGGAAATTATTCGCATGTTACTGCCATGAAGAATAATGAATTAATTGAAGATATTCTCGAAGTTTTATTGCCCTTGTCGAGTATAAAAAAAGTTATGGGATGTCAGTTTAGCTTTAGCTATTATAGCTTGGCTAACACAATGTATAGATATAGCTGGCACATGCCTATCCCAGAGAGGAATGTCTTCTAAAAAGCATCTTAGGCACTCGGCCCCCTCTCGTGCTTTATCTAACGCAATACTCTCAGATTCCATACAGAATTGAGTAAAAATATGTCTGTTTGGAAATCTTCCAAAAACAAACCCTCGTGCTAGAGTGAAAACATATCCACTCGTAGACTTGGACTTCTCTGAGTTAACTATTCAGTTTGCATCACAAAGTCCCTCAAGAACATCAAGATACCTTTCATAAATCAAAAATGTAATAGAGTATTTTAGGTACCATAATACTCTACTAAGTACATCCAAATGCTCTTGCTCTGGACTACAAGTATATCTACTTAACTTACTCACAATATAGGCAATGTGTGGACTCTTACAGTTCATTGAATTCATCAGACATCCTATAACTCTTGAGTATTCAAGTTAAGATACTCCATTACCCTTATTTTTCTCGAGTCTACAAGAAGAATCGTATGAAGTACAAGCAGGCTTACAATCAGACTGATTGTATCTCTTAAGCACAAATTCAACATAATGAGAATGACTAAGACTACAAATGTTTGATTATCTTTTAATCCTCATCCCTAAGATTATATCGAAAGGGCCTAAGTCTTTCAAGTCAACGTTCTCATTCATCGCAAGTTTTTAGTGGAATTAATCACATCTATGGTTGTATCAAGTATAAGCATATCTTCAACATACAAGCATACAATCACACAGGCATCCTTAACAAGTTACTTGTAAATATACTTGTTATATTCATTAACTTAAATCCATTATACTCATTATCACATGATCAAATTTTCCTTGTCACTGTTTATGTGCTTATTTGAAAACCATACAAAGATTTGCTCAACTTACCAACTTTGTCTTCACGACCTTTTACTACAAAGTCCTTAAGTTGGTCTATGTAACTTTCTTTATCTAATTCACAGTTTTAGAAAAAGCTGTCTTAACATCAATCTGATGTATCTCTCAGTATAGCAACAAAAGAAATTAGCATCTCAACGGAAGTAATTCTCGTCATAAGTGAATAAGAATCAAAGAAATCTACACCTTATTTTAGTTTATAGCCTTTAGCTACCAACCTAGCCTTATAAGTTCCACAGTTTCATCTACCTTACGTTTCCTCCTAAAGAACCATTTACACTCTATGGTCTTATTCCCTGGAGGTAAACCAGAAAGCTCCCAAGTCTGGTTCTGGCGGACTAAGTCCATTTCACAAAATGAAGCTTCTTACCAGAATGGGGTGAAAAATAGTAAATGTTATGACTTCTTTATGAGTCTGGAGCTCAGACAAAGCTAGGCGTATTATGAAGTCAGATCTATAAGAAGTCTCAGATCTAATCCTTTTACTTCTCCTAGGATCAACTCTACTCCATCTTTCTTTGAAGGTAAATTTTGACTAGTTGAAAAGACATCTAGGGGATCAACAACAAATCTTAAGAATAGACAGGTTTCATAAAAAACATGTTCAAAAAACTCATCATCCCTAGACTTCATAAAAATATTCACACAAATGTCAGAATAATAAAAACCCACAACCAAAATACTATATGCAGCAGGGTACTCAGTATACCTTATCTAAACACCCCCACACTTAGACGTATGCAAAAGAAGGTTGTCTAACTTTCCATAATCATATGGAGTTTTATCTGATCCTTTAAAGGTACTCTATTCAGGATATAACAGTTTTAGAAAACGGCCTTCCCCCACAAGTTGGCGGTTTAATCCTGAACTATTCAACATGGCATATAACATCTCCTTAACGGTTCTTTCTTTATGTTTAACTATACCAATAGACTATGGTGAATAAGAATTTTGATCTTACCAAAATGCCATTTTAAAAGTAAAATTCTCTTTAAGAATTTCATACTTGCTATCACGTCCAGACCTAACCTTTTTAATGGTAACACCCGATTGGTTTTCAACTTCAACTTTATACATCTTATGGATTCTAAGGCACCATTCTTATCCCTAAGAAAGTATATATGACAATACCACGTATGGTCATCTACATAAGTTACAAACCAATTTTTACCACCTTAAAAAACAAGTCAATTAGGTCTAACGGGATTAAATTTGTTAAAAGATTTTAAAGCAAATTTGGATACTTCACAAGTTTCACTTTTGTGTTCAAAACCAAACTAAATTTGGGTTCATCTGCTGCGCTAGCCAGTTAATGCATTGACTTATAAACTAATGGTTCTAAGTCTACCATGCAAACATTCAAAAACACACAAAAAGAAAGCATAAGAACCAACTATGTTCATTTTATCAGATTTTTCTGTTAAGCTTATATAGACCCTAAGTCTTATACCCTTGCCTAAAAAATCAATGCCCTTGGTTTCAACAATTTTTACAGATTTAATTAAAAATTTAAATCTTAAACATCTACAATAAGAAACAAGATTCTTACATATGCCCGGAATATGGAAACTCCATTCAGTGTGAGAGTCTTTTACAGATATGAGATTCTGCTTGACCTTTCCCTTTATGCAACCTTTAATTTGTTGCAAATGAGTTACTCATATAGAGTCACTCGACATCCCCTATCCTATGATAGGAGGTGAACAAGTCTCTGATTCAACAAACATGCTTAATGGCTCGAGAGTCCACCCAAGTTTCTCACATTGGTTATTATAATAACTTCCGACATCATGCCACTGAACTCGTTCTAGATTGTTTCAACTGAATTAGCATTCACTTTCTATTTATTAAGGTTTTTATGTTGTCTACAAATTATTGCCGTGTGGCCAGGAATTTTACAAGCATAACAATCACCCTTAATTAAAGTAATGCCAAATTTATTTTTACGAAACATACCTTTCTTATGAAGACTACGCTTAGAGTTGTGTTTGATATTCTTGCCTTTGTCATCTTTGGAAGACTTGTGTTCATCCACATGCGCCTGGTAGCCATGTCCCTTTTTTAACTTCATGTCACAATCTTCGTTTATACTCTGACTACGGACAAGGTAATTTCCCAATCACCTAATACACCACATCTCACAAACCTTAGTTCCGAATCGAAAAATAAAATATGAGTTTTGAAGATAACATCTAGATATACAAACTTCGTTTGAATCACCATTTTAAAAAACTCTTGGTTACCCTAAAAAACCCAATTTAGTCAACAACAAAATTCTTCTCGTCAGAATTTTTCAGGAACGTTTCTCTGTTTTGTAAAATATCAAACAAATACTTTTACAACTCCAAAAATTCTGAAATTTTGTGAGGGTTAATGTCAATAAGTCTACTACAGCAGGTTAAAAGGGTTCATCGAAATTCTTAATAGGTTGAGAGATAAATTCGAAACTCTACAGCTGACCCAAAAAATTATTTACTGTTTTTCACTCCACAAATAACATCCATGATTGTTGAGCGTAATAATTAAAACAAGGAACAATCAAATAAACAAAAGTTATTGATACTTATCTCCTTTATAATGGCAGTGATCGGTTTGAAAAAACGGATACGTTCCCCAGAAAATTTTGTAAACCCATCAACATCGTTCTTACCCATTGTTACAGACAAAAATGAATCTATCGTGTTAAGATTGTTGCAACTGTAACAATAAAATACTCAAAAAAATGATGTTAGTAACAAATTTTTGAAAAAGATTAAATAAACACTTAATGAAAAACAACAAAAAGAGGAAAGAGCCACGTGTTCAACACGCTGTCCTTAACACGATAGTTCACCGGTACGCCTCAAGATGAGTGATGCCTATATCCCGTGGTGAAGTCGTATCCAGGATAAAACTGCCCGTTGCAAATACTATAAGCACTATGATACTTGCCCACTCTTACGAACTCAACATCAATGGCACGGAATATCAAAACCACATAGAGGGAGACAAACAAAAAGAAGAAGGAGAGTTATTTCTTCTGGACACATTTTTAGAATGAAATAATTCAAGTTCTCATATTTTTTTTGGAAAAAGGGAGAGGTGCAATAATGATAATTGATTCTCAAATCAATTCCTTGCATGAAGCTAGGAATTAAACATAAAAACGGAAATAAAACAACCAATTCAATTTAGTCTTTAAATCAAATAAAGTTCTAAAACCAAAAGAAAATTTAAATCAATTAAATCCATCATTACTGCATAAAAGTTTTTGGTAAGTAGAATATATTACCCTGGTCAGACGACCCCCACATTAAGACAAGATTTAATTTGAGTTTAAATTTGTTTAGGAAATAATTCAAAAGTATTTTTGTCAAAAAGATATGTCTTGGTTGACCAACATGCCCGAGAGCCCTATGCCCACGACCTAGTGAAAACAAATATATTTTGTCTTACCCGTTCCACCCACATTGTTTTACTAACTATCCATAATGAATTAGTTAAATAGTGGAACTCCTCTTTAGTTATACCCTGTGTGGGACTAAAGGTCATATTTCATTCACTCACATGAAAATGAGCAAGTACCCTTAGAGACTTAAAGGTCCTAAATTCCAATCTCACCAAGACTATAAGACCAACAATAAAACTCATTTTCTCCAACAAATTCTTAGTTTAAAAGAAATAAACAAGCAATCAAGGTCAAGAGTTCCTGTCATTTTTTTCCTTTTCAAAAGAAAAATGCTGGTCAGTTAAATGTGGGATCTGGTCATTAACCAAAGAGCCATTCCAATTTTCAAAATAAAGAATAATTTTCGAAGACTAAAATGAATGTGAGATTACATTAGATTAGGTTGAAGTTGATTAGATTAAGATTAGAATAAAGATGGTAATGTGAACCATGAGGGGCTAGCCCAATTGGCCAGGAGCCTGACTATCAAGTAAGAGGTCAGCGGTTCGAGTCTCCGCTCAAACATAAATAAAAAAAACTAACATTAACAAGGGTTTAACTTCAATGGGCCAAGTTTACTTAGTGGGGAGTAAGCCGGTAGCTACCCTGCTAAGGGGGAGGCAGGACGGGCCAATACCGAGTATAAAAAAAAAAAAAAAAAAAGATGGTGATGTGTGAATGTGCCAATGTAGTAGAAGAGTGGGGGAGGTTAGAGTTAAAGAGAGAAACGTGCATCTCTACCTCACCTATGCACATCAGCTTTACCCTTTTCCGTGCTTTGTTTTGATACGTGAAAATGAATAATGATGATGGAAAAGAGGAGAAGAAGTGAATCAAAAATCACTTCATCTAATAATAATAATAATGCAAAAAAGTGTTTTTGTTGTCTTTCCATAATTCCATGACGAGGAGGTTAATATAGGATGATGCTACACCTACCGGGGCTGTGCATCGGGAAAATCCCGCGTCTCACAGCCCCGCCAAAGCAAAGCAGGGGGTGGGGTCAATGGGTGGGCCCCACCTTTTTTTCCTTCTTCACGCATTAGGATCCTCGGGATTTCAGCCTCGGTGGATCAAGCATTATCGGTTAATATATCACATGGGAGGTGGCATCTTCTACCACTTTTGTACTATTCCCATTTTTAGGATATTGGTATCGTAAAAGAAAACAAAACTAAAGGCAAACTGAATAAGGGTATATATTATTGCCTTTGATGATTTCTGTTTTTGGTTTTCATGTGTGGGGGAAGGAGATACGGTGCTGAGTGCTGAGTGCTCGCCAGAAATAAAAAACAAAGTAAAAGAGTGTGGGGTTCCCTCAAATGGTGCTCCCCACTTTAGGTATTCTTGGAGAGCAACATTATTGTTATGATGATGCTGCAACCCCCTCATAAATCTATCTTGGTTTTGGGATTTAGTGTCTTGGAAGAGTCCTAGTGGGACTTTAATACTACATGGGGACACCAAATATATATTATTATTACGGTGGCCAAAAATTTTCCCAACTGATTAATGAGCTAAAAAGCCTGAAGAGGAGACTACAGTAAGAAGACAACAACAATCTAATGCCATGTTGCTTTACAGTTCTGCAACCTGTTGCAGCATCATTATCACCACTGTGGTGGCATATATAATAGTAATGGAAGAAGAAAATCGAATGGCATCAATTTAGTGAAATGATGCAGAGATAGGGAGGAGACTTTCGGCTTCTTCCCACGCAAAGTGTTAAAAGATGAAAACCATAATGTTTTTGTAGCTACCTACTGTGGGGGTAGATAGGGAGTGTGTCAGCAATAGACGGTAATTATATTGCGATGTATTTTGTCGGAGGTTTGTTCATTTACTACTAGAAACAAACGAATGCAAGCAAAGAAACAGAAATATTTGTCTTACTTTTTATTTTTGATTGACATGTAGCTGCATTTATTTGTTGATAATTGGCACCAACGGGGCCCTTAATTTTGATATTCATCAAGAACCCAGAATCCAACTTAATTACCCATGCTCCCACCATGCATGTTCATCGACTTTCATTGACAGAGCTAAAGCTACAGAAATGGCCCAATAATAAGTGCGTACCCCACTGCATGTAAACTAATTTGATGAAGCGAATAGCAAGAGCCAGAGGAGGAGATTATCATTTAACATTGTGGCTGTAGGGAATCGGGGACCAACTGGAAAAAGAAGTGTCTTGTCACCCTAAAATAACATGAACATGTGATCAAACGATTTACAGACATATATCATTTTTAGGGATTGGCCTATACAGTCTATATATACAGATTGAGAAGTATCTAGTTAATGATGAGCTATAGGCTAATGTAATTAAGAGACTTTATGTTCACAGGCCCAAAGTTAGCATCGTTATTTTGGGGACCCTCCTTTTTTTGGGGACCATGTTGTTTTAAAAGCACCCGACCATACAATATTCAGGGCTGTCCTAAAAAATTGTGAGATTACTAATTTTCTTTTTATCCTAATTGCAATTAACTCTAACCTAATAACCGTAATTAACTTAAACTAATACATAAATGATTTTTTAACCTAAAAACAAAAAGAAAAAAACTGTTTGTTTTCCTCTCCTACCTCCTGTTCTCCTCTTCTTCCCCATTTCAACATCGTTTTCATCGATTAATCGTCGATTCATAAAATTTTCATCATCGATTAATCAATCGAGTATAAGAATGGTGCTTCGAAAGCAAGCTAAGCGAGTTGCAGGATAAGGTCCCACACTAGGACATCTAGCAAATCAGATTAGTTCGTTGGAAATTGACAAAGAAGTGGAACCGGAAGGTGAATTGGAGATTCAACCCGAAGTGGTGATGGGAAAGATCCGCAGGTATTTATAACCAAACCCATTAGTTTTAATTTGATTTTGATTCGTTTAATTGAATAGAAATCATCAAAATAGGGTTCGAATGTAAGTAACATTGTTGGGTTCGGTTAGGAGTCGTAACACAAAAACCATGGTTTGTTAACCGAACTGCGTGGAACGAAGAACACGAAGAACAGTTCGGTTGAATAGGAATTAATACTGTGTAACCGAACTTGTAGTTCGGTAGTTTCGCATATTTTTCGAAAATAATCTCCTAACCGAACTTCGTGGAACGAAGAACAGTTCGGTTGCATATGAATTAACACTATGTTACCGAACTTGTAGTTCGGTTGTTTCACATATTTTTCGAAAACAAACTCCTAACCGAACTCTTCACATTTTCCAAAATGAAAATTATTTCCCTTGCAACCGAACTCTCCTCATTTAGTCAGTATTTTGAGTTCTGAGTTAACCGAACTTTGTCAAATAATTTCGGTTAGTTCGCACAATGTTTAAAACCTATTTCGTAACCGAACTCAAAACATTACAAACAAAAAAAAAAAAAAATGTAACCGATTGCTCTTATTTTCCCACTATGTTGAATTCTCATTAACCGAACTCTATGAACTGTGTTCGGTTGGTTCGCAATTTTTTGTTTAGCCAACTACTAACCGAACTCATTGCTAATTGCATACATGTTGAGTTCGGTTTGTTCGCAAGAAAAAGGACAAACCGAACTCTTCCGTAATTTCATATAATTTTGAGTTCGGTTGGTTCGCAAAATAGCTGTACCAACCGAACTCTACCCTGTAACATAATTCTGATTTATTCAATAATTTATTGGTGAAGCTAATATGTTTTGTTTTCTTGGAATAGGGCAGAGGAACAAAATCAAACAAACCTTCACTAGAAGAACTTAGAACTCCCACTCCTCGAGGCAAAAAACACTTAGGTTTCAATAAGCGTGGAACCAAATATGTTAAGCATGGAGGTGGTTCATCACAGGATGTTGTCATCCAAGATGATGTAAATAGAGATAATGTTGACAATGTAATCCAACAAGTTCATCAAGAGATTGTGGAAGAGATGGGTACTGAAGAACATAATCAAGGTGGAGAAGAGGAACCACCCGAAGAAGGAGTAAATGGTGATGAAGAGGAACAAGGAGATGACAGTGAAGAAGATGGAGATAATGAAGATGATGAATCAGAGGAGGAAGAGGATGAAGAGGAAGACGAACAATTAGAAATAGTTAAAAAACCTAGAAAGACGCCTAAAAAGCCTTGTGCTAGATATGCATACATTCCTGATGATAATTTGTGTTTGCCGCCAAAGAACCCAACTCATGGTACTCCAGGAGATGGAGGGGAGGTATTGATTGGCTACAAAAACTCATGGGCTGCCAAGATTTATGCTACAAAGGTATTGAATCTTATACATGAATATTTCGTTGTCATTTTTTTTTTAAGATATGATGTTGTATTTATTAGTATATAAGATATGATGTTGTATTTGTAGGATCATAATAATGATGTTCGTGTTTTGAAACGTCAAAAGAACAAGAAATGTGATATAACGGATGAGTGTGATGAGGTCAGGTTGGCCGTATTTGATTGTGTGCTATGGTACGCGATACAACATGTGCACCAACAATTTGATGCTGTAACTGTTTTCGCATTTTTCGAGAGGGTTTATCCTGAGACGGATACCTTTCATATACCGTTTGGCGAGATGGAAATAACTCCGGATGATTGTTTTCGAATCACATGCCTACCAATCGAAGGAACAAGTGTTCGAGATGGGTACGATCCCTCCATGAGTTATGAGCGTCTTGAAAAGTTGGTGGAGAGGTGTCTAGGATGGAGCACTGACAAGGCATATTGTGAGTTTAGACGAGCTGCAAAAGAGACTGATGAAGGTGATGAGTATAATGAGTTCAACCCAGACCGGTCTTACAAGAAGAAGTTGAAAAAAATCAAGTTGAAAGTCTTGTTACAGGAGTTCGGAGGGACGAAAGATTTGGTTGCCAACGGAAAGTTGGTCATGACAGAGGAGAAGATTAAACACCATGTGACTGCTTATTTGTTATATCAACTAGGAACCATTTTCTTCCCCGACACTTCAGGTCACGTGGTAAATTCCCATTACCTCCATCTATTGGACCCACTTAATGAGGTGAACAACTATTCTTGGGGAATTGCGGTTCTATCGTTCGTCTAAGCGGAGCTCAGAAAAGATTCGAGGCTTAAGTGTCTATATTTTGGAGGCTTATACACCCTTGTTCAGGTACCCCGTTAAATTATCCTTTGTGTTTTCCAAGATATATTTGCTAAGTGAATGAATGTATATTTTTACTAATGAATACATATTTACTAATCACATTTGTGGTTTCTTCTCATAGGTTTGGGTGTACGACCACTTCCCAAAACTGAAATTGTCTTATGCTCACACTCCTTGGCCTTATGGGCAGTCTACAGATGGTAAATATAAATTTTTGGACTCCCAATCTAAGGGTAAGAAAAAGAAGTTGTTGAGGTTGAGAGAGAAATTGGATAATGCAACGCTTGGAGATGTGGTTTTCCATCCATACAAGCTTCAATCAGATGAAAAAGAGGAAGATGTTGAGCATGTTGATTTTTCACCTATTTCGGGTTATAATGGCCCGTTGTTTTATCCTGGCGGTTATACAATGCATAATCCTCGAATAGTAATGAGACAATTATCTTGTGTCCAAAGTGTCCCAGCAGAGGAAAAATTCAACTTCAAGGTGAAGAAGCGGGGAACTAAGAACACCGAAAAGAATTTTGTTCCAAAATACGATCCTGCTCCATCAGTGGATCAATGGAAAAACTCTGAGGATTATCATATTCCAGCTGAAGAGTTAGAAGATTGTTATGGTGAGCCAAATGTTGCTGAAGAGGGGTATCTGGAATGATATGAAATTTTTTCTCATCCTCGTGTAATAAACACACAACAACAAGCCCGTGCTTAGAAAGCAAAATCGAAGGCAGTGGAAAAAGAGGCCCAGAAAATTATGAAGCATACCCCTACCTGTGGTGATGAGGCTTTGATCTTACGGAATTTGGCGGTAAGATATTTACTCTTGTTTTTCCTTTTCATAATGTTATAAAATGTTGAAGCATACCTAATTTTTACTCTTATTTTTGCTTTTACAGATATAGAAAATTTATACTTGTTTATGATTTTCATTGAAAAAAGGTGAAGTCAAGTGCTAAATTTTTGAAGAAAATGATGTCAAAAATCCGTAGTGGAGAGCCGATGAACAATACTGAACAAATGGAACTCTACAACCAATGGACAAATGTTTTTTCACCCAACACCGCTGATCAAAGCCAGAACATGCCAATGAAGAGGGGTCGATGAGAAGGGGAAGGTTCAAGTCGGATGTTTGAACAACAAAGCAGTGGAGATGACACTCCTAGTGATGAAGGACCAGCTAAAGCTCCTAAACGCAAGGGTATAAAAGTGTCATGTAGTGGTCGTCGTGAATGAGTGATTGCAAGAATTAGTAATTTGTTTTTTTTTTTATGTTTGGAAGACCTTTTTATTCCGGATTTGGTAGTTTATTCTCTTATGTTTGGAATACCTCTTTATTGCGGATATGATAGTTTGTTTTCTTAGTTATGTGGATTAGTAAACGAATTTCATGTTTTTGTTTTTAATTTTTGTCTAAGTTCGGTAACATAGTATAAAGATCGTAAGGGACCGAACTTTTTATTTGTTTGAGTTCGGTTTGATCGCAATTTTTAAATACAACCGAACTCAACACTATCAAAAAAATGGGAAGTTTCAGAGTTACATTCGGTTACATAGTATAAAACAGAGTAACCGAACTTTTTTTTTTGTGTTTGAGTTCAGTTTGTTCGCAATTTCAAAACACCACCTAACTCAACACTACCAAAAAATGTGAAGTTTCAGAGTTACATTCGGTGACATAGCGTAAATCTGCAGTTAACCGAACTAGTGTGTTCGGTTACCTGAGAAAACATATTTATCAACCGAACCCTTGGCTTCGAAAAAAAAGTGTTGTTCGGTTACCTGCACAAATTTACCAGGTAACCGAATGAAACTATTGAACTTCAAAAATTTTGTTAGAGTGTGGAGTTCGGTTATATACAAAAAATTTACTAACCGAAAATAATTGTTGACCAAACATTGTACTTTATCTGACTCAAGAAATGGCTATTTTTAAGTCCGTTATACACCCCAATGCTATATATATGGGCCTAATGCTTCATTTTTTGTTATTACGTTTCATAAAAATGGCATTTTCTAGTCATAAATTTACTTTAGAAGAATATATTTCTATTTGTAGAAACTTCGTACTGTGCTTTCCAAAGAGTGGTGAAGAACAAAGAATGCATGGTCGGTTGAGTAATAGTTTTTGAGGGAAAATTCATGAGAAATTCTGCGATGACACAGGTAACCCTCATAACCGAGAACAACTATCTTTGTTCTTTCTATTTGAAAATATTCGAGTAAGAGTTGTGGATTTTTTGATTTTGTATCGGAGAGTTGTGAGGAATCGACCGAGGGGTGAAACATACGAGGAAATCGTTTTAATGTCAAAGAATGAATGGCGAAGATGAAAAATAAAGGATTTCAAATATGAAGATCATTTCCGCATCCTTAGAGACTTTTTCATAATGTGTTTTGGATATTAAGTCTTTAGTAATTTTATTTCGGCAATGTCCTATAATTTCATTTCCAAACCGAACTAATGTTGTCATGTAATAGTTCGGTAATGTCATTTAATGTTATATCTTAACCGAACTTATATTTTTTGCTTTGCAAACCACAGAAAAAGAAATACCAAATGACTCTTAATAAAGACCAAATACCAAAAAACACAATCTTTCATTGTTATGTTGATTTTCAAAGCATACTTAGAACCAAAAAACACCATTTAACTAAAGGTACAATTAATCATCCGCAAGGGAAATACAACCTCGGTGTATAATTGTTTCCGATTCCTTCAAAGATTTCCACATTTCCATGTTATGTTCATACATAACGCACCAACCCAACATTTTGTCGGGGTTAAATTCATTCCAATAAGAGTATGGGCATATCGGAGGCAATGGAAAATTGTCTTATAATCGGAGGCCTATAAAATGGTTGTAGTTAATCAACGCAATCACCACTCTCCTACGTCTTAGTTGCTCGACACATATTGTTTTTTTCGTAATGTATGTGAAACTACCACATTTTGAGAACAAGTGAACCACGCAATTGAATGCTTCGGCTATTAAGTGCCCACATATCGGGATGCTCATCCAATGATCCCTTGTGATTGGATTTCCCCTGTGGAGACGTTTTTGATAGCTAAAAAACTGCACATTGAGACTAGCATCCCCATCAGACAACATTATCTTGTAAAAATACGGTTTCTCCCTTATCTTCGTCAACAACCTTTGACGGACATAAGTGATTTGATTATCATTATATAGCTTGGCACCTTGAGTGAAAGGCCCTAGTTTTTGTACCACAACGTGGAAACCGAAATTACCATCTGCAGGGACGTCATTCGTGGTTATGACGTAATCTCTAATGTAAGGAGGTAGCTCTTCCAGGAACCTTTTCTCAACAGGAGGGGAAGTCATATCAATTGGAATTGTTTGAGACTGTAACATCGGTCCTTTTTTCTTCATATCCCTTTCACTTGTCTCGCCCTTTTCAACAATATTCCTAGCCCTTTTCTTACAATCTTATTGGTACTTAGCCGTGGAATGCTCATGCTGCGAAGGATCTCTAGTAAAAGGGGTCATTTCACTTTTCCTCTAACCCAACACCTTTGCATATTCTCTGACTTTTTTTTTGTTTCTTTGGTTGTTGGCCTACCTTTGGCCTTGCTTTTATTCGGTTCTTGCATATTTTCCGAAGTGTGCGGATAAACGATTGGCCGCATGTCATCCCAAAAGATTTGCCTTTCGAAATTGTTCATGTTTCGGTACCTCTCAATAATGACTCTGCCCATTTAATTGTCACCAAACTCTTTTCCGGCATCACCCTTTGGAGGAGGAACAAAACTTAAGTGTTTCCAATGTGGATGTATATCGCTTAAATGGATTATGCCATGTTCATACTTAGCTATCATGTGGCGACAAGGGAGCCCCATAGACTTCATCATGTTGTAAACACACACCTCTTCCGGCTTGGTTCCCCATATACGGATCAAATTCACCTCAACCAATAACCTCTTAATGCAAGCATGCGAAACATTATATTGGAGTCCCTTGAAAAACCGAAGGTCCTCCATTTTCACGATGTTACCACATTTGTCTACAATCTTTTTGTACTTCATGATGCGGCTTTTTTGAAACTTCTCTTTAATTTTATCAATCTTGCGGTTGAAGTAAACCTCCATAGCGTTAAACACAACCACAAAATTATCAACACATCCAAAGAGATTTTTCTTCAACCGGTGGTGAGCCGATTCTACCAAACTTGTCGCTTGATTCCAAAAGTGTTTATGGTGGTTGGTACAAGCATAAACAAAGCGCTCTTTATGCGGTTCCAACCATTGCTCGACCACATACGTTACAATATCATCAGGATATTCGGGGCTAGACCAATGCTCAATAAATTCGGCAAGATTTAGATTATACTCTTCTTCGGTGAGAGACCAAGTCAAAGCATCCCATTCCCCGGAGAAAGCAACCCATTTAGCATGATTTATGGGGTATTGTTCATCGAATGCCTCTTTTGCATCCGCTTTTTCATCTTCCGGTAGCTTACTAATCTCTTCGAATGCTTTCCTCTTAGGTGGAAAAATTTGAGTCTTGCACCTATTCATCACATTGCACCATATATGAAATGTACAAAGCATATTATGTGCCAATGGGAAGACTCTCTCTATTGCATTCATCAATGATACTTGATTGTCCGTCACTATAACCCCGGGGATGTCATCATCTCGGTAGATCGCCTTCAATTGTTGTAGCTCCCACCTATAACTTGGTTCTTGCTTGTCCTTTAGAAAACAAAAAGCAATGGTAAAAGGTGACTTGGTCGACGTACGACCAACAATGTCCAACAATGGCATCTCGTATTTGTTTGTCTTGTAAGTGCAATCCATTATAAGAACTTCATGGAAGCATTGATCCAGTTGAACACTCTTCGGATGAGCAATGAAGAGATGAGTTATTTCTTCACCCGCACCTACCTTCTTTTGAACCGTGCAGCCTTTCTCTTCAGCCAACAAAAATAATCGTTGCATGACTTTTCTATCCTTCCATTCATTCTTTTTAATTGTCTCAATTGCATTGTAAATAGTGGATGGAGATGATACGTTATCCTTGTTATCATCCTTTAATAAGCGAAGCATACCAAGTGGTGAAATACGCAATCTCCTATATTTATCTATTTTCTTCTTTTTTTGAGGAGTGAGCCTTGCGGCCATTGCATGTCCTTCAAGATCCTCCGGACGAGGGTGGTTGTGATTACCTACCACCTTATCCATCGATAGAACCCATCCTTTCCTTTGTTTTGAGTAACTAAAAACTATCTTGAACGGACATTTAATTTTCTTTGAGCACGCTGTGTTCTTCCTCGTCGTCTTTCCTTTATACTCATACCCCTTCCTCTTGTGGCTAGCATCCGGATCTCCACTTCTCTCGCAAACCATTTCAAGACAAGTTTTGCTTTCTTTTCCATTCAAAACTAATACGCACATGGCTCTCTTGGCATGCTCTCTAGCCCAATTCTTCGCATCAATAGGTTGATCAAATACCAAATCATGATCATAGTGATGGGATGTATCTTCGTACAACATACCAACTGGAGAAGGTTGATCATCCATTGGTATAGGTTGGAATTCAATCTACAAGAAATGGAACAACATCAATTGCAATCACAAACAAGTTCGGTAAGACAATAATTTTATCGTGTAAACCGAACTCCTGGTTCGGTGAAAAAATCAAGACGACATGTAACCGAACATATAATGTATACGAAGTTCGGTTACAATTTATTTTACCTAGGTCACCGAATATAACTATGTAACTATTTATTTTTTTTGGTTTGATAAGTTCGGTTAGTTACGCTCTTGGGATCAAGTTTGCGAAACAACCGAACCTATTACACTTAGACTACTCTTATATTTTGTACAGTTCGGTTAGATAGTGGCTTCACATTAAGTGTGCGAACAAACCGAACTTTGTATGCTAAGTTAAATCTTAGTTTTACGTCAAGTTCGGTTGGTTAATAGTTGCGAATCAACCGAACTTTGTACATTAAGTTAAATCTGAAATTTACATTAAGTTCAGTTACTTCGTTGATTTCTAACCAACCGAACGTTTTGCACAAAGTAAAATCTTATTTACCTAAAGTTCAATTAGTTCATTGGTTGCGAAACAACCGAACATTACTCTGGAATCCATCAAACTTCCATTAATACAGAGTTCGGTTACCTTCGTGTTTATCTAAAGTAACCGAACTACACTTCCAGATGAGTTCGGTTAGCTTTTCTTCACCTTTCATAACCGAACTACTTAAAAAAATTACGTTTGGTTTGAAAATTTGCAGCAACTCAACCAACATTAGCTAAGTTTGGAGCATACCTGGATACCAAAATGCTCTTCCTCCGGTTGTGGTTGATAAAATCCATCATTTTCATCTTGAGATTGAGTTTGGGGAAGAATACATTCACCATCTAACAAATAATTCATATCTGGATCATTGTGAACATTAACAAATACTCTAGGAGATGATGGAGATGAAGAATCTGATGAGCTTTCATCACTTGAATTACCTAAGTTAGTGAATTGGATTTTATTTTTTATTTTCCATGGTTTTTTTCCTTCTTCTTCTTTAACTTTACTCTCTACAAAATTCAATTTATTTTTTAATAACTCATCATTTAATCTAATCTTACTAATCGGTTTTTTCTTAATCATTTCAATAATGATTTCACTAATCAAAACCAAAAAATAATTAAAAGGGTAGTTTAGGTATTACAAAAAAAATTGGATAAGGGCACCCCTACTCAAAATGAGACCATGGTCCCCCCAAAATAACCATGGTCCCCAAAATAACGTTCATTCTTAATGTCTATCTCACTACACAATTTTGATAATGATTAGGTCACATGTGGGTAGCAGGAAGCTCATCCCCCGCAGTGTCCTGTAAGGCCTATTCCTATGGACATGTCAAAAAAATGGCGTTTGACATATCAGGTGGCATGGAAAACCATTTGTGCCACTATGGGAAAACCACGGAGCGCTCGAATTTTCAGCGAGCGATATTAAGAATATTTCCAGCGATATTCTTAATATCGCTCAAAATTTACTCCATCGCTATCGATACAATTAATATCGCCACCGTTTGAGTTTCTGGCTCCTATAAATACCTCACCTATCTTCTCAACTCTTCTCAATTCTTCTCCTCAAAACTTTTAAATTCTTAAACTTCTGTTCTAAACTTAAACGATTATCTTTTGATTTTTCTTAAACAGAAATGGAGAAAAAAAAAACAAACAGAAAAGCGAAAGGATGTACTAGTACCCCAGGAAGTGGAGTAAGTTTCTTTGTGGATACACATTATGAGTTTAATAATGTTAGATAAGTAGCCGGTGAAGGTGTATTCTCTAATCACCTTTCTGATCATGAGGAGCGATGTAACGCGATAAATCTAAGAGGTGGATGGACTGAGTTACATATAATTTTTCAATTACTTCCCCATGTTGTTCAAGAGAGAGTTAGAAGGTATCCTTGACGACATCTATATCTAATACAACATAGAAACCACAAGACTCAAGGTGTTCAAGTTATATTAGAATGATGGTGGAAGACTACAAACACGTTCTTTTTCAAGGACTTTGAATGCGGTAAGTCAGTCAGTCTTTTCTAGTAATTTAATTTTTAGATTATGTGTTTTGTTTCATAAAAATCAACAAATTATATTTATGAATAATTATTGTTAATAGGAGTTACACCGATAGATTTATACATGTTAACAGGAATTCCATGCCAAGGAAACTTACTTCCATTTAACAGACTAAATTGGTTATCATAAGATAGATGGAAACAAAGACTTCCTTTATACTCAAATAAATTAGGAGGAAATCCTACATATAGACAAATAAAAGCGCAAGGGTTGAAAAGTTTTTTCCAGCGTTATGCTATAAAAATGAATGAAAACTGGGCAGCTGGTAATCAATATTTGATCCCCGACCATTTTGAGGATCTAGAACGTATGTTTGTATTGTGGACACTATGCCAATGTCTGTTTTCAAATGCTAGCTCAATAGTGTTAATTGGGTTTCTCGAAGTATTAGAAGATTTAGAGCAAGCACCCACATATGATTGGGAGTCTGCGATTTTATCATAGATTTACATGGCCCTCGGTGATAACTCGACGTGTGGTAAAGATAGTTTTAATGCTTTTTTGGGAGGAGGTAAGAACCAATATTTTTCACATTATGTATGTATTTGTCATTTTCATATGGAAAACTTATTAACCTCATGAATGTTATTATTTTCAGTATTGGTGGTATACATATTTCCGTGTTTCGGAACCTTATCTTAAGAATCATACCAAAGTATTTCCGATCATACGGAAGTATCATTCCGAGAATTGGGAAGCTGCACAAATTGAAGATGGTCAACATGCTGCTATTGTTCATAAGATTCAGCAGTTGAGTAGAACAAGCCACAACCTTGTCTACCTGTCATATGAAGCAGTACCTGAGTTCCAAGAAGAAATAGGTCAGATAATGGTACAGTTAAGCCTTAAAAGGATGGTGTTATACATCCCTATTTTTGAGAAGGGTGTTTGGTATTATGGTGAAAGACATCTTCTTCTGTTGCAAGGAAGATCAGTGATAGCTGTCAACCCTTATCCCAGTTCAGATGTTTCAACAGAAGATTACTTCAAATTGATAAGGGAAGGTCATCATTGGCAAGAATCTGATGCATTGATCAAGGAGACGATGGACAGAAATGAGTACTTATCTGGGTATAACACTATTTTCAAGCCAAATATTGCTATGCAACCTCAAAGTTTGGGTCTGATGGATTTCCCAGCTTTAGGTAAGTTGCCACTTGACAATGAATTTCTTCCTTTCCAACCTCCACCAGAGACGGATGACGCATTTGCATATCCTACTCAAAGTTCATCGTCAAATATGCCACCATTTTCTTGGGAAGTAAAGACTATATCCAGCACATTTGGAGAGATTGTTACTTATCCAATTGTTTCTAATGCACCTACTCGGACTTATCCATACTTAGGGGTCAATGCTACATATTTGCAGTATCAGACCCGGTTGAACGATTATGATGCTCTATTTCTGGGACTTCAGAATATGCACTTGGATGAGCTACAAAAATTGAGGGAAAACATGATGTTTGAGATGACTCAAGGACTTGAGGGTAATGATGGTTCAGGTAGTAGTAGGGGAATGAGTCCCGGTGTTATATGAGTTGGTAGAGGAATGACTCATTTTAGTCCCAGTGTTACAGGAGTTGGTAGAGTAATGAGTCCAAGTGGAAGTCAGCAAAGTCGTGAAAGAAGATTGAGAAGTCGTCCTATGGAGGAGGTACCAGAAAGTTCAACCCCAAAAGATACTCAAGGAGTACGTGGTGGTGAACAAAACATTGGCTTGGATACAACCCCTACACGTATGTTTAGTCATTCGAAAACTGACATACTGACTCCAAGTGGTGGTGTGAACATGGAAGTAGTTAGGCAAACAAATATTTATACCCCAATTTCCTCAACCTCATCAGCATTTCAACCATTCCAGCAACAATATCAACCACTCGTATTTCAAGATTTGTATCATGTTCCCATAACCCCTACTCCCATTGCTTATCATGGTTATGGTGATTCTAATGAGACTCAAGCACCAAGCGAGTCTCAAACCAAAAGCATAACTAATTTGTTGAACAACTCTATGGATCCAGAAAATGCAGGCAATTGGATCTTTGGTCCGGGAGGAAATGGACAAGGAAATGAGTAGTTTAAATGTTTTCTTTTAAATGGACAAGGAAATGAAGTTGTAATTGTGTTTTTTTTAATTAATGGAAACTATCTTTTAAATTAATATTTAGATTGAAACTTAGTTTTATATTTCATTAAAAATTAACCTTGATTGCATAACACGACACTCATTTGTTCTTGTTGGATTTACATGACTTAACATCGTAAACCTTTGAAACACAGTGTCCCATAAGTTAAAAGTCTCTAAAGTGAAATCTCTATCGCTTGCAACTAAAACCCAACATCGAATTAGAGAAACATCTTCCTCTGGAGTAAAATCCACTTCGGTTATTCGAGCACTAGGCATGGTGAAATGAATTTGAAGTTGGGTTGGAATTGGTATAAAACAAGTATTTATAGAGGGAAATGGTAGTCATTGGATGAAGATCCGATGAGCGATTATCACAGTAGCGACAACTTGACTAACGCAGGCGATTTCAAGACCAACGAGCGATTTGTTGACCAGTTCATCGCTCGCTGGAAACTCTGTCATGTATGCCTATATGCCAGGAATAACATATTGGCATATGAGTTTGACAGTTTGGCATACCCATAGTGGGTGCATATATGTCAAATATCATGTTTTGGCATGTGCATAGGAATAGGCCTAAGGCTTGTTCTATAAACATGATTTCTATTTTTGAATATGTGGTCTTGATGATTTCAATGTTCATACTATGATAAATTGAAACCCGTGGTGAAGGTAAACTTTGTACTGCAACCTTTTCCTTAAGTCTCAAGGTTCAAAACTTCTATACAGCACTTCAAAGTCGGAGCAATCTCCTAAGCTTCAAGCTAGGATCTCTAAGAAAGTTTTTGACCTTACAAAACTTCGAATTACAAATCTCAAGTTTAGTTTGTTTGGTCTGAAAGACAAATTCATTATAGAGCCAAGCTGTTCAGATTACGATTTTTTGTAGTGTTTCTTCTCAGCTGGTACACCATAGGATCATTTAATTTCTGCCAACTAAGTTGAATCATCGACAATTTGGAGTGACATTTTATGTTAAAAGCATTATGCAAATAAATTCGACCTGGCTTGGGCTGACTTGACTTAGGTTTGGGCTTTGAGTTTCCACCATTTCACTAAAACATTTTTTGGGTACCACTCCATTTTGGAGGGGGCATTTTTTTTATAGTAGATCCTTACGAACTAAATTAAAACACCCCTCATCTAAATATTTATCTTAATGCCAAAATTACCATTTCTAATTAATTTAGTTAATGATCACTCATATGGTTAAGTTAAGCTAGTTAATGATTAGTGAAACTATGTTAATAAGTTGATTTTTGTTCAGAAGAAGAATTATTGAGTGAGTGTTAATTAAATATGAGTTAGAGGGTGGCCCACCATTTTGTCTCAATCTTAAAATTACTCGAGTAAATGCGAGCACCTTCCCACCTCCTTTGACAAGTCAAGGGATAAACATGTTGAAGCTACTTAGAGCATCTCCAATGCAAAGAGTCAAGGTCATCCTAGGTTGAGGTCTTGTTACCACTTTTTTTTTGCGAAAAATGGGTCATTTGTCCAAGAAAATTTAAAACATGGTTCAAATGGACGAGTAATATTTTTTATGTGTGAAATGGACAAAAAAAAATAGCAAGGATGAAACTAGATTCATCCTGGCTTAAACTTAAAAAATAGCAAGGATGAAACTGGATGCATCCTGTGTAAAATAAAAATAAGAAAAAATATTTTAAAATGGGCAGGATGAAACTTGTTACATCCTGCCTATTTTTAAATTTTTTTCCATTTAAACGGTATCTAAATCTAACTGTCCTTTTCACCCAGGAAATTTTAATTTTGGTCTTTTTAACCAATTTTGTGTTTTTTTGGTGGGTCATTTGCTAAAAGACGAAAATAAATAAAGATAAAAAAAATTGACTTAATATCCATCTCCAATCTTCAAGGTCTTACCTACACCTTTTTATTAAAATTTAGAGACAAAATGTTGATGTGGACCGATGGCCCAAGGTCATGAAAAAAGTCTTATTTAGACTTTCTTCATTACCCCCACTTAGCCATGTCATCCATCTCTATGACCTTGACCCTTGTGTTGGAGATGGAAATTTGGTACAAAAGGTCTTAAATCCTAGGTGTCATTCATTTTTAAGACCTTTACCCCTTGTATTGGAGATGCTCTTAGTGTTTAAGGATTATCAAATCCTATTGATAGACACGTATTTTATGACGTGGTTGTGTGTAACATTCTTATCTCGGCTATATATAGCCCTCTGTATCCCTGGACCCTGTTTGTAACCGACGATGAAAGACTTGAGAAATGAAAATGAAAACAGAGAAATCTCCCTTACTCATTTTACTTGTCTATATGTTCTCTAGTTAGTTTGGTAATTAATTAAGTTGATGTCTCGTATTAGTACTCTGATGTATTGGAGATGCTCTTAGTGTTTAAGACCTTTACCCCTTGTATTGGAGATGCTCTTAGTGTTTAAGGATTATTAAATCCTATTGATAGACACGTATTTTATGACGTGGTTGTGTGTAACATTCTTATCTCGGCTATATATAGCCCTCTGTATCCCTGGACCCTGTTTGTAACCGACGATGAAAGACTTGAGAAATGAAAATGAAAACAGAGAAATCTCCCTTACTCATTTTACTTGTCTATATGTTCTCTAGTTAGTTTGGTAATTAATTAAGTTGATGTCTCGTATTAGTACTCTGATGTACTTGTATAGCTATACCATATGATTGTTATGAGATAATTCCAAATGTAAATGAGTCGAGTGACACCGTTTCACAACATGTTATCAGCACGAATTGCTCTGTGGAATCGACGTGGGGCGGATGATACGAAATACAAAAAGCAGAAGATGGCAAAACAAAATTATGAATATGATATAGATTATTAACTACAGTGCCATGAGCAAGAAAAACATGAGACCTTATATCCATAATTTTATAGCCAATTGGAGTTAGCTTAACATAACAATGATTATCCCTTATAAACTTAGTTATGGAAAGCAAAATATGATTCATATCAGGAACTAGTAACACAGTGTTTAGCCTAAAACTAGTTTTAGGTTTCTGAATGGGTTATTTGGTTTTTGGTACTCACATTTTGACCAAAACCTGGGTTTGGTCTAACATTTGTCTGGCCTTTGCGTTTGGCCAAAAAACCAACGTTGACCGGCGTTGACTAAGTTAGATATTAACTTCTGTTTAGAAATTAATTAAATAAAAAATAAAAAATAAAAAGAATTGAATTGAATTTTTAGGGGAGTTTACCATCTTATCCTTCACTTTCCTAGAAACACCCATTACCCTAACCCTAACTCTTTCTCTTCTTCACATCTGTGATATCTTCTTCCTTCGGCTTCACTTCCGCCTCCATTGTCTGTTGATGTGAGAAGAGATTGATGACAGTCGTTCTTGAGTTCAATAGTAAATCGAGAAGACATGGATGAGTGATTTGAATATGCATTCAAGATTTGGAGAAGATGATAATGGAGATTAGGTTTCCTGAAATTGATTGAAGAATGAGTCGATTTGCTGGTGATAGGTGAAGAAATTAGGGTATGGTTTTGAATAAGAAAGGAAGAAGCTGAGTTTGTTTCTGAATTTGAAATGGATTTGAGGTTTATGTCGAGAATCAAATTGAAGATGTTCATGGGTATGATGTTGTATTTGACGGTTTGAGATAGAGAAGATGATGCCAATTTCAAACCCATACTGCCAATTTCATTCAACATTCAATCTCTTAATCTTCAAACTCTAAACCCAATCATAATCTCGCAAATCCAACAACAGAACATACCCAAATCCACTTCGAATTTGACTCCAAGCTAACCCATTCTTCCCTGACTTGCAGCAGCTCATATGATTTTCCTCATCGTTCACCCAATTTCAAACCAAATCCAGACAACCCTAAATCATCAATTGCTCCAATTTCTCCCACAATTTCTGCTTCAAACACACCTGTTGTAATTTCAATTCAGTCACCTTAGAACCCCATCTCCGCCTTGAATTCATCTAACTCTCGGCTCACAGTATACAGCCACATCTCGTCAAATATAGCAGTCGCATTAGTGAAATGAGAAAAGGAAAGTGAGAAAGAAGACTGCTTTCTTCTCGACCTAGATTTAGGGTATGAATATATTTACACAGTGAATTTCCAAATCGTGTAGGAAATGAAGAACAGGTAGCTCTCTATACTATCCAAATTCCTGAATCTGTTTTGCACCCCTTCTTTTCGCTCTGACTCCACACAGATTATTTCTGTTTCAAATTGATGCGTATTGGATTTGAATTTGTATATACTTCCTACGTCATTTAAATGAGAACTTGGTGTTCAATAAACTTCAGCTTACTGCCAAACTGAAATCTCATTACCAGAGACTAATAGAAATATAGCTTAAGGGTATGCTTGTAATTTCATTTCACAATTTAATTTTATATGATTTATTAATAATCTATAAACAGAAGTTAGTATCTAACTAGGTCAACGTTGGTCTTTAGACCAAACATAAAGGCTGGACAAATGTTAGACCAAACCCTGGTTTTGGTCAAAATCTAAGTTCCAGCAGAAGTAATAATAAGAGACTTACCATTTCCTACTTGCACCTTCTCCTTTCCTCTATAACTAGAAGTATTTTGAAGTGTCTGAATAGTAGAAGTTCCAGTAGAAGTAATAATAAGAGACTTACCATTTCCTACTTGCACCTTCTCCTTGCATATATAACCATAAGTATTTTGAAGTAGGTTTTCATCTCCTATCATATGTGCAGTGCACTGGAATCAGCAAGCCATTGAGGAGCTTCAGAAGTAGATGCATTAGAAAAGCCCATATCTTCACTCATTGAATTAAAAGCATAACCATTCTCAAATGCGTAGTTTCTTCTGTACCATTCGAAAATTGCAGCTCATGCCACACATAAAATTGATATTGCCATACCAATGCCAACTCGTTGAAGCTGAGAAGCACCGTGTGCGTGACCTGTGATGCGGCGAGAAAGTGGGACAAATGGAACATGGTCTATAAGCTAGTTTGAGTATATCGTCCGAGTCTCTATCCAAACAAATTGGCATTACCTAAAATTATCAGTGTGAGTTATCTTCGCGTTTCCCTTAATGGCCGAGTGTTTACCTGGAATCTCATACAGACTCTCTAACTCGCTACCGTAGAAACATTTATTCTGCTTCCTAAAGGAGGCAACCATAACTTGAGAAACCCTTGTCATAGGGCTGCCACCAGGAAATCTGTGCCTATATAATGGAGTACCAATAAAGAACAATGCATTTGAAACACCCATCGCTATGGCCAAGGAGGAAAATGCAGCTCCCAAACCATGATGCATTTGAATGTAGACTATCACAGTGAAGGCTACAATTGATCCAACAGTGACAAAAATATAGAAGAAATTGAAAAACCTGTCCAAACAAGACTTGTAATCTTTACTATTTTCATCAAATTGATCAGCCCCAAAAGAAGAAACACAGGGTCTAATGCCTGCAGCTCCAAATCCTATGACATTAAGGGCCATATAGAGGTACATCATTTGCCATGGTTTTGCCGGTTCACAGTGGCCTAAAATTAGGGACAACTGATCACAATCTTCTTGATTTGGCACAAATACACTCACAGTGGCACATAATGTGATTCCTGTCAAACCCTGAGGAATCAAATACTGCATTTTCAAAATCTTGGTGACTAAGGAAAGGAATGATTTTCAAGATAAAACTAAAAACATATTATAAATTTATTTATAGGCTCTCAGAATTCGACATGCTTGGTATTAGCCACACATCTAGGGAGTATACATTCTCGGTCGGGTGTAGGTTTTCCAACAAAACTTTTTCTAGGATCTCCCTTTAACATCAACATTCAAAATTTGCTGAAGCATTCTATTTCGACTTAGGATTACTATATAGATTAAGAATATGCACATGTGATATTTCGAGCTGAGTATCTCTCGCTTATCTATTTCTCGAAATATGTGTTGGTAAAGCTTTCGCTTTAGCCAAGTTCATCTTTACCTAGTGACAAAAGTCATGTTCAGTTTCAATCATTTTGGAAATCGCTCTGACAAAAAATAGTTTGTGAATAACAACTATATAACGTCCTCTGAGAATGTTTCAATGATTGAAATGAGAGTTTAGACAATATAACCACTGGGGATATAAACATTGTTGTGGTGACACATATATGTATAAGTCCTTAGCACTTGAACCGAAGTTTGCGAACTTTGTTGATCAAGTGAAACCGGAACTTAAGAAGGAAACTCAGTCCGCGAACGTGCGTAGTTCTCAAACCCGAGAATTTCTGCTGGAGTTGTAGCTCGGTTTCAGTCCGCGAACTTGAGTGGTTATGTCTAAAAATGATGTTCGTGAACTTATCTTAATTAACTAAGGAATGCTTTTGCAAACCTTGGCTTTATAGTTCATGAATCGATTCGAGTGAATCACATCATTTTTGATTCAATTGTGTCTTGTTTAGTACATGGGATCTCATAGCAATTGAACAACTCTCTAACTAGTTCATTTGAGTCATTTGGACTAGTTATGGTGAAGAAGAATGTGGTTGATATGGAAGTTATCACTTGGATAACCATTTGGTTGACTAATATTGAACCAACCATTGTACACGTTTGGGTACGGTTACACAAACCCAAAATCGTCAAGTACATGTGTGTATGGCAAGCTAAGATACTCAAAATTGTAGGTTTGATATGAACTCATTTCTATCAACAAAAATGGTTATAACAAGAAAAATTGAAAGAACAAAAAGAGAAAGTAGCAGAACAACAAAATACGATTCTCAACAAGAAATCTGTTGTTTATGAACCAACATCAAAGGAGAATAAAAAATCTATTGATACACAGACAAGAACATAGAAGAAGTGGTGTGGTGATATCAAAGGAAATTTTTACGCTTCTGAAATGTTGAGAAAATTATAGCAAAAGAAGCCGACATGTAATGCCCTTAAAAGATCTGGAAAGCATTCTTGCTCCCCTGGTATTGCAAGTAATATATGAAAAATCTTGCAATGGGTTTATGTGAATGATGTTCTAATGATGAGCAAAGGTTATTTCATGGTTTCCAATATGTCGAAATGAACAAGATAGTATGAGTCATTTACTCTGAGATTGTCCTTTCAGTCTAAATATTTGAAATTGGGTAGGTAATATATTTGGATTCCATAGTCCTATATCATTTGATGAAGTACTAAATTTTGCTCAACATAAAAGTCCTATTATCAAGGAAATTCGGATGACTGTAGCTTGTGCTATTATGCGTAAATTATGGTTTCAAAAGAACGATATGATATTTGAGGTATAACTTTGACTTAATGGATGCGCGAGGGACATGGTGGCCCGTGCACCACCATGAACGGACATGGAAAATACCTTGGCAATCATGGCCGGCCGATCCCATGTCTCTTCATTATTATTTAAATAATAATTTATATCTTTCATAATTCTCTGATAATGAATCCTCGTACATGGACATTTATCCGCATACTCGGCCATCCACCACCAATAGCCGGCTCTCATGCCCATTGGTTGGTCGATATTCCTCGACCCATATTGGTTCTCCAAAATTAGGGTTTCGAATTTACGATAATTCAATAAAAGTCAATCACTTTTATATTGATCCAGCAATCAATATTTTTAGTTAATTTTAATGTTCGGTCATGCTACCAACATTTTGATTGCTCGACCGTATGAGAGGACCATCATTTGGATCGACATTCACTTATTCGATAATCCAATGTTTCATTGGACATCTGATTGTATAATATTCACTAACACTCTAATCCCTACTTTGTCATTCAAAAATTCATGACATAGTAGATCGGGAATGAACACTCTACATACCTCGAGAACATATGATTTCCTATCAAATGCTTGACATATCTGAATAAGCCTATGATTGAACAATCTCATCAGACGCTCGTCGATCCAAATTATCAGAACATCATTATTACCTCAACTGGTAAAATGATACATCACATTCATCAGACTCGATGTCTGTGCATTATCCTGTCCCTGTGGACACCTTATGCTCAATTCATGAGTCTTAGAGCATACCATATTTATCCATTATACTCGAATCATCAAGGCTAAGACTCATAGTCTAGACAAGTCAACAATTAGCCAACTAAATACATGTCTGCCTTGTAGACTCCACATTCATGACACATCAATCATGACACATGGGGGATACCACTAGGGTTTTGGTCTGACGGTCTACAACACGTGTGCATATCCATTATGATAAATGTGAGTAAGTCGTGCAAGAAATTAAAGTAGTTAGCAAAGTAGTGGATGGACAATCAACCAATTATACCACGCATGTGGAACTGGTTTAACCACGATTTCCCACTTCCCCACTCTTTCACTCATTCGCAACCATCACACTTACTGAGGATCAATGTGTTTATTATTTTTGCAATATAAATAAGCAATTAATCCATGATTGAGGGACAAAACAGAACATAATTTATCTTATCTAAACTCAGAAGTTCACAAAACTTGCAGAAGTGTCCAATACATCCACAATATCCACAATCCTTCAATACTCATTGATCCCACACAATTCTCAGCTTCCCTCATATAGATCGATCCCCATCCCTTTTGGTGACCTAATTGACTCTGGAACGACCATTGTCTTGGTTTAGGCCGGAGTCCTACATATTGATCTCTCGAACTCAAAGAACTACCGTGTAGTGCATCTGTTAAAGGTTTAGGCAATTTTATTAATCGAGGAATCGTACATCTCTCCATTTTCTCTCAAAAACCAGCAAATCGTTTTCACCCATCAACATATTGGCAACCACACTAGAATATTAGTCTCTCGGTTACAATCCCAATTCGAAAAATGTGATCGATTTTAGGTTAGGCTTAGTTACAAATCCTAACCCTAACTCAAACATCTCTAACACTAGCAACAATTATGGTATCCCAGTCATTCCTCTCGTTTCCAACAATGGTGCTACTGATACTACCGCTCAAATCGATAATACCGGCTTCCACGCTAAAACCAATATCGGTACAGGCAAAAATCCTCTTTGCGGTTGTTGTGCTCCTAAAGAAATCATAGAAGACCGAACTACCATAGTTGATCTCATGAAGGTTCAAGAAGTTCTCGCCAAGAATCAAAAAGACATGACTGCTACACAAAAATAGTTGTGCGCTTATCTCAAAACTCTCACAGAGAAGTTTACCTCCTGAGTAAACTCAACCCCAACATCATTCGGAGAAAGAAAAAGCGAAGGAAACGTCCTCAGCCGCTGATCCTGAAACCGCCCCTACATCTTGAAAGATGATGAAGTCTGCAATGCTGCAAATAATCCACCAGCAAAGGAACCATCAAGTTTCATCACTCGTGAAGATTTGGAGCGCTTTTTGGAGGATTATGGGAAAGACAAGACAACATTGGTCCATCGTCACCAACCTCCATATCCTTCATATATACAGAGAGTTCCTCTTATGAAAGGTTACACTTTGTAGATACCCCAAAATTAAGAGTAAGAAAAATGAGGAGCACTGTACCTTTGCAACGACTAAAGGTGATGACGAGGGCTAGTGATTGGAACAGGAGAGACGATGAGGGTGACGGGAACAGACTAAGCATGACCTAGGTGAGGCAGTACGAGTAAGTGATGATGAGAGTGAAGAAGAAGCACGGGCATGACGATTGAGAGGAAGCGTGGTGAAGGGCGATGGGATTGGACGCTGCCCCACCACGTGATGAGTGAAGACCATTGAGAGCCTTGGATGAAGTGATGGTTGAGCATTATGCGCTTACACAAGCAAGTTACACATTTGAGACATGGTTGATAGCATGGGCGATGATAGAGATGAGGAGAGCAGTGACCTACTCCAAGACCTTGTAGCATGACCTCCTACATATGATACATGGTCAACGTCCTGGGGGATGATAGAGACGAGGAGAGCAGTGACCTACTCCAAGACCTTGTAGCATGACCTCCTCCATATGATACATGGTCAACGTCCTGGGGATGATAGAGACGAGGAGTGCAGTGACCTACTCCAAGACCTTGTAGCATTACCTCCTCCATGAAACACATGGTCGATGGCATGGGCGATGATAGAGACGAGGAGTGCAGTGACCTACTCCAAGACCTTGTAGCATGACCTCCTCCATATGATACATGGTCAACGTCCTGGGGGATGATAGAGACGAGGAGTGCAGTGACCTACTCCAAGACCTTGTAGCATTACCTCCTCCATGAAACACATGGTCGATGGCATGGGCGATGATAGAGACGAGGAGTGCAGTGACCTACTCCAAGACCTTGCAGCATCACCACCTCCATGTGGGACATGGTCGATAGCATGGGCGATGGCAGAGACGAGAGCATGCTTCAGAAGGAGTGACGATAGGCATGGTAAGATCATATGAAGTGCCCACTCTATGAATGGAAGGGTGCCAATAGCGAGTGGGCCCTGTCTAAGAATAGCCCCGATTCAGAAATGAGAGTGCTTCATCATTTCCGTGATATCAAGGACACGTGTACGGAATTGAGCTGTCGGAGTGACAAAGAAGTCAAGATAGTATACGTGTACGGTATCTAGAAGCTCAAGGAAGATTTGGGAATGCTATAAATACCCATTTCTTAAGAATGAGAGATTAAGCCTTTTCTGTGTAAAAATTAGTATTGTACTATTTTCTGGATCAGAGTTATTCTTTCCCTATTGGTGTAACTCAAAGGTTTTAGCCTACTTAATTTATACCATATTTACACTGGCGACTTCTACTGGGCTCTGATCTCATTAATAGTATAATGACTACACCAACTACACAGATGCATCCCTCTACTGACACTGGTGACGTCCAGCACCCTGCACCAACAGAGGGAGAGCCACTTACTGAGCTCCAACAAGCACTATTGGACTTTCAAGATATGGAGCGACGACGTATCGAACTGGAAGCACGTATCGCTACACTTACACCATCAGCTCATGATGACGGAACGCTCGGCGAAAGGGGTACACCAGGAATAGGTCTAGGAGACCCAAACGGAGAACATACACCTGTCACTTCTCATGATGTACATACCTCTCATGCACATCAGTCTACACCACTGAGCTCTCGTAGGCAAATGTTCACAGTAGATGAGGTAAAAATGGCCAAATACATTGAAGACAAGTATGGTCTAGAAGCATCGTCTAAGTCTTTCACAGTGCAATCACCGCTTACTCCTGATGCCGTGGCCCGCCCAATGCCGCTTATGTATAAAACTCCCAAGTTCACTTTATTCGACGGAACGGGCAACGCAATGGAACACCTACACCGCTTTACCATGATGTTGAATGAACATGCAGCAAACAAGCATGTATGTCTGAGGGAGTTTGGTAAGTCTCTCACAGGAGATGCATTCACTTGGTTTATCACCCTTCCACAAAGCAGCATAGCGACATGGGAGCAAATGCAGCAGCTTTTTATGCAGAAATTTTACTCCAAGCCAGTAAAGATATCCATCTCAGATTTATGCAAAATACGATTTCGCGTAGGTGAGAAAAAGACTGTGTTTGTCAAACGTTTCAGAATGGAATATTTGAGGTGCAACATCGTCATTCCAGAAAAAGAGCTAGTCAACATATGCATTGCAGCATTGCCTCTGCAAACACGACGAGTATTAGAGAATGCTGGTATGGAAAATTTTGCTGACTTAGAAGAGTCGTGTGCACGAACAGATGCCACAGAAGAGGAAATGGATGCTGAGAACAAGACTTGGACTCACAGTGTTTCATATGCTCGAGATGAAGGTAACCAACGATGTCGACAATTCAAAGACAATGAAGAGAGACGTGGTAAACGACCAGCAAACTCCAATGACAGAGAGGAACCTCCCGAATACCCATGTTCCTTCGACATAGTCCTTGATCTACTCAAAGAATGGATCCGCAATGATGACATCAAACTCCCAACACCCCCAAAGGAGCCAACGGAGCAAGACAAACGTGAAAAGAATTACTGCTTATTTCATCGCAAAGTGGAACACCCCACGAAGGAATGCCGTACATTACGTTGGAGGTTTCACAACCGCATGAAGAAAGGTGAAATTGACCTGGGTACCAATAAGATCCAAGATAATCCGTTCGCAGCTCACCAAACAGCAATGTTTGCACATATACAAGACGGCCTACAAGAAGACGCAGAAGTACAGATGGTTGAACATGAGTGTGCTGAGACGCATGATGATTGACACGAAGACTTCCTGGCAGAGGTTGCAGCTATGGATGTAACAGATAACACCGAGTACATCGCTGCAAAGGTAGTCAAGAAACCATTATTTTCTAAATTCTTCGATTCCTTAGGCTTCACACAAGCTCAGCGTCAGATGGCGGCGGAATTCATTACCCGTATTGCAGCTAACAAAAACATGACGGCATATCTTGATAGACGATACCCTCTACCTACTAATGTAATCACATTTTCGGAGGCATACCGTCGAGTAGATTGTGATCATATCAGGCCACTTTACCTCACCGCATCCCTTCGTAAGAAGTCATTCAAGCGTGCTTTCATAGACACCGGAGCTTCCCTAAATTTGGTCCCTTACAACATATTACAAACCATGGGCATTAAAGATTCAGAAATAAGGAAGTCTCAGACCAGGATCCAAGGGTTTGGAGGCTTAAGCCAATATACCATAGGTACCATCAACCTAGAGGTCAGGGCAGGACCTCTGCGTTCTGTGGAACCATTTCACGTCATGAATGTCGAGACGGTTTATCACATGTTGTTGGGACGACCATGGCTCCACAAACACGGAATTGTCCCTTCTACATATCACCAGTGTGTCAAGTTCATCTTGAAAGGAAAACAGAAGCGCATTTCCGCTACAGAAAACCCATTTTCACCTGAGGAAGCATACATGGCGGAAGCTGCATTCTACACTGGCCTCAATGAACCCAATGAAGTAATTACTCACATCTATTCCACTCCTATTACGGATTGGGAAACCACTTATCAGGAGGGGACAACGTCCAGTAATCGGAAGAGACGCAGGAAGGGTCATAACACCAAAGGCCACAGGTTCAAGAAGGAGGTACGCTCGGACGGGCGTCATGTATATCGCTTATAGCAATTACAGAAGGGCACCACACCAACGGTGGAAGTTAACATGGCAGAATCTAACACACATGGTCAGAGTGGTGACCCCATTAAGTTTTGGGAACGTATCGTCCCCGAACCAGAACCTAAAAGCAATGAGGCTACAAGAAAACTAAACATAGGCACGGAAGACTGCCCAAAGTTGCTAGAAGTCGGCACCTCTCTTACTGCCGAAGAAAGCAAGGCGTTAGAAGACCTATTAAGAGAATTCCAGGATGTTTTCTCATGGTCTTACGAAGATATGCCGGGTCTGAATCCATCTTTAGTATGTCATGAGCTCAAAGTATCCCCTACCAGCAGGCCGGTAAAGCAACCTCGAAGGAGGTTTCACCACGACATCGAGAAACAGATTAAGGAAGAGGTAACTAAAATGCTAGCTGCTGGATATATCAAGCCTATACATTATCCTACATGGTTAGCTAATATTGTACCAGTCGAGAAGAAAAATGGAACGCTGCGATGCTGCGTAGATTTTAGAGATCTGAATAGAGCTTGCCCCAAGGATAAATTCCCAATACCCCTCATCGACATGTTGGTTGATTCCACATCAGAGGACGAATTGCTCTCATTCATGGATGGTCAGAGTGGGTACAACCAGGTTAAAATGAAAGAGTCAGATGCCGAGAAGACAACATTCTCCACACCTATTGGCAACTTTTATTATGTTGTCATGCCTTTCGGACTCAAGAATGCCGGGGCTACATACCAACGAGCAATGACATTCATTTTTCATGACCTTAACCACGAGGCAATGGAAATATACATTGATGACATCGTCGTTAAGGCTAAACGAAGGAAGGATCACATTTCCAATTTGCGTAAGGTGTTCACCAGATGCCGAGAATACAGCTTGAAAATGAACCCTGCCAAATGCATTTTCGGGGTAACCTCCGGAAAATTTTTGGGATTCCAAGTAACAGCTAAAGGCATTGAAATGGATAAGGACAAAGCTCAAGCAATACTTACGATGACCGCCCCAACAACTACGGCAGATCTACAACACTTAATCGGGTGAATCTCCTATATTCGAAGGTTCATCCCAGGCCTTGCTCAGTACATGCGGCACTTTTACCCATTAATCCGAAAGAATGTCCCATTCGCATGGGGACCGCTCCAAGCAGAGGCTTTCGATTGCATCAAGCGCTGTCTAATACACCCGTATGTCCTAAGACCGCCAATCAAAGGGAAGCCATTGCACCTATATCTCGCAAATACAGATACAGCAATTGGTGCTCTTTTAGGTCAAGACATGGGTGACACACACTTAGTACCTATCTATTACATCAGTAAGGCTCTCAAAGGTGCTGAACTCCGGTACTCACCTGTAGAAAAGGCATGTCTCCCACTGTTGTTGGCCGCTTCAAAATTGAGACATTATCTCCTGGCGCACCAAACGTATGTCATTGCAGCAGCTAACCCGGTGACCTACTTAACCAACACACCTATTCAGAATGGTCGAATAGGCAAATGGGCTCTGAAGCTTTTAGAATTTTCGTTCATTCCACTCCGACCACATGGGGTAAGAGGACAAGCAATCGCGGACTTGTTAGCAGCCTTCCCAGGATCCGATGACACCGATATAGCGTTGTTTGAGGAAATAGACATGGCAGCAGAAGAAAATCCCTGGAAAATGTTCTTCGATGGTTCATCATACGGGACGCATGGGGGCGCAGGAGTCGTGTTCATCAGCCCACAAGGAAAGAGTATCTCACATTCTTTTAAATTGGATTATCCCTGCACTAACAACGCGGCAGAATATGAGAGCTTCCTTATCGGTTTAACACTGGCCGAATCAATGAGCATACAAAACCTCGAAGTAGTAGGGGATTCACGGCTTTTGGTCAATCAGATAGAAGGGGAATTCCATGTCAAGGAGCCAACTCTAGCTATCTACAGGGAGAAGGCTCAGAAACTAATTCGGCACTTTTCCCATATCTCCATTCGGTATAAAACAAGAACTTCTAACAAGCATGCTGATGCTTTGGCTACGTTGGCGTCCAGCCTTCAACTGATAGAGGGAGATGAAGAAACCATCACGGTTATTCGTAGGAAAGAACCTTCAAATTGGGTGGAAGACCTCATATATGAAGATGAAAATGACTGGCGTCGACCAATAATTTTGGATCTAAAAAAAGCACCAGGGGCACGTATTTTGTCATGGAAAACATTGAAGACTTACACACTCCTAGGAGGAAGCTTATACTTCATTGCATCAGGAGGTGCATTATGTAGATGTCTAGGACACGTCGAAGCAGAAGCTAAGCTTCAGGAGATTCACCAGCTCACATGTGGTCACAATTTATCGGTTGATCTGCACAGGAGAATCCAGAGAGCGGGGTTCTATTGGCCGGACATGATCAGGCAGGCGACGAAATTACAAGATACTTGCGAAGGTTGCCAAGCAGCACCCCAATACCAAGAGGTTTGTGTAGCTAACGAGTCTGATGGTGACTGGAGAACACCATATCTGGATTATCTTAGTAAACGCATACTGCCTTAGGACAAGAACTTGGTGCTTAAAATTGAAAAGAAATCCAAGCGATTCTTTGTGGTTGAAGGGGAATTGTTCCGACGCAGCTTTAATCAACGCGCCTTAAGATGCTTGGGTCCTGCAGAATCGTTAAGAGCAATGGAGATATCTCATGACGGTGAGCATCAAGGGAAAGCCCGATTATTTACACAGCTGTATGATGCGGGATACTATTGGCCAACCATGGAGCATGATACGGCGGAATATGTTCAGCGTTGTGAGCAGTGCCAGCTACATGGAAATCTCATACATGCGCCCCATACCACTTTGCACAACATCGTTACCCCGTGGCCCTTCCACAGCTGGGGTTTAGACATCATTGGTCTAATTACGCCTAAGTCATCAAACCAGCACGAGTATATCCTCGCAGCTACATAATTATTTACGAAATGGGTTGAAGCCATCCCACTAAAGCACACTACAGGAAGCACCGTTGTGGCCTTTATCAAAGAAAATATCATTAGCCGCTTCGGCATACCAATATGTCTTATATCAGACAACGGCACTCCTTTCGTCAATAACGAAGTACACGACCTCCTTGCATCATTTCATATCAAACACAAGACCTCAACTCCATACTACCCCAAAGGAAATGGACAGGCTGAGGCAACTAATAAGACTTTGTTACGGATCCTTAGTCGTAGCTTGTATGATAACAAACGTCTGTGGCATGACGAATTACCCATGGCACTTTGGGCGTACCGTATTGCAAAAAGAAGCTCAACCGGAGCGTCACCGTACAACCTAGTATATGGTGAAGACGCCGTTATACCTGCAGAAGTAGTGGTGGCTTCAGCTAGAGTACTGGATGCCAGCGGAGTGGGCATTGACGAGAATAGGCGTTTCATGGCACTAGACTGTATTGATGAGCGTCGTGACAAGGCAGACGCCCATGCAACAGCGTATCGTGATCGCCTGGCAAGATCGTATAATCAAAAGGTCATACCACGAAGCTTCGAGGTGGGAGACTTAGTGCTTTCCATAGCGCCCCATGTACCACGTAATGAAAGCGCAGGAAAATTTGCTCCTAATTGGGAAGGACCTTACCGTATCCGAGAAGCAGCGGAGAGTGGATATTACAAGCTAGAACGCCTTTATGGAAGCAAAATCAAGGGCAAGCCTAATTATAAGGTCAATGGAATGTGGCTTAAGACTTTTTATATGTAAAAGTTAATGAATAAAATCTTTTTGGGCACAAATATTACCTTGTGTTATCTTCATAACTTAACCGTGCACACCCCTAAAGGATGGAAAAACATAACATCATCCGCTGCTTTAAACAAAATAAGGCAAAAACACCAAAACTACACCAAGATTCGGTGAGGCTCATTTCGTAACAAAAGAGAGAAAGAGCAATCTGATACACCACGATTCGGTGTAGCTCGCTTTGCAACAAAAGAAAGCAAGAGCGATTAGATACACCAAGATTAGGTGTGGCTTAGTCTTCGAGGAAAGAAAAGCGATAATGCTTATCCACAACATTTGGGGAGTACCCCAACATAAACAGTGCGTTAACGCGTATACACACACAATGTCAATGATTGCAATATGGCACATCACATGATTAGAAAACAAAAAAGGAGAAGAGAGACTCTATGACAATGTTATTTGATTTACACAAAGGATCTGTTCTATTGATACCTTATAACCCACAATAATTCACAACATGAAGCTTGGTGAAACGTCGAGTATCTCCTAGCAATGACAAATGCTATATCAACGATAAGAAACCACGCGAACGTATCATATGCGTATACATATAAAATGCGCAGGGAACCATAAATAGCCACCTCCAGGCAAGCGAATAGCAAGCTCTTTGCTTCACTCGGTGACGAATTCAGTGCTCAACGCAGCCTGAGGATGGGTTATACCCCGATTCCACCAGCCATTATAAATCTAATCGTATTGATGGAATGCTTACAATCTTTACTTTGCATAAAGAATCGAACTCGTTTAGACTTGATAGCTAGTCGTCGTTCTTCCAAAGCGATAGGGATAACACAATTACATGACAGAATGGCAGATTTTTGGGCTTCAACATGAGCTAGTTCAATGTCATATTGCTGATATAAGCTAGCAAGATGGTCTTCACACACACGTAAAACTCCCAATATATGAGTGAGACGTGAAGCTTGTGAAGACATAATTGCATGCGCTATATACTCAACCAAATGGAGTTTTTGGGCGAGGGAGAGAAGATTTGATTGAGGTATGGATAAATACACTACAAGAGCGGATTTTATACTAAAAGAGCAGCACACTCCCCAAAAATACACGAATTTCAAAAAACGGAGGGGAGAGGACCAAACGCAGAAGATTAATTTCATTGACAAACTAAAACACACAAAGGGATTCAAACGGATATATGTCTTGGCACAATGACCAGCCAAGTACATACCCTCCGCAGTCCAAAAAAAAAAGAGAAGGGAAATAAGCAAAATGCAAGACTGAGTGACATGACATGTCCATGCACTCAATCGCTGAGTGGCCATGCACATAGATGAAAGCGACACGATGTCAATGATTACAATACATCCATATCAGGGAAGTGACTTTAGCTCCGTCTCCAGCTCACGAAGTTGAAAGTTAGCCTCGGCCAATGCGTTGTTCTCAGTAGCAATACTAACAGAAAGCCTTGCAAGAGATTGAGTTGCGGAACTTTGCTCAAAGACTAAGGGCGAAGAAGACGAGTTTCATGTTCTTGAACGCGGGAACGAGCCTTTTCAATCAATTGAGGAAGCTCTACACGACGATTGTTGACGCCTGACTCGAGTCCAGTCAGCATATCATTTAACCACTCAATATTGAAACCCAAGTCCTTGGCACTGTCTACTAATGCCCTCCAAACGCCTAGACGACTAGCCGAGGGCGGTGTGGCATCTTCATCATCCATCTCAGCCACTATGTCTAATAAACCGTTGACAAAGCTTACCAAAGCATCTCCCAAAGGAACAGGGCCCCAAACAGGTATATGTCCATACTCCTTTACAATCCGAGCGTAGCGGGAACAGTGGTTAGAGGCAACCCAGAAGCCGTAGACCAGCACATACCCTTCACCGCCACGGTTAAGCTCATGTTGCTTGATTGCATGTTCAAATTGGGGCACGTCGGGGTCGATAACTGGGGTAGGCATAAGAGCCATCCTCCTGGAAGAGCTGGACACTGAGGGCCGAGGAACCTCAACCTCATGGCTTGATGACTTAGTACGTTTAAGATCATTGGAGTCACAACGGTCTTGTGAACCACGACGACCACCCTTCATATCAAAAAAAAAAAAAAAAGTAAGGGGAGGAAGGAATAAGGTTTAATTTTACTTCTCTTTTCAAAAAAAGGGGGGGGAGAAAACAATACATGAGTAGCTGACAAAGGGTGGATAGTGCGACCAGAAGGGCTAGAGTAGGGAGGAGGAGCGTACTCTAAAGAAAAGAGAGAGAGAATAAGAAGTAAGAAACAATATTCGGAACAAATGAAACGGATGAAGAAACGTATTTATAGAATAACATAGATAAAAAAAAATAGACACGTGTAAGGGTAATCAAGTAAGAATATAGTAATAAATTTTTACCGGAGGCAACAGAAGCATGGTCAGGTATCGGCGGAAGTTGGGCAACAGTAGAGGCGACGTGTGCACGACCAGAACGCCGTGACCGATTCGGCTATACATATATAAGAGATAAAGAAAAGTTCACTTGTCATCGTAATAGTAATTACAACATACACAATCACAAAGCAGCAAGGATAAGAAAATACCTCTATGGGAGCATCAAGACCTTCATCAATAAGCTCTTCTACCAAGCGTGCTGGTTTGGACCTACGTCTACGAGAGTCAATGGGCTTACCTTTAGAGCTTGGATGCAAACCTTCAGCGGCAGCAACAGAGGCGTCTAACTTAACACGACCAGATGCGTGAAGAAGTGGGGAAGGGATTATCGGGCAAGCAACACGAGTAGAAGAACAAAACTTCACCATCTTGAGAACTTGAACCCGCCAGGAACGCTTCCATTCCCTCGTCACAGACATTACACGCCATGCATAAGGCAAGGTCTTCTTGAAAGGGAAAACCTCAACTACTCGAGCACGCTCATCCGCGAAAACAAATCGAGAGAAGCATCTTGCAACAATTAAATCATCGTCACTAAAAGGGGATTTGGGAGCAGCACAAACACCCTGATCGAATCCAGCTTGCCGAGCAACTCGATCAATATTATATGACAAAGCACAGAATCGCCCTTCATGGTAACCCGGAATATGACCAGGAGTCACGGCAAGAGCAAAATCCCAAACAAAATTATCAACCTTATCATTAAGACCGATGGTCACTTCATCGTCGGAGGAAGTGGAGGAGAAACGGTAAGTGGGAACACCACAGGCACCGTCCAAATATGGCCAGAATGTAAACTCTTCGAAAGCATCCATGACGTCGACAAGGCGTTTGGAGCGATTGGGGTGAAGACCCTTATAAAGAGCAAGCCGAGGGTAAGACAGAGTAGCAAAAGCACGACGACTCTGACCAGTGTTCACAACGCGATGTAGATTGTCATGACGGATGTGTAAGGAATTGGGAGAAGGACGATAGTTTCGGAAATGCTCCCACAACCACACTTGAAGGAATGCCATGGCTGCATGACTCTCAACCACATGATCAGGGTGGTTCACCCATTGGAGATCACCGGCCAAAATATCGAGTTGACGATACAAATTTCCCAAAAACATAGGGGCTAAAGGAAGACATGCCCCATGAACCAACAACACAGACATTACTATGATGTTGTCCTTAACACTATCCTTCACCCCATAATCAAAAAGATCATGAGATAGCCAAAATACCAACAATGCAGCCACTTCATGCAATGGAGTGATTCGAGCCTTGATCGGCAAAGAATCAAGGTCAGGTGACCTACGAGCAAGTTTAAACCAGAAATCTTGCCACGCCTTAAGGCTAGGACGTTTTCCCTTTCTCTTGGGGGCGCCTGGGGGAGCATCATCTTGTAAAGAGAGTTCCCTAACATCATACAATACTTGGCACATCTTCGCTTCCTTATCATTACGGGGGGCTAAAGCTTTTTTGTAAGAAATGTTGCTATGCATGGGAAGAGCTAAGATAGCAACAACATCTTCAAGGGTAGGAGTGGCTTCTCCCCAAGCAAACAAGAATGTGTGAACCTCCTTTATCCAACGGAGAAGCAAGCGGCGAAGATCCCATTTTTGACGCGTTATAGTTTTACATTTAGAACTTCTAAGGGCATAGTACACACCTACATTGTCTAGGAGTTGAACATGGTCTTGGTCGGAGAAGATGTAATCTACCCAGGCGGACCACATAAGAGGATATGTGGAAGTGGAAAGGAATGATACCTGAGGCAAGGCATGATCGCCACGACGAGCGGCTAAATAAGGAATTCCACTTTCCTCGAGCAGAAAAGAAGTAGGGGGTTCACGAGATAAGATCCAAGAGACGGCGGTTGTTGTGTCCGTAGAAATAGAGGAACGGGCAGCACGGTCGAAATGATCATTCAGCAATGACGCTTGCTCAGCAGCATCACGACTTCGTTGGTCTTGTTTAGAGGCAGCTGAGCTCTTACGAGATTTGTGGGAGGAGGTGATAGCATCCTGTGAGATAGGAGGGGTATGAGTATCCTCATCGAAAGTAGCATCTACAATATAGGTTTGTTGGTCACCGTAGTCATCATCACCATGGGCTGAGCTACTCATTATGTAGTAAGAATAAAAGATAGTAAGAGGGAGAAGAATGAAACATGAAGAAAAACGAATAATGAGAGGAGCTTATATATAGCGAAGGGAAAGAAGAAATGACTTTCGCTAAGAACGAGGTGAAAATGTCCCGTGATTTGAGTAGGTAGTGACGTGAGCATCAAGGGTAAACAGGCTGGAGTGCCTTATGACAAATCACATCTGCGTAACGATCGAAAAGGGAGATACCGAAATTTTGAGCATATGACTGCTGCTTAGTCCTGACGCCTAATCAATCAATCAAGGGGCTTAATGTAGATACCCCAAAATTAAGAGTAAGAAAAATGAGGAGCACTGTACCTTTGCAACGACTAAAGGTGATGACGAGGGCTAGTGATTGGAACAGGAGAGACGATGAGGGTGACGGGAATAGACTAAGCATGACCTAGGTGAGGCAGTACGAGTAAGTGATGATGAGAGTGAAGAAGAAGCACGGGCATGACGATGGAGAGGAAGCGTGGTGAAGGGCGATGGGATTGGACGCTGCCCCCACCACGTGATGAGTGAAGACCATTGAGAGCCTTGGATGAAGTGATGGTTGAGCATTATGCGCTTACATAAGCAAGTTACACATTTGAGACATGGTTGATAGCATGGGCGATGATAGAGACGAGGAGAGCAGTGACCTACTCCAAGACCTTGTAGCATGATCTCCTACATATGATACATGGTCAACGTCCTGGGGGATGATAGAGACGAGGAGAGCAGTGACCTACTCCAAGACCTTGTAGCATGACCTCCTCCATATGATACATGGTCAACTTCCTGGGGGATGATAGAGACGAGGAGTGCAGTGACCTACTCCAAGACCTTGTAGCATTACCTCCTCCATGAAACACATGGTCGATGGCATGGGCGATGATAGAGACGAGGAGTGCAGTGACCTACTCCAAGACCTTGTAGCATGACCTCCTCCATATGATACATGGTCAACGTCCTGGGGGATGATAGAGACGAGGAGTGCAGTGACCTACTCCAAGACCTTGTAGCATTACCTCCTCCATGAAACACATGGTCGATGGCATGGGCGATGATAGAGACGAGGAGTGCAGTGACCTACTCCAAGACCTTGCAGCATCACCACCTCCATGTGGGACATGGTCGATAGAATGGGCGATGGCAGAGACGAGAGCATGCTTCAGAAGGAGTGACGATAGGCATGGTAAGATCATATGAAGTGCCCACTCTATGAATGGAAGGGTGCCAATAGCGAGTGGGCCCTGTCTAAGAATAGCCCCGATTCAGAAATGAGAGTGCTTCATCATTTCCGTGATATCAAGGACACGTGTACGGAATTGAGCTGTCAGAGTGACAAAGAAGTCAAGATAGTATACGTGTACGGTATCTAGAAGCTCAAGGAAGATTTGGGAATGCTATAAATACCCATTTCTTAAGAATGAGAGATTAAGCCTTTTCTGTGTAAAAATTAGTATTGTACTATTTTCTGGATCAGAGTTATTCTTTCCCTATTGGTGTAACTCAAAGGTTTTAGCCTACTTAATTTATACCATATTTACACACTTCTCCAATAATCATACTTTGTGATGGAACTGGCAATATAATGTCCGGGAGCATATTTCACAATTCCTGGAATCATTGGGAGAACACGAGTACAACCACATTGTCCATCCAATGGGTTTTTTAAAGTATCTGATAGGCAGAGCATACACATGCATGGCACAACAACATACATTGTTTTTTCGAGTTTTAGATTCATTGAGAAACAACATTACCTGGTTGTTAAAATTTGGATAACATGCGGCCCATTGTAACTGTCAATAACATGTTGATAAGCACCTACTGAATTGGCTTAATAGTCTTTAGATTTATGGTCGTACTTATGTTTTCCAGCATAATCTTACAAATGTACAAAATCTTTCTTTTTCTTGACTGTTGTTAAGAATGAAAATTGCACATTGTTATCTAGAAGGCAATGTTGATGCGGTAGAGTTTTGTCCACAAGAATCGTTTCATCAAGTTTTACCTGTTTCGAGTCTTTCGACGTACACATTACAGGAGGGTGATCAGCAGAATCGATGCGGAAGTATATCACTTTTCTCGGTTGATGCCGATTCAAACCAACTTGATATGTTTCATCAAGTTGAGACATCTGCAATTTTTGACATCAAATGGAATCCTGTTGGCAGTCCATTGCTCGGACATGCCGATGCCAGTGGTTACGTGAGGTTACACAGTTTAGGAACTGGTCCAAATGGATCAGAAAATGGAGGTACATCATACTGTAAATTCTCTTTCTACTTGTCTTATCTTGTATGAAGATTTCATGTTTGGTTGCATTGGTATGCCTTAACATGATGTAAGATTCATCTTACTGCCATAAGAAATGCAATCATTTCCGATCATTCATTAACACCTCTGTAAGACACATTCTTCAACATCACAGCCTACTGCCACGTGTACTAAGTTCATTTTTAAACTAGCATTATTCACTGTTTGGAATTGTATTGGTGTACAATAACCCTATCTTTACCAGGCTTGGTCCTTTAACTTGACTCGGCATAGTAAAGTCTTAAATCATCAGCCATGGTGCCTAAGAAAGACGCTTAGTATCAAATGCTCATCGTATATTATCTTATCTTATCTTATTTTATCTTATATATTATATACTATATACTATATATAAAAAAAAGAGGGTTTTTCTCTGATTTCACATGAACAAATTACATTACCCTTCCGTGTTTTTGATATTTTTCTCATGTTTTCGTAAATTTAGTTCAAGAAAGGGGTAAACACCTGTTCTCTATTTCTTCTCCTAATTTTTTTTCGAAAAACATCTAAATCTCTTCTCGATCCCATTTTTCTTCATCGAAAGCAGTATTTAGCTGAATATGTCAGCAGACACATTATGCGTATAAGCACAAATTATTTCAACCCAACTGGATCGACCAAGATTGTGAGACGAAAAGAACTAAAATTAATACATGTTTTGTCTACTAAAAAAACAAAATTGGGAACATTTTAGCTGAAGGAAAATGCAATAAGCGGTATCCCATTTTTCGTAAATTGTGTGCAACTGTTTGGAGTTTAAGGTGCATGGTTGGCTCATGGGTACCACGAAGCAAATTTGGCTTAGTTTCTTTTCTTTTGTTTTTTTTATTTTTCATGCATTGCGTGTGCCTAAGTTTCTATAGGTTTCGGAACAGAGCGGCAAGCACATAGTGCGTGCGTATTTGCTAGTGTAGTGAGAAAAAAAAGGCATATATGCATGTAGTGGGTACCTTTAGTCCCTCACGCATTGTAAGACCTGGGACTGGGAAGAACCTGGGTTGCTCATATACTATATACTTTGAAGTTGGAAACCTTTTCCTGGTATTAGACTATTAGTTAGCGGTTTTCTCATTCTTTACAATCATACATAGTACCATAGAACCTATAATCCGTCCAATTGTATTTCAAAAAAAATTTTAGCTGACTACAGTGGTTCTGTTAGCAAAATATCATTGTAAATATCTGTTAAAACATCTTCTTTTCTGGTAAATTCTAATGAGTACCATCTTATTGAAGGTAAGCAAGTGTAGATGGTGGATTTTCGACAAAGGCTAATTACATGTATTCCTGATCCAGCAATCAGATGAATATTGAGGCTCATGACTCTTATCGAAAGCATGAAATCTCATGCCACAAGAATCTCTGACTGAGAATAATGTCTCTCAGAGTATATGTAGATATGTAGTCTCTCAGCTGAGGCAACGGCATGTCTCATGAATACTGAGCAATTTCAGCATTTACTTCTATATAGAATCGAAAGATTAGAAGGCTCCTAGACAGCATGCCTGCTAGTATAGAGCGATAACGTCTTCATGATGTAACAATGTTTTCGCTGACTATATAAAAGAAACATGATGATTCAACAAGCTCAGATCGCTCAATTATCGAATAATTAATGCTCCTAGACGATCGTACTAGTATAGAACCATCAATTATTCATTCTTAAAATCATTAGATTCATTAACTGAATCTATGAAAAATATTCAATATTCTTCGTAATATTTTGTTACTTCAATTTATGATTATTCTCAGCAGAATTCCATGGGTTAGTAATAAATATTCAACACATGGGCATCTGAGTTACCTTCGAGTAAGCCCCAACAAAAATGGTGTAACTGTATACGACAAATGATGCATTAACAAACACCTGAATGAACAAACAAGTATTTCAAAATACGACGAGACGATGAACCTATATGCAAATAGGAAAGGAAATAATAAAATAATAGTCAAGGCGCTTGGGGACTGGCTCACCGACCGGCCAGTCACGCCGTAACCAGTCCCATGCCCAAAATCCATGTTTTATCATATTTTATTATTTTCTTTGATCTCATGAAAATCCTTTCATTTGAACAAATATCCTTTGTTTTGAGGAAACTCCTCAGTTTCATGGTGTTTCCTTCACACTGAGGAAATAATATAAAGTTTGGGAAAATATTGTGGGGTTGTGATTATTGGCCAACCGGCCATGCCTTGATCCAGCCATCCCCACACCTCGTGGTTCCTCATTATTTTATTAATATTTCCCTAATTTAATGAAAACTCCTTAATCTCATGATATTTCTTTGATCCCATGAAAAATAATATAAAATTAAGGAAACTCGTGGGACCAGGCCATAGTCGGCCGGTCATTCCCTAGATGGCCCCACGCGTCTTATTTTATTATTATCATATTTTTCATGTTTCGTTAATCTCATGAAATTCCTTGATTTCATGATATTTTCTTCAAATTATGAAATTCCTTCAAATTATGGGAAAATACACAAAATACATAAAATTAAGGAAACTTGTGGGACCGGTCCCAAGCTAGCCGGTCCCACAAACCCCTTATTTATTTATTATTATTTTTATGTTTCCTTGATTTTATGATATTCCTTGATTTCATGATATTTCCTTCAAATTATTAAAAGTCTTTCAAAATTATGAAAATCCCTTCAAATCATGAAATAATACATAAAATAAGGGAAAACTCACGGGACCGGTCCCTAGACGACCAACCATGCTCAAGTCGGTCCCACACGCCCTTATTTTATTATTATATATTTTTGTTTCTTTCATCTCATGGAAACTCTTTGATTTCAACAAAAACTCATTGGTTTCAACAAACTCCTTGGTTTTATCATATTTCCCTAAAATCATGAAAACATATTATAAAAAATAGGAAAATATTGTGGGACGGGCTCCTTGGCCGGACGACCATGCCTTGGCCATGGACGGTCCCACACTTCATGATTCCTTCATTTTTTATTATTTTCCTTCATCTCATGGAGATTTTGACGATTTCATCAAAAATCCCTGATTTCTTCATATTTTCTCAAATGAGTGCTCAAGCGCACATCTGAAATTACCAAAATTCTCAGAACTGAGATACTAACACTTTAGTGACATTAGCATGTTACCTTGACCGACCAAGGTTGGCTCTTTGGCTTGCAAGAATCCGGTCCCACACATTTTCACGATTTGACCTAATTTGCACAATTGCACGTATTAGGTTCAAAACTCTTTCAAACAATTTGGAGTTTCATGGAACGATCAATATTTGATCCCGTGACCACCCAGGGCCGGCTTCATGACCCCTTGGGCAGTCCCTCATCTCTCCATAATTAATTAGGTTTTGTTACCTAAGGCTCAGACGAGCATTATTTCAATAAATGATTAAACCAGCATTTAATCATCCTTTCATCAACAAATCAACTGGTCTTCAGAATACCTTAATAATTTCTCACATGAGCATTTAGGCACTATATGGTCGACCCACGGTCCCATGTAGTCGATCCCTTCTTCATTCTGTGATTTATTTTCAATAAATCATCAATTGATCAAATTAGGGTTTTGAGTTCAAGGTTCATAATTCCAGATTCAAACGTTAATAGTTTTACGTTGATCCCATGATCAACATTTTATTTATCATATTCGTCTCAATTTCCAGTATTCTGATTTAATATTTTACTTGGTCATGCTACCATAATTCATCAAACGAGCAATACTTTCTCAAACCAAAGAATATTGTTCAACTATCAATATTCAACAGTTCATTGAATGAGCAATATTTGCTCACGTTAACTTATTCACACATCATATCTCTCTCTCTCTCAACAGACATGTTCAATTCATGAGTCTCAGAACATTTACGAGTTCGACTCAACAATACAAGGACTCATCGTCCCATAAAGTCATGAAGTCAACAACTAACTAACGAAATACACGTCTGCCTTGCAGACTTCATAATCACACGAGACATCAATCGTGTTACATAGGGGGATATTAACTAGGGTTTTGGTCTGGTGGTCTATGTCATGTGTGTTTATACACACGATGGAATGTGATCAAGTCGTGCAATTAGTTGGAGGAGTTAACAAAGTAGTGGATGAAAAATCAACCAAGTCTCCGCACGATGAGTAACTGGTTTCAAACACGATTTCCATTTCCCCACTCTTTGATTCCATCAACTGTTACACTTCATGGGATCATGGTGTCTATAATTCTGCCAATATAAATAAGTCTCTGAATCATTATTGAAACAAGAACGATTTCACGTCTCACATTCAACACGAAATCAACAACTCATCAAAAGCAATTATTCTCAACTGAGCAATCATTCAAAACTTATCTTATTCAGAATTCAAAAACACCTACAATCTTTGATTACCATTGATTCCACACATTTGTCAGCTTCCCTCCAACAGATCGACCCATTCTCTCTTGTGACCGAATTTACTCTGGAACGACCATTTTCTTGGTTTAGGCCGGAGTACTACAGATTGATCTCTCGAATTCAAAGCACTCCCTTCTTGCAGTGCATCTGTGTGAGGTTGAACATTTCGCTCGGTTCATGGAATCTCCTCTGCACGGTCGTCTCCTCAATTCCGTAAAAACCATCAAATCGTTTTTCCCCATCTACAGCAAGTTGTAGTTTTGCTATCTTAATTTGTTTAACATTATGATGCAGTTGAAGTACTGAAAGAAGTTTGTGGATAAGTTAGTTCCTCCATATGTATGTGCCTTGATTGGGGGCCATCAGCTACATCCATTACTGTCGGGCTTTCAGATGGTTCCATATTCGTGCTCACTCTTGCGGAGTCTCAACTAAAGTGTAGATGTGGAAAATCCTTTTACTACATCCAAAGAATAATAACACACAAACTATGGATAAAATAAGCAAGAGATGCACAAAAACATAAGATATACGTGGTTCGGTATGATTACCTACGTCTACGGGGTTAAAGGGATGATCTTATTACTTTATCCAAAGCTACAAAATGAATATCTCACTAACAAGTATTTGACTCTCACTCTCAAGCTCTTGGTGTTCTCCCTTTTTCTCACTGATTGCCCTTTTTCTCTCTACATGGGTCTTTATTTATAGCTATAAGTGACAATAAAACTAGTACTATGGTGCTAGACAGGGTATAGATTCCTTGATGTTCTTCTCGGGTGATCAGCTGTAGCTTCGGTCGATATTCCCTTCGGCCTTTGTTGAGATATTTGGCCGAGGCGAGTAACGTCCTCTTCGGATGCCTCACTACCTGATGTCTCTTATTTAGCAACGATGACCGACGTCGCCCTCTAGATCTTTAGTCGAGTCCTACTTTGACCGAGTTCCTCTTATCTCTTCACCAACCTTGTCAGTGCATTAATTACCTTTGTACCCGATGAGAATCACATCCGACCTTTTCCTTTTTTTACGTCGACTTCACGGGATGCTTCAGTTCCTCTTTTCTCGTGCCCAGATTTGATGGGATGATTCTGTGCTTCTGGAGTCCTTCCCTTCGATACGCCCTTGCCTAGGATTGTTCCACCTGTCCATGTGGATTATATGCACCTACATTTATGCCCCTTCTTTTGCACGTGTGGTTGACACGAGGGGAAGAAACCGCCTCGTCTTCCCACGTCCTTTTCCATGCCGGGTTTTGCGCCATGTTGTTCCCCACTCGTTTTTAATTATTGTGACCAACTTTAATTACTGTGACCTGTTAACCTTCTCTGTCGGTTGCAGTTGATGGGGTTTATAAATCCGATCATTGAACCTCCAGTTTCTCTTTTATTCTTTCCTTGACGGTTTCTTTTCCTTTCTCCTCGGTTTTCCTGCTCCTCCTTCGTCTTTATCAATCATTCCTCCCAGAAAGTTTCTTTTATTTTCTTCTCAACACCTCAGATTCTCCCCAGCTTCATTGCCATTCCGTTGTCGTTGTTATTGTGAGCTCTGATTTCTACCGTTTCTTTGTTTTTCCGACTGTTTCTTCGATTAACTCTCATGGCGTCTTCAACTCCTTCAATGACAGAGAAGAGGTACGTGAGTTATACTTTTTTCGACGAAGATGGTGTGCCGCTTGATTCCATGTTCGTCGTTGAAAGTCCTTCTAAGCATGACCATCGTGCTTTGGATTCCCTCTTTTCTGATACCCCTTCTTTCTTTTCATGTAGGACTGACAAGAGAATTACCAAAGACTTGTCGGATGAACAGTTTATTCAATAGTTGAAGGATGAGTTCAGTCTCCATGACTATGACGTCAGGCTATTATTGGGCCAAAAGGGTGTTTTGAAGAAGGAAGATGTCTTGAAGTTTCCGCACTCGGCCGAGGCGACCATCATCACCAAGGGTCAGTTAGATCTCGGGTTACATTTTCCTTTGTATGATCCCAGCCATCCATTTTGGTATGAATCTTTTTCCAAAATTCGTCTGTCTCGTGCTTTGTCTCAGTGGAACAGTAACACCTTTCGAATCCTATCCGAGTGTGAGAGGCGCAGTCAAGGTGAGTGTACTTCTACTCCTTGGTCCACCTACGATCCTTCTCAAGAGGGCGACTATACTCCTACCAGTTTTGCTGACAATTATCAAAGTGGGACTTCTATAAATGGCGATCTCGCCGGTTTCGCTGCTAGCCCTCATCGCCATAAGACTCTTCCCGATGGTGTCAAGAAGATTTTGTTGGACGAAGACCTTGAAGGAAAAGGTTCCAACAGACATACCCGTCATACTAGTGACACGTCTTGGGATCGAGTTCCATTAGTTATTTCGGGTCCCCTTCTGAATGGCAAGTTTCCTTCCCCGGCCGAGTCTTATCCATTTTGGGTGGTTAATATTGATCGGGTAAGTTTGATTCTCGACTCTTGATTTAGTTGATCGGCTCGGGCGAATGTTGGAACGATGTCTTAATTTTTGTGTTATGCAGCCTAAATCTCAGGTCATTCCTTTTGAGTCTCCCCATCTTCGGAAGAGGGATAGGAGTTCTAGCGCAGGAGCCGTGGAGGAGACAGGGAAGGTAACAAATATATTGCTTTCTTACTGCAGTACATGTACTTTCCCCTATTTGTTCCCTTGAATGGTTCTTATATCGGCTCATGTTCAGAAGCTGAGGTCAGATAAAATTGGTGGGGCATCGGCGAAGGATGGTGAGGATCTTGAGGATCAGCTTCCCCTATCTCATTTCCTGAGGAAGTCGCCTCGGAAAACTTCTGATGTTTCATGTACCTTTGTAGGTGGGAAGCCTGGTGGAAAAGTCAAGGAGCTAAGGGTTGATGGAGTCGTCCCAGTGAAAGTTGTTCCCTATCAGTCAGCTGGTAAAAGTGTTGATCTTGGTGATGGTGTTGTGATTTTATGTTCTAAAGATAAGGAAGGTGATAAGGATCTTTTTGGTGAGGACGATGAAATCGGTGGTGATGAAGAGGTTATTGTTAGTAAGACGGGAGCCGGTGGAAATGTCGAAAAGGCTACTGGTGGGAATGTAGGACAGGTTACTACTGAGGAAGAGGTGTCCGAGAATTCGTCTCCTATAGTTTATGGACCGAGCTCGGGTGGGACTACCTCCTTTACCATTTCGGGCTCGATATGTAATGCTTTGGGGGCTCTTATTTCTCCTGAATTCTCTTCTCTCTCGGATGAGGATAAGATCAAGGCTGCCTCATCGCTTGATGATAGTACGAAGGGTGCTTTCGAGATACTGGTGAGTTTTGTTACTCAGGTTATATGTTCACGTTGTGGGGTAACTGCTAATACCTTTTGGTGTTTTGTAGGATGTCAACCGTGCATTGCAAAATGCCGCCGTTCATCGCCCGGAAGTCGCTGAGAAAGAGGGTTTTCGTCTCTTGTTACAGCAGGAACGTGAGCGATCTCGGGTATTGGAGAGGCAACTGGCCGAGGCTCAAGGTATTTGTTTTGATCCTTTCCTTTTATGATTTATTCTGTGGTGCCAATATCCTGAGCTTAGCGTTCCCTTCCTAGCCGAAACTGCTAGTATGGAGGCCGATGCTGCTACGCATTATTATTTATTGAAGAGAGAGCTTGCTAAATAATGAGATCATGTCTTGAATTTACAACAGAGGATTGTCAACAAGGATGATAAGATTGATCGCTAGGAAGCCGACATTGAAAACCTTCTATCTCGGCTGCATCGCTACGACAAAACGTTGTTGGCTGATAACTTAGAAAGTCAGTGTATGCGGTTGAGGCTTCAAGTTTGTGATCTTCATGCCGATCGCCTCCGGATACTGGGGGAGAAGAGTGCTGCCGAAAAGTCTAGATAGGAATATCTCGAGAAGATGAGAGAATCTAAGAAAGTCTCTGAGGATTTGGAGTGGGTTCATGCTCAACTATCAGGTTTGCAGATTGCTCATTCCCGACAAAGGGCCAAGTGGGACGATCATAGAAAATATTTCCCCTCCAATGAATTCAACGAGCAGCGCTATCTAAAATTATCCTCTAAAATATCTTCCGTTGAATGTAGCTTGTCTGAGTCTGAAGAAATTGTTAGAGTAGTCACCCCATTGCTTGAAGGTGGCATGCCGTACATTATGTGTTTATTGTTCTTGCATTAATGTTGTCGTTTGTGTCGCTAATTACTCCTATGTGTTGATAGTCGATCAGAGGAAGGTAAGATCATTGGAAGAGGAGAATGCTCGGCTGAAGGAGAAGGAGATGCATCTGCTGGCGAGGGTGGCCACGGCGTAGGCGGCATTGACACAGCTGATACTCGATCTTTCTGCTGAGAAGGAGAAATTTAACAGTGAGCTTGTCACCAAGGTCAAGGTTGGCGTAAAGAAGGTTCTTGACCAAAAGCGGGTCGATGCTGCTGCGAAGAAGTCAGGTTCCTGTTCGGTCCTGCCCCAAGAGTAATCGCCCCTTTTGTAGTGTTATGTCACTATCATGCCCTTTGTTTCGGGTTGTAATTCGCTGTGAACACCATTATTTTCTTGTAAAACTTTTTCTTTAAATGGGGTGCTGCGTCGCCGATTCGGCCGCTTTAATTGCTTTCTGACATTGTTGCTTATGTTGACGCCCTTGCTCGTGCTGTGCAAATGACATGTGGGTGTTTATTATTATAAATTATGTGTTTGCATATGCATAAGAATGAGTAGATCGGTTAGGAATAATGTTGTTTCTGTCGAACACGCTCAACAGGGAGGGTCATCGGGCCCAATGCCATGTCCTGATTGAGGTATCTCATCACCGTCTTTTAAGATATAGTGGAAGGGTAATTGGTCCATCCTAGGTTCTATGGGATCGATATCCCAAGAGGTTATCAGTTAACCATCTTGGGAAAGTGATTCCGGCCACTTGTGAGGGGAGCAATGTTACATGCTCACATGTCGAGTACTCATGCCTCGACAATCAGCCACTGGTTTCCAACCACTGTGGCCCTAGGGCTACCTCGGCACTTGCACACTGCCGTCGCCCCAAGTTCTAATAACCCGTATTAATGTAAGTCGCCCCGACACTTGCACAATGCCGTCGCCCCGGGTTCGAAATGACCATTCGAGTGTAAGCCGCCCGACACTTGCACAATGCCATCGCCTCGGGTTCGAAACGGTCATTAAGACGCAATTGTCATATTTCCAACCCCACGCGGCCTTTTAAGGAAATAGATGACAATATATCATACCTGCTCTCATGGGTGATATAGCTTTAGACGCCTATCATTCCATGGTCGTAGCTCTGGTGTTCCGTCCGGTTTTAGTATCTTGTACGCTCCTTCTCTGACCTTTTCGACAATAGTATAGGGTCCTCCCCATCGTGCTACTAGTTTTACGCCCTTCTTGTCGCGCTCGTATCTAGGTAGGTCCTTAAGTACTAGGTCTCCCAGCTGGAATTATCTTGGTAGGACCCGCTTGTTATACTCTCGTTGTATTCTTCGTTGGTAATTTCCCATCTTTTGTAGAGCCATTTCTCTCGTTTCTTCTAAGTCGTCGAGTTTGGCCAAGATAAGGTCTGCCGAGATGTTTCATCTCCACACTTCGGTCCTTGTTGTGGGTATCATTTCCTCGGTCGGAAGGATGACTTCAGTCCCATATGTTAACATGAAAGGTGATAATCTGGTTTCCTCTCTACGAGTTGTCCGGTAAGCCCACAAAACGTTGTAGAGCTCTTCACACCATTTTCCATACTCTCCATCAAGCTTCTTCTTTAGGTTGTCGGCAATGGTTTTGTTTGTAATCTCCGCTTTCCCATTACTCTGAGGGTAAAGGGGTTTGGACTTGCTCTTTTAAATGTTGTAATAAGTCGATATTCTTTCCCTGTAATTGTTTCCCGTTGTCCGAGACGATCTCCGCTGGTACTCCAAAACGACAAATGATGTGTTCCCAGATGAAGCGAAAAACATCTCTATCCCGAATGTATTTTAATGGAGCGGACTCTACCCATTTAGTAAAGTAGTCGATAGCCAGTATTAAGTACTTTCTCTGTCCCGATACGACATGTAATGGTCCCACGATGTCGATCCACCATTTGGCGAACGACCAAGGACTGATTACCGAGTTTAACGTTACTGCCGGTGCGTGTATCGTTTTTCCAAACTTCTGGCATTCGTCGCAGATGAGTGTCATATGCTTTGCATCCTCATTCATGTAAGGCCAAAAATATCCCATAGTCTTGGCTCGAGCCGCCAAACTACGACCCGGACCGTGGTTGCCCGCTGCCCCATAGTGTAGCTCATTCAGGATCGTGTTCCCCTCTTATTTGCTTAGGCATATTAACAACGGTCCTAAATATGATTTCCTATATAGAATGCCTTCTTGGAGCTCATATGCAGCTGCTTTGCTTTTGATTTTGTTGATTGTGGGTCGCCCTTTGGGCAGTTCTCCTGTTACTAGATATGTTTAGATAGGTTTTCGCCAATCATCGGCTTTATACTGGTCGACCGTAGTTGCTGCCACATACGTATCTATTCCCACCATCTCAGGTAATGATAGCATTAAGACTCTCATAACTCTGATTCCCTCAATACTTGCATCCGTTAACATAGAGGCGATGTATGCCAGAGCGTCCGACTGGCGATTATCTTTCCTACATATATGCCGAAATTTGATACTTGGTATTTGGTCGATGTAAGACTGAGCGAGTCCCCAATACCTTTGTAGTAAGGGGTCATGCGTAGCGTATTGCCCGTTGATTTATCAGATAACTAGCTGGAAGTCGCTTGTTAGCCTTACGTCTTGAATGCCCATCTCCACTATCAAGCGCAGAGCGTGTATCACAGCTTCCTACTCCGTGACGTTGTTGGTTGCCTTAAATTCGAGTCGAAAAGAGTGTACCATTTTCTTTTCCTTTGGCGTGGTGAAGACCAATCCCAGGCCTGACCCGTCTTTATTGGACGATCCATCCACAAAAACTTCCCAGCATGTTGGGCTGCATGTCTCGAGTAAATCAGACTGGTCCTCCTGGTCTTCCTCCATCCCCGGGATGTCTTCTACTTCATCTTTGTCGCTCAAGGGAAAATCTGCCAGGAAGTCGGCCACTGCCTGCGCTTTTATTGATATTCTTATCTCATAGTAAATGTCGAACTGCTTGATCTGTGCGCTCTATTTGGATATTCTCCCTGACCTAGACGCATTATCGAGTACTGATTCTATGGAGAATTTTGTGAGTACCCGGATTCTATGAGCTTGAAAATACGTCCGAAGTTTTTGTGTTGCAAATATCAAGGCTAATATCAGTTGCTCGATCCTGGTATAGTTTTTATTTGTCGGGTTCATGGTTTTTCTTATGAAATACACTGTCTTTTCTTCTCCTCCTACGTTCTTGACCAAGACTGCGCTAATGTCATAACTAGTCGCCCCCAGATACGGGGTCAGTACTTCCTCGGGCTCGGGTATTTGTAACACTGGCAGGCTCGCAAGGTGTTGCTTAATTTTCTGAAAAGCTTCTTCACATTCTTCCGTCCATTTGAATTTTTCTCCATTTCTTAACGTCCCGAAGAAGTCCTTGCACTTGTCGGACGACCGATAGATGAATCGTCCCAGGGCTGCCAAGTTCCCGTTTAGTCGTTGTACATATTTAACCATCACGGGTGAAGGCTTTTCTACAACTTCTCTAATCTTATTTGGGTCGGCTTCGATACCTTTGTCAGTGATTATGTACCCTAGGAACTTGCTCGAGGTAACCCAAAAGGTGCACTTAGCAGGATTCACCCTCATTTTGTATCTTCTCATTGTTTGTAATATATCGCGGAGGTCTTCGATGTGATTGGAGGCCACCCTACTTTTGATCAGCATGTCGTCGACATATACCTCGATGGTGTTATGTATTCTGTCTTCTAGCCGATCGATGCTGGGGATGGGGAAGCTATCTTTCGGGCAAGATTTATTTAAGTCGCTGAAGTCGATGCAGACCCTAACCCCTCCATTCCTTTTAGGGACTATCACCATGTTAGATATCCATTGTGGATATTGAGCCTTTCGAATAATCCATGCTGCTTGTAGTTTTTTCAACACGGCCTCCACCGCTACTTGTAGCTCGGGTGCAATCCTCCTCATCTTCTATCAGATCGGCTTGAATTTGGGGTCTATTCTTAAATGGTGTGATCAGACTCCTGGGTCGATTCCCTCCATATCATGTATTTTCCAGGAGAATATGTCCATGTGTTCTTTTAAAAGAGTTATCAACTTCTATGTTTGCGTCTCTGTCAACAGAGTTCCTATTCTTACCACCTTGGGTTCTTCGTCAGTACTTAGGTTGATTTGTTGAGTAAGTTCTAGGGCCGAGAAATTGGGTTTCAGCTCGTCGGCTATCACCGACTCCTTTGATTGTTATAAGATCTCGTTCTCGCCCGCTTCGTAGGCTGTGATGGCTTGTGATATCACTTTCTCTAATTCTTCTCCCGCCTTCGTTTCCTTAGCTTTGTTCTTTTCTTGGCGCTTCCTTGATCGTCTTTCTTCGTTCTGTTGAATATCTATCTGTATGCATTGTCTTGATGCTTGGGGATTTCCCAACACTTCCACTACCCCTCGGTAATATGGAAACCACAGTTTCTGGTGGTACGCCGATGCTACTCCTTTGATTCCTGCAAGCCAAGGTCTCCCGAGGATGGCTTCGTAAGGCGACACAACGTCGACCACACAGAAGGTAGTGAGTGTGTCCAAATACCCTTCTCGTCCGAGACTCTAAGGGTGACTTCTCTCTTTGGTACCGTCACGGTGCCGTTGAAGCCGTAAATTCGATAGGTCGACGGGATCAAGATGTCATCAGATAACTCCATTCTTTTGAAAGTATCGTAAAAAAGGACCTCGACTGAACTCCCGATGTCCATCAATATCCTCTTGACACCCCATTCTTCGATAAGTAAGGTTACTACTAGGGGGTCCCCATGGGCTTGACCATTTTATGGGACGTCCTTAGCTGAGAAGGTAATCGACTGCATCATCCAAGGTTCCATCGGCAGAGTTTTAGCCACACTGTAGATTTCCTTTCCCGCACTATCTCTCTTGTGGATCCTTGACGTGATACCTGTACCCAAGTCGAATTCTTGGATTGCCGAGTGTGAAATAGTGTTACAATTGAACTGGGTACCATGATTGATTCTTATTTGATGTACTGGCGCATCGGGCTGAGCGGGTGTCGGTGATTTCTTGACAAAATGTCGTAAGTATCCGTCTCGGATCAGATGTTGAACGATACCCTTTACTTCTCGATAATCATTAGTCGAATGGCCGCGGTACTGATGATAATGACAAAATTCGGGATGGTTTCTTGTTTCATCGTACTGGATTCCCCTTGTCTTTGGGTATCTGATGTCATTTCTATTTTCTACTTCCTTGAATATTTATTCCAATGGTGCATTTAGTGAAGTGTAAGTTCTGGGTTCGTGGCGAGGCTTCTTCCCTTTTTAGACCCAACTTTTCATGTTCGTCCCTTGATGCGGCGTGCTCGGCCTTTTCTCGGATCGCTTCGGGTTTTCTCGCGGGATCTCCTCCACTGCGGTACTCGCTTCTTGTACTTCCTTATCTTGTGATCCTCCCTGTATTTCTTCTAAGGAGATGTAGTGTTCTTACATTTTCCTGATTTCCCTTAACGTTTGGGGTTTCTTGGTGTACATTGTTATCCAAATAGGGTCTGATTTCCCCAATGAGTTTTCAAACCCAAAAATCTGTTGATCGACCGGCACCTTCCCGATGTCGGTACACAGCTTTCTCCATCTGTCAGTTAGATACCGTAATGGTTCCCTAAATCTTCGAGCTAACGAGAAGAGTGTGTTGATTCTTGGCCGAGCAATACTGTTGTGCATGTAAGTTTCCAAGAAGGTTTCCACCAAGATAGCATAGTTTCCAATGGACTCATCGGGCAAGGTGTAAAACCAGTTCTTCGCCTCGCCTTCGAGACTCGCCGGGAAGAACTTGCACATCACCACATCGTAACTTATTCACTGTAGCAGAGACATGCTGTACATTTTAACATGTTCCCCTGCGTTTCCAGTGCCGTCGAACCTGGATGGGAAAGTTGGCAGCATGCATTTTGGCAGGAATAAGGTTCGCTCCAGTTCCTTGGTAAACAGTGTTTTCTGCGCTTCGCTAATTTCCTCGGCAAGCTTGTCATCCTCGTCGTTCCCTGATAGTTTCTTGACTATCTGATCAAGTTGCTCGAGTTTGTGCTTTGTTGTCGCGTCCGATCCCTCATTTGTTACTTCTTCCTCAGTCGAGGAATCCTCGGGCGGGCCATACCCTCCCCTTTGATGATTAGGGTCGGGCACACGTTCTCTGTTCAAGGGTGGGGTTGGAGCATGTCTCGACTGCGTGCGATTGCTAGAGGTGCCTCAGCTCAATGAACCTCGTGACCCGGCTCTTTGATTGCGAAGCTGGTAGTTTTCATGTTCCAAGGCTAGGTTCCTTCGTTGCAGTTCTCTCATGAGATCTTCCTGCCTTCTTTCGCTTACCATGATCGCTAGTAACATAGGATTTGTGCTCTCGTGGCTAGAATAGGCGTTCACTAGGTTTCCCACCGCATTGGGGGGTGCAGTTGGTGGTCCTAGTAGAGGGATCACCGGGGGAACTGTTGGAGCTGGGGGAGGTTCGACTGTTGTTGGTGGAATATCTTGGTTGAGGTTGTCCCTTCCCAAGCGCACCTGTCTAAGCCTTTCTACTTCCTATTCCAGTGCATATCGGTACTCCACTTACTGCCTTTATCACGTCTGTTCCTCCTACATCATTTGCACTTCTTCTTCTTCCTCTGTATCTGATGTTGTCCTTCCATCTTCCATGTCCCTCTGTCTCATCTGTATCGGGTTAATTCTTAGCACTCTTGAAGGGAAATCATCGTCTCGACCTAGATCGACTTCTTCGTCGACAGTTGCCATCCATTTGCCTGCTGCCTGAGACTCGCCTTAATGGTTTTGTCGGCTACTCTCCTGTCGAGAATCCGTGAGTCCTTCTTGTGCACTAGATCCCGCTATGGCCCTATTCCGGAGAATCCTACTAGTCCTAGAAGTGATTTCCATCGCCTTGGGTATCGCTTTCAGTATGTCGGCTCGCCCGTCCGTCCTTACGTCCACAAAGTACACAACACTTACTTCGAACTGTTTTCGAAAAGGTTAAGGATGAAGTACAGCAGTTCTGCTGTTTTAGATTAGAAAAAGTTTTTTTATAGTACAGCTTTATCCATGCTAATAAGCTGACCTCAGCAAACAAATAGTTTTTACCAAAAGAAACAAATTTAGGTAGGTGTTTTGATACGTCGCTTTCAGTACTTTTCCTATGCATTAATCATTATTTGTCCTAACATTCCAAGTGCCAGAAATCATTAATCATCCGTACATTAGGTAGGAAAATTTATTTCGCAGCCAAGGTTGATAAAATCCATAGCCTTCTCTGACTATTTCACCGGAGATTCATCTGTGTAGATTACCGGAGTTATCGAAAGACTATTTTTCCGTGGGATTCTCATGGTCTTTTTCTGACACTGTAAGGCTTTTACTGTGGGAGCAGGATGAGACTTATTAATGAAGTACTCATTATACTCCTCCTAGCCATAGTTCTGGGAATTTCGACTTGATGGCTTCGAGTTGATCATACCCTCACTTCTTATCGAGTTCTACTTTTACTCTTAAACAAGATTCAAACGGCGAAATAACGCTTCAGCCTAGCTTCCACCGATGACCAAAGATGATCCCTTCGGGAGCTTAGGAGCGCTATGACAATGAACTTTCTCCGCTTAGATCGAAGATAAGATGATTTATGATTAAAGCACTCAACCCAACAGACAACACTTAACTCTGCGGAAGACAATTAACCAGAACTTTTACAGACGACACTTAGTTTATAAAGCAAAAAAGCATCTAACTGATAAGGTGGAAGGCCTCTTCATGCAGAAACAAGATGACGAAAATTATTTACTCACACTTTTCCAAACTAGAGATTTGCAAATTTCTTAATGATCATGTTGTCGATAACAAATGTAAAGAAATCTATCTTTTAACAAAGAGGGTAAACTTCAAACGACCGATCTAACAACCCATACGCCTTGGCCATCAGAGTTTCACTTAGCATCTACTAGCATCAATAGATGTTTTTTAGGAGCTGTTGAATCTCTCTTTGATGGCTTTGTGGCAAGGTCTTTAAGAAGATGTTACACCGGTCCCCTTAGTCGACGCCAGAATGTAGATGTGGAAAATCCTACTACTACATCCAAAGAATCATAACACACAAACTATGGAGAAAATAAGCAAGAGATGCACAAGAACACAAGATATATGTGGTTCGGTATGATTACTTACGTCCACGGGGTTAAAGGGATGACCTTATTACTTGATCCAAAGCTACAAAATAAATATCTCACTAACAAGTATTTGACTCTCACTCTCAAGCTCTTGGTGTTCTCCTTTTTTCTCACTGATTTCCCTTTTTCTCTCTACATGGGTCTCTATTTATAGCTATAAGTGACAATACAACCAATATTATGGTGCTAGACAGGGTATAGCTTCCTTGATGTTCTTCTCGGGTGATCAGTTGTAGCCTCAGCCGATATTCCCTTCCGCCTTGGTTTAGATATTTGGCTGAGGCGAGTAATGTCCTCTTCGGATGCCTCACTGCCCGATATCTCTTATTTAGAAATGATGACCGACGTCGCCCTCTAGATCTTTGGCCGAGTCCTACTTTGACCGAGTTTCTCTTATCTCTTCACCAACCTTGTCAGTGCATTAATTTCCTTCGTTCCCGATGATCATCACATCAGACCTTTTCCTTTTTTTTATGTCGACTTCACGAGCTGCTTCAGTTCCTATTTTCTCGCGCCCAAATTTGATGGGATGATTCGGTGCTTCTGGCGTCCTTTCCTTTGATACGCCCTTGCCTAGGATTGTTCCACCTGTCCCTGTGGATTATCTGCACCTACATAAAGATACAAAAATCATGGGAAGCACATGAGTATGAGGTATGGGCTGCCAATTTTGATACCCAACAACCAAATTTAGTGTATGACTGCAGATTTTGTTGTTGGGATCTGCGAGAGCCGAGAGAGTCCTTCAAACTTGGTCTTCCCAAAACACAAAGACTCATAAAATGGGTGTTTGTTGCATTCTGAAGGACAGAACAGATCCAAATGCACTATTAACCGGGAGTTACGACGAGCATTTGAGGATATGGGATGTGAGATCAATTTCAAAGCCAGTAAATGAGAGCTCGATATGTTTGGGAGGGGGAGTATGGAGACTTAAGCAACATCCGTCGATACCGAGTCTGGGTTTTTTTGGCAAAGATGTATGCATAATGGATTCGCAGTTGTTAGAGTTGAAGGGGAGAAAGCTGAAGTCTTGGAGACTTGCACTAACCACAAATCTCTTGCATATGGGGCCGATTGGCAAAGAGGACCATTAAGAAAGAAAGATGGAATAGAAAGTCATGTGGCGGCTACATGCTCATTTTACGATCGACTTGTTCGAGGTTGGCTACCAGAGAACGAGGTGGTGGTAGGGGTGAGCATGGGCCGGTATGGACCGGTTTTCACCTCATCCGCATCCAATCCAATTCTATACGGATTTCAAATTTGGCATCCGCATCCAATCCACATCCAATGGATGCACGGATGAACGGATTGGGTGCGGATAATCCAATGGACTTGTGTTAGTTAAAATATATAATGAAAAACTAAAGCCAATATAAATGACTTCTTATAGAACCTACGCATTTTATATATGTATATAAATATAGAAGCGTCGCAGACAACACTCCAATCCAACACTATAAAAATTCCAAAACTATCCATATATTTTCTAAAAATTATCTAAATATCTTTAATCTAACGGGTATGGATGTCCAACGGATTTTCAACGTTGCATCCGGGTCCAATCCATAATTCGTTGGATTTCAAAAATATCATCCGCGTCCAACCCATTAGAGAACGGTCCGGACATCCATCCGCACAAGTACGGTTGGTCCCGGATAAATCCGCGGATGACGGATAAAATGCTCACCCCTAGGTGGTGGTGGTTTCCTGACTCAGTGGGTCTACAAACACAATGTAAGTTATTGAAATGAGCCATTAGTTTTAAGTTTTTAAGAGACTTCTAGAGAGTTCTATAAAGCAAGGGGACAATCTTTTTGGTGGACAGTGATTTCATAGTATTTATAACAGTGGATGAAATTAAAACCTCCCAAGTTCATTTTTTTTTAAAGATGTCAAGAAAATATACGAGTATCAAGAGTATTTATAATCCCTGAAAAAATAAAGAAGTAACGGGTTTTTATGATGTGAATTCAGTTCCGTTTTGTACATATCAAGAGCAGAATCATGTGTGCAGATTTGTTCAAATTACAGAGCTTCATAGGAAGCCATAAGCTCCTCATAGAATGACTGGCCAAGCACCCCAAACTTGTTGGACAGTCTTCATGTGTATAAGAGAAGCTCCCACCAGGTTCGATTTAGTGTTGGATAGATTTCAACTGATTTCAACACTGATAGACTATGAAGGAGATGGTAGTGCATATCCCCAAAGGCTATGATATACAACAATTGGTAATTGGTATTCGCATATGTGCTAGGAAGAACAAGCACAAAAGATTTTTACATCCTCAAAACTAATCAGCAGCACAAACACTAATAAGCACAGAATTTGAACATCTGCGAATACTAATCAGCATCGACTCCTCCAAGAGTAAAGTCTCCTCATTTATAAACCTCAGATAAAATACGAAGTCAACTAAATGATACATGCAAGTTTTTTCTAGTACAGGAAAGTTGCAAACAATGCAAGAACACAATCCTCCACATCCTAAACCGCCGTATCACTGAGAACCTACATAATATCAAAGGTCCATCTCCTGGTGAACTGAAGAATGAGAAACACTAGGAAACGCTGCAAACCATCAACTTTTAACAAAAATAAATGAACCTAAATTATGACCAACAATAGAAATTCAAACACCTTTAACCAATTGTATTTAGATAGAGTTACGATATCATTCCCACTGTAAGCTCAGAGCTATACCATAGGTCTACAGAAGTCAAATAGATGAATCAAGCAAGAAACATCTTTGTTTTGAAGAAACTAAAACTGGAAAATGTCTACAGAACAACTAAAAAACTCGGCCCCAACTATCACATACCCTCTTGCAGCAGCTTCTGTGGATAAGCAACATACTTCAAGCACATGTCAAGAAAGAACCATCATTCTTCAACGTCCCTCTTCAACCAAAAGTAATGTACTTATATCTAAAGTATCATCATCTTCTTCTTCTTCCACTGCAAAAAGTCACAATAAAAGAAGAGAACATCTTAGTTTCATTTTTGAACACACCAGTCATCAAAACACAATTTACAATCAAAATTATCGAATTAAAGCATAAAAAAACAGAAAGCTGTGACATTAAACAATGTTCTCCTCACTGGACCTACAGAAACAACAAAGTGTTTCTATAGTTAGATCTGACTGGTATAATATCCTTAATGCACTTCCAGATAAAGAGCTGGATTTAACGAGGAATTTTAAACTTCCATAAATTCTTCCAAATTACTGACATTACTGCTACAGATAGTATAATAAGCTTTTTTTGATTAGTCCAAAAATTTCATTAAGATAACAAAAGGAAACAAGAAAGTTTATGAGAAAGGAGGACAAACAACCCCCAGAACTCTCACAGACTATTTAAAACGAACATAGACTACATTTGGTAATTCTATTGAATTTAAAAAATTGGGACAACCAACGAAATTTAACCACACTCCATCTTCCAGCAAACACCCTGTTTTAGCCATCTTATCAGCTGCAAAGTTGGCTTCACGAAAAGTATGAACAAATCTAATAGAATCATACAGACATTTAACATCAGACCATTTTTGTTGAGCATACCACGGGATGCTGTTTTCCTCCAACGCAATGATCACACTCGAAGAGTCCGATCTAATCAAAACATTTCTGAAACCCCACTGAACAGCCCATTCCAGCCCACAAATAATACCATACAATTCCGCCAAGTAATTCGAGATAACTCCCAGGCCAACACACATCGCACCGATCACCCTACAGTCTTCACTTCTTGCAACAACCCCTGCTCCTGCTACCCCTGGATTGCCCCTAGAGGCTCCATCACAGCACATCATAAGTTCATTATGATCCGGGGGACTCCAGTAACACTCCACTGGCTCTATGATCTTCACCTGGCGGTGACCTACCCTGAAGAAATTAAGAATTTGAAGTTCTTCCACCGTGTTGAACATACAGCCTTTAAGTCTTGCCGAGTACTCATGAATGAGATGAAACACTCTCTTCTTAAAGAGAATCCAGCGAGGTTTCTTCTTTTCATACACCATTTTGTTTCTCTGGTACCACAGCTCAGAACGCAACACCAAAATAGAAACTAGCCAAAGATCTTTTACCATACGACTACAACCTTTCGAAGCCTTACTACAAGCTATTAGATTAGACTGAGGAGTAAGATTAAAGATACCTGAAATCCAACTCTAGGCCTTTTTCGCAGCTGTGCAATTCCAAAGAATATGATCAAGTGATTCCTCATCGTTTTTACAGACGCAACACATTGAAGACAGAGCAATTCTGAATTTGCTTCGAACTTTGTCTAAAGTTGCGCAAGCCCCCCTGACAAATTTCCAGTTTTGAGCTGCTAGCGACGGATGTATCTCACTTCTCCACAGCAGGTTAGCTTCCTCCATAGTCTGATATTTTGTCCTCACCAATTCTCTTGCCGATTTGACTAAAAAAATTCCCCTTAGATCAGTCATCCAAATAGTCTTGTCAACTCCACCTTGAATTCTCGGCAGCTTCTCCAAAACAACTCCAGCAGCTATAAAGTTTTGCAGATGCACACCTTGCAAAGACCACTCTCCCTGTTGGATAATGTCACTAACGCGAGCCTCTCTATCCATGTCAGAAAGACATAAAGCATCAGCTAAAGAAGAAAAACCATACCACACATCATAAAATAGAGAAGTGCTCCTGCCATCATCAATTATGAATTTAGTGTTGTGAACCACATCCTTATGAACCCAACGAATTCCAGGCAAGATAGAAGATTTAACTCCAGCCACCTTGATACGACCATCTCTGCAAGTGAACTTAGACTCTAGGAAACGAGCCCATTTTTTACCTGAATTCTTAATATTCCACCAAAGCTTCATAAGCATAGCCTTGTTCATAGTTTTTAGGCTACAAAGACCAAGGCCTCCTTCCTTCACAGGACTACAGATTTTGTCATAACTTACCACAAACGCTCTAGTAAGATCCGAGTCACCCGACCAAAGAAAGTTACGAATAATACGTTCACATTGAAGAATAAATTTAACAGGCCATGTTGTGAATAGAATAGCTAGAAAAAACCGATTTTATAAGAACCACCCTATCTTGAAAAGACAGCATCTTACCTTTCAAAACCGAGAGTTGATCTTTTAACTTGTCCACAATATTGTTGATGTGGCTGTACTTCACCGCTCCTGGCATAACCTTAACCCCCAAATAACGATCCGGAAAATAAGTGATGCCCATCTACAAGAAATCCGCAATGGTTTGACGCCTACTTAAAGACCCTCCATCATAATAAATTTTACTCTTTTCCCTACACACCCGCTGACCAGAAGCACCTTCATAAAATTCGAGAAGATTAACCAAATTTCTCACACTCTTCATATTACCCTTGCAGAAGATCATAATATCATCCGCGAAGAATAAATGAGTTGGAGCAATGCCATTTCTTATTACCATATGAGTCATGTCTTTGTTTTCAAAAAGTTTACTAATGTTTCTACTAAGAAAATCTTCAATCAAAACAAAAATAAGAGGGGATAGGGGATCCCCCTGCCTCAGACCCCTTGTTATTTTGAAAAAACCCTCCGGGCTACCATTTAGAAGAATAGAAATACGAGCAGAATTTAGAATGCCGAGAATCCAAGTACACCAGTCCTCTGAAAAGCCATATCTGCGAAAAACCTCCAAAACAAAAGACCAACTCACCGTATCAAAGGCTTGAGAGATGTCCAGCTTGAGACCCAAGTTGCCATCTTTACGCTTCATATGTAGCTCATTCACCATTTCCGACGCCAAACTGATGTTTTCATGAATATTCCTACCTTTCATAAACGCTACCTGCTCCTATGAGACCAAACCTCCCAAGACCTTTCCAAGTCTTGTTGCAAGAATTTTTGTAAAAATTTTAAAGTAAAAATTGCTTAGACTAATTGGTCTGAAATTTCTTAAACAGTCAGCACCTCTTACCTTATGGAGCAAAAGAATGAGACTAGAATTTACCCCATTAGGAATCGATTTAGTACTCCAGCTTGAAGTAATAGCCTTGAATAAATCCTGGTGAATAATGTCCCAGCAATGTCTATAAAAACACCCCGAGAAACCATCCGGCCCTGGCGCACTATCAGCCCCCAAAGCAAAGACCGCTTATTTAAGATCCTCCATAGTTGGCATAGCATCTAACATTCTTCTGTCTTCCAAGGAAATCACTCCATGATCATAATTAAAAATATTTTCATCTACTATCTGGTCCACCCCATTAAACTTAGCTTCATAGTGAGCCACCACATGATCAGTTAGACCTTGCGGGTCTGAAATAGTTTCCCCCTCTTCATTAACCAACTCCGAGATTGTATTTGAACTCATGCGAGTATTGATAGCTCTATGAAAATAAGATGTATTACTTGCACCTTCTAATAACCACCTGTTTCTAGATTTTTGTTTCAGCATAATATGGTTTTGCATCCTAATCTCTTGAACATCCACCCAAGCATTCTTCATATCATTCAGTTTCGTCACATTATGCGGATCTTCATCTGAATTTCTACTCGCTACTTCAAATTTCAGCTGCTCTTGTTTAAGTCTTATATTAACATTCCCAAAGACCGAAAAATTCCAGAACTTGATGTCTGCCTTGAGACGCTTAAGCTTGACCATAAAAATAACATCCACATTACCATACACCGGCTGATTCCAAGAAGTTTCCACCAAACGCCAAAAATCAGGATGCAGAAACCACATTTTTTGAATTCTGAAAGGAGCCCTCAGAGGCCTAGAAGCTATCACAGGGTAACCCATAAGACTCGAATGGTCAGAAACTTCCCTCGGAAGAGCTTTACACCGCCAATTCGAGTACTTATTTAACCAATGCTCATTAATAATCGCCCTATCCAGTTTACTAAGAATTCTACCCACACCAGATTGTCCATTAGTCCAAGTAAATTTTGTACCCAAAGAATCAGCCTCAAACAAATCATTGTCCTCCATCCAGTCACTGAACTCATTGATGCAAGAAGTGTTAGGAACTCGACCACCCTTCTTTTCATCATTTCGAAGAACACAGTTAAAGTCTCCTAGAGCTAGCCAAGGAATACCCGAATCCAACCCAGAAAGTTGATCCCACAACCTCCTTCTAATAACCTGGAGGTAACTGGAATGCACAAAAGAAATCAAGACCCCCTCAAATTTAACTGTAATCGCTTGTTTAGACATGTTGATCACCTGCAGTTCCTCAATATCATCCTTCCAAAGAATCCACAGATTTCCCACCGAGTTCACCTGAGAATTATGAATCGCCTTATTTGAAAAACCAAACAAATTTAACTTAGAAATAACATCATCCGAATACCTAATTTTAGGCTCTGCAACACATATGATCGCAGGCTTAAACTCAAAGACCATCTGACGCAATTTCAAAACCGCCTCCACCTTTGCAATCCCATTTATATTCCCATAGATCACACGCATTGGGAAACTATTTTTTTTTTTTTTTTAGCTTTGGGGGTCTGTGGAGCATTTTCCCTCCTTCTCCCCTTTGTAACTTTTATTCCCAACTCACTAGATTCAGCTCCCGGCTGAACTGAAAGATTTTTTTTGGTATTAGTCAGAGCACTTTGTATTTTTGTGTTCTTCAATTTGTCTTCATCTTCCTGAACTTCCCCCCACTTCGAGCCTTTAACTCCTGCTGCAGTAATCTCAGGCGTTAAATCCTCATCCGAAGAATCTTCAGATTGGCATTCTTCCTGAATCTCACATGACCTACTCAGTTCCTCACTTAAAACATCGAATTTATTTGGAGATATAACCACAGATGTGTCAATGATCGCATCGTAAGAAGGAGTTTCACTTACCACTGGTGTAGTACCATCATTTTCCTCCCTTGTAGCTATGTTGTCTAGTGTTGTGTCTTGGTTCTCATTGCATTCATCATTCATCTTCTCATTTCCACACTTTTCAGTATAAATCATCTCCTCCTCCACATACAAATCATCCACTGACTTTTGTGCATCACCCACATTTGCATTCACTGTTGTTTTGTTTTTTCTTGTCTTCGCTGCTTGCCATCCCTGGTTAGCTCCTCCTTTAGCCAAGTTATCTTTAATTAGATCATCATTCTTTGGCTTCCTCCTACAATCCTGATTAGAATGGCCAATTATGCCGCAATTTGAGCAAAACCTTGGTCTTCTTGGAATTTCGATAACTTTCCAGAAAGTACGACCCCCAGCAGTTAATTTAACCCTTTCCGGAATGTGTTTAGCAAAATCAACATCAACCAGCACAGACGCATAATTTCCAATTTCCAGGTTAATAGTTCTCTGATCAACTAATATCGGACTACCAACAGCTTTTGCAATCGATAATAAAGATTTTTCTGTCCACAATTCAGCATGAAGCCCTGGTAGATGAACCCACACTGCCGAATGGGAAGAATTTTGGCATTCTGGATCGAAGACTGGGTACCAATCCATTAATCTCAATTCCTGTTGATTCACATACCATTTAATTTTACGAATTTTCTCTTTTGTTTGCTGATCTTGTAACATAACAACGAAAAAACCTTTACTCATAGTCATAAATCTAACCGAGTTATTGGTTAGCTCCCATTGTGAGATCAGACTGTTCTTAACTTCAAAAAAATTCAAACCTGTAAAGTTTAATCTTGCTATGAAACTGTTTTCAAATGGTTTACAACCCTCTTGATAAAATTCCGACGGAATAATTAAACATGGTTCTCCATCTACCAGAGATGGGTTTGGCAAAGAACTGACATCCACAGACGTTGGTTTTAGATTTTGTTTTGTTTTTACACTATCAGCATATGATCTGTTCAAAATGTTACCCGTATCCAGTATCTAAGATGTTTCTCCCATGATGATTTAGTTCAATTTTCCGAACTGTGACGAAAACCCAGCTCAGATCCAATCTACAGTATAATCGCTAACGAAATCGCCACTCTTTCTCTCTCCTCATTTTTTCTCTCTTTTACGAATTCCCAATCTTTTTTTACAGATAGTATAATAAGCACTTTACAGAGAAGGTAGTTCGAAGTTAATTCTACTAACAAGAAAAATAGAAACTGAGAAAAGAGAGAGTTAAAACCGACCTTAAAGAACTCCAATGTTATACGCAGTCCTCATCGCCGTCTCTATCTGGTCTATCAACACAAAAAATTTGATATTTGATATACATAATTGGAAGAAAAAAATAAACAAAAGTTCAATAACTTTCTACCTGTAGGTAATATGATGCAAGAAAATAGAACATGCTCATGATCGGATGTATTTTCTTGCCGTGGTATAATACTTTGAATGCTTTGATTTATATGATTCATATTATGAACTAGTATTTGTGTACACAAGAATATGTCAAGTCTGCTTCTTTCACTACAAGTATACAAACCACCAGACATTGGAAAATCTTCTAAGTCAAAATCATCAATGTAAGTAACCAAGTTTCTTCTGTTAGGATCTCTTGTCCCAGATAGTTTCTCGGATGCATCTTTCGTTGCATTAAAATCTCCAACAACGCACCACAGATCTGTCAGATATTTTTTTGCAATCCTTTTTGCCTCTTGCCAAAAAGCTTTCTTCTCTTTAATGCGACAATACGCGTTTGTGATTGTGAAGACGAAATTGTTGTTTTTCACTCTCAAAGTCACTGAATGCATTAACTTTCCACTATCCCTGCCTACAAACTGAAAAATTTCTGGATCAAATAAGACCACCCAACCGCCTGAATGGTTGGTTTTACAATCCTTAGCTGGAACCGTTAGGAATTCACGTAAGTAACTGGCGGTAAAGTGGTTATCCATTATAAAATCCAAATGTTTGGATTCTTGAATTACCGTACGAGAAACTTTACTATCTATTTTAATCAACTGCTCGACTTTCCTGGATTGGCGCAAGCCACATGCATTCCAAGACGCAAGAGAAATCAGTTTTGATATCGAATTAATTTGCCTACCAAGTTCTTCTAAAACTTGTGTATCATTGCCAGTAATATCCAAGCCGAGTGTTTGATAAAGTGGGGGTATATGTGTGAGTAACTGGGCTTGCGCAGTAGGTGATAAATTGGCATAATTCCCTGTCAGCAGCAGCAATTCCCTCATCTCTGCGTCAAGATCCATGTTGGCTCGGACCTACAGTTATTATGATCATGAGGTATATTATAGTAAGGCAAAAACAACTACAACTAAATTATCAAATGTTCAGCCTGAGGAGAATTGAAAATGGGACTTGAAAATAATCCATTTGGCTAATTTTATGAAAAGATTTTAAGTTGACAGACTAACACACCGCTAGAAAAAAAACATAGAAAATCGGAGGGCATGATTGTTCTAAACGGTGTAAGTTTTCTAGTGAATTGGTCCCAGAAGTTATATATGTAAAGTGTTGTAATAAGGTTTGTTTCCTCACAAGTCAAATGGATGTCAAAGCAAAACTGTCAAGTTGTCTTTTCGTACATTCGGAAGAAAATCAAAGTCAGCATATGAATAGAAGGAAGAGAAAAAAAAGGTTATGAACGCAGTAAAGATACCATACTCAAATATTTAGGAACTGCAATCTCTCTAGAACACCTAATTTTATATAACTATCTAGAAAAGAATATAGAAGAAACCATTGATTATTCGAGATGTGGGTTTAGTTTAGCTGGTACCTATATATATATATATATATATATATGTTTTTGATCGTAATTACTTATAGATCTGCTTTATTGGATCTCATTTTCTTGATTTATTTCTGTCTTGTTAGATTATTCGAGATGTAGGTTTATGCAGATTTTCTTGATGAAATTGATTTGGAGAGTACTGGCTATGATTCTACATCTGAAGAACAAGAAGTAGAAGAGGAGGAGAACTTGATGAAGAGATGGACTGTTATAGAAATTGATCAAGGTGTTGAACTGAAAATCAACATTCTGGTTTTGGGAAAGAAGATTTGAAAGTCAATCTAGAAGAAACCACTGTGTTGATCAAGGCTAGTAAAGATGATGATGAAAAACAAAACCTTGTTGTTGTTGTTAAGGCTAGTAAAGATGATGATGAAAAAACTTTTTTCAGCTTAAAAAGAAGTTTGGGAACTGACTTTACTCATTTGACCCTGTCCTACCGAGTTACTCGGTAAAACTCGGCTGAGTTATTGCAGACTCGGCGAGTAAATGTAAAATACCCTGCTCGGCCGAGTTTTCAGGGATCGGAGCGGCCAAAGGCCGATACCTGAGTTAATCGCGAGTAACTCGGTTGACTCGGCCGAGGCGTACTACATTGTATTCACCTACAAGTTGTTGGTCTATTAATTAAATCCCATCATCCGGTATTCTATGGGTTCATTAATTACAACTGGTATAGACAGATTTCAAAGAAATTATACCACTTGGACACAATTAACAGATAACAAAAACTTCAATCCTCTATAAAATAACAAAAAAAATGAAATAAAACTTTAAATCATACAATGTGAACTTAATTGGGCATGAATCATTAATATACTCCTGTAATAATCATGAGCTGTTACTACTTCAAGTTTATGTTTTTCTAGTATATTATAACAAGTAGTCAAAAGCCCTGGTATTTTCGGTGTATGATGATGAGTTCCAATAGGACTAATATGACACCATGAGTGAGTGCTTTAGTAAGTATACTGTATTAGTTTTTTTTTTCCTTCGAAAATCGGACAAGAACGAAACATGTGATGGGGTAATAATTAGCCTATGATTTAATTTACTATGGGGTTCAATTGAGTAATTCTATAATATTTATTAAATACAAATTCAAGTCAAACAGGGTCATTCACGGTTAACTGTTGGTCCAGGTACCAACCCTTAATTTTCAAATAACTGGTACCCATTACCAAAGTCCTCAACTGGACATAATCTTCGCTACAAGAGAAGAAAAATTGACCAGAAGCCACATACCTTTTTTACTTTGCTTGTGAACCATCCTGGTACATGGCCAAGAGAAGAAAGATCGTCCTGGATAATACAGAGAACAAGCAAATATCAAATAAATATTTAACAGCGACTGACAAGAGGACAGCAATTAAAGCCACAAATAAAGTCATTAGTTGCCTTTTCCAAAACCCATCCCCCCTTGAACACATCGGTTAAGATAAATAGGTCTTTTCATATCTGCTGAATAGATATGTACGCTATGAGATATTACCATGTTGCCTCTCAAATACTAACTCCATTCTCTCCCACACTGTAAACTCTGCTGGACAAGGAAGTCTATTTTCCAATTAAAATGGAAAATTTTGCGTGTAGTTCAGTATGCAAAACAGAAGCATCTGTTCCAATGCTGAGCCAAAAGCTCTGTTTGACCGCCAGAACATGGATCACAATGCATTCTTATCAAGCTGATTCAACTTAAGAGCAAAAGAAGATGATGCATTCCCACGTTGCATGGTATTTTGTCTTGAAAGTGATTCTTGCTCAAAGAATGATTGATCATTATCACGGGCATAAACAGAACCCACAGCCCATGTCTCCGAAGGTTCAGGATTCTCAACACGAGGACGAATTTGAAAACATAGATCAGAGTCTCTAGCTGTGATTTTCTCCAAGGTAAGATAGACTCAAGATACTGACTACATCATTCATGCTACTAATGTTTCTAGAGGATAAAGGCTTCCTTGTGTGGATCAACGCCTTCGGCGAACAACCTGGAGGGATGATTTGGCGGGTGACATTAAAGAATTTAGTGACCATTTTAATAAAGCTCTGATAGTCGGGAGCATATGCCCAACCATCCATGTCCCCAAACTGAGATTGTCCAGGTCATGGTCCATCAACACCTAGAAGCTAGAGGAGGCTCAAAACAATCCTTGCTATAAACAACAATGGAAAGGTTAGCTGAAAAGTCATCATGTAACATACAAAATATTATTACACTAAACGGTATAAGAAGTTTAAGTTCACCTATGATGAATAGGAGAAGTCCCTAGTACTCCAGACAGGAAACTCTCCCAAGGCCCCTCCTTGGGAAACCCAATCCAGAATCCTACATCCCTATCGATTTCACTCACACTTTCCTTTTTGTCTTTAAAGGTTTGAATTTGTTTTCCTTTCAAAATAAGATGTGGAAACTGATAGGTATCACAACAAGCCCCTAACCACGTTAAACACTTGACAAGCAAAATATAAACTCACTAATCAAAGAAGCCACATTAGGAAAATCAGAATCTCTTTCACTCCACATATAATTCTATTGTTCACTTACTTGGTTGGGGGTTGCAGATTCTCCATTGTAAAAATATAGTCTTATATTTTCATTCTCAAACTCCAGTTTATGCACAATTTTTCTTCAGGCCTTTATGTCAAATCCATCATTGATGTCAAACGACCATATGTATACATAACTTCCCTACCATATACATATATTTATATACACTGTTAAAAAATGGTTTTCCCTAATCTCCAAAATACCTAAATTCAATTTCAGTGGACGTGTTGAAACGAAGATATAAATCTACACTTAGCAAAAAAAGAAGATGTAAATCTACACATCGCATTCAAAAAATTATATTCACTCACCAAATTTCCCTAAACCCATTGAACGAGATAAGAGAGAGGCGGAAGAAAGGACGAGATGAAGATGGTGAAGAAGTGAAAGGTGTGGGTAAAGAAAGGATACGAATGAAACCCTAGAGAATACTCTTTTTTTTTTCTTTTTTTTTTTCCTTATTTGGCCTTTCCACCCGGTTGACGTTGACAGTTTACTATTTCAAGGAGCCGCTTATTGCCCTTATTGGCTCTGTTTCTTTTTTACCAATGGTCGTTAGTACGAGCTATGTATAATGCTTAAAGCTATGCTTTTATCACTTTTCTTTTTACTAGGCATACAGCACGGGATTTGGCATGTTCTTGTTTCCGGCGAATAATGATTCTCAACGTATTTGATGATTTATAAAGGGATATTACTTGGTGGTGATCCCATTGGATCCTGACATTTATATCTTGGTGGTGGTACAGTAAAACCTCTTTATATTAATATTTTTGGTCATCCGTAAAATTATTAATATAGAAATAGGGAGGTTATTAATATAAAGAGGTACCCATAAAGGATGTAAAGATTTATAAGTACAATTTATGGCCAATGTATTTGTAGTTGTATTTAGATTAGATGATGTATATATATTTGTATAGTTCAAATATACAAGTGCATGTATATATCTTGGAATTTGTAGTTCTATGAAGTTTTAAATATGCTCGACAAGTTGGAAATATTTGGCTTCAACAAGAAGGTGTCTATGTGATGAGACATTACGCATCCACAAGTTAAAAGGTGTTGTAGTAATCCATAAAATTATTTTTTTTCTCAAACAATTATAGATAAGTATTTTGTTTAATCATAAATTTAATGTAACTAGATATAGATTTTTAATATTATATTGATTATTACTATTTAGAGGTAAATTCTTTAAGGCAAAACTGGAAAAAATAATTAATATTAAACTGGAAAGGTTATTAATGTTTTTCACTGGCCCAAGTTGTGACCATAAGTTTTTATTAATATGTAGAGGTTATTAATATATGAAGGATCTATTGTATCCATTTTATCAATCGTTATATAAAGGTAATTAGTATTCAATACACACGAAAAATAGTCAAAATTTTAAAAAAAAATAACAAACTTTTATTTATTTTCTAGTTAAACGAGTTGATACAACGACATTTAAGAGCGACCACAGTGGACGACTAAACTCAAATATTTGGTAAAAGAACGAGACGTAGCGGGACAGACTATCGACTAAAAGTCGGACCAAAACCAAATCCCAGACTATATTTGGTCTGGGACTAAGACTAAACCCAAATATAGTCGAGCGTTGATATAATCTTCGTTTCTCAACGGGCGATTATATAATCTACGCTTGACATGAAGCGCATATATAATATACGTCCCACGAACAAGCGTGTATATAAACTACGCCCCAATGAAGCATTGCTCAAATCTACGCCCGATGGAGCGTTGCTGAAGTTTACGCCTGGTATCGGGCGTTGATATACACCCCGCCCCAATGAGGCGAACGTAAAGCCTACGCTTGGCATCATGCGGGCATAAAGTCAACGCCTCAATCAGGCGTGCATAAAGTTTACGCCTGATGCCAGGAAAACGTAATACCTCTGCCCCATAGTTTCATACCGTTTGTAATTTTCATGTCGTTTGTAATTTTCAAATTGTTTCATACCGTTTGTAATTTTCGAACGTTGGATATTTTGGAACGTTGGGAACGTTTGAAATATATTTTTGAACGTTGGAAATTTCAAACATTATATATAGAGATGAATTCATTTAACATTTCCCCACAACTACTACTTCAAATTATTTATCAGAACAAGAACAAGAAAAACAGTATTATTTCGTCTTCCAAATCATTTAGAAAATTTTCACCGATTCGCTTACAATGGCACCACGAGCACCATGAGAAGTACGAGGTCCAAATTTTATGACAATGGAAGATGTAACGATGTGTAAAATTCATTTATCAATATCTCAAGATCCGGGTGTTGGAACTGATCAATCAGAGGAGGCGTTGTGAACTCGTATCAAGGATGATATTGAACTTCATTAACCTAATGCTCCAGATCGGACTTGGAGTTCCTGGAAAAAATGATATTAGAGAATAAGTAAAGATGTGGCGTTATTTTCGGCAATAGAGGCAGAAGTGGAAGGTGAATATCATATTGGATGGGGTCCTGAAATGAAGGCAAGTATTCCTGATTTTTTGAACAATTATTTTCTAATATTTAAACTCCCATGAACTTAAGTGTTTTTAAAAAAATTAACAGTTTGAAGAAATAAACAAGCGGTTCAAGAAATGCAATGATGGAAAAAAATTAAGCACGAAGGGTGCTACTCAATTGTCATAGAAAATATAAAATATAATCGGCGATCGACTTTTGTATTCGATACGACGCACGATTTGGACAATTATGAGAATAACAAGGTAGACGAGGAAGGACAGTAAACAACAATTCAAGACGAGACCGGTAACAACACGGATAGGGGAGACAAAGAAAACACATATATCCGTCAGTTGGGGAAAAAAGCAGCAAAACGATTGAAGTAAACAGGGAGAGAAAAATCCACTGACCAAGAGGAATTGATGGGAATAATTATTAAAGAACAACAAAATTTCAATACTCATTACCAAGAACAATCAAGATTCAAGATGGAATAAAGAGCAGCAGAGTTTGCGGCAAAACAAGCTAAACATGCGGCCAAAATTTCCAAGCAAGCTGAAGACGACGAATTTCACATCATTATGATGGATCTTGGAAAATTGGATCTTGTACAACAAGAGTACTTCCAACTTCGTAAGGCGGATATAGTTTGCAACAAAAGAAACCAATCTTAACACAAATGCAGAATAGTTCAAACAATAATTATTTCTCCTATTTAGTGATTAATAGTAGTATAATTGTTGATGCCCTTGTGTGGAATTGTTGTAACTTTATTATCCAAAGTTAAGATACAAAGAAAATGTAAACAACAATTTTTAGTTCCCATATTCTGACCATATATGTTCAATCAAGTCATCACACAAATGAATATGCACATCTTTGTTATGCATTGTACGTCGGCGTTGTTGAGCTCTAATTTGGGAAAACCCGTCACTATTGCCTCTTAATATATTAACCGGTGCTGGGTTACTTCGTTGTTCATAAACATGTGGCCAGTCACCGGGTAGACGTTCATCCTCGACTATAATATTATGTAAGATTATACATGTTTTCATGATATAGGCAAGCACATCTGGATTCCACATTCTTGCAGGTTGTTTGATGATTCCGAATTGTTGTTGAAGTACACCAAACCCCCGTTATACATCTTTTCTTGCACCCTCTTGCTTCGATGAAAATATTTCCTTTTTCCTACCAACCGGATGTTTAATGGCCATAATAATAGTAGGAATAACTGGGTAGATTCCATCACATAGATAATACGGTATATCATATGAATGTGCATTTACCGCGTAGCTCACTGGTGGTGCTTTTCCTGTTACAAGACTTCGAAAAACATATGAACGGTTCATAACATTAATATCATTGTTAGAGTCGGGCATACCAAAAAATGCATGCCAAAACCATAGATCATACGACACCACTACCTCCAACACGATACTTTCGCTTCCTTTATACGAGGTGTAAGCCCCGGATTCTGCCGACGGACATTTATCCCATTTCCAATGCATGCAATCTAGACTACCCCGCATCCCTGGAAATCCCCACTCTTTGTTTTGGTCCATCAACAATTCAACATCGCCAGCCGTTGGTTCACGCAAATATTCTTTCTCATACACATTTACAATCATCTAACAGAACCTATGTGTAGCTTCCAAAACAATGGTTTCTTCTATGCGTAAGTACTCGTCTACTGCATATGCCACACATCGATAAGCTAACATTTGTACTGCTGCTGTAACTTTTTGATGAGGGTTTAATCCTAGAACTCCACAAGCATCGGGCTTTTGAAAAAAATATCTTTCAGCATTGGTGACACCTTCCACTATTCGGTTAAACAGTTGTCGACGCATTCTGAATCTTCTGTGAAAAACATTGGGTGATTGGTTTGGGTACGGAGAAAAATGGTCGTTCCATAGAAGTTCAGCTTAGTCGACGCCAGAATGTAGATGTGGAAAATCCTACTACTACATCCAAAGAATCATAACACACAAACTATGGAGCAAATAAGCAAGAGATGCACAAGAACATAAGATATATGTGGTTCGGTATGATTACTTACGTCCACGGGGTTAAATGAATGATCTTATTACTTGATCCAAAGCTACAAAATAAATATCTCACTAACAAGTATTTGAGTCTCACTCTCAAGCTCTTGGTGTTCTCCTTTTTTCTCACTGATTGCCCTTTTTCTCTCTACATGGGTCTCTATTTATAGCTATAAGTGACAATACAACCAGTACTATGGTGCTAGACAGGGTATAGCTTCCTTGATGTTCTTATCGGGTGATCAGCTGTAGCCTCAGCCGATATTCCCTTCCGCCTTGGTTTAGATATTTGGATAAGGCGAGTAATGTCCTCTTCGGATGCCTCACTGCCCGATGTCTCTTATTTAGCAACGATGACCGACGTCGCCCTCTAGATCTTTGGTCGAGTCCTACTTTGACCGAGTTCCTCTTATCTCTTCACCAACCTTGTCAGTGCATTAATTTCCTTCGTACCCGATGAGCATCACATCAGAACTTTTCCTTTTTTTACGTCGACTTCAAGAGATGCTTTAGTTCCTCTTTTCTCGCGCCCAGATTTGATGGGATGATTCGGTGCTTCTGGCGTCCTTCCCTTCGATACGCCCTTGCCTAGGATTGTTCCACCTGTCCCTGTGGATTATCTGCACCTACATAAAGATTCAACAACCATGGGAAGCACATGAGTATGAGGCATGGGCTTCCAATTTTGATACCCAATAACCAAATTTAGTGTATGACTGAAGATTTTGTTGTTGGGATCTGCGAGAGCCGAGAGAGTCCTTCAAACTTGGTCTTCCCAAAACACAAAGACTCATAAAATGGGTGTTTGTTGCATTCCGAAGGACAGAACAGATCCAAATGCACTATTAACAGGGAGTTACGACGAGCATTTGAGGATATGGGATGTGAGATCAATTTCAAAGCCAGTAAATGAGAGCTCGATATGTTTGGGAGGGGTAGTATGGAGACTTAAGCAACATCCGTCGATACCGAGTCTGGTTTTGGCAGCATGTATGCATAATGGATTCGCAGTTGTTAGAGTTGAAGGGGAGAAAGCTGAAGTCTTGGAGACTTGCACTAACCACAAATCTCTTTCATATGGGGCCGATTGGCAAAGAGGACCATTAAGAAAGAAAGATGGAATAGAAAGGCCTGTGGCGGCTACATGCTCATTTTACGATCGACTTGTTCGAGTATAGATACCAGAGAACGAGGTGGTGGTAGGGGTGAGCATGGGCCGGTATGGACCGGTTTTCACCTCATCCGCATCCAATCCAATTCTATACGGATTTCAAATTTGGCATCCGCATCCAATCCACATCCAATGGATGCACGGATGAACGGATTGGGTGCGGATAATCCAATGGACTTGTGTTAGTTAAAATATATAATGAAAAACTAAAGACAATATAAATGACTTCTTATAGAACCTACGCATTTTATATATGTATATAAATATAGAAGCGTCGCAGACAACACTCCAAGCCAACACTATAAAAATTCCAAAACTATCCATATATTTTCTAAAAATTATCTAAATATCTTTAATCTAACGGGTATGGATGTCCAACGGATTTTCAACGTTGCATCCGGGTCCAATCCATAATTCGTTGGATTTCAAAAACATCATCCGCGTCCAACCCATTAGCGAACGGTCCGGACATCCATCCGCACAAGTACGGTTGGTCCCGGTTAAATCCGCGGATGACGGATAAAATGCTCACCCCTAGGTGGTGGTGGTTTCCTTACTCAGTGGGTCTACAAACACAATGTAAGTTATTGAAATGAGCCATTAGTTTTAAGTTTTTAAGAGACTTCTAGAGAGTCCTATAAAGCAAGGGGATAAGCTTTTTGGTGGACAGTGATTTCACAGTATTTATAACAGTGGATGAAATGAAAACCTCCCAAGTTCATTTTTTTTAAAGATGTCAAGAAAATATACGAGTATCAAGAGTATTTATAATCCCTGAAAAAATAAAGAAGTAACGGGTTTTTATGATGTGAATTCAGTTCCGTTTTGTACATATCAAGAGCAGAATCATGTGTGCAGATTTTTTCAAATTACAGAGCTTCATAGGAAGCCATAAGCTCCTCATAGAATGACTGGCCAAGCACCCCAAACCTGTTGGACAGTCTTCATGTGTATAAGCGAAGCTCCCACCAGGTTCGATTTAGTGTTGGATGGATTTCAACTGATTTCAACACTGATATACTATGAAGGAGATGGTAGTGAATATCCCCAAAGGCTATGATATACAACAATTGGTAATTGGTATTCTCATATGTGCTAGGAAGAACAAGCACAAAATATTTTTACATCCTCAAAACTAATCAGCAGCACAAACACTAATAAGCACAGAATTTGAACATCTGCGAATACTAATCAGCAGCGACTCCTCCAAGAGTAAAGTCTCCTCATTTATAAACCTCAGATAAAATACGAAGTCATCTAAATGATACATGCAAGTTTTTTCTAGTACAGGAAAGTTGCAAACAATGCAAGAACACAATCCTCCACATCCTAAACCGCCGTATCACTGAGAACCTACATAATATCAAAGGTCCATCTCCTGGTGAACTGAAGAATGAGAAACACTAGGAAACGCTGCAAACCATCAACTTTTAACAAAAATAAATGAACCTAAATTATGACCAACAATATAAATTCAAACACCTTTAACCAATTGTATTTAGATAGAGTTACGATAGCATTCCCACTGTAAGCTCAGAGCTATACCATAGGTCTACAGAAGTCAAATAGATGAATCAAGCAAGAAACATCTTTGTTTTGAAAAAACTAAAACTGGAAAATGTCTACAGAACAACTAAAAAACTCGGCCCCAACTATCACATACCCTCTTGCAGCAGCTTCTATGGATAAGCAACATACTTCAAGCACATGTCAAGAAAGAACCGGCATTCTTCAACGTCCCTCTTCAACCAAAAGTAATGTACTTATATCTAAAATATCATCATCTTCTTCTTCTTCCACTGCAAAAAGTCACAATAAAAGAAGAGAACATCTTAGTTTCATTTCTGAACACACCAGTCATCAAAACACAATTTACAATCAAAATTATCGAATTAAAGCATAACAAAAATAGAAAGCTGTGACATTAAACAATGTTCTCCTCACTGTACCTACAGAAAAAACAAAGTGTTTCTATAGTTAGCTCTGACTGGTATAATATCCTTAATGCACTTCCAGATAAAGAGCTGGATTCAACGAGGAATTTTAAACTTCCATAAATTCTTCCAAATTACTGACATTACTGCTACAGATAGTATAATAAGCACTTTACATAGAAGGTAGTTTGAAGTTAATTCTACTAACAAGAAAAATAGAAACTGAGTAAAGAGAGAGTTAAAACCGACCTTAAAGAACTGCAATGTTATACGCAGTCCTCATCGTCGTCTCTATCTGGTCTATCAACACAAAAAAATTGATTTTTTATATACATAATTGGAAAAAAAAATAAAAAAATAAACACAAGTTCAATAACTTTCTACCTGTAGGTAATATGATGCAAGAAAATAGAACATGCTCATGATCGGATGTATTTTCTTGTCGTGGTATAATACTTCGAATGCTTTGATTTATATGATTCATATTATGAACTAGTATTTGTTTACACAAGAATCTGTCAAGTCTGCTTCTTTCACTACAAGTATACAAACCACCAGACATTGGAAAATCTTCTAAGTCAAAATCATCAATGTAAGTAACCAAGTTTCTTCTGTTAGGATCTCTTGTCCCAGATAGTTTCTCGGATGCATCTTTTGTTGCATTAAAATCTCCAACAATGCACCACAGATCTGTCAGATATTTTTTTGCAATCCTTTTTGCCTCTAGCCAAAAAGCTTTCTTCTCTTTAATGCGACAATACGCGTTTGTGATTGTGAACACGAAATTGTTGCTTTTCACTCTCAGAGTCACTGAATGCATTAACTTTCCACTATCCCTACCTACAAACTGAAAAACTTCTTGATCAAATAAGACCACCCAACCGCCTGAATGGTTGGTCTTACAATCCTTAGATGGAACCGTTATGCATTCACGTGAGTAACTGGCGGTAAAGTGGTTATCCATTATAAAATCCAAATGTTTGGATTCTTGAATTACCGTACAAGAAACTTTACTATCTATTTTAATCAACTGCTCGACTTTCCTGGATTGGCGCAAGCCACATGCATTCCAAGACGCAAGAGAAATCAGTTTTGATATCGAATTAATTTGCCTACCAAGTTCTTCTAAAACTTGTGTCTCATTTCCAGTAATATCCAAGCCGAGCGTTTGATAAAGTGGGGGTATATGTGTGAGTAACTGGGCTTGCGCAGTAGGTGATAAATTGGCATAATTCCCCCTCATCAGTTAAATTCCCTCATCTCTGCGTCAAGATCCATGTTGGCTCGGACCTACAGTTATTATGATCAAGAGATATATTATAGTAAGGCAAAAACAACTGCAACTAAATTATCAAATGTTCAGCCTGAGGAGAATTGAAAATGATCCATTTGGCTAATTTTCTGAAAATATTTTAAGTTGACAGACCAACACACCGCTAGAAAAAAAACATAGAAAATCGGAGGGCATGACTGTTCTAAACGGTGTAAGTTTTCTAGTGAATTGGTCCCAGAAGTTATATATGTAAAGTGTTGTAATAAGGTTTGTTTCCTCACAAGTCAAATGGATGTCAAAGCAAAACTGTCAAGTTGTCTTTTCGTACATTCGGAAGAAAATCAAAGTCAGCATAAGAATAGAAGGAAGAGAAAAAAAAGGTTATGAACGCAGTAAAGATACCATACTCAAATATTTAGGAACTACAATCTCTCTAGAACACCTAATTTTATATAACTATCTAGAAAAGCATATAGAAGAAACCATTGATTATTCGAGATGTGGGTTTAGTTTAGATGGTACCTATATATATATATATATATGTTTTTGATCGTAATTACTTATAGATCTACTTTATTGGATCTCATTTTCTTGATTTATTTATGTCTTGTTTGATTATTCGAGATGTGGGTTTATGCAGATTTTCTTGATGCAATTGATTTGGAGAGTACTGACTATGATTCTACATCTGAAGAACAGGAAGTAGAAGAGGAGGAGAACTTGATGAAGAGATGGACTGTTAGAGAAATTGATCAAGGTGTTGAACTGAAAATCAACATTCTGGTTTTGGGAAAGAAGATGTGAAAGTCAATCTAGAAGAAACCACTGTGTTGATCAAGGCTAGTAAAGATGATGATGAAAAACAAAACCCTGTTGTTGTTGTTAAGGCTAGTAAAGATGATGATGAAAAAACTTTTTTCAGCTTAAAAAGAAGTTTGGGAACTGACTTTACTCATTTAACCCTGTCCTGCCGAGTTACTCGGTAAAACTCGGCTGAGTTATTGCAGACTCGACGAGTAAATGTAAAATACCCTGCTCGGCCGAGTTTTCAGGGATCGGAGCGGCCAAAGGCCGATACCCGAGTTAATCGCGAGTAACTCGGTTGACTCGGCCGAGGCGTACTACATTGTATTCACCTATAAGTTGTTGGTCTATTAATTAAATCCCATCATCCGGTATTCTATGGGTTCATTAATTACAACTGGTATAGACAGATTTCAAAGAAATTATACCACTTGGACACAATTAACAGATAACAAAAACTTCAATCCTCTATAAAAGAACAAAAAAAATGAAATAAAACTTTAAATCATACAATGTGAACTTAATTGGGCATGAATCATTAATATACTCCTGTAATAATCATGAGCTGTTACTACTTCAAGTTTATGTTTTTCTAGTATATTATAACAAGTAGTCAAAAGCCCTGGTATTTTCGATGTATGATGATGAGTTCCAATAGGACTAATATGACACCATGAGTGAGTGCTTTAGTAAGTATATTGTATTAGTTTTTTTTTTCCTTCGAAAATCGAACAAGAACGAAACATGTGATGGGGTAATAATTAGCCTATGATTTAATTTACTATGGGGTTTAATTGAGTAATTCTATAGTATTTATTAAATACAAATTCAAGTCAAACAGGGTCATTCACGGTCAACTGTTGGTCCAGGTACCAACCCTTAATTTTCAAATAACTGGTACCCATTACCAAAGTCCTCAACTGGACATAATCTTCGCTACAAGAGAAGAAAAATTGACCAGAAGCCACATACCTTTTTTACTTTGCTTGTGAACCATCCTGGTACATGGCCAAGAGAAGAAAGATCGTCCTGGATAATACAGAGAACAAGCAAATATCAAATAAATATTTAACAACGACTGACAAGAGGACAGCAACTAAAGCCACAAATAAAGTCATTAGTTACCTTTTCCAAAACCCATCCCCCCTTGAACACATCGGTTAAGATAAATAGGTCTTTTCATATCTGCTGAATAGATATGTACGCTATGAGATATTACCATGTTGCCTCTCAAATACTAACTCCATTCTCTCCCACACTGTAAACTCTGCTGGACAAGGAAGTCTATTTTCCAATTAAAATGGAAAATTGTCCGTGTAGTTCAGTATGCAAAACAGAAGCATCTGTTCCAATGCTGAGCCAAAAGCTCTGTTTTACCGCCAGAACGTGGATCACAATGCATTCTTATCAAGCTGATTCAACTTAAGAGCAAAAGAAGATGATGCATTCCCACGTTGCATGGTATTTTGTCTTGAAAGTGATCCTTGCTCAAAGAACGATTGATCATTATCACGGGCATAAACAGAACCCACAGCCCATGTCTCCGAAGGTTCAGGATTCTCAGCACGAGGACGAATTTGAAAACATAGATCAGAGTCTCTAGCTGTGATTTTCTCCAAGGTAAGATAGACTCAAGATACTGACTACATCATTCATGCTACTAATGTTTCTAGAGGATAAAGGCTTCCTTGTGTGGATCAACGCCTTCGGCGAACAACCTGGAGGGATGATTTGGCGGGTGACATTAAAGAATTTAGTGACCATTTTAATAAAGCTCTGATAGTCGGGAGCATATGCCCAACCATCCATGTCCCCAAACTAAGATTGTCCAGGTCGTGGTCCATCGACACCCAGAAGCTAGAGGAGGCTCAAAACAATCCTTGCTATAAACAACAATGGAAAGGTTAGCTGAAAAGTCATCATGTAACATACAAAATATTATTACACTAAACGGTATTAGAAGTTTAAGTTCACCTATGATGAATAGGATAAGTCCCTAGTACTCCATACAGGAAACTCTCCCAAGGCCCCTCCTTGGGAAACCCAATCCAGAATCCTACATCCCTATCGATTTCACTCACACTTTCCTTTTTGTCTTTAAAGGTTTGAATTTGTTTTCCTTTCAAAATAAGATGTGGAAACTGATAGGTATCACAACAAGCCCCTAACCACGTTAAACACTTGACAAGCAAAATATAAACTCACTAATCAAAGAAGCCACATTAGGAAAATCAGAATCTCTTTCACTCCACATATAATTCTATTGTTCACTTACTTGGTTGGGGGTTGCAGATTCTCCATTGTAAAAAGATAGTCTTATATTTTCATTCTCAAACTCCAGTTTATGCACAATTTTTCTTCAGGCCTTTATGTCAAATCCACCATTGATGTCAAACGACCATATGTATACAGAACTTCCCTACCATATACATATATTTATATACACTGTTAAAAAATTGTTTTCCCTAATCTCCAAAATACCTAAATTCAATTTCAGTGGACGTGTTGAAACGAAGATATAAATCTACACTTAGCAAAAAAAGAAGATGTAAATCTACACATCGCATTCAAAAAATTATATTCACTCACCAAATTTCCCTAAACCCATTGAACGAGATAAGAGAGAGGCGGAAGAAAGGACGAGATGAAGATGGTGAAGAAGTGAAAGGTGTGGGTAAAGAAGGGATACGAATGAAACCCTAGAGAATACTCTTTCTTTTTTTTTCTTTTCTTTTTTTTTCCTTATTTGGCCTTTCCACCCGGTTGACGTTGACAGTTTACTATTTCAAGGAGCCGCTTATTGCCCTTATTGGCTCTGTTTCTTTTTTACCAGTGGTCGTTAGTACGAGCTATGTATAATGCTTAAAGCTATGCTTTTGTCACTTTTCTTTTTACTAGGCATACATCACGGGATTTGGCATGTTCTTGCTGCCGGCGAATAATGATTCTCAACGTATTTGATGATTTATAAAGGGATATTACTTGGTGGTGATCCCATTGGATCCTGACAGTTATATCTTGGTGGTGGTACAGTAAAACCTCTTTATATTAATATTTTTGGTCATCCGTAAAATTATTAATATAGAAATAGGGAGGTTATTAATATAAAGAGGTACCCATAAAGGATGTAAAGATTTATAAGTACAATTTATGGCCAATGTATTTGTAGTTGTATTTATATTAGATGATGTATATATATTTGTATAGTTCAAATATACAAGTGCATGTATATATCTTGGAATTTGTAGTTCTAAGAAGTTTTAAATATGCTCGACAAGTTGGAAATATTTGGCTTCAACAAGAAGGTGTCTATGTGATGAGACATTACGCATCCACAAGTTAAAAGGTGTTGTAGTAATCCATAAAATTATTTTTTTTCTCAAACAATTATAGATAAGTATTTTGTTTAATCATAAATTTAATGTAACTAGATATAGATTTTTAATATTATATTGATTATTACTATTTAGAGGTAAATTCTTTAAGGCAAAACTGGAAAAAATAATTAATATTAAACTGGAAAGGTTATTACTGTTTTTCACTGGCCCAAGTTGTGACCATAAGTTTTTATTAATATGTAGAGGTTATTAATATATGGAGGATCTATTGTATCCCTTTTATCAATCGTTATATAAAGGTAATTAGTATTCAATACACACGAAAAATAGTCAAAATTTGAAAAAAAAAGAACAAACTTTTATTTATTTTCTAGTTAAACGAGTTGATACAACGACATTTAAGAGCGACCACAGTGGACAACTAAACTCAAATATTTGGTAAAAGAACGAGACGTAGCGGGACATACTATCGACTAAAAGTCGGACCAAAACCAAATCCCAGACTATATTTGGTCTGGGACTAAAACTAAACCCAAATATAGTTGAGCGTTGATATAATCTTCGTTTCTCAACGGGCGATTATATAATCTACGCTTGACATGAAGCGCATATATAATCTTCGTCCCACGAACAAGCGTGTATATAAACTACGCCCCAATGGAGCGTTGCTCAAATCTACGCCCGATGGAGCGTTGCTGAAGTTTACGCCTGGTATCGGGCGTTGATATACACCCCGCCCCAATGAGGCGAACGTAAAGCCTACGCTTGGCATCATGCGGGCATAAAGTCAACGCCTCAATCAGGCGTGCATAAAGTTTACGCCTGATGCCAGGCAAACGTAATACCTCCGCCCCATAGTTTCATACCGTTTGTAATTTTCATGTCGTTTGTAATTTTCAAATTGTTTCATACCGTTTGTAATTTTCGAACGTTGGGAACGTTTGAAAGATATTTTTGAACGTTGGAAATTTCAAACATTATATATAGAGATGAATTCATTTAACATTTCCCCACAACTACTACTTCAAATTATCTATCAGAACAAGAACAAGAAAAACAGTATTATTTCGTCTTCCAAATCATTTAGAAAATTTTCACCGATTCGCTTACAATGGCACCACGAGCACCATGAGCAGTACGAGGTCCAAATTTTACGACAATGGAAGATGTAACGATGTGTAAAATTCATTTATCAATATCTCAAGATCCGGGTGTTGGAACTGATCAATCAGAGGAGGCGTTGTGAACTCGTATCAAGGATGATATTGAACTTCATTTACCTAATGCTCCAGATCGGACTTGGATTTCCTGGAAAAAATGATATCAGAGAATAAGTAAAGATGTGGCGTTATTTTCGGCAATAGAGGAAGAAGTGGAAGGTGAATATCATATTGGATGGGGTCCTGAAATGAAGGCAAGTATTCCTGATTTTTTGAACAATTATTTTCTAATATTTAAACTCCCATGAACTTAAGTGTTTTTAAAAAAATTAACAACTTGAAGAAATAAACAAGCGGTTCAAGGAATGCAATGATGGAAAAAAAATTAAGCACGAAGGGTGCTACTCAATTGTCATAGAAAATATAAAATATAATCGGAGATCGACTTTTGTATTCGATACGACGCACGATTTGGACAATTATGAGAATAACAAGGTAGACGAGGAAGGACAGTAAACAACAATTCAAGACGAGACCGGTAACAACACGGATAGGGGAGACATAGAAAACACATATATCCGTCAGTTGGGGAAAAAGGCAGCAAAACGATTGAAGTAAACAGGGAGAGAAAAATCCACTGCCCAAGAGGAATTGATGGGAATAATTATTAAAGAACAACAAAATTTCAATACTCATTACCAAGAACAATCAAGATTCAAGATGGAATAAAGAGCAGCAGAGTTTGCGGCAAAACAAGCTGAACATGCGGCCAAAATTTCCAAGCAAGCTGAAGACGACGAATTTCACATCATTATGATGGATCTTGGAAAATTGGATCTTGTACAACAAGAGTACTTCCAACTTCGTAAGTCGGATATAGTTTGCAACAGAAGAAACCAATCTTAACACAAATGCAGAATAGTTCAAACAATAATTATTTCTCCTATTTAGTGATTAATAGTAGTATAATTGTTGATGCCCTTGTGTGGAATTGTTGTAACTTTATTATCCAAAGTTAAGATACAAATAAAATTCAAACAACAATTTTTAGTTCCCATATTCTGACCATATATGTTCAATCAAGTCATCACGCAAATGAATATGCACATCTTTGTTATGCATTGTACGTCGGCGTTGCTGAGCTCTAATTTGGGAAAACCTGTCACTATTGCCTCTTAATATATTAACCGGTGCTGGGTTACTTCGTTGTTCATAAACATGTGGCCAGTCACCGAGTAGACGCTCATCCTCGACTATAATATTATGTAAGATTATACATGTTTTCATGATATAGGCAAGCACATCTGGATTCCACATTCTTGCAGGTTGTTTGATGATTCTGAATTGTTGTTGAAGTACACCAAACCCCCGTTATACATCTTTTCTTGCACCCTCTTGCTTCGATGAAAATATTTCCTTTTTCCTACCAACCGGATGTTTAATGGCCATAATAATAGTAGGAATAACTGGGTATATTCCATCACATAGATAATACGGTATATCATATTAATGTGCATTTACCGTGTAGCTCACTGGTGGTGCTTTTCCTGTTACAAGACTTCGAAAAACATATGAACGGTTCATAACATTAATATCGTTGTTAGAGTCGGGCATACCAAAAAATGCATGCCAAAACCATAGATCATACGACACCACTACCTCCAACACGATACTTTCGCTTCCTTTATACGAGGTGTAAGCCCCGGATTCTGCCGACGGACATTTATCCCATTTCCAATGCATGCAATCTAGACTACCCCGCATCCCTGAAAATCCCCACTCTTTGTTTTGGTCCATCAACAATTCAACATCACCAGCCGTTGGTTCACGCAAATATTCTTTCTCATACACATTTACAATCATCTAACAGAACCTACGTGTAGCTTCCAAAACAATGGTTTCTTCTATGCGTAAGTACTCGTCTACTGCATCTGCCACACATCGATAAGCTAACATTCGTACTGCTGCTGTAACTTTTTGATGAGGGTTTAATCCTAGAACTCCACAAGCATCGGTCTTTTGAACAAAATATCTTTCGGCATTGGTGACACCTTCCACTATTCGGTTAAACAGTTGTCGACGCATTCTGAATCTTCTGCGAAAAACATTGGGTGATTGGTTTGGGTACGGAGAAAAATAGTCGTTCCATAGAAGTTCAGCTTAGTTGACGCCATAATGTAGATGTGGAAAATCCTACTACTACATCCAAAGAATCATAACACACAAAATATGGATCAAATAAGCAAGAGATGCACAAGAACACAAGATATATGTGGTTCGGTATGATTACTTACGTCCACGGGGTTAAATGAATGATCTTATTACTTGATCCAAAGCTACAAAATAAATTACTCACTAACAAGTATTTGACTATCACTCTCAAGCTCTTGGTGTTCTCCTTTTTTCTCACTGATTGCCCTTTTTCTCTCTACATGGGTCTCTATTTATAGCTATAAGTGACAATACAACCAGTACTATGGTGATAGACAGGGTATAGCTTCCTTGATGTTCTTCTCGGGTGATCAGCTGTAGCCTCAGCCGATATTCCCTTCCGCTTAGGTTTAGATATTTGGCTGAGGCGAGTAATGTCCTCTTCGGATGCCTCACTGCCCGATGTCTCTTATTTAGCAACGATGACCGACGTCGCCCTCTAGATCTTTGGCCGAGTCCTACTTTTACCGAGTTCCTCTTATCTCTTCACCAACCTTGTCAGTGCATTTATTCCCTTCGTACCCGATGAGCATCACATCAGACCTTTTCCTTTTTTTTACGTTGACTTCACAAGCTGCTTCAGTTCCTCTTTTCTCGCGCCCAGATTTGATGGGATGATTCGGTGCTTCTGGCGTCCTTCCCTTCGATACGCCCTTTCCTAGGATTGTTCCACCTGTCCCTGTGGATTATTTGCACCTACATAAAGATTCAAAAATCATGGGAAGCACATGAGTATGAGGTATGGGCTTCCAATTTTGATACCCAACAACCAAATTTAGTGTATGACTGCAGATTTTGTTGTTGGGATCTGCGAGAGCCGAGAGAGTCCTTCAAACTTGGTTTTCCCAAAACACAAAGACTCATAAAATGTGTGTTTGTTGCATTCCGAAGGACAGAACAGATCCAAATGCATTATTAACTGGGAGCTACGACGAGCATTTGAGGATATGGGATGTGAGATCAATTTCAAAGCCGGTAAATGAGAGCTCGATATGTTTGGGAGGGGGGGTATGGAGACTTAAGCAACATCCTTCGATACCGAGTCTGGTTTTGGCAGCATGTATGCATAATGGATTCGCAGTTGTTAGAGTTGAAGGGGAGAAAGCTGAAGTCTTGGAGACTTGCACTAACCACAAATCTCTTGCATATGGGGCCGATTGGCAAAGAGGACCATTAAGCAAGAAATATGAAATAGAAAGGCCTGTAGCGGCTACATGCTCATTTTACGATCGACTTGTTCGAGTATGGCTACCAGATAACGACGTGGTGGTGGTTTCCTGACTCAGTGGGTCTACAAACACAATGTAAGTTATTGAAATGAGCCATTAGTTTTAAGTTTTTAAGAGACTTCTAGAGAGTCCTATAAAGCAAGGGGACAAGCTTTTTGGTGGACAGTGATTTCATAGTATTTATAACAGTGGATGAAATGAAAACCTCCCAAGTTCATTTTTTTTAAAGATGTCAATAAAATATACGAGTATCAAGAGTATTTATAATCCCTGAAAAAATAAATAAGTAACGGGTTTTTATGATGTGAATTCAGTTCCGTTTTGTACATATCAAGAGCAGAATCATGTGTGCAGATTTGTTCAAATTACAGAGATTCATAGGAAACCATAAGCTCCTCATAGAATGAATGGCCAAGCACCCCAAACCTGTTGGACAGTCTTCATGTGTATAAGCGGAGCTCCCACCAGGTTCGATTTAGTGTTGGATGGATTTCAACTGATTTCTAACACTGATAGACTATGAAGGAGATGGTAGTGCATATCCCCAAAGGCTATGATATACAACAATTGGTAATTGGTATTCGCATATGTGCTAGGAAGAACAAGCACAAAAGATTTTTACATCCTCAAAACTAATCAGCAGCACAAACACTAATAAGCACATAATTTGAACATCTGCGAATACTAATCAGCAGCGACTCCTCCAAGAGTAAAGTCTCCTCATTTATAAACCTCAGATAAAATACGAAGTCATCTAAATGATACATGCAAGTTTTTTCTAGTACATGAAAGTTTCAAACAATGCAAGAACACAATCCTCCACATCCTAAACCGCCGTATCACTGAGAACCTACATAATATCAAAGGTCCATCTCCTGGTGAACTGAAGAATGAGAAACACTAGGAAACGCTGCAAACCATCAACTTTTAACAAAAATAAATGAACCTAAATTATGACCAATAATAGAAATTCAAACACCTTTAACCAATTGTATTTAGATAGAGTTACGATAGCATTCCCACTGTAAGCTCAGAGCTATACCATAGGTCTACAGAAGTCAAATAGATGAATCAAGCAAGAAACATCTTTGTTTTGAAGAAACTAAAACTGCAAAATGTCTACAGAACAACTAAAAAACTCGGCCCCAACTATTACATACCCTCTTGCAGCAGCTTCTGTGGATAAGCAACATACTTCAAGCACATGTCAAGAAAGAACCAGCATTCTTCAACGTCCCTCTTCAACCAAAAGTAATGTACTTATATCTAAAGTATCATCATCTTCTTCTTTTTCCACTGCAAAAAGTCACAATAAAAGAAGAGAACATCTTAGTTTCATTTATGAACACACCAGTCATCAAAACACAATTTACAATCAAAATTATCGAATTAAAGCATAAAAAAAACAGAAAGCTGTGACATTAAACAATGTTCTCCTCACTGGACCTACAGAAACAACAAAGTGTTTCTATAGTTAGCTCTGACTGGTATAATATCCTTAATGCACTTCCAGATAAAGAGTTGGATTCAACGAGGAATTTTATACTTCCATAAATTCTTCCAAATTACTGACATTACTGCTACAGATAGTATAATAAGCACTTTACAGAGAAGGTAGTTCGAAGTTAATTCTACTAACAAGAAAAATAGAAACTGAGAAAAGAGAGAGTTAAAACCGACCTTAAATAACTCCAATGTTATACGCAGTCCTCATCGCCGTCTCTATCTGGTCTATCAACACAAAAATTTTGATATTTGATATACATAATTGGAAGAAAAAAATAAACAAAAGTTCAATAACTTTCTACATGTAGGTAATATGATGTAAGAAAATAGAACATGCTCATGATCGGATGTATTTTCTTGTCGTGGTATAATACTTTGAATGCTTTGATTTATATGATTCATATTATGAACTAGTATTTGTGTACACAAGAATCTGTCAAGTCTGCTTCTTTCACTACAAGTATACAAACCACCAGACATTGGAAAATCTTCTAAGTCAAAATCATCAATGTAAGTAACCAAGTTTCTTCTGTTAGGATCTCTTGTCCCAGATAGTTTCTCGGATGCATCTTTCGTTGCATTAAAATCTCCAACAACGCACCACAGATCTGTCAGATATTTTTTTGCAATCCTTTTTGCCTCTTGCCAAAAAGCTTTCTTCTCTTTAATGCGACAATACGCGTTTGTGATTGTGAAGACGAAATTGTTGCTTTTCACTCTCAAAGTCACTGAATGCATTAACTTTCCACTATCCCTGCCTACAAACTGAAAAATTTCTGGATCAAATAAGACCACCCAACCGCCTGAATGGTTGGTCTTACAATCCTTAACTGGAACCGTTAGGTATTTGTAGTACCAGAATATCGCCACAACGATATTCTCGTAATAAGAACAACGCTTTCACGAGAAGGACAAATATTCCTATAAATATAAATGACATTGTTCACGAGAGTGTCGTAAGGATCCTTCCGCAACATTTGACGAGCGTCACAAGTAAACTTCATAATAACTGACGAATGAAGAGACATGTTATGAAAGTATTGTTTCACGAAGATTACAAAAGTTGGCGAAGATTAGTATTGCAAATACCACGATGAGATCGCAGAATATATCCGAAAGAAGGGGAAAACTTAGCTGTCACCCGCTATGTAATTTCCTATATAAAGGGATCAAGTAAGTCCAGATGAAGGGGATGTATTTTTTAGAGTTGAGAAAATCTTGAGGAGAGAGAAACTCCACAAAAGAAAGTTGTAATTCTGAGTTTGAATATTTTCTGTAAACATTTCTGAGATCTAAATAATAAAAAGTGTCGTTTAATTCTTCAATCTTCAACTAGTTTCACTTAGATTTCTATAAGATCTTAATAGGGGTGTAGTGTGGGAAATCCTGCTACTACATTTTGGCTCCGACTAAGGGGACGTTGAATTAGCAAAATCGAAGAAAAGGTAAAAAAGAAGGCAGGGATTATTCAAGATCAAGGAAACTTTGAAGGAGATTGGTGAAATATTCAGAAGAAAAATGATTAGAATTAAAGAAAATTGTAGGAAATTGGAGTATGAATTAGTGTCAAGAGAAATGATCGATAAATTTCATGAAAATATTAAGGGGAGGATACATAAACGTGATTTTGAAGGAAGAAAAATTATGATGGTAAAGAAAACGCCATTATTAAAGAATTGGGAAAAGCAGGAAATCACATTTACAACAGCAGAAGTTTTAGAATAAAATCTAGATCATACATCTCCTTTGGTGATTACAGTACCCATGATACCAATAAGGAAGGAAAAGTCAATAAAATCTGTAGAAAAATGGGCTATAGATAGAACTCTAGTTGACACAGGAAGTTCTGTGGATATAATGTTCTATCATGCTTTTAAGAAAATGGGGTATAAAGATGAAGAAATGTCTATTTCAGCATATCATATTCATGGTTTCGGAAAATCTATAACAAAACCAAAAGGAGAGATAATAGTACGATTACCACTTGGAGAAATTGAAACACAAGTAACATTATGTGTGGTGGATATGGAAACACCATGCAACATGATATTGGGAAGACCATGGATACACGCAATTAAAGCTGTAGCGTCAACCTTACATCAATGTATCAAATTCCCTATGCCTAGTGGAATTGGGGAAATTAAAGGAGATACAGATCTTGCGAAGACATGCTATCAAATCGAAGTAAAAAATTGTGAAAAACGTCCTAAGCAGCGAAAAGCTCGCAGAAAATTGATGAGAGAAACAAGAAAAGAATAAGAATTTAAAATTTACATGGTAAGAGCAAAAGAGGGAAAAGGAATACCCAATGAATTTTCGCGAGAAGGAGATGAACGTGCGAGAGTCATAAAAACACCAGCACCAGAAGCCAGTTACACTGCAGCTGAACCAACAAAAGAAGTAAATGTTGGGAGTGAAGAAGAACCTAAAATACTAAAAATTGGGACTAGAATGGAGATAGACGAGGAAGAAAGAACTATAAATCTTTTACGAGAATACAAAGACATTTTCGCGTGGAGCATGGATGAAATGCCGGGGATAGATCCATCGGTAGCATGTCATAAATTAGAAATCAACAAAAATGTAAGGCCGTTCAAGCAAAGAATAAGAAAAATCGCAATAACATATCATTCTCAGATAGAAGAAGAATTACAGAAGATGCTTGATACAGGAATAATAAGGCAAGCCAAGTATCCAGAGTGGATTGCAAATATGGTAGTAGTCCCAAAGAAGAATAAAGGAATAAGAATTTGCATAGATTTTACTGATTTAAATAAAGCTTGTCCTAAAGATAGTTTTCCATTACCAGATATTCCCCAAATGGTTGAGTCAAGAAGGAGAAATGCAAGAATATCTTCGTTAGATGGATATAAAGGATACAACCAAATCCCTCTCGCTGAAGAAGATCAAGAACATACTGCATTTTTTGCTCCACGAGGGTTATATTGTTATACAAAAATACCCTTTGGATTACGAAATGCTGGTGCAACATACCAAAGAATGGTGGAGAAGGTATTTGCAAAATGGATCCACAAAACACTGGAGGTATATGTAGATGATATGTTAATCAATAGCAAGGAAGCTGAAGATCATGTACAAGACTTGAAGGATATTTTTGAAGCGGCAATTTAATATCAAAGTAAATCCTGACAAGTGTACTTTTGGAGTGACTTCAGGAAAGTTTCTGGGGTATATTGTATCAAAGGAATGAATACAAGTTGATCCAGAAAAAGTGCAAGCGATTCGCGATATACCCACACCAGCTACAGTAAAAGATGTGCAAAAATTGAATGGGTTGTTAGCCTCATTGGGAAGATTCATCTCGCGATCCTCTGATAAATGCAAGCATTTTTTTCGATATACTCAAAAATGGAACAAAATTCAGATGGACAGATGAATGCGAGAAGGCCTTTCGGGGAATAAAAGATCATTTAATGGATATAACCATTTTACAGAAAGCTGAACCAGGAGAAGAGTTATTAATTTATCTCGCGACAACGGCATATGCGCTAAGTGCGGTATTACTGCGAGTAGATGGTGGGATAGAGAAACCAATTTACTACATTAGTAAAACATTCAATTCAGCAGAGAAAAATTATTCAAAGATTGAGAAATTAATCCTAGCATTGGTACATGCAACTTTCAAGCTTCGCATTTACTTTCAAGCACATAAGGTTAAGGTGTTAACAAAAGTGCCAATTGAATCGGTAATGAAGAATTCAAAAAGGTCAGGAAGAGTAGAAAGATGGAATGCACAAGTGGGACATTTTGATATCAAATATGAAATTCTATCTTCGCCAAAATCCCAAGTCATCGCAAATTTCTTAGTTGAATTTCCTTTGGAAAATGACGAAGCTGTGGAAGAAATGATGGAGGCAGAAGAAGAACATGGAGATCCAAAAGAATTATTGACAGAACCCAATAGATGGGAGATATTAGTGGATGGGTCATCTAATGGAGAAGGAAACGGGATTGGAGTTGTTTTTATTTCACCAGAAGGAGAAAAAACAGCTTTCTCATTCAGGTTAGAATTTACATCCACTAATAATGAGACAGAATATGAGGATGTTATCCACGCTTTGAAATTTGCAATAGAAATGAAGTTGGAAAATGCTAGAATCACAAGCGATTCTCAATTGGTTATTCGTCAAATAACTGGAGAATATATAACAAATGAACCTTCTTTAAAGAAATTCAAGAAACTCGTGGAAGAATTATCTGCGAGAATTCCAAAGATAAAATGGAGGCACATATCAAGGAAAGATAATCGGCTTGCGGACGCTTTTGCCTTCATATCAAGCATGATGACAAACCCACTTGCGAGATGCATAAAATTCAAACACTCTTATTACCATCAGTAAATAAAGAAGACGAAGATGTGGATGGGAATTTAGTCGAAATTGACAAAGAAGGAGAGAAAGATGTGATGATTGTAGAAAATGGCGAAATAGAAACAAAAGAGAGAAACAAAGATTGGCGAGCGGAACTTATTGCTTATTTGGCGAAAAGAGAAACTCCAAGAAATAGATTGGAGGCACATAAGCTAAGAAGCAGGGCAACTAATTATGAGTTAAGAGACTGAGTTTTATATCGCAGATCTTTTAATGGACCATCGCTAAGATGTTTGACAAGGGAGGAAGGAGAAAAGGTGTTAAAAATGTTGCACATTGGAGATGCTGGTAATCATAACGGAGGTAGATCTTTGGCATATAGAACGAAGATGCAAGGGTATTATTGGCCTTACATGCATGAATATGCGAAACAACATTCAAGGCGTTGTGAAGAATGTCAGCGATTTGGAAAAAAGATACATGCACCAGGAGCACCACTATCATCCTCAACAAGTGTATGGCCCTTCGGAAAATGGGGATTAGATATTGTGGGACCATTTGTGCCTGGCTCTGGACAAAGGAGATACCTCATTGTGGCTACAAATTACTTCACAAAATGGGGAGAAGTAAAAGCAGTACAACATATTCGTGATAAAGATATTTTCACATTCATATTCGAGAATATCATCTACAGATTTGGAATACCAGCACAGTTGATGTCTGATAATGGAAAACAGTTTGAAGGACAAAACATAGAATTACTACTCAATGCATTTAAGATAAAGTGTGGAAAATCTACTCCTTTATACCCACAAGCAAATGGTCAAGCTGAGGCAAATAATAAAACGATCTCAAATATTTTGAAAAAGAAATTAGAAGGGTATCACAAATCATGGTGTGACCAAGTACATAATGCAATATGGGCCTACAACACCACTAAACGAGAGGCTACTGGAATGTCACCCTTTTGTTTAACATATGGGGTTGAAGTTGTATTGCCAACAGAAGTTGATATTCCTACAACAAAAATAGAAGCATGGGAAAGGAATTTAAGTGCTGGTATGATCTTACATAAACTAGATGAATTGGAAGAAAAAAGAGAGAAGACTTTACAGCATATGGAAAACTACCAGCGAAGGTTAGCTCGCGAATACAACAAATGTGTCAAAAAATGAGAATTCCAAATTGGTGATTTAGTTCTGCGAGAGACACGAGATATCAGCGAGAGAATGGTGGAAAATTGGCGAAAAAATGGGACGAACCTTACTTAATTAAAGAAATAATTGGAAATGGGGCATACAAATTAATGGATCCTGAAGGAAGAGATGTTGGCCAACGACTTGATAGACCATGGAATAGACTATTTTTGAAAAGGTATTATCAGTGACAAATGTTGTAAGGTAAGAAATATTGGCATAACTAAAGGTTATTATCAGTGACTATTTTTATTTTAAAGATTACGCGAGCAGTATCGCGAGAAACGCGAATAAAATTTCGCAGAGATTAAGAGAATGGGACAAACCTTTATGGCGTGCAACTTAGTTCGCGAGTACAATTTCGTAAGAGGCAAATATAAGACCTACAAGCACGTTATAAAGGGGGTATCTCTTTATATGATTCGGGGATAAGGTTATACCGCTACTGGAACCTGAGTCATACAGATGTAGGGGTTAAAGAAAACCTATCCGGGAGAGAGATCTTGGATTTCCAACTTTATAAAGTTATACCCTGGTTGGACGACTGAGAATCTCTTCCAAGAAGTGCAGAGTATGACCAAGGCGCCGAGGTACACGGTTTAGCCAAGGGTGCCCGGTACGGACGAACCTACCCTGGCCATCTTTGGTAAGTCTTGGCTACAATGCACTTGGCCTGAAGAAAACCCCACCTAGGGTGTAGTCTTGTAACTATAAGCCATATAGGCATAAAGGACAAGAGGCTGCGAAAACAACTGGTTGTTGGTAAATCTGGATGGGAGGAGCTAGTCTTGTATGGCATATGTGCCCTCCTTGAAGGGGAAACCAGGGGGAAGATAAGGGAGGCACCCTCCATTAGGGAGATGATAAGTGTCTTAAGACGACAATGTCATGGGGCTCTAAGATCGCAAGATCATTTAGGCCTGTCATATTGTCGCGAAAATTATACAGAGGCAAAAAGCCATAAAAAAAAAGTTAAGATGAGATCAAGGGGTTTTTACATGCAAATGTGAAGACGTCATGCGATTTCATCGCACGACGGCAATGTCACGAGGCTTTGTTTTCGCGAGAAAACTTAGGCTTGTCATATTGTCGCAATATAATAAAGAAATATAGATAAGGCAAGATCAATGGGTCAATACATGAAAGTGTAAAGACGTCCTGCGATTTTGTCGCAAAAAGAAAAAGTTGGCAAAATAAGACCTTTAATTAGGAAGGCAAAATAAGACCAATAGAATAATCTCAAAATGTAATTCTTCTTTTATTAAGCATGCAGGGAAGATTTCTTTATCACAAGAAACAAATTGAATTCAACAAGTCTTAAGAAATTTAATGAGGAGGCAAGCAAGGGAATAAATATGAAGGATTTCATTAAGTTTCTTCATTAAGTTTCTTGAGAATATTATAGTTCAAAAAAGGGTTATATCATTTGCAAGAAAGAAGAAGAAAAAAGAAACTAAAAATAGAATTCAAGCTTCAAGCGGTAGTCTCGCCAGATTTAGAATTGTCAGGATTGTTATTATCACCAATATTTCTTTCATCGCGAACATCATCGCCAGAGTTCTTTTTGTTACGATCTTCTCCTTCTTTTGGAGAGTTTTCTTCTTGATCATCTTCTTCTTCAGCGTCTTTTTCAACATCTCCTTCAGAAGACGGGTATTCTAAATCTTTATCCATAGGAAGAGGGACTTCATCATCATCAACTTTCAAAGGTAGAACGGATACAGGAGAAAAAGAGTTGGAGATCAAAATTTCGTTCACGAGAACTTCAGAACTAAGATGAACTTGGCGAAGGAAACCTTTGTCGCGATTTCTGATCTCTATATTCTTGAAATATTCAAGATAATCAAGTCTTCTTTCTGCTTTATCACGAGTTTCTAAAAGGTTGAGAATAAGAGTCTTGTTTTCTTTGCGAACACTGTCTAGCTCCTTAGTAAGACCGGTGATAGTAGAATGAAGGCTTTTTTCAGATTCTGCGAGCAACAGAATAATGAAAGGTTATAGAAATAAATGTATCGTGAGAATATCAACAAGTGAAATATAACATAAATTGTGACAAGGCAAATCAACAAGTGAGGCAGTCATAATCGACTACCTTCTTTTTGCGAAGTTAAGTTTTGGATTAATGAAAAGAGGCAGTTCTCCCATTGGTTCATAGCATCATCAAATTTGTCGCCAACTATGCCTTTTACACGAGATTTCATGTTCTCTTCTTTGGTGCGTAAATATGAATTTTCTTTTGACAATGAGGAATGAGACTCCTTTAGTTGGGAATATTCATCTCGAAGCTTGCTGGCATTCAAACTAAGAGTTAGTCTACCCTTGATAAGTTTGTATATTTCAGCAGCAGATGATTCAGTTACTTCGTCAAGTTTATTTTTAAGAGAGCGGAGAGACTGCTTTTGGTCATCACATATCCCTTGATGATTGTTTACTTTCTGCGAGGAGATCGCCAACAAGCTTGATAATTTGTATTTCTCTTGAGATAAAGTTCTATTCTTGTCTGACAAAGATTCTATAGACAAATTAGTCTTGGATAACGAATATGAGAGACGAGTAACCTCGTTGTTTAGAAAACTGTGATTTTGCAATAATTGATTATTCTCATTTGTGAGATTTCTTATTTGATCAACTGAATACGTATAAAGATTATCTAATCTACTATGATGGTCCATCCAAGAATCTCTTTCAATGCGAGTTTCATCAGCTATGGTTTCAGATTTAAGTTTCTCGATGAAACGATTTCGGTTGGAGACTAATATATAAGCCAAGAATTTAAAGGGAGGATTAAGTACGGAGAATATGGAAATAGAATAAAAAGATAAAAGGATAGAGGCAAAAGGAAGGTTACCTTTTAGCTCATCAATCTTTCTAGCGAGATTCTCGCGATCCAGTACAGAGTTATTGAGCTTGTGGTTTAGAGTTTCACATTAAGAAATCTTATTTTGAAGACTTTTTCTCAAAGCAGCATTTTCATTTTCTAGAGAATCTCGTGAAATAGAATTGTCTGAGCCAAAATATTTGAGTAGAGTATCGCAGACTCCGCTTTGGAGAGAATCAGTAGAAGAATCTCTAGCATTATTTAGAATGTTAGATAAAATTTTGAAAGCAACATCAATTCCTGCGATGGTCTCACTTGATGAAGGAAGGGATGTAGAAGGTGAAATAGAAGAAGTGAGGACAAGATGATGATTTGAATCATCAGCAATGGGTATATCATCAGAAGGAGGAGTTTTCGGGAAAGTAACATTTGAAGGAAGTAAAGGGATAGAGGGAGTTTCAGTTATGATGGGTTTTGAAATTTGAATTGGTGAAGGACCAGTAGAGGTAGTGGTAGTGAAAGCGAGCTTCTCGCCAGAAGGAAGAGGAAGGTCAGATTGCACAGGTGTAGGTGAAGCTTTCGCAGATGTTAAGGGAGGAATGACGAAATTGCTTCCAAAGGTCTTATTTAATTGGCGAGGTCTTTTAGGAGGATTAGCATTACCCTCGTCATTCTGCAAACAATAATCTAGATAAGAAACAGAGGCAACAATATTGTTATTAAGAAATAGAATGTGTTTCTTACTACCTTATTGCTCGCAGAATTTTCTTTCCTTTTTCCAGTCGGCCTCTTGTGAATAATAGGTTTTTGAGTCAAGGATTGGGAAATAGATGCAGCTCCGCTGAAGAGAACATAATATGGGGTTATAAAGAATTAAGTAAGAGAAGATCGAAGAATATAAATAAAAAGTTTGATCTAAGAAAATATCATGATCAAAAAATATACCTCGAGGACTCCATTAATGCAGTAGCATAAGAATGAGAAGGAGAAGAAGTTGCAGAACAAAAAGCAAAGAAACTAAGTAAAGAAGAAAGAGAGTTAAGAGAAGAAAACTAGAGATGAAATTCAACTCTTCCTTTTATAGGCAAAGAAGGGAGTAAATTATGCGAGACGTGTCAATACAAAAGGGCAGATTTACAACACGTGTTAACAAGGAAAGCTGAATTAACGGAATATTGTCGGAGAAAAATGTTTGGATATTCTTGCGATAGTTAAGGATTCTCATGATCGTTTATTCTTCACAGAAAAGACATGAGAAGAGGCAAGATGTAGTACCAGAATATCGCCACAACGATATTCTCGTAATAAGAACAACGCTTTCACGAGAAGGCCAAATATTCCTATAAATATAAATGACATTGTTCATGAGAGTGTCGTAAGGATCCTTCAGCAACATTTGACGAGCGTCACAAGTAAACTTCATAATAAATGACGAATGAAGAGACATGTTTTGAGAGTATTGTTTCACGAAGATTACAAAAGTTGGCGAAGATTAGTATTACAAATACCACGATGAGATCGCAGAATATATCCGAAAGAAGGGGAAAACTTAGCTGTCACCCGCTATGTAATTTCCTATATAAAGGGATCAAGTAAGTCCAGATGAAGGGGATGTATTTTTTAGAGTTGAGAAAATCTTGAGGAGAGAGAAACTCCAGAAAAGAAAGTTGTAATTCTGAGTTTGAATATTTTCTGTAAACATTTCTGAGATTTAAATAATAAAAAGTGTCGTTTAATTCTTCAATCTTCAACTAGTTTCACTTAGATTTCTATAAGATCTTAATAGGGGTGTAGTGTGGGAAATCCTGCTACTACAGTATTCACGTGAGTAACTGGCGGTAAAGTGGTTATCCATTATAAAATCCAAATGTTTGGATTCTTGAATTACCGTACAAGAAACTTTACTATCTATTTTAATCAACTGCTCGACTTTCCTGGATTGGCGCAAGCCACATGCATTCCAAGACGCAAGAGAAATCAGTTTTGATATCAAATTAATTTGCCTACCAAGTTCTTCTAAAACTTGTGTCTCATTGCCAGTAATATCCAAGCCGAGCGTTTGATAAAGTGGGGGTATATGTGTGAGGAACTGGGCTTGCGCAGTAGGTGATAAATTGGCATAATTCCCTGTCAGCAGCAGCAATTCCCTCATCTCTGCGTCAAGATCCATGTTGGCTCGAACCTACAATTATTATGATCATGAGATATATTATAGTAAGGCAAAAACAACTGCAACTAAATTATCAAATGTACAGCCTGAGGAGAATTGAAAATGAGACTTGAAAATGATCCATTTGGCTAATTTTATGAAAAGATTTTAAGTTGACAGACCAACACACCGCTAGAAAAAAAAACATAGAAAATCGGAGGGCATGACTGTTCTAAACGGTGCAAGTTTTCTAGTGAATTGGTCCCAAAAGTTATATATGTAAAGTGTTGTAATAAGGTTTGTTTCCTCACAAGTCAAATGGATGTCAAAGCAAAACTTTCAAGTTGTCTTTTCGTACATTCGAAAGAAAATCAAAGTCAGCATAAGAATAAAATTCTTTCTTGAACGCAGTAAAGATACCATACTCAAATATTTAGGAACTGCAATCTCTCTAGAACACCTAATTTTATATAACTATCTAGAAAAGCATATAGAAGAAACCATTGATTATTCGAGATGTGGGTTTAGTTTAGTTGGTACCTATATATATATATATATGTTTTTGATCGTAATTACTTATAGATCTGCTTTATTGGATCTCATTTTCTTGATTTATTTATGTCTTGTTTGATTATTCGAGATGTGGGTTTATGCAGATTTTCTTGATGCAATTGATTTGGAGAGTACTGACTATGATTCTACATCTGAAGAACATGAAGTAGAAGAGGAGGAGAACTTGATGAAGAGATGGACTGTTAGAGAAATTGATCAAGGTGTTGAACTGAAAATCAACATTCTAGTTTTGGGAAAGAAGATTTGAAAGTCAATCTAGAAGAAACCACTGTGTTGATCAAGGCTAGTAAAGATGATGATGAAAAACAAAACCATGTTGTTGTTGTTAAGGCTAGTAAAGATGATGATGAAAAAACTTTTTTCATCTTAAAAAGACGTTTGGGAACTGACTTTACTCATTTGACCCTGTCCTGCCGAGTTACTCGGTAAAACTCGGCTGAGTTATTGCAGACTCGGCGAGTAAATGTAAAATACCCTGATCGGCCGAGTTTTCAGGGATAGGAGCGGCCAAAGGCCGATACCCGAGTTAATCGCGAGTAACTCGGTTGACTCGGCCGAGGCGTACTACATTGTATTCACCTACAAGTTGTTGGTCTATTAATTAAATCCCATCATCCGGTATTCTATGGGTTCATTAATTACAACTGGTATATATATTCAAAGAAATTATACCAATTGGACACAATTAACAGATAACAAAAACTTCAATCCTCTATAAAAGAACAAAAAACATGAAATAAAACTTTAAATCATACAATGTGAACTTAATTGGGCATGAATCATTAATATACTCCTGTAATAATCATGAGCTGTTACTACTTCAAGTTTATGTTTTTCTAGTATATTATAAAAAGTAGTCAAAAGCCCTGGTATTTTTGGTGTATGATGATGAGTTCCAATATGACTAATATGACACCATGAGTGAGTGCTTTAGTAAGTATACTGTATTAGTTTTTTTTTTCCTTCGAAAATCGAACAAGAACGAAACATGTGATGGGGTAATAATTAGCCTATGATTTAATTTACTATGGGGTTCAATTGAGTAATTATATAATATTTATTAAATACAAATTCAAGTCAAACAGGGTCATGCACGGTCAACTGTTGGTCCAGGTACCAACCCTTAATTTTCAAATAACTGGTACCCATTACCAAAGTCCTAAACTGGACATAATCTTCGCTACAAGAGAAGAAAAATTGACCAGAAGCCACATACCTTTTTTACTTTGCTTGTGAACCATCCTGGTACATGGCCAAGAGAAGAAAGATCGTCCTGGATAATACAGAGAACAAGCAAATATCAAATAAATATTTAACAGCGACTGACAAGAGGACAGCAACTAAAGCCACAAATAAAGTCATTAGTTACCTTTTCCAAAACCCATCCCCCTTTGAACACATCGGTTAAGATAAATATGTCTTTTCATATCTGCTGAATAGATATGTACGCTATGAGATATTACCATGTTGCCTCTCAAATACTAACTCCATTCTCTCCCACACTGTAAACTCTGCTGGACAAGGAAGTCTATTTTCCAATTAAAATGGAAAATTGTGCGTGTAGTTCAGTATGCAAAACAGAAGCATTTGTTCCAATGCTGAGCCAAAAGCTCTGTTTTACCGCCAGAACGTGGATCACAATGCATTCTTATCAAGCTGATTCAACTTAAGAGCAAAAGAAGATGATGCATTCCCACGTTGCATGGTATTTTGTCTTGAAAGTGATCCTTGCTCAAAGAATGATTGATCATTATCACGGGCATAAACAGAACCCACAGCCCATGTCTCCGAAGGTTCAGGATTCTCAGCACGAGGACGAATTTGAAAACATAGATCAGAGTCTCTAGTTGTGCTTTTATCCAAGGTAAGATAGACTCAAGATACTGACTACATCATTCATGCTACTAATGTTTCTAGAGGATAAAGGCTTCCTTGTGTGGATCAACGCCTTCGGCGAACAACCTGGAGGGATGATTTGGCGGGTGACATTAAATAATTTAGTGACCATTTTAATAAAGCTCTGATAGTCGGGAGCATATGCCCAACCATCCATGTCCCCAAACTGAGATTGTCCAGGTCGTGGTCCATCGACACCCAGAAGCTAGAGGAGGCTCAAAACAATCCTTGCTATAAACAACAATGGAAAGGTTAGCTGAAAAGTCATCATGTAACATACAAAATATTATTACACTAAACGGTATTAGAAGTTCAAGTTCACCTATGATGAATAGGAGAAGTCCCTAGTACTCCAGACAGGAAACTCTCCCAAGGCCCCTCTTTGGGAAACCCAATCCAGAATCCTACATCCCTATCGATTTCACTCACACTTTCCTTTTTGTCTTTAAAGGTTTGAATTTGTTTTCCTTTCAAAATAAGATGTGGAAACTGATAGGTATCACAACAAGCCGCTAACCACATTAAACACTTGACAAGCAAAATATAAACTCACTAATCAAAGAAGCCACATTAGGAAAATCAGAATCTCTTTCACTCCACATATAATTCTATTGTTCACTTACTTGGTTGGGGGTTGCAGATTCTCCATTGTGAAAAGATAGTCTTATATTTTCATTCTCAAACTCCAGTTTATGCACAATTTTTCTTCAGGCCTTTATGTCAAATCCATCATTGATGTCAACCGACCATATGTATACAGAACTTCCCTACCATATACATGTATATATATATATATATATATATATATATACACTGTTAAAAAATGGTTTTCCCTAATCTCCAAAATACCTAAATTCAATTTCAGTAGACGTGTTGAAACGAAGATATAAATCTACACTTAGCAAAAAAAGAAGATGTAAATCTACACATCGTATTCAAAAAACTATATTCACTCACCAAATTTCCCTGAACCCATTGAACGAGATAAGAGAGAGGCGGAAGAAAGGACGAGATGAAGACGGTGAAGAAGTGAAAGGTGTGGGTAAAGAAGGGATACGAATGAAACCCTAGAGAAGACTCTTTCTTCTTTTTCATTTTTTCCTTATTTGGCCTTTCCACCCAGCTGACGCTGACAGTTTACTATTTCAAGGAGCCGCTTATTGCCCTTATTGGCTCTATTTCTTTTTACCAGTGGTTGTTAGTACGAGCTATGTATATAATGCTTAAAGCTATGCTTTTGTCACTTTTCTTTTTACTAGGCATACAACATGGGATTTGGCATGTTCTTGCTGCCGGCGAATAATGATTCTCAACGTATTTGATGATTCATAAAGGGATATTACTTGGTGGTGATGACAGTTAGATTGTTCAATCGGCATCACTTCCGCTAATATTGTTCAATGTATTTGTAGTTGTATTTAGATTGGATGATGTATATACATTTGTAGATGCATTTTACTACAAACTACATCCAAATGATAGAAATTTTCTACTCATGCAAGTGAAAGCAAGAAACTCAACAAATAGACACAAAGATATAGTGGTTCGGTATGATTACCTACGTCCACGGGGGTGAAATGATGAATCTTATTACTTCAAGATGTTATAATGGTGTTCTCTCCAAGTTGAACTCTCTTCCTTACAAGATGAAACTAGCTCTCCACTCTCTAGTGCTATTACAAGACTCTCTTTCTCCGACCAAATTTTCCTCCACTCTCTTGGATACAAGCTCTAATATTTATAATGGAAACTACCTACAACCAAACTAAGGTGTTGGTCATCATACATCTATCTTGAAGTCCTGCGTCGGGCCTGTTCATATCGTCCCTCCTCATGTAGGTATGGCTGATGCAATTTGGTCCCCTGGCAGTCTCTTGTCCGAGCCGATCCTTTTATGAGTTCACTTGGTGCGATGTTGCCCTTCCAGTCCTCGTCACCCTTTCAGTTGGCCGATACAGCAAGTATCTTCTTATCCTTTTGACTAATGTTCCTCGTTTGACCAAGTACGTCTCGTCTGTCAGCTTTGTCAGAAGTCTGGGGTCAAGAGTTGTACAGTGGTCATGTCCGACCCACATGGTTTCTCTATCCTCGCACCTGCCAGCCTCTATACCATGCTTCTCGCTTATTCGTCCTTGGGTGCATCATAGATTAAGAGGTTGCCACCTAGCCCTGTGGATAATCTACACCTACATTTATGCCCCTTCTTTCGCTCGTGTGGTAGACACGAGTGGAAGAAAATCGCTCCACCTTCCCACGTCCCCGTTCATGCCGCGATTTCCGCCATGCAGTCCCCCATTAACTGCTCTTTATGACCTATAACCGTCAGCGTCGGTTACCTTTTTTCCTCCTTTAAATACCTCATTACCTGTTCTCTTTCTTTTACTTCACCATTTTCTCAATCTCCAGTCGCTGCAGCCATTTTTTTCTGAAACTTTTCTTCATCACTTTCTGTTTTTGTGAAGCTTCATCTTTTTGATTTTCTTCTTTCATACCTTCATCACCGAGTGCTACAACGTCTGCAGTTACGTTTTCGTCGTCCCAACCTTCTCATCAACTTCTGAGTCTTTGCTCCATTCGCTTCCATGGCTTCTTCTCCTTCAATTACTGAAAAAAGGTGTGTTGATGATGTTTTTTACGAGATTGATGCTTTTCCCCTTTATTCCCTGTTTTTTTTTATAGACCCTCTAAATACGATGATCGCGCCATTAAATCTATCTTTCCTGATGGTTCACCTTCTATTTCGTGTAGGTCCGAGAAGAGGGTGTTGAAAGATCTGTCTGATGAAGAATTTATTGAGCAATTGAAGGAGAAGTACCATCTTCAAGATTATTAAGTTACCCTGGTCTCGGGCCAAAACAACACTTTGAGGAAGTCCGACATGGAAAAGTATGAGCAGTCGGCTGAATCCGTGATCAACACTCTTGGTAAGATAGAGTTAGGCCTTCGAATTCCCTTGTACAACCCTAGCAACCCTTTCTACTATGAGATTCTCTCCCAGCTCAAGCCTTATCGCACTCTCGCTCAATGGACCGGTAACACTTTCCGGATTATGGATGAATGGAGAGATCGCCGAGATGGTCATGGCTTCACCGTCGATTGGTCAACCTATAAGCCCGAGGACGCTCCAGAGTATACTTCTGCCAATTTCTTTGGTGACCTTGCCGGTTTTTCTGCTAGTCCTCATCGTCACATGACTATGCCTAAGAATGTTGAAAGGATGATGATGTATGCCGATCCCATCGGCCAAGGTTCTAACAGGCGACCCCGTCATACTAATGACCCAATTTATCCCTGAGTTCCAATTCTTGTCCGAGGGCCCATTCTTCATGGTAGCTTCTCGTCGCCTCCATTTCCTGCCGAACCCTATCCTTTATGGGTGGTTAACGACGACAAGGCTGATAATGTATGTGTCTCCTTGTGCCTTCCTCAATTTATATCTTGTTAGTTTTGACACCAACTGATTATTTGCTGTTTACCAAAGTCACTGGGCGATTCTACCAAGGCCGCTGCGTCGTCGAGGAAGAGGGGTGCTGGCACAAGGGTTGAGGAAGACCAGGGGAAGGTAACAAACATAGTGATTTTATTATAAGTACTTGCCCCTGTTTTTTGCCTTCACATGTTCTTACGAGAAGCCTTGTGCAGAAATTTCCTCGGCACGATGATGATGAAACCGGCGGGTCCGATGTGCTTGAGGTTGGTGCCCAACTTCCTAGGCATAATCCTGCTAGAACTAAGAGTGTTGATTCTAAGTCGCAGTCGAGGGGGAAGCCAATTATCGATATTCCCGATGAAGATGACATATTCGGCGAGGACTTCTCGGATGAGAAGGGAGATGGGAAGGAGATGAGCGAGAAGGTCATCCTTGAGATGGTCGTGCCAACTGAGTTGGGAAGGTTTGTTGCCGCTGAAGCGGAAGTACCTCCTCGTTTTCCCCTGATCACTGTTGGGTCTTCATCTAGTATTGGAACCTCCTTTACCGTCTCTGGCCCTATCCTGAATTCCCTTGGGGCACTTACTTCTGCCGACTTTGGAGTGTATATTGATGAACAAATGCTTGGTACAGTGCCCCTTTATAACGAGATAGCTCCGACTCTTGATGTGGTGGTGAGTAATTTTGTATGTCTGGGCGATGCCCCATTCCTTAATAATTTCTTAACTGTCGCTTGCCACTCTAACCTGCTTACCCGTATTAGATCCTCAATCAGGTACGGTTGGAGGCCGCCAATCGTCATAGGGAGAGGAAGTTGGTGGAATCTCTCCATATTCAATTGCAGAACGAGCAGGGCCATGCACGCGAGCTAGAAATCAAACTCGCCGATGCTCAAGGTATGTTACAGTTCTACAAACCCTAACTTGTGTTGATTGATTTTATCATGCCAATATCCTGAGTCGAGTGTCCTTCTGCTAGCCGAGATAGCTAGTATATGTTTAGACGCTACTTCGGAGTTTAGGATCATGAAGAAAAATGAGATATTGAAAAGGATTTAGTAGAGAATCTTCGTCAGCGAATTGCAAACAAGGATGGAAAAATAGATCGCCAAGCTGATGAGATCGAAGAACTTCAAGGTGAATTAGACCGATATCGACAGTTTGAGTATGACCATGAAGAAATAGAAAATTTGCGAGCTCATTTGGGTTCTTCACAACGTCTTGCTGCGGATAAAACTGCTTTGGCCACACACCTAGGGCGGCAGGTAGACGCCTTACAATTACAGAACTGAGACCTTCACGAGGATCGCCGACGAATTTTGAGGGATAAAGATGTAGTGGAGCGAGCTAATAGGGATCTGCTGGGCAGAGTCGGTGAATTTGATAAAATGGTGGGTGAACTAGAGTGTAGTAGGTCGCAGCTTGCAATGCTTCAAGTGTCGCGCAATCGTGTAATGGCCGAGTGGAGCGAGCATAAAAAGTACTGCCCCAACAATGAATTTAATGAGCAATGTTATAATGAGCTAACCATGAAATTTTCCAAGGCCAAGGATGAGTTGTCCAAATCGGTAGAATCACTTCAGTCAGTGTTGCCAGCCCTTTCAGGTCTCTTAGTCGATGTGTTAAGGCAGTTCCTTTGGATTAGATTGTTTTATGCTCTTGTGAAATTACCAAACCATATTCAATTAGTAATTCCGTATCTGTTGTGATTATTGTAGCCGAACAAAAACGTTCCCAGGAACTGGAGCTAGAGGTCCGACGGTTGAAGCATGTCGAGGCCGACTTGAGCGCCCAGTTGACCAATGTCGAGGCAGCCAACGTGCAGCTTACTCAGCAGATGGAGGATGATCGCGCCGCTCACGAAGAGGATATAGATTAGAAGGTCCGAGCTGGTATTGCTGAGTACGTGGAGAATAAGCGGTGCGAGATCACGCAAAGGATGCCCGACGTTGTTCCTCCTAAGGTTTGAATTCTCTTTTTGTAGTGCTGCGCCACTAAGTTTCCCTTTGCTCTGGGTTATAATTCTCTTTGAACACCTCGTCCCATTTCACTTCTGATACATTGCTTGCTTGTTTTAAAGGGGGTGTTGCGTCACCGATGTTGTTCTTTTCATTCGTTAGACTTTTTACTCTGTGACTTTTGATAACGCTTTTCTTGCTGCTTTAATTAACGTATAACGCTGTTGTTTTACCTTTTGTTTCTTATGTCATTCCTGCAATTGTTGATTATGTATGTTAGTGTTTTAACCTTTTCTTTCGAACACACCCAACAAGGAGGGTCATCGGGCCCAATGTCATGTCCTGATTGGGGTATCTCATCATTATCTCTTGGATTCAGTGGAAGGGTTTTAGTCAACTTAATTCTAGGCCCGATTACCCCGAGTGGTTATCGATCAACCAATCTCGGGCAAGTGGTCACGGCCACTTGTGATGGGGGCGGCCTTTCAAATGTAAGTAGGCCACCTAGCTGAGAAGACCCCGCGTCTTAACAACCTGTGGAACTGGTTTCCAACCACCAGAACCCTTAGGCTACCTCGGCACTTGCACACTGCCACTTCCCTGAGTACGAATATCCAGGAAATTGTAAGGCACCTCGGCACTTCCACACTGGATTTGCCCCGAGTACGAATGCCCATTCGAGTGTAAGTCACCTCGGCATTTCCACACTGGCGTTGCCCCGAGTACGAATGAACATTAGTCGCTCATGCCCTATTTCATACCCCTCACAGTTTCAAATAAATAGAAGACATGTATGCTCACCTCTTCGCCGCACCTCCCGTCAGGGGTGGTAAAGTTTCAGATACTTTGCGTTCCAGGGTTTGGACTCTTTTGTTCCGTCGAGTCTCAGTAATCGATATGATCCCTCATCCGCCTTAGACGCAATTATATACGGTCCACCCCACTTTGGTGCTAGCTTTCCTCCATTTTAGTCTCGCTCCCATTCGGTCAGAAACTTCAGCACTTGCTGCCCTGGCTGAAATTCTCTTGGGCGAACACGCTTGTTGTACTCTCGTTGTAGCCTCCTTTGATAGTTTTCCATTTTTTGTAACGCCATCTCTCTCTTTTCTTCCAAATCATCGAGTTTTGCCAGAATTAGATCAGATGAGACGTTTTACCTCCAAGCTTTTGTCCTGGTGGTAGAGATCATTCCTTCCGTTGGTAGAATCGCCTCGGTTCCGTAAGTAAGCATGAATGGTGAGAACCTTGTAGCTTCCCTCCGTGTGGTTCTGTATTCCCATAAAACGTTGTATAGCTCCTCGCACCAATTTCCATATTCTCCATCCAATTTTTTCTTCATATTGTTGGCGATTATCTTGTTGGTGATCTCGGCTTGCCCATTACTCTGGGGGTAAATGGGGGTAGCCTTACTCCTCCTGATGTTATACGTATTGAACAAAAGATCAACGTTTTAACCTTGGAGTTGTTTTCCATTATCAGAGACGATAGCTACTGGTATCCAGAAGCGGCAAATGATATGTTCCCAGATAAATTTGAAGACATCTTTGTCTCGAATGTGTCTTAGTGGTGTTGCCTCCACCCACTTGGTAAAATAATCTGTGGCCACGATCAAGTATTTCCTTTGCCCCGTTCTTACATGTAGTGGTCTGACAATGTCTATCCCCCATTTGGCAAATAGCCATGGGCTTATGATAGAGTTTAAAGGTACTCCTGGTGCCTGTATTTTCTTACCAAACCGTTGACATTATTCACAAGCTTTCGTCATCTCCTTTGCGTCTTCGTTCATGTACATCCAAAAATAGCCCATTGTTTTTGCCTTGGCCGACAAGCTTCTCCCCGAGCTGTGGTTTCCGGCTGCTCCATAGTGTAGTTCATGCAATATTGTGTGGCCTTCCTCTCTACTCGGGTATCGTAAAAGTGGTCCTAAGTAGGATTTCCTATATATGATCCCTTCCTTTAGCTCATAGGCGCCCGACTTACTTTTGATTTTATTTATCTCGGGCCGACCCTTGGGTAGCTCACCCGTTTCCAGGTATTGGTGTATCGGCTTTCTCCAATCGACCTCTTTATATCTATCAGTTGTGTTGATTACCACATCGATCCGTACGTCCGGTGTTTCTGGGATTGAGGGAGTAAGAAGTCTCATAACACGAATGCCCTCTATGCTCTGGTCTACAAACTGTGAGGCGATGTAAGATAGAGCGTCCGAGTGCCTGTTATATTTTCTATAAATATGACGGAACTTAATGCTTGGTATTTGGTTGATGTAAAATTGGGCGAGTTCCCAATACTTTTGCAACACGGGATCATGTATCACATATTTTCCCGTGATCTGCCGAATCACCAACTGTGAATCACTAGTTAAGCGGACCTCCTGTAGTCCCATTTCCATAATTATCCGTAAGGCGTGGATTACTGCTTCGTACTCGGTGACATTGTTCGTTGCCTTAAATTCCAATCTGAATGAGTGCACTATCTTTCTTCCTTTCAGCATGGTGAAGACCAATCCGAGGCCTGACCCCTCTTTGTTTGATGCCCCATCGAAGAAAACTTCCCATTGTGTAGGACTACTGGCTGCTAATAATTCAGTCGGCTCGTCTCATTCTTCCATCATCCCCGGTATATCTTCTACCTCGTCTTCATCGCTTAATGGGAAATCTGCTAGGAAGTCGGACACTACATGTCCTTTGGTCGACGTTCTCGTCTCGTATACCACATCATATTGTTTGATTAAGGCTCCCCATTTAAATAGTCTCCATGATCGCCCTACATTATCCAAAACTGCTTCAATGGGAGATTTGGTGAGCACCCATATACGATGAGCTTGGAAGTACGTTCGGAGTTTGGACGCGGCAAAAGCTAGTGCAAGTACCATCTATTCCATTCTGGTATAGTTTTTCTCATCCGGACTTAGTGTTTTGCTAATGAAGTACACCGATTTTTCCACATTCCCCTCCGTACTAACCAACACTGCACTAATGGCGTATGATGTCGCCCCTAAATATAGGGTGAGGATTTCTGACGGCTCGGGCCTCTGCAGAACCGGGAGGCTGGCTAGATGTAACTTGATATTTTGAAAGGCCTCTTCACTAGCATCCGTACATTGAAACTTCTGTCCCTTCTTCAGAATGTCATAAAAGATTTTACATTTGTCCGATGACCGAGACACGAATCGCCCCAACACAGCTATACAACCATTTAGCTTATGTACATCCTTTACTGTCGCGGGAGATGGCATCTCTAAGACATCCCTAACCTTCTCGGGGTCTGCTTCTATCCCTCTGGGGGTGATGATATAGCCTAGGAATTTCCCCGATGTAACCCAAAAGTCGCATTTGGCGGGGTTAATCTTCATCTTATGTTTCCTCATCGTATGAAAGATCTCTCGAAGATCTCGGACGTGATTTGTAGCTCGGCGGCTCTTGACTAGCATGTCGTCCACATAAACTTCTATGGTGTCGTGAATCTTATCTTCAAACATGTCACCTACCAACCTTTGATATGTAGCGCCAGCGTTCCTAAGTCCAAACGGCATTTTTGTATAACAATACAGCCCCCTTGGTGTGAAGAAGGAAGTATGCCCCTGGTCCTCGGGTGCCAATGGTATTTGGTTGTATCCCATGTATCCATCCATCAATGTCATCGCCTCATATCCAACTATTGATTCTACTAGTTGGTCTATGCTCGGGAGAGGAAAGCTGTCCTTTGGGCATGCTTTATTTAAGTCACTAAAATCAATACATATTCTGACTCCTCCTTTCTTCTTTGGTACCACGACCATGTTAGATATCCATTATGGGTAATGGGATTTCCGAATTATCCCGGACTCTTGTAGCTTCTTTAGATCGGCCTCGACCGTTTCCTGCAACTCTGGTGCGATTCGCCTCATTTTCAGGCTAACCGGTTTGAACCTCGGATCAATCTTAAAGTGGTGACAACAGACCTCCGGTTCAATGCCCTCTAGATCATGTACTTCCCAAGAGAACGCATCCAAGTTTTCCTTTAACATTGTTATGATTTGACTTGCTTGTTCATCCGAGAGCAATGTCCCGATCCTCACTATCTTTGATTCCTCAAGCGTCCCCAAATTCACTTCCCGAGTCGGCTCAACTGTCGAGAAGTTAGATTTAGGTTCCCTGAATGGATCTGTTTCCTTTAATTACTATAAAGGGTCTTGCTCTTGGGTTTTGTATGTCATGACCGCTTGTGAGATAGCCCCCTCTAATTCTTCTGCAATCTTTACTTCTTCGGCTTTATTTTTATCGCGTCTTTGTCGAGCTCGCCGATCTTTATTAATTTCGGCACCAACCTGCATGCATTGTCGTGCTGCTTGGGAGTAGCCTACAACTTCAGCTACTCCCTTGTAGGTTGGGAACCTTAACCTCCGATGATATGCATATGCCACCCCTTTAATCCCAGTAATCCATGGACGTCCAATGATGGCTTCATAGGGAGAGGCGATGTCGACCACACAAAAGGTGGTTAGTGTGTCGAGGTAACCCCCACAGTTCGATACCCTCAAGGTTACCTCGCCCTTAGGGATGGTTACCGTCCCATTAAATCTGTAGATGCGATATGTTGAGGGGATGAGGATGTCATCCGACAGCTCCATCCTCTTGAACGTGTCGTAGAACAGCACCTCGACTGAACTTCCGTTATCCACGAGAATCCTCCTGACCCCCCATTCCTCAACCAGTAATATGATGACCAAGGGGTCACTGTATGCTTGCCCATTTGTCGGGACGTCCTTGGCCGAGAACGAAATAGGCTGCATCATCCAAGGTTCCATTGGTAAGGTCTTTGCTACGCTAAATATTTTTTTTCCATCGCGATCCCTTTTGTGAATTCTTGAAGTGACTACTGGGCCAAGGGTGTAATCTTGCATAGCTGAGTGTGAAATAGTGTTCACAAATTGAGTTGACCTAGCAATACGAACTTGATGAATCGGTGCGTCGGGCGTTGTTGCTGGCCGAGTTGGATGTCGGACGAACTGCTTCAAGTATCCATCTTTGATGAGGTGTTGAACGATATCTTTCACTTCTAGGCAATTATTAGTAGAGTGGCCCCTATACTGATGGTAATGGCAGTACTCGGGGTGATCCTTGGTTTCATGGAACTGGACTCCCCTTGATGCTGGATAATTGATATCGTTCCTTTTTTCGACTTCTTTGAATACCTCCTCCAATGGAGCGTTCAAAGAGGTATATGATCGGGCTTCATGCCTCGGCCTCTTCCCTTTGGCTACCCATTCTTTCTTTTCACTGCTTCTCGGTGGATGGTACGATCTCTTCTCGGGACGCCTAATTGGGTAAGTATCAATATATGGAGGATATATTGTATCCCTTTTATCAATCGTGATATAAAGGTAATTAGTATTCAATACACACGAAAAAAAAAGTCAAAATTTGAAAAAAGAACAAACTTTTATTTATTTTCTAGTTAAACGAGTTGATACAACGACATTTAAGAGCGACCACAGTGGACGATTAAACTCAAATATTTGGTAAAAGAACGAGACGTAGCGGGACAGACTATCGACTAAAAGTCGGACCAAAACCAAATCCCAGACTATATTTGGACTGGGACTAAGACTAAACCCAAATATAGTCGATCATTGATATAATGTTCGTTTCTCAATGGGCGGATATATAATCTATGCTTGACATGAAGCGCATATATAATCTTCGTCCCATGAACAAGCGTGTATATAAACTACCCCGATGGAGCGTTGCTGAAGTTTACGCCTGGTATCGGGCGTTGATATACACCCCGCCCCAATGAGGCGAACGTAAAGTCTACTCTTGGCATCAGGCGGGCATAAATTCAACGCCTCAATCAGGCGGGCATAAATTCAACGCCTCAATCAGGTGTGCATAAAGTTTACGCCTGATGCCAGGCGGACGTAATACCTCCGGCCCATAGTTTCATACCGTTTGTAATTTTCATGTCGTTTGTAATTTTTAAATTGTTTCATACCGTTTGTAATTTTCAAACGTTGGATATTTTGGAACGTTGGATATTTTGGAACGTTGGATATTTTGGAAAGTTGGGAACGTTTGAAAGATATTTTTGAACGTCGGAAATTTCAAACATTATATATAGAGATGAATTCATTTAACATTTCCCCACAACTACTACTTTAAATTATCTATCAAAACAAGAACAAGAAAAACAGTATTATTTCGTCTTCCAAATCATTTAGAAAATTTTCACCGATTCACTTACAATGGCACCACGAGCACCATGAGCAGTACGAGGTCCAAATTTTACGACAATGGAAGATGTAACGATGTGTAAAATTCATTTATCAATATCTCAAGATCCGGGTGTTGGAACTGATCAATCAGAGGAGGCGTTGTGAACTCGTATCAAGGATGATATTGAACTTCATTTACCTAATGCTCCAAATCGGACTTGGAGTTCCTGGAAAAAATGATATCAGGGAATAAGTAAAGATGTGGCATTGTTTTCGGCAATCGAGGCAGAAGTGGAAGGTGAATATCATACTGGATGGGGTCCTGAAATGAAGGCAAGTATTCCTGATTTTTTGAACAATTATTTTCTAATATTTAAACGCCCATGAACTTAAGTGTTTTAAAAAAAATTAACAGCTTGAAGAAATAAACAAGCGGTTCAAGGAATGCAATGATTGAAAAAAATTTAAGCACGAAGAGTGCTACTCAATTATCATAGAAAATATAAAATATAATCGGCGATCGACTTTTGTATTCGATACGACGCACGATTTGGACAATTATGAGAATAAAAAGGTAGGCGATGAAGGACGGAAAACAACAATTCAAGATGAGACCGGTAACAACACGGATAGGGGATACATAGAGAACACATATCTCCGTCAGTTGAGAAAAAAAGAAGCAAAACGATTGAAGTAAACAGGGAGAGAAAAATCCACTGCCCAAGAGGAATTGATGGGAATAATTATTAAAGAACAACAAAATTTCAATACTCATTACCAAGAACAATCAAGATTCAAGATGGAATAAAGAGCAGTAGAGTTTGCAGCAAAACAAGCTGAACATGCGGCCAAAATTTCCAAGCAAGCTGAAAACGACGAATTTCATATCATTATGATGGATCTTGGAAAATTGGATCTTGTACAAAAAGAGTACTTCCAACTTCGTAAGGCGGATATAGTTCGCAACAGAAGAAACCAATCTTAACACAAAGGCAGAATAGTTCAAACAATAATTAATTCTCCTATTTATTGATTAATAGTAGTATAATTGTTGATGCCCTGAATAAAGTGGAATTGTTGTAACTTTATTATCCAAAGTTAAGATACAAAGAAAATGCAAACAACAATTTTTAATTCCCATATTCTGACCATATATGTTCAATCAAGTCATCACGCAAACGGATATGCGCATCTTTGTTATGCATTGCACGTCGGCGTTGCTGAGCTCTAATTTAAGAAAACTCGTCACTATTTTTCCTTAATATATTAACCGGTGTTGGGTTACTTCGTTGTTCATAAACATGTGTCCAGTCACCGGGTAGACGCTCATCCTCGACTATAATATTATGTAAGATTATACAGGTTTTCATGATATAGGCAAGCACATCTGGATTCCACATTCTTGCAGGTTGTTTGATGATTCCAAATTGTTGTTGAAGTACACCAAACCCGCGTTCTACATCTTTTCTTGCACCCTCTTGCATCGATGAAAATACTTCTTTTTTCCTACCAACCGGATGTTTAATGGCTATAATAATAGTAGGAATCTCTGGGTAGATTCCATCACCTAGATAATACAATATATCATATGAATGTCCATTTACCGTATAGCTCACTGGTGGTGTTTTTTCTTGTTACAAGACTTCGAAAAACATATGAACAGTTCATAACATTAATATCGTTGTTAGAGACGGGCATACCAAAAAATGCATGCCAAAACCATAGATCATACGATACCACTGCCTCCAACATGATACTTTCTCTCCCTTTATATGAGGTGTAAACCCCGGATTCTGCGGACGGACATTTATCCCATTTCCAATGCATGCAATCTAGACTACCCAGCATCCCTGGAAATCCCCACTCTTTGTTTTGGTCCAGCAATAATTCAACATCAGCACCAGCCGTTAGTTCACGCAAATATTCTTTCCCATACACATTTACAATCGTCTTACAGAACCTACGTGTAGCTTCCAAAACAGTGGTTTCTGCTATGCATAAGTACTCGTCTATTACATCTGCCACACATCCATAAGCTAACATTCTTACTGCTGCTGTAACTTTTTTATGAGGGTTTAATCCTAGAACTCCACAAGCATCGGTCTTTTGAACAAAATATCTTTCGGCATTGGTGACACCTTCCACTATTCGGTTAAACAGTTGTCGACGCATTCTGAATCTTCTGCGAAAAACATTGGGTGGTTGGTTTGGGTACGGAGAAAAATGGTCGTTCCATAGAAGTTCAGCTCCTGCCTCACGATCTCTTGGTATTTTGATACGAGTTTGAGGCCATTTTGAATTTATAACAAGGACTCCCAAACTAACGGTCATGCTATTTTGCATAATTGCTATTGCATCATCATCTGAAGAATAAAAACTACTATTAGAAGAAAAAGAATAAGAAACAGAAGACGGTATTCTCATAGTTTTCCATTACTATCTGAAGCAGAAGAGAGGTATTGTTATTCATACATTGGGTGATCATGTCTTTAATTTATAACTCATTTCCAAGAGCATTAAAAAAATATAAAATAGATATTCTATTTTAATTAAGACAAAGAGTTTTCCAAAAAAGATAAACTGTTTTCCAGTGACCTGATATGACTATACTCTATACACATTGACAACTCACTGATACTTGATGAGAGGACTACTAAAGATAAAATTTTTGCCGAAGAAATGACTACTCGGTGAAAGAAAAGTTAAGTAATTAACTACTAGTAGGTCTAGTATGACCACACACAAAGAAAAGATAAAGATAATACCAAAGACAGACCATCTAAATAGTCATAACAAATTAACCATTCATATTATCCGTATCCGAAGGCGCCGATCGTGGTGGCATAAAAAGCATGTGCATTCTCGGAGTGGTATTGACTGAGGACATTGTTGAATTTGATCCTGATAGGTGTGATAAACACCTAATTTTATATCTAGTATTTATGCTTTCTTTGCGAGTTTTAGTGTGAATTATGTATATTATGTTCGCTTTTGAGTTTTATAGGTGTTTTGGAGTCATTGGAGCGAAAGAAGGAGAAATTAGATTTGGAGCGGAAAGCGCAATAAGGTCAATTCACCGGAAATATTTGGAGCAGAGAGTTAGGCAGTCGGTTCTCTAAAACCGACAAACCATTCTGAACAGGTGTCCCTTATCCACCTCATCAGAGTGGTTAAATCCAGTTCAGTTATTACCAAGACCTAAAATCGAGAGAGGGCATTCTCTCATTCAATCATTTTCACTTGAAACATGAAGAGAAATGGTGGCTGTCTGAGATTCATCATCTGGGATTGACGAGCTCAGGGAGGATTGTTGTTGAGTGAATTGAAGATGGGTTTCTGAGTTGAGCTACTGTTGGTTGAAGGGAAGATTAGAGACGAGTGATGCCATTTATTTCCAGGTAAAGGGAGGAGATAATTCATGAATAAATGACGAGCTTGAGCATTAATTGGAGATGGGTTTCAGCTAAATTAGAAGTTGGAAGTAAAAGTATGAAGAGCAGCTCGAATTATGTTGTTTTGGGTTTGGTTTCTAACCAAGAACACAGGGAAGGAGCAGAGAGTGGCTAAGAACATCACAACTTATTCATCTCTCCATTATCAAAATTGTACACAACAGTTGCTTGAGAGAATGCCTGAACTACAAGTTGATAGTGTAATGGAGGTGGAGCTCTGATGTTGCTGTTGCAGTAATAGTGGCTTGCTAAGAAGATTGGAGGCTGCTATTTTGAACTGAAATGTAGATGTTGTGGCTAAAAACAATGGATGAATGAAAGCTGGTAGCTGTGTTGATTGTTGTTAGCAGGTGATGCTGGGTTGCTAAGAATACTGTGTGATGCGATGTGCTTTGGTGGTGTTTGAACTATGAACTGGACTTGGTTTATATAGCTTAGTTATGATCCAGAAGCAGCTGCAGTTGACGAAAGAGCCATGTTGCAGCTGGCGATATGAGGCAATGGTGGTTGTTAGCGTTCTCTGAAGTTTGGAAGGCAATGGTGGAAGCTTGCGCTGGAATGACAAGAAGCAGCTGGTGGTGTAAACTGGTGCAGCTAGCTGATGATGGCAGTCGAATGAAACGGAGATGACTGCAGGTGCAATTGCTCAGGAGATGGACTTGATTGTGCAACTGCAGTGGCAATTGAGCATTGCTTAAGATGAAGGCATGGAGGGTGATGGCTTGAACTGGTGGACAGAATGGCCAGGCAAGAGTGATGCTGCATAGTTGTGGATAGAGAGCAGTTGAGAAACTTGTATCTTCCACCAAGGAGGACAAAGATGATGGTTGAGCTGCAGTTGGAGCTTGGCAGTCGCGCAGTCGAGGGTGTGTTACCATGAGTTCCTGAGAAGTGTGCAAGAACTACAGGTGGTGTCAGTTGGAAAAAGTGGCGATAAACACAGGCATGGGAGTTGTTGATATAGCGCAAGCAGTGTGTATTATTTGGTTTGGCTTGTGATATGGATGTCCAGAATTGCAGGGACAAGTACTATGATAGAGGGTGTGAAGGCAGAGCTGTTATGAGCAGTTGCAGGTGATGGATTGCGCAAGGAGCAGCTGAATCCACTGGTGGAGTTGAGCAGGGATTACAGTTGCAGTTGCAATGCCTAGCTGGGAGAGCAAGTGGAGCCTGAGATAGAGTGAAGTTGGTGCTACTGGGATTGTGCTGAGGTTGTAGAGAAGGTGCATGGATTTGGCATGAAGCTGAACTGCAGGTGGATATGAAACAAACTGGAAACTGCAGAAAACAGTGCGAAAACGGGGCGAAATTGGTGAACCGGTGAGCATAGTTCCGGTTGTCGGATTTTGGAACCAAAAGTGGGGATCGTCAAGATTCAGTGAATCATGAGGCGGGTATGAGTCGAACGAAAGAGTTGGCGGCCGGACATAGGAGCTACGCGTCGCGCTTTTGGGTGCGTTTTCGCAAGGGATAGAGAGTTGGATTTAGATGAGTTATGCAAATGGTTGAAATGAAGAAAAGCAAAGTTGAGCTATTGTAAGTGTAGAATTGGCTGGTGACAGTCTCCGATAGTAAAAGTGGCCTGAGTCAATTTTCCGGTGACCGGATTCCGGATTCCGGTGATGACGTTAGCGCTCCGGCGAGCAATTTTGGACCCAAATTTTCCAGAGACATATTTCTCACACATGGGCTTGGTGGACTGGTAGATGGACGTGGACTTGAAGATTTTGAAGAATTTGACCTATTTTTGGAAAGCAAAGGGCTATAAAAAGAGAGTTTCTACAACAAAGATACAACGTTTTATTCTATTCTTGGAGCTTTTGCAAAGAACTACTTCTAGGGTTTGGTTTCTTTTATGTTTCATCTTATTCCCTTGAATATTTTGATGATGAACTCCATGAATATGAGTAGATAAATACATTAATTGGTTATGGGATAAAAGTTGATTTCTTCAAGCATGATTATTTGATTCTATGAATTAGTTTTGTCTCAATTTTATCGTTTATGATTCATCGTTTATATTATCATATGATTTGAATGCTAGTTTGGTTGAATCCGGAATCAATTGGATTTTTTTTCATCTCTAAAGCTATATTAGGGTTTTCAATACGTAAAAGTTGTTTGTCCCTGATTTCTAGTAGCATCTTGTGGTTAATACTTGTAGTGATACATCTCTTTAATCGCATATGAATCATAACCTTTGTTAAAACGAATTAGTGCTTTTACACGTTTGTTTGCATCAATTAGTCTTATTTCATAGAACTTATTGCTCTTAGGGAGTTAAATATAATTGTTCTTTTACACTTTAGGTTGCTTTTTAAGAAGATTTCACGGTAGCATCTTTTAATGTTGTTTGTGATAAAATCAGGAATAAACGGGATACTCTTGCGATCAAGATATCTTAGGGCTTTTGATAATTGAGAGATTAAATACCAATTCTAATCATAGATGAAAAATACATGTTTATGAATGATACTATCCCTTAACCAATATCTTCTCCTTATTGATTATTCCAACTATTTACTTTGCTTTATTTAGTATTATTACTTTGATAAAAACAAAAACACAACTTGGGTTATTTGGTTACTTAAGTATCTGAAAATTGCATAACAACAATCGCCTCTCTGTGGATACGAACTCTTTCTTATCGAATACTATATTCATATTAGTTAAGTGAGGAAGTGAATTATATTT